>CM016620.1:72248309-73490722 GCA_005393395.2 Gossypium australe | reverse complement strand
GGAAATGGTTTCAGTCGGGGACGTGGAGCACCGGGCAGAGGTGCTGGGAATACAGAGGCGAGACAGCCCGGGTTAGTTTATGCAGCTAGATGCCGAGAGGAGGGTGATGCACCGGACGTCATAACAGGTACGTTCCTCATTTTCAGTTTGCCCTTTATTGCATTGATTGATATTGGGTCGACGCATTCCTAAGTTGCTAATGTGGTGTCTGAAACTTTAAACATGAACTCTGAGATTGCTTCTAGGGAGATGACTGTACTTAGCCCTTTAGGACAATTTCTAGTGGTAAACAAACTCTTTAAGAGTGTGCCTCTAGAAGTTCAAGGGTTGGTTTTCCCGGCTGATTTGACGGAACTACCGTTTAGGGAGTTTGATTTAATCTTAGGTATGGATTGGTTGGTAAAATATCGAGCAAACCTGGATTGTGCTGCTAAGCGCATGGTGTTAAGGACTCCTGAGGATAATAAAGTTTTAGTGATAGGTGAAAGGAGGAACTACTTGTCCAATGTGGTGTCTGCTTTAAAGGCGGAAAGAATGGTGAGAAAAAGGATGCGAGGCTTTCTTAACTTTTGTTCGTGCTCTGGAGGCCAATGAGTTGACTGTGAAGGATGTCAGAACAGTGAAGGAGTTTTCCGATGTTTTTCTAGAAGAGCTTCCAGGGTTACCTCCGGATCGCGAGGTGGAATTCGGTAGGGAACAGCGCCAGTGTCTATTGCCCCATATATAATGGCGCCGAAGGAGTTAGTGGAACTGAAAATGTAGATTCAAGAATTGTTGGATCGTGGTTTTATCCTACCAAGTGTATCTCCGTGGGAAACGCCGGTATTGTTTGTGAAGAAAAAGGACGGGACGATGCGTATGTGCATTGACTACTGCCAGTTGAATAAGTTGACCATCAAGAACAAATACCCACTACTGAGAATTGACAATTTGTTCGATCAACTTAAGGGGGCTTCAGTCTTCTCGAAGATAGATTTGAGGTCAGGATATCATCAGCTTAAGTTCAAGGAAGCAGATATTCATAAGACGGCGTTTCGAACTTGCTATGGTCACTATGAGTTTTTAGTAATGCCGTTTGGGATGACGAATGCACCAGCCGCGTTCATGGATATGATGAACCGGGTATTTCAACCCTATTTGGACCGATTTGTTGTGGTGTTCATAGACGACATTCTAGTATATTCAAAGATGAAAAGGGAGCATGATTCGCATCTTCGGGTGGTTCTGCAGATTTTGAGAGGGAAGCAGCTGTATGCCAAATTCAGTAAGTGTGAATTTTGGTTAAAAGAAGTTACCATTTTGGGTCATGTTGTATCTGCAGAGGGGATTAGGGTTGATCCCCGAAAAATTGAAGCTGTGTTGGACTGGAAACCACCTAAGTCTGTGGCGGAGATTCGAAGTTTCTTGGGATTGGCCGGATACTATAGAAGGTTTGTTGAGGGGTTCTCCTTCATTGCGGCACCCTTAACTAAGTTGTTGCGGAAAGGGGTACCATTTGTTTGGACTGCTAAGCAGCAGGAAAGCTTTGAGAAGCTGAAAAAGATCTTGACGGAAGCTCCGTTTTGATTCAGCCTGAGGCTGGGAAAGAGTTCGTTGTCTATTGTGATGCTTCACACACGGGATTAGAGTGTGTGTTAATGCAAGATGGGAAGGTAGTTGCGTATGGGTCTTGGCAGTTAAGACCGCATGAGATGAACTATCTCACGCATGATCTGGAGTTGGCTGCGGTAGTATTCGCTCTAAAGATCTGAAGACATTACCTGTCTGAGGAGAAGTCCATTATCTACACCGACCACAAGAGTTTAAAATATCTCCTTACTCAGAAGGGGTTAAATTTAAGGCAGCGGGGTGGATTGAACTGTTAAAGGATTACGACTGCTCGATCGAGTATCATCTGGGAAAAGCGGATGCGTTAAGTCGGAAAGTGATATCGGATTTGAGGGCAATGTTTGCTCATCTCAGTCTGTATGATTATGGAAGTTTGTTAGCTGAACTCCAAGTGAAGCCGACGTTGATAAGTCAGATTAAAGAGAAGCAGTTATCGGATGATACCTTGAGTGCTCGACTTTTGCAAGTACAGAATGGTAGGGTAGAGGATTATAGTTTGAACAGTGATGGGGTATTTTGTTTCCGTAAAAGGGTCTACGTGTCGAAAGATGCTGAGTTTAGACAGATGATTCTTCAGGAGGCGCATAGTAGCCCTTACGCTATGCATCCTGGTGGGAGTAAGATATATCAGGATCTGCGTGAACAGTTTTGGTGGCTTGGTTTGAAGTGAGAAATTATCGAGTTTGTGGGTAAATGCTTGACGTGTCAGCAGGTGAAAGCAGAATATCAGTTGCCTTCGGGGTTATTACAGCCGGTGAAGATTCCACAGTGGAAATGGGGGAGGATCACGATGGATTTTGTTAGTGGGCTACCTCTTACACCTACTAAGAAAGATTCAGTATGGGTGATTATTGATCGGTTGACGAAGTCCACCCATTTCATACCTGTTCGTGTCGACTATTCTCTGCAGAAGCTGGCTAAGCTGTATGTGGCATAGATTGTGAGGTTGCATGGGGTACCAGTGTCGATCATATCGGATAGAGACCCAAGGTTTATGTCGCGTTTATGGAAGGCGTTGCATCAGGCATTGGGTACAAGACTAGACTTCAGCACAGCATTTCATCCACAGACTGATGGTCAGTCTGAGAGGGTAATTCAGATCTTGGAAGATATGGTGAGAGGCTGTGTCATTAACTTCAGGGGTAGTTGGGAGGAGTTCCTACCGTTGGCAGAATTCGCATACAACAATAGCTACCAATCTAGTATTCAGATGGCGCCCTAAGAAGCATTGTATGGACGGAGGTGTCGTACTCTTACTTGCTGGACAGAGTTGGGTGAGCGTCGGATGTTGGGTCCAGAATTGGTTTCGGAGACAGAGGAGAAAGTTAAGTTGATTCGAACTCGGTTGAAGGAGGCTTCCGACAGGTAGAAATCCTATGCTGACCTGAAGCGTAAGGATATAGAATTTGCAGTGGGTGATCAGGTGTTTCTGAAAGTTTCGCCCTGGAAGAAAGATTTGAGGTTTGGACGGAAGGACAAGCTAAGTCCCAGGTTCATCGAGCATTATCGAGTATTGAAACGTGTGGAACCAGTGACGTATCAACTTGAGTTGCCTTCAGAATTGAAACAGATACATGATGTGTTCCATGTCTCAATGTTGAGGCGCTATTGTTCGAATCCATCTCACATTGTGCAAGCAGAGGAGATTCAGGTAAGACCGGACCTGTCCTTCGAAGAGGAACCAGTACGGATCTTAGACGTAGACGTTAAGGTACTGAGAAGAAAATCAGTCCCTTTGGTCAAAGTTTTGTGGTGGAATCACGGTTCAGAGGAGGCCACGTGGGATCCAGAGGATGTTACGCGTCAACAACACCCTCACCTCTTTTGTCCAGGTAAAATTTCGAGGCCGAAATTTCTTTAAGGGGGTAGAAATGTAATACCCGGGAATTAGGGGCTTTGCATTTGTTATGTTTCTGTGTGTTTGGTATGCTTTGCTTGTTGTTTGGGTGTGTTTGTGGGCCCAGGGAAGGCTCGGGGTTAAGCTGAAGCCTTGGTGAAAATTTCAATTTTAGGCACTTCAGGGGAGAGCTAGCTTCTGTTTGTTGACACAATAAGAGGTGTGGTAAAGTGGCAAGGAGACGCCACTTAGCGTGCAGGGAAGTGGCGTCACAAGGGACGCAGTGAGGGGGCAGGTTCGAGTCGCATGGCTTGCTTTTTGGGAAATTCATTTTGGCGTCAGGATGAGAGGTGGTGGATTTCGGCAGGGACACTTCAAGGAGGCGTGTTGAAGGGGTCAAATATTTTAAATGGGTGGCCATGAGAGAAGGGTGGAGTTGAATCATTCAAACTGATTCAAATGATGGGATGAGAGTGAATGTAGGAGGCAATCAAGGGATTTGGTGGCTTGTTGGGGGGTTGTTGACCGAATGTGGCTTGGTTGAAGGGGGTTTTCAGTTTTGGGGCTAGGTGAGGTGAGTGTGCCGAAAGGGGTCTTAGGCATTACTTTCATATTTTGGTGCACTTTCGGTCTTTACGTGTAAGTGTGTGTGTGTGTGTGCCGATTCTTCTAAGGGTCATTTTGAGTAGAGTGTTAGCAAATCAAGCTTAGAAACCCTATTATTCTCTTTTGCTTTTGTGAGCATTTGTTTCTTCTCTCCATACCAAAACCGAAACTTCAACCCTTCTTGGTATTCTCTTTTTCTTTCGTTATCTTCTCCTCTCATCTTTTCTCTCTTCAACCGAACCTTGTTCCTCATTTTTTTTCTTCTTTCCACCATTTGTGACTTGCACCTTCTTCTTAACCGAAACATCTTTTGTTTCTTCCCCTTCTTGTTCTTTTGGTCATAGCCGAATCTCCCTAGCCATTTGTTTCTTGTTCTTCATAGCCGAAATTGTAAGTGTCTCAGCCGAAACTCATTTCCTTTCTTCTAGCATCTTCTTCTTTGCCTTATTTCATATATTTACAGAAGCCGAATCCTCTTGTTACATCAAGTGTGGGCACCCTTTCCTATCGGTTTTGCTAGTAACCGATTGTAGACTCTTCTCTCATCAATCTTTTGGTTCGGTAAGGAGTTGTCTCCTCTTTTTCTTCTCATTCATCTTCCTTCTTCTCTTGGTTTAATTTAACCGAAGCTTTGACAAACTTCTTTGGGCATGGGCCGATTGTAGAAGGGGGTGTTTTCATCATCTCTTTTCCGTGTGACCAATTTTAGAGGGGGATTTTGGTAAGTAGTTGTTGGCCAAATGGTGGTAAGAGATTCTTGTCAACTTGTTTGGCCGAAAGGCCATTCTTTTTAATTTATATGGAGAATCGGTTCTAACATAGTGACATTAAGGACTCAATCAATTTCTTAGGCCAATCAATTAGCGTTCGGCTTCTGTTAGTCTAGGTAAGGGACTTCTTCGGTATGAGTATCTATTCTTTTGGTCTTATTCATTGCTTTAACCTGGTTCTCTGATCAAGATCTGTCATGGATTCTAATGCCAGTCAAGGGAAGGAGGGGGTTGGACTCGTACTCCCTACCCCTAATTTCAAAAAACATGCGGTATCAGCAGTACGGGACTTTCCACCGAGTTGTGGACCGGCTTCGAATCTGAATCGACAGTTCCCTCTTCTGAGAGTGTCGACAACATTGAGAGTTTAGTTCTCCGCGTTTACAGGTGTGTAATTCTCACACCTTTGCCTGTTGTTTTTGTTAATTTGTATATGCATTATTAAATGCCGAAACTTTAGTATTGGCTGTTGGGTTACCCATGGAGGGTAAAGATGAGACATCAGGTTAGTGACTTCTGATTATGCTATATAAGCGATTATGTTGACATGATATTATGTATACTCTGAACATCTCATATATGTCGATATCTGCTGCATTCATACATCATGATTTTATGTTGCATGGGAATGGGCATATGCTATTAATTGGAAGGGGAAGCGTATTTGGTGACTATGTCACAATATCTGGTGGCTCTGCCACACTCTGTTCTGGTAGCCATGCCACATAATCTGGTGACTCTGTCACAACTCTGATGATGAGCAGCTAACTGCAACATGACTGCCATCGACGGTGTGTAGCGATGAGGGTCGATTGTAGAAATCCCCACTGGTGTGATTGGCAGGAACGAGTGGTGTGTAGCGGTTGGTTATTTAGGTCGGGTTTGGGGTGTTACATTAGGGTTCGGTCACTTAGTAGCTCAATTGGTGAGTGATTTTTGTCCCGTTTTTAATTATTTCTATGTTTTTTAGATCGTTACAGCGTAGTCTAGCTAGCCTAAGAACTATTTTGCAAAATTGTTAAAGTATTTGAGTTTTACCATTGTTGTATATGCATTAGTTTTAGTGTTTGCTGGATGAAAAAGAAAGTTTGGTGAAAGTTATACAAGTTTTGTAAAGTGATTTTTAGTGAAAATGCAAATTAGGGATTAAATTGTGAAATGTTAAAAATTTATGGGTAAATTGTGAAATAAATGAAAAATATGGGTTGATATGTGTACTAGGAAATTCGGCTAGCATGGGTTGGTATTAAATTGCATGAATTTGTGATTTTATGAAATAAGGACTAAATTGTAAAAGTTGTGAAATACTAGGGGCAAAAGTGTAAATGTGCTTTAATGAGTGTTTTGGATTAAATTGGATAAAGAGGTAATTAAGTAAGCTAAATTTGATTACATATAGATCAAGAAAAGTGAAATTCAGATCTAGACCGGGGGAAAAATAAAATACTCGACTGATCTGTAACAGTCCGATTACGACCCTAATTGGAACAGTGGTTTCGGGACCACGAATCCGAGTTAGAAAAATATTTTAATATTTTATTTGATTTTTATGTTATGTGTTTGAATATGTGTTAAAGTATTGTAAACTAAATTGTCTGTTTGGATGTTTAATTTTAGAGAAAGGACTAAAGTGCATAAGTGGTAAAAGTCACCAATTATTAAATTGAGTGGCTAAATTGTTTTGTCTTCCTTTGCATGAGTATTAAAGTTGCAAATTTACCTATTTAAGGTGTAGTGGACGGCACTATGTCTTTTTAATGCATATTATATGTTTGTTTTATATATTAAATTCATAATGATGTAATAAAATATCTTTTAATCATATTATAATAAAACAAAAAGGAAAAAGAGGATTGCATGTTCATCTTTTCTCTCCATTTGACCGAAACTAAGAAGAAAAAAAAAAAGAGAAAGAGCTCCATAGGGTTTCGGCACTTCTTAGGTTCAATTAAGGTATGTTTTAGCTTTGAATTTTGATAAATTTTATAAATTTGTGATTGTTGTTTACTCTACTATCAATCCCATGTATCAATTTTGTACATTGATCATGTATGTGAGAAATGCCATTGAAGATAGGTTGAGTTTTGTGATAATTTTTAGTATTAAATGAAAGATTTGTGTTAGATAAACATATTTTATTCTTGAGTTTTTGGTGAATGTAATTAATTAAGAATTTGTTTGTGAAAATACTTTCTTGGAAGGTTAAATTGAGAAATTATTGAGGTATATGGACTTATATAGTCCCTATGAGGATTCGAAACAAAAGGGGGATAGCCAAATTTTGAGTAATTTGTGAGTTTTGTATTAGGGATTATTTTGTAAAAGTTGCAAATGTTAAGGGTAAAATGGTAAATTGCATAATTATATGATTTTTGGATTGAATTGAATGAAAATGTATTTGAATGAGTTCAATTTGGAATTATTAGATCAAAAACAAAAGGAAAGGGGATTGGATCGGGGGAAAGCAAAGTTGAACGAATAGCCGAGATACTTTAATCTGACAATTTCTGAGGTAAGTTTTTAAGCCGTTCGATGAAATGAATTTAATTGTATACTAATATACATATGGATATAAAATGTAATCATTTTAATTTCTTATTGCCGAATGTATCATGGAATTAAAATGGGATGTGTATATAATATCCGAATGTGAGTTGGTACCTATGAGTAAATATGTGTAATTATTGAATATATGAGTTGACTAAATATATATATGTGTTTGTGTCAAGGAATATATTTATATATATATGAAAATGGAAAGTGAGAAGTGATGATAACTGAAGAATTGGATATTTGTGCATTTATATGTTTGAACTTGCCGAATGTAATGGTAATGAAAAAGGCAATTGAGTTATTAATAGATATATGTATGTTATGAATAGAAATATGTAAATTGAGTATGCCGAATGTGTTAGTATTTGAATGAGATGAACAGAGTATGTATGAACGGTAATGGAATTATAAATGTATTGAAGAGTAAAGAAAAGGTCTCGTAAAAGGCACTAAATGTGCAAATTAAAGTACCTAGCACTTTGTGTGCGTAATCGGCTAAATGGCACTAAGTGTGCGATACATTACTGCTAAATGGCACTATGTGTGCGGATTAATAAGTAACGGCACTAAGTGTGCGATACGTTACGAAATTTGCACTGGGTTTGCGGGATTACAGAGACTTTGGAGACACAAACTGTTGAAGGGAGAATAATAAGAAATGATACATGAGTAAGCGTTGCAAAGTAGCTTAATAATCAGGTATTGGTGAGGTAAGTCGTCTTGTTAAGAAAATATAGAACTGAGATGATATTATTAAACTTTGAGCTTGTATCGAAAATGGGTATATAGAATTTGAATATTCGTCAATTGAGATATATATATTAGATATGGTGGATGATGAATGGTGACTTGATTTGCATATTGTATTTATGAATTCATTTTTTTTTTTTGGTTTATTGGATTAGTTAAATTGTATATTAGTTAATTACATATTTGTTTTACTATTGCTTAAAAACTTACTAAGCTATGTAAGCTTACTCTATTTGTTTAATTTACTATTTTATAGATCTTAAAGTCAAACCTCGAGCTCGGGAATTCATGGTCAAAGTCAAGCATACTATCTACTATTTTGGGTATCTTTATGTGTAAACTTAAAGTCTATGGCATGTATAGGCTAAACTATTCTTTTGAGCCTTTAACTTTAAATTTATGTACATAATGCCATGCGAGAATGGCTTCACTACTATCCTTAATATGAGCGATATTGTTTGAGTTGATATATGTATATATTGTTTGTGAAGGTTCGGTTTTGGTATATAACTTGTTTGAGTAGGAAATTTTCATGAGATTATGAATGGCATAATTCAATGTGATGGGTTGGCTTAAAATTATCAAGTTGACACATAATGTTTAGGCTTGCAAGGTTTTGTAATAAGCATTTCAGAAATTTTATACCTTGTTAATATATGCATTTATATATATATATATATATATATATATATAGATAGATAGATAGATAGATAGCATATTAGAATGCATGTATATGATTATGAGTAATGCATATAGTATATTAAGGTAAGTGGATGAACATAGTTACAACTACTTGTATGTACTATAAGTCAAGTTAATGAGAATGAAATATTTGGCCAAAATTTGAACTTGTTTGGTGTTTAAACTTTCTATTGAATGCTATGATAATTATAGTCATAGGAAATGAATGGCTAAGCTAATGATGTATTATTCGGCTAAGGTGTACTTATGATGCTTTATAATTTAAAAACGAAATGACCATTGTCGAATATGATAAGTAACTATGGGTTAAATGAGTTGGTCTGATATTTATAACTAAGTTATGTTCGAATGTGAGATTGAAATGGGGAGTACATATGATTAAAAGTTTAACCTATGTTCAATAATGATATAGGCTTGAATGTATTGTTGATAATAGAAATGTGATAAATGATTAAGTGCCATATAACTATTCGGCCCTTGTTTTTAAATGACCATGTGATTAGTGACTTGTTAGTTGAGTTTAATTAGTTACTATTTGATGTTAATGATAAAATTCGTGATATACAAGTTGATGTTTTGAGATTCGATGGGATATACATGTTTATTCGTAATAGTATAGAATGGTACACATTTATTAAAGTAATAGTTTCGATAGGTTGTATTGACTCGTGGTTGGTTTAGTAAAGCCTGTAACCCTAATCTGGCGATGGATTCAGGTTAAGGTTGTTACATTTTATTGGTATCAGAGCTACGGTTTAGTCAGTTCTTGGACTAACGTAGCGCGTGTGAGTCTAGCTATACATGCCATAATTTATAAAGTGATAGTGTGATGACTTCTGACAGTGAAATGTGTTTTCTTCTTTCATATAGTAAATGGATCCTAATCCCGAGCGAGCTATAGCTGACGATGTCGAGAGTATGGCTCCCATTCCCGCTCAAGGGACCGCACCGGAGGAATCTCGACCAACTGCGAGTAATCCCAATGAGGGGGCTAAACAAGCCTTTTATAGCATGATGAATGATTGGTTCAGTCAGTATATTCGAGCCAATCCAGCTGTTCAACAACCCCTGAATCCAAACACTCCCCCTGTAGTACCGGTGGTGTAATATCCCGGGTTAGGGGCTATTTTGTTGTTGCATGATATTGCATGTGTTGGTGTGCCATGTTGCTATTTCTATGTTTTGGGGGCTTGATTGTGGGCTAGGAGTATGCCTGAGTGAATGGGAGAATTTTAGTTTTTAGGCTTTATAGGAGGGGAGCTGTTGGAGCTGGGGTATAAGAGTTTTCTTTGGTGTTTTGTTGCACAAGTGAAGAGCTGGCAAAGTGGCAGAGCAAGGAGCCACTTGGAGCTGAGTGTGGCGTCATCTACATGGGGTGGAGGTCTAGTGTTCGAGCTGCAGAGTCCCCATTTTGGCTTTAATTTTGGACGGCATGGGGGAAGAGGTTGAAGGCAAGTTGAATTCTACCTTGGACCAAGTCATACCATTCAAATACAAGGTGGAGAGGAACTTTAGGAGAAAGACTTGGTCAACTAAATTGAATGTGAGGATGTGAGTGCATGGGGGGATATGGCCGAATATTGAGGAGTGGTTGAGATGTTGGCCGAAACTTGGATGCTTCATGGGGGAGTGACGGCTTGGTTAGTGAGGGTGTGGGTAGTGCCGAATTCCACTTTAGCATTTTGGTTGCTTTCGGTCAAATGTGGTAAGCTAAAATTCTTTTTCTTTTTGTCACTTGCCTAGACCGAATTTCAAGTAAAACTCTCCCACTTTTGCTTCTTGAAACCGAAACCCCAAGCAACTCTATTTGCCGAATTTTGTAATTGGTTTTCTTTACATTTTGTGTTGTTGGCCGAAGGCTCTTCTAGTTTCTTTCTTCTTTTCATTTGTGTAAACCGAAAGTTATCTCCCAAAATATTCCAATCATTTCATTGCTTCCCAAAATCTTAAGCCGAACCTCTCTTCTATTGTTGCCGATTTTTCTCTTTCTCTTAAACCATCTTGCCGAAATTCCATTCTCACTCTACTCTCATCTCACATTTGTTTTCTCTCTTCTCTCATTCAGAACCGAACACAGGTGTGTTAAACATCTAAAGAGAATTCTTTTTTCTTTCTTTTAAGGTGTTGGCAGAATCTTTTCTCCCTTCTAATAGCTCCCTCTCTTGGCCGAATATTAGTGAAGGGTGATCTTGTTAGTTGATCGATCTTGGGTGTTGGGTAAGTGTTTGGCCGTATGGCCATTTCTTTTCTCTTTCTGTTCTTAATCGATTCGGGTTTGATTAAGAGCCGAATATGGTAACTTTGGAAGAGTGTTAATCGTTTGTGAATCATCTCGTTATAGGATCCTTGGATTTTGGAAGCAAACAAGAGGAGTCTCCTGTTTCTGTTAGCTGATTGGTAAGGGTTGGTATTGTTGTTAGTTTATTCTCTTAGTTCTCGTTTAGTCAAAGCTTCAAGAGATTAATATTTTCTTCTTTATAGGTTGGCCGATTGTCAAAGGGAACCACTATGTGGTTCGAGATTTGGTAGGAAACCAAATCAGGTGAAGGGTAAGGGCTTTTGATAAACCCTTTTGGATTAAATGGTTATGGCCGAATGGTCTTAGTACCTAACCCCTACGTTTGGCTGATTCTAGGAGCAAGGAGTTTAAAGATTGTAGATCGTTTCTTTGGGATTAAGGCCTTCGTTATACCAGGTGTGTAAACTAACACACTTCTGTTTAGTAATATGATTGATAACCTGTGTGATAATTAATGAAACAGTGATGATTGATATGATACCCTAATGGGTATGATCTTGGACTCGGGTAAGTCAGTATTATTATTATGAGTTTACTGATGATCTATATGATACCATGGCTATGGATATATGTGATATGGGATATGAAGTTAAACATATTAGCATGATATGCATGACTTGTATGATATGCATGATCACATGAGTATGGTATGTTGATGGGTGATATGAGTGGAGGGGGCAGTGATATTTTGTGCTGACGAGCACCAGTGTTTTGGTAACACACTTTGTGACTTTGGGTCACCAGAGGTTTGGCACCTCCAGAGGTTTGGCACCTCAGCGTCTCGTCCCCGTGGTTTCGCACCACAGTGGGTTGGCCCCACAAGGCGGTATTGAGGGATTGACGCTAGTGATTTGGTATCACACGATGGGTTGGCCCCATCACTCAATTATTGTGACTACGGTCACCAGTGGTTTGGTACCACATTTGTGTCTTTGGGACACCAGAGGTTTGGCACCTCATTGCGACTCGTCCCTGTGGTTTGGCACCACCGTGGGTTGGCCCCACTTGAGATATGGGATCGTCTGCTAGTGATTTGGTATCACACGATGGGTTGGCCCCATCAATTGATTTGTGACTTCAGTCACCAGTGATTTGGTATCACAATCGTGTCTTTGGGACACCAGTGGTTTGGCACCACATTGATGGATATTGTGTCTTTGGGACACCAGTGTTTTGGTAACACATTGTGACTATATGTCACCAGTGGTTTGGCACCACCAATGGTTTGGTACCACACGGGGTAGAAAAGGCGATACGGATGGTTAGGATCGGGTTGCATTAATTATGTTGCTATGTATGATGTGTGTTAGCATGTTGTTTTACCGGGAGCGGGATTTACGCACTGAGTCATTCGACTCACCCTCTCCTTTGACATTTCAGGTGACTCGTAGACGCGGACATGGAGCCGGGATGGACTCGGGGTACTCATGCCATGTTTAATAAAGTTTTACTCAGACTCTAACATTTGGGTACTTTAGTTTAATTACTTTTATTTGGGTTTTATTTTGGATTGTAAAAGGCCTTTAAATTATGTTCTATGATGTTTATGCTTTAAGATAGATTTTTAACATGCTTTAACAAAATAAGTTGGTATGAATTTTACTAAAACTTGGAAAGACAACGTTTTCAAAACTGTAACGCAATGTGTTTTCAATTATACCATCGGGTATTATACTATGTTTTGATATTAAGTAAACTCAAATGATTTTCAAATCAAACTAAATTTTCTACCAAGTTAAAAATGTTTTCCCCGTAACATACCAGATTCGGGCGTGGTGTCTTGTCCGGGTTTGGGGTGTTACAATTGTGGTATCAGAGCTAAGTTCAAAGGCTCGGCTGTGGGCCCAAGGCCCAAAACGTTTTAAAAGTTTGTTTGATAGTCTTTGTTTTTTTTAAATATATGGTTTGTAAGGCATGGCACCGAGTCTCCGGCACCAGTTCGCCCAGGTAAGTACCCCGTACTATTGCTTGTGATTTGGTTGGATGTGATTTGATGATTAGCAATAGTATACTACTTTAGAGATTGAAACTGATAGGACTCTGTGAACTCGTGAGAACAAATCCTCTTTAATATTCATAAGACTTGCCTTAAAACAGTGGAATAAATACTGATGCATAAAACTCTTAAATCAGATACGTAGAGATATTAGACATGAGCACTCGAGGCGGACGTGGTCATAATACTCGTGGACGAGGTAGGGGTAGGATGACAGTTTCTGAGCCCGTAGGATCTGGTCAGGGCTCAGAAAACGAGATATCAGTTCCGCCACCAGCTGGAGGTGGTGAGTTCCAAGATCAGACTGAAGACGATGCAGTGTCACAGGCGATGCTGCGAGTGTTGGAAAGGGTAGCTGGAGTAGGTGGTGGCACAGGAGTTAGGAAATCTGTGCCTGAGCGACTCCGGGCAAACGGGGCCGAATTCTTTCGAGGTGTATCTGGTGTTGCTCCCAGCACTGCTGAATATTGGCTGGAGGCAACTGAGCAGATCATGGATGATCTGGACTTAACTGCTGAAGAGAAGCTGAAGGGCATGGTATCGCTTCTCCGGGATGAGTCATATCAGTGGTGGCTCACGGTTCGGGACAGTGTGGCAGCAGAGGATCTGACATGGGATTATTTCAGGGCTGCATATCAAAAGAAATACATTGGAGCTAGTTATATTGACTCCCAGCGAAAGGCATTTCTGAGGCTTGTTCAGGGGAGTAAATCTGTTTCGGAGTATGAGGCTGAGTTCTTGAAGCTGAGTAGGTATGCCAGGGGCATTGTGGCCACTGAACATGAGAGGTGTGTTCGTTTCGAGGATGGTCTGCGAGACGAATTGAGACTGCTGATTGCTCCACAGCAGGAGCGCGAGTTTGCTGTCTTAGTTGAGAAGGCTAAGGTAGCCGAGGGTGTTAAGGAGTCAGTGAGGCAGGGTATGGACAGAAATAGGCATAAGAGGAGCTTTGGGTCTTCTGGGTCATCGGGTAATCCGCAGAAGAGGGCTAGACCGAGTGGGCCGAATCAGTCAGCTAGGTTTGTTGCTGCTAGGCAGGGACCGCCGCAGTGTAACCAGTGTGGGAAATCTCATTGGGGTGGTTGCTGGACCGGAGGAAAAGGTTGCTTCGAGTGTGGTTCTCTGGATCATCGCGTGAGGGACTGTCCGCGTAGGTTGGCTAGGATTCAGTCTGAGAGTCAGGGCCGTAATCAGTTCAGGGGTAGTGGACCGCCACAGCAGAGGGGCCGTGGTAATGGCAGAGGTGGTAATGGTTCTGGTCGAGGCCGTGGAGCACCGGGCAGAGGTGCGGGTAGTTCTGATGCCAGACAGCCTGGGTTAGTGTATGCTGCGAGGCGCCGAGAGGAGGGCGACGCACCGGACGTCATAACCGGTACGTTCTTAATCTTTGGTTCTCCTTATACTGCTTTGATTGATGTGGGTTCAACGCACTCTTATGTTGCCAGTAGTATAGTAGAGACCATGGATCTAGACTCTGAGATATCTTCTAGGCAGATGACTGTAATTAGCCCTTTAGGTCACTCTGTAGTAGTAGATAAACTGTTTAGAGATGCACCCCTAGAACTCCAAGGGGTAGTGTTTGCTGCTGATCTGATGGAACTGCCGTTTGGGGAGTTCGATCTGATTCTTGGGATGGACTGGTTGGTCAAGTACCAGGCGAGGTTGGATTGCGCGGCCAAGCGCATGGTTCTTAAGACGGTTGAGGGTGATGAGGTGGCTATGATAGGTAATAGGAGGGATTACTTATCAAATGTGGTATCTGCTTTGAAAGCGGAGAAGATGGTCAGGAAGGGCTGTGAAGCGTATGTGGTTCATGTGTATGCTTTGGAGGCTAAAGAGTCTGCTGTAGAGAAGGTTCGTACTGTTAAGGAATTTGCTGATGTGTTTCCTGAGGAGCTTCCGGGTTTGCCGCCGGATCGCGAGGTAGAGTTTGGGATAGCTCTGTTACCCGGAACTGCGCCAGTGTCTATAGCTCCGTATAGGATGGCGCCAAAGGAATTGGTGGAGCTTAAGGCTCAGATCCAGGAGTTATTGGATCGGGGTTTTATTAGGCCAAGTGTTTCGCCGTGGGGTGCGCCGGTACTTTTTGTTAAGAAGAAAGATGGTACAATGCGGATGTGTATAGACTACCGCCAGTTGAATAAGCTGACGATTAAAAACAAGTATCCGTTGCCACGGATAGATGACTTGTTTGATCAGCTGAAGGGGGCTGCGGTATTCTCGAAGATCGACTTGAGGTCTGGGTATCACCAGTTAAAGGTCAAGGAGGCTGATATCCATAAGACAGCATTTCGGACTCGGTATGGGCACTACGAATTTCTGGTAATGCCGTTCGGGCTGACTAACGCACCGGCAGCGTTTATGGATATGATGAATAGGGTGTTTCAGCAGTATCTGGATCAGTTCGTCGTGGTTTTCATAGACGACATCTTGGTGTACTCAAGGACAGAGGAAGAGCATGATAAGCATTTGCGAGTGGTGTTGCAAATTTTGAGGGAAAAGCAGCTTTATGCTAAGTTCAGTAAGTGCGAGTTCTGGCTTAGGGAAGTGACTTTCTTGGGTCATGTAGTGTCGGCTGAGGGGATTCGAGTAGATCCTCGTAAGATTGAGGCAGTTTTGGATTGGAAGCCGCCTAAGTCAGTGGCGAAGATTCGGAGTTTTCTGGGTTTGGCCGGATACTACCGAAGGTTTGTTGAGGGTTTCTCGTTGATAGCAGCGCCCATGACTAAGTTGTTAAGGAAAGAAGTTCCGTTTGTATGGACTGAGAAACAGCAGGAAAGCTTCGATAAGTTAAAGAAGATTTTGACTGAGGCTCCGGTTCTAATTCAACCTGAGGCTGGTAAGGAATTCACAGTATACTGTGATGCATCACATACGGGATTGGGTTGTGTGCTGATGCAAGAAGGTAAGGTTGTGGCTTACGCTTCTCGACAGCTGAGGCCGCATGAGATCAACTATCCGACGCACGATTTGGAGCTAGCGGCTGTAGTCTTCGCCTTAAAGATTTGGAGGCACTACTTGTACGGAGAGAGATCGATAGTCTACACAGATCATAAGAGTCTAAAGTATCTACTGACTCAGAAAGATTTAAATTTGAGGTAGCGCAGATGGGTTGAGTTGCTTAAAGATTACGACTGTTCGATTGAGTATTATCCGGGCAAGGCTAATGTGGTGGCAGACGCATTGAGCCGTAAGGTTGTTTCGGACTTAAGAGCATTGTTTGCCCATTTGAGTTTGTATGACGACGGGAGTATTCTGGCAGAGTTGCAGGTTAAGCCTACTTGGGTTGAGCAGATCAGAGAGAAACAGTTAGAAGATGAGGTTCTGAGTGCGCGAAGGTTACAAGTGCAGGATGGTGGTTTGGAGGGTTACAGCTTGTCTAATGATGAGGTTCTGTGTTTCCAAGGTAAGGCTTGTATGCCTAAAGATGTTGAGCTGAGGCAGAAGATTCTTCAGGACGCACATAGCAGTCCTTATGCTATGCATCCTGGAGGTAGTAAGATGTATAGGGATCTTAGAGAGCAGTTTTGGTGGCCTGGCTTGAAGAAAGAGGTGACAGAGTTTGTTGGGAAGTGTCTGACATGTCAGCAGGTCAAGGCTGAACATCAGTTGCCGTCAGGTTTGCTTCAGCCTGTGAAGATTCCTCAGTGGAAGTGGGAAAGGATAACCATGGATTTCGTCAGTGGATTACCGCTTACGCCAAGCAAGAAGGATTCAGTTTGGGCAGTGGTGGATCGTCTGACTAAATCAGCTCACTTTATTCCGGTGAGGGTTGACTACTCACTTCAGAAGCTAGCGAAGCTGTATGTGTCAGAGATAGTGAGGTTGCATGGCGTGCCAGTTTCGATAATCTCGGATAGGGATCCTAGATTTACGTCAAGGTTCTGGAAAGCGTTGCATCAGGCACTGGGTACTCGTTTGGATTTCAGCACGGCTTTTCACCCGCAGTCTGACGGTCAATCAGAAAGGGTTATTCAGATCTTAGAGGATATGCTGAGAGGTTGTGTCCTGGATTTCAGAGGTAGTTGGGAGGAGTTTCTACCATTAGCTGAGTTTGCCTACAACAACAGTTACCAAGCGAGCATCAAGATGGCACCGTATGAGGCGTTGTATGGTAGGAAGTGTCGCTCACCTACGTGTTGGACGGAGTTAGGTGAACATCAGTTGTTGGGACCCGAGTTGGTTGCTGAGACTGAAGACAAGGTTAAGTTGATTCAGTCTCGATTGAAGGAAGCTTCGGACCGGCAGAAGTCTTATGCCGATCTTAAGCGGAGAGACATAGAGTTTGCTGTGGGGGATCGGGTTTTTCTGAAGGTTTCACCGTGGAAGAAAGTGTTGAGGTTCGGAAGGAAAGGCAAGCTAAGTCCGAGGTTTATTGGGCCGTATAAGGTATTGAGGCGAGTTGGACCAGTGGCGTATCAGCTTGAGTTGCCAGCGGAGCTAAGTCAGATTCACGACGTTTTCCACATATCGATGCTTCGGCGTTATCATTCAGATCCGTCACATGTGGTAGCAGTGGAAGAGATCGAGGTAAATCCAGACTTGACTATGGAAGAGGAACCTGTGCAGATTCTTGATCGGGATGTGAAGGTTCTGCGTAGGAAGTCTGTGCCTTTGGTTAAGGTACTTTGGCGGAATCATGGCGTAGAAGAAGCTACGTGGGAACCCGAGGATATGATGAGACAGCAATACCCGCAACTCTTCTGATCAGGTAATTTCGAGGTCGAAATTATTTTTAAGGGGGGTAGAACTGTAATATCCCGAGTTAGGGGCTATTTTGTTGTTGCATGATATTGCATGTGTTGGTGTCCCATGTTGCTATTTCTATGTTTTGGGGGCTTGATTGTGGGCTAGGAGTATGCCTGAGTGAATGGGAGAATTTTAGTTTTTAGGCTTTATAGGAGGGGAGCTGTTGGAGCTGGGGTATAAGAGTTTTCTTTGGTGTTTTGTTGCACAAGTGAAGAGCTGGCAAAGTGGCAGAGCAAGGCGCCACTTGGAGCTGAGTGTGGCGTCATCTACATGGGGTGGAGGTCGTTGAAGGCAAGTTGAATTCTACCTTGGACCAAGTCATACCATTCAAATGCAAGGTGGAGAGGAACTTTAGGAGAAAGACTTGGTCAACTAAATTGAATGTGAGGATGTGAGTGCATGGGGGGATATGGCCGAATATTGAGGAGTGGTTGAGATGTTGGCCGAAACTTGGATACTTCATGGGGGAGTGACGGCTTGGTTAGTGAGGGTGTGGGTAGTGCCGAATTCCACTTTAGCATTTTGGTTGCTTTCGGTCAAATGTGGTAAGCTAAAATTCTTTTTCTTTTTGTCACTTGCCTAAACCGAATTTCAAGTAAAACTCTCCCACTTTTGCTTCTTGAAACCGAAACCCCAAGCAACTCTATTTGCCGAATTTTGTAATTGGTTTTCTTTACATTTTGTGTTGTTGGCCGAAGGCTCTTCTAGTTTCTTTCTTCTTTTCATTTGTGTAAACCGAAAGTTATCTCCCAAAATATTCCCATCATTTCATTGCTTCCCAAAATCTTAAGCCGAACCTCTCTTCTATTGTTGCCGATTTTTCTCTTTCTCTTAAACCATCTTGCCGAAATTCCATTCTCACTCTACTCTCATCTCACATTTGTTTTCTCTCTTCTCTCATTCAGAACCGAACACAGGTGTGTTAAACATCTAAAGACAATTTTCTTTTCTTTCTTTTAAGGTGTTGGCAGAATCTTTTCTCCCTTCTAATAGCTCCCTCTCTTGGCCGAATATTAGTGAAGGGTGATCTTGTTGGTTGATCGATCTTGGGTGTTGGGTAAGTGTTTGGCCGTATGGCCATTTCTTTTCTCTTTCTGTTCTTAATCGATTCGGGTTTGATTAAGAGCCGAATATGGTAACTTTGGAAGAGTGTTAATCGTTTGTGAATCATCTCGTTATAGGATCCTTGGATTTTGGAAGCAAACAAGAGGAGTCTCCTGTTTCTGTTAGCTGATTGGTAAGGGTTGGTATTGTTGTTAGTTTATTCTCTTAGTTCTCGTTTAGTCAAAGCTTCAAGAGATTAATATTTTCTTCTTTATAGGTTGGCCGATTGTCAAAGGGAACCACTATTTGGTTCGAGATTTGGTAGGAAACCAAATCAGGTGAAGGGTAAGGGCTTTTGATAAACCCTTTTGGATTAAATGGTTATGGCCGAATGGTCTTAGTACCTAACCCCTAAGTTTGGCCGATTCTAGGAGCAAGGAGTTTAAAGATTGTAGATCGTTTCTTTGGGATTAAGGCCTTCGTTATACCAAGTGTGTAAACTAACACACTTCTGTTTAGTAATATGATTGATAACCTGTGTGATAATTAATGAAACAGTGATGATTGATATGATACCCTAATGGGTATGATCTTGGACTCGGGTAAGTCAGTATTATTATTATGAGTTTACTGATGATCTATATGATACCATGGCTATGGATATATGTGATATGGGATATGAAGTTAAACATATTAGCATGATATGCATGACTTGTATGATATGCATGATCACATGAGTGTTGATGGGTGATATAAGTGGAGGGGGCAGTGATATTTTGTGCTGACGAGCACCAGTGTTTTGGTAACACACTTTGTGACTTTGGGTCACCAGAGGTTTGGCACCTCCAGAGGTTTGGCACCTCAGCGTCTCGTCCCCGTGGTTTCGCACCACAGTGGGTTGGCCCCACAAGGCGGTATTGAGGGATTGACGCCAGTGATTTGGTATCACACGATGGGTTGGCCCCATCACTCGATTATTGTGACTACAGTCACCAGTGGTTTGGTACCACATTTGTGTCTTTGGGACACCAGAGGTTTGGCACCTCATTGCGACTCGTCCCTGTGGTTTGGCACCACCGTGGGTTGGCCCCACTTGAGATATGGGATCGTCTGCTAGTGATTTGGTATCACACGATGGGTTGGCCCCATCAATTGATTTGTGACTTCGGTCACCAGTGATTTGGTATCACAATCGTGTCTTTGGGACACCAGTGGTTTGGCACCACATTGACGGATATTGTGTCTTTGGGACACCAGTGTTTTGGTAACACATTGTGACTATATGTCACCAGTGGTTTGGTACCACACGGGGTAGAAAAGGCGATACGGATGGTTAGGATCGGGTTGCATTAATTATGTTGCTATGTATGATGTGTGTTAGCATGTTGTTTTACCAGGAGCGGGATTTACGCACTGAGTCATTCGACTCACCCTCTCCTTTGACATTTCAGGTGACTCGTAGACGCGGACATGGAGCCGGGATGGACTCGGGGTACTCATGCCATGTTTAATAAAGTTTTACTCAGACTCTAACATTTGGGTACTTTAGTTTAATTACTTTTATTTGGGTTTTATTTTGGATTGTAAAAGGCCTTTAAATTATGTTCTATGATGTTTATGCTTTAAGATAGATTTTTAACATGCTTTAACAAAATAAGTTGGTATGAATTTTACTAAAACTTGGAAAGACAACGTTTTCAAAACTGTAACGCAATGTGTTTTCAATTATACCATCGGGTATTATACTATGTTTTGATATTAAGTAAACTCAAATGATTTTCAAGTCAAACTAAATTTTCTACCAAGTTAAAAATGTTTTAAGTAACACTCAGAAACTACTTGAAACTTTAAATGAAATAAACTCACTTTTCACTACACACTTTGATCTCAAGTACGTTTTCCCCGTAACATACCAGATTCGGGCGTGGTGTCTTGTCCGGGTTTGGGGTGTTACAGGTGGTACCCCTGATCGTAAATCCTGAGAGAGCAAGCAAGCCTCCGGTTGACCGCATTAGAAAACACGGGGCTCAAGAGTTTAGAGTCGAAGATGGCAATGATGCTGAGCGAGCTGAATTTTGGCTTCATAATACTATTCGTGTTTTCGATGAGCTGTCTTGCACACCGGATGAGTGCCTGAAGTGCGCCATATCTTTGTTATAGGACTCTGCCTACTATTGGTGAAATACTCTCGTATCGGTTGTTCCGAAGGAGCGAGTTACTTGGGACTTCTTTCAGATGGAATTCCTTAAGAAATATATCAGTCAGCGATTCATAGACTCCAAACGTAAAGAATTTCTTAAGCTTAAGCAGAGTCGTATGACCGTATCTGAATATGAGCGCAAGTTTGTGAGACTTAGTCGCTATGCTCGCGAGTGCGTTTCTTCCGAGGCTGCTATGTGCCGAAGATTTGAAGAAGGGCTAAATGAAGACATAAAACTACTGGTTGGCATACTTGAAATAAACGAGTTCATAGTACTTATTGAACGATCTTGTAAAGCCGAGGAGCTAGGGAAAGAAAAGTGAAAGGCCGAGACTGAAGCTAGAGACTTCCGAAAGAGATCTGCGGGTAAATTTTCTCAAATGTCAACAAAGAAGTTCAAGAATGAAGGTAACCGGTCCAAACCTAACACAGGGATCTCTATACGAGAATGACCACTAGTGAGTTCTCGGGATACATCAGTTGCTAGTGTTGGCAATACCCGGCCGAATAGGCCTGAGTGTCAACAGTGCGGTAGACAGCATTTTGGCGAGTGTTGGGGTAAATCTAATAATCGCACTTGTTACAAGTGTGGTTCGTAGGATCATTTCATTCGGGATTGCCCGGAGACCGCTGAAAAGGGTATTGCTCAGAGTGCGAGACCGAGCAACACTGCAGCTAGAGGTAGACCATCTCATAATGTGGGAGGTAGGAGTGGTGCGCAGAGGGGGATTTCAGATGCGGCTATTCGATCAAAGGCCAGTGCACCGGCTAGAGCTTATGCCATTCGTGCCAGAGAGGAGGCTCCATCTCTAGATGTCATTACCGGTATTTTCACTCTCTTTCATACTAGTGTAACTGCCTTGATTGATCCCGGTTCAACTCATTCGTATGTATGTGAAACATTAGTATCCAGTAAGACTCTACCTGTTGAGTCTACTGAGTTTGTTATTCGGGTTTCGAACCCCCTGGGTCGGTGTGTGCTAGTTGATAGAGTGTGCAAGAAATGTCCTTTAATGATTCGAGACTCATGTTTTTCGGCCGATTTGATGTTGCTACCATTTGACGAGTTCGATATTATCCTCGGTATGGATTGGTTAACTGTACACGACATAGTAGTGAATTGCAGATGAAAGACTATTTATTTGAGGTGCCAGAATAACGAGATAATTCGAATTGAATCTGCAAATTTAAATAGGCTACCAGCTGTGATATCTTCGATGTTGGCATGACAGTATCTGAGAAAGGGTTGTGAAGCTTATCTTGCGTATGTGATTGACAGCAAGGTAACCGAAAAGAAGATTGAATCTGTACCGGTTGTTTGTGAGTATCCGGATGCGTTTCTGGAGGAATTACCGGGATTGCCAGCTGTTCGAGAGGTAGAGTTTAGTATTGAGCTAGTGTCAGGGACAACTCCGATTTCGATAGCTTCGTATAGAATGGCACCGACTGAATTAAAAGAGTTGAAGGCTCAGTTGCAAGAATTGACAGATAGAGGTTTCGCCCGACCGAGTTTCTCACCTTGGGGTGCGCCAGTCCTATTTGTGAACTTTGAGAATGTGCATCGATTATCGACAACTCAATAAAGTGACCATAAAGAATAAATATCCGTTGCCACGTATCGATGATTTATTCGATCAGCTTAAGGGAGCTTCGGTGTTCTCGAAAATTGATCTAAGGTCAGGTTATTATCAGTTGTGAGTTAGAGATTCAGATATACCAAAGACTGCTTTTCAGACGACATGCGGCCATTACGAGTTCCTAGTGATGTCGTTTGACTCACTAATGCCCCTACTATTTTCATGCATCTAATGAATCAGGTATTTAGACCGTATCTAGATCGGTTTGTGGTTGTATTCATAGATGGCATACTGATCTATTCACGTGACGAAACCGAGAATGCTGAGCATTTGAGGCTGGTGTTACAGATTTTGTGTGATAAGCAGTTGTATGTGAAATTTAGCAAATGTGAGTTTTGGTTGAATGAAGTTAGCTTCCTGGGGCATGTTATTTCAGCATCGGGCATTCAGGTTGACCCAAGTAAAATCTCGGCTATACTGGATTGGAAACCTCCGCAGAATGTTTCTGAGGTTCATAGCTTTTTGGGACTTACCAGATATTATAGACGCTTCGTGAAAGGGTTTTCCATGATAGCAGCCCCGATGACAAAGCTATTACAGAAAGACATTAAATTTGAGTGGTCAGAAAGGTGCCAGAAGAGTTTTGATCAGCTAAAAACCTTGCTAACGGAAGCTCCAGTGCTTGTTCAACCTGAGTCGGGTAAGGAGTTCGTTATTTTCAGCAATGCATCCTTAAATGGGCTGGGCTGTGTTTTGATGCAATAGGGTAAAGTTGTAGCTTATGCCTCGAGATAGTTGAAGCCGCACGAAAAGAACTATCTGACCCACGATCTTGAGTTGGTTGCTATAATCTTTGCTTTGAAAATATGGCGTCACTATCTATTCGGTGAGAAATGCCACGTCTATTCGGATCATAAGAGTCTAAAGTATTTAATGACTCAGAAGGATCTGAATTTGAGACAGCGATGATGGCTGGAACTGTTAAAAGACTATGAGCTTGTAATTGACTATCATCCGGGGAAGGCTAATGTGGTTGCTGATGCACTTAGCTGAAAGTCACTATTTACTTTACGTGCAATGAATGCAGATATAGCTATGACCGATGATGGTGTGATCATTGTAGAATTGAAGGCGAGACCACTGTTTGTACAACAGATTTGTGAAGCTCAAGAGGTTGATGATGATTTAAAAGCAAAAATGAGTCAATGTGGCTCGAGTACTGATTTAGATTTCTAGATAGATGCTGAGGGATGTTTACGGTTTAAGAATCGGATATGTGTGCCTAAGATCTCTTAATTGATTCGAATGATTTGTGACAAAGCTCATAGTAGTAGATTGTCGATTCATTCGGGTAGTACGAAAATGTATAACGACCTGAGACAGTATTACTGGTGGCACGGTATGAAACGAGACATTTCAGACTATGTGTCGAAGTGTTTAGTATGTCAACAGGTGAAAGCCGAGCATCAGGTGCCATCGGGACTACTCCAACCGATTATGGTACCTGAGTGGAAGTGGGATCGAGTCACGATGGATTTCGTATCGGGTTTGTCGTTGACACCAAGTAAGAAAGAGTCAATTTGGGTTATTGTTGATAGATTGATGAAATCGGCCCATTTTATTCCGGTATGTACTGATTTCTAACTTGATAAGTTAGCTGAGTTGTACATATCGCAGATCGTACGATTGCACGGAGTGCCTATTTCTATTGTTTCGGATAGAGATCCGAGGTTTACATCGAGGTTTTGGAAGAAACTGCAGGATGCTCTAGGTACCAAGTTGCATTTCAGTACTGCTTTTCACGCTCAGTCAGATGGTCAATCTGAACGTGTTATTCAAGTACTCGAGGATATGTTGAGATGTTGCATTCTTGAGTTTGAGGGTACGTGGGAACGATACTTACCTTTGATTGAATTTGCGTACAACAACAGTTTTCAATCAAGTATCAAAATGGCACCATACGAAGCTTTGTACGGTCATAAATGTCGTACACCTCTGTATTGGATCGAGTTAAGTAAAAGCAAGATACACGGGGTTGATTTAATCAGACAGACTGAGCAGAAAGTAAAAGTAATCCGAGAAAGTCTGAAACCCGCCTCAGATCGTCAGAAATCGTATGCGGACTTGAAACGTAAAGATATAGAGTTCCAAGTGGGGGACCAAGTATTTTTAAAAGTCTCGCAGTGGAAAAAGATACTTAGATTTGGCCGTAAAGGAAAGCTAAGTCCGAGATTTATTGGGTCGTACGAAGTCATTGAGCGTATTGGGTCGGTTACGTACAGACTTATGTTGCCATCTGAGCTAGACAAGATTCACAATGTCTTTCATGTATCGATGCTTCGAAGATACCGATCCAATCCTTCTCATGTAATCAGTCCATCAGAGATTGAAATTCAACCCAATTTGACTTATGAGGAAGAACCAATTCGTATCTTAGTCCGTGAAGTGAAAGAGTTGCGAAATAAGAAAATCTCGTTGGTTAAAGTTATGTGGCATAAGCACAGGGTTGAGGAAGCAACCTGGGAAACTGAGGAATCAATGAAAGAACGCTACCCACACTTATTCATTGGTAAGATTTTCGAGGACGAAAATCCTTTAAGGGGGGAGAGTTGTAACAGCCCAATTACGACCCTAATCAGAACAGTGGTTTCGGGACCACGAATCTGAGTTAGAAAAATATTTTATGTTATGTGTTTGAATATGTGTTAAAGTATCGTAGACTAAATTGTCTGTTTGGATGTTTAATTTTAGAGAAAGGACTAAAGTGAATAAGTGGTAAAAGTAACCAATTATTAAATTGAGTGGCTAAATTATTTTGTCTTCCTTTGCATGAGTATTAAAGTTCCAAATTTACCTATTTAAGGTGTAGTGGAGGGCACTATTCTTTTTAATGCATATTATATGTTTATTTTATATATTAAATTCATAATGATGTAATAAAATATCTTTTAATCATATTATAATAAAACAAAAAGGAAAAAGAGGATTGCATGTTCATCTTTTCTCTCCATTTGACCGAAACTAAGAAGAAAAAAAAAAGAGAAAGAGCTTCATAGGGTTTCGGTACTTCTTAGGTTCAATTAAGGTATGTTTTAGCTTTGAATTTTGATAAATTGTATAAATTTGTGATTGTTGTTTACTCTACTATCAAGCCCATGAATCAATTTTGTACATTGATCATGTATGCGAGAAATGCCATTGAAGATAGGTTGAGTTTTGTGATAATTTTTAGTATTAAATGAAAGATTTGTGTTAGATGAACATATTTTATTCTTGAGTTTTTGGTGAATGTAATTAATTATGAATTTGTTTGTGAAAATACTTTCTTGGAAGGTTAAATTGAGAAATTATTGAGGTATATGGACTTATATAGTCCCTATGAGGATTCGGCACAAAAGGGGGATAGCCAAATTTTGAGTAATTTGTGAGTTTTGTATTAGGGATTATTTTGTAAAAGTTGCAAATGTAAGGGTAAAATGGTAAATTGCATAATTATATGATTTTTGGATTGAATTGAATGAAAATGTATTTGAATGAGTTCAATTTGGAATTATTAGATCAAGAACAAAAGGAAAGGGGATTGGATCGGGGGAAAGTAAAGTTGAACAAATAGCCGGGATACTTTAATCCGACAATTTCTAAGGCAAGTTTTTAAGCCGTTTGATGAAATGAATTTAATTGCATACTAATATACATATGGATATAATATGTAATCATTTTAATTTCTTATTGCCGAATGTATCATGAAATTAAAATGGGATGTGTATATAATATCCGAATATGAATTGGTACCTATGAGTAAATATGTGTAATTATTGAATATATGAGTTGACTAAATATATATATGTGTTTGTGTCAAGGAATATATTTATATATATGTGAAAATGGAAAGTGAGAAGTGATGATACTTGAAGAATTGGATATTTGTGAATGTATATGTTTGAACTTGCCGAATGTAATGGTAATGAAAAAGGCAATTGAGTTATTAATAGATATATGTATGTTATGAATAGAAATATGTAAATTGAGTATGTCGAATGTGTTAGTATTTGAATGAGATAAAATGAGTATGTATGAACGGTAATGGAATTATAAATGTATTGAAGAGTAAAGAAAAGGTCTCTTAAAAGGCACTAAATGTGCAAATTAAAGTACCGAGCACTGTGTGTGTGTAATCAGCCAAATGGCACTATGTGTGCGGATTAATAAGTAATGGCACTAAGTGTGCTATACATTACTGCTAAATGGCACTCTGTGTGCGGATTAATAAGTAATGGCACTAAGTGTGCGATACATTACTCTAAATGGCACTATGTGTGCGGATTAATAAGTAACGGCTGAAACACCCCAAACCCGGCCCACGAGCCCTGACCGGATCTGGTATGTTCCTCGATGTAGACCGGTTCAAATTTCTTTTGTTACTTAGGAAAATTTTGGGTGTTTTGAAAGTAAAATGGTTTTGGGTTGGGCTTGAGTTGAAAACAAATTCGATTTTATATTGAAAACCCATTTATTTCAGGTGACAAAATATTTAAAGTCTATTTTAAACCAAATTTACTTAATCTTATAACCATTAAAAATTCGTAACATAATAAATAAAAGAAAGAAAAATAAAGTAGTTCAACTATGGCCTTATTACATCAAATAATTCCCCAAAAATAAATTAAAATGTTTAAATAGAATAAAAGTCCAAATAATGAAATTTTCCTTGCTGTGCATGGCCACCTTTAAGCTCATGTCGACCCGGTCCATTACTGATCATCACCTGGAAGAAAAATATTCCCCAAACGGGGTGAGTCAAACAGACTCAATGTGTAACCAACACTAAAACTTAACAATTCAGGCATACAATATCATATCACATACTTATTCATATAACAGATATAAAATAATGATGCAAACCCGAACCCAAACCTAGATGCCATCCGCTACACATCACCCGTACCAACCTGCACACCGTGGGGACTAATAAGTCAACCCTCCATCCGCTACACACCATCGAAGGCAGTCGCTGCAGTCGACGTGCTCATCGCCCTTATAAAATTCGTGGTCTTAGGTCACCACATTCAGATATCGTGGTCTTAGGTCACCACATTCAAATATCGTGGTCTGAGGTCACCACATTCAGATATCGTGGTCTTAGGTCACCACATTCAGATATCGTGGTCTTAGGTCACCACATTCACTTCCCCTTTCATATAACCCGAATGCCCCATATCATTCATATCATGCATATTACATAATTTCACATTCTTATCACTTTTCACATGTTACATATATAACATAATTTCATATTCCTAGTAGGAGTAGAAAACGTACCTGAGTACTTTTGTACCATTACATGGTACCTTAGCCATATTCTTACACATTCTTATAGTCACATACATATTAATTATTGCCATAAATATATCAAGAAATAGTGTGAGGTACACACCTGATTCGCTTAGGGTTTCCAATCCAAATCCCGAAAAGCTTGATCTAATGCCTTAGATCTTAGATCTCTACATTTAATCAATCATTTAATACTTAGTAAAGAGCCATTCGGCCATAAATCCAAATCCTAGTAGGATTAGTACACTAAAACTTACCTTGTTGCCGATTGACTTAAGAATCAAGTCCCGAAACTTTGTTGTATTCCTTCTTGTATTCGGCCAAACATTAAATCACATCCCAGGTTAGTTTCGGCTTTTTAAACAATTATGAAATAGATCTAGATATCAATATAAGCCTTGGCCGAATGCTATAGACACTTACCTTGTGGATTTTAAATCCGGAAACTCACCGAATAACTAGGGAACACGTGGCCTATGGTGTACCTTCGGAAAAAGAACTTCTCCTTCCTTGTAGTCGACACTTAGTAAATCCCGAAAGTATTCCTTGCCTTAGATGGCTGTCGAAATCCCTATAACTTCATGATAGATCAATTTCTAACATTTATTCACAACAAATAACCCTTAGCCGAATGTTAAATATGACTTACCTTAGATTCTTAAATCCCGAAATAGTTGACTTGTCTTATGAAGTTGTCGACAATGGCAGAAATCTCGAAGAGCCTTCTTTCCAAGTTTCGACTAACACAATAATGGGGTTAGATTTCCTAGTTTCGGCTTTTGGAATATTGAGAGGAGAAGAATGAAGAAGAAAAGAATAGTTGCTTAAGAGAATTCGGCAATGGTGAAATAAGGAGAAGGGAAATTCAGCAGAGGTTATCAAGGAAGAGAAAATAATGTTGAATGGCCTCTCTTTTCCTTTTATAGCCGAATTTACTAGCTTGGAATCCCTTACTTGGCCACCACTCTTCTATTTTGATAGCTTTATCACTTTAATTATCACCTAAAACTTAATCCAATAATTATCTCTTATCTCTTAATAAAAATATCAATAAAAATCCATCATTTATCCATCTATTTGCCGAATTTTAACAACAATAAAACACCTCCCTATAGAGCCTTAATGCCGTCCACTTCTCTTGTTCCTGGCACTAAAATAAAATTCTTTTATTTGCTCCCCCAGTGACTCGAACCCAGGCCCAATTGCACCTGCTTGTGGCGTCAACTCCAGAGGCCCTAAGTGGTGCCTCCAAGCCACTTTTTCAAGCCCATTTGTATGTCATATTTCACCTATAAATTTTCTTAAGGCCACCTTGCTTTACTTCCCTCTCTTAACCTCAGAACTTAACTTTTCCTAAAATGTTTCCTTACATTTCCTTACATTTCCTTACATTTCCTTACATTTCCTTACATTTCCAAGTTTCCATAAATGTTCGTTTGCCTCCTTTAAACTTAACATTTCTTACATTTCCAAGTTTCCAGAAATGTTCACTTTCCTCTTTTGAACTTAACATTTCTTACATTTCCAAGTTTCCAGAAATGTTCACTTGCCTCTTTTGAAACTTAACATTTCTAAATCATTTCCAAGTTTCCAAAAATGTTCATAATACATTCATAACACACAAGACATGCCATTTCGTATACTTAAATCAAAAATGCATAGGCCATTTTTAGGATGTTACAACGGCACTAAGTGTGCGATACGTTACAAAATTTGCATTGGGTGTGCGGGATTACAGAGACTTTGGAGACACAAACTGTTGAAGGGAGAATAATAAGAAATGATACATGAGTAAGCGTTTCCAAGTAGCTTAATAATCGGGTATTAGTGATGTAACACCCCAAACCCGGCCCAAACACCACGACCGAATTTAGAATGCTACTGAGGAAAAAGTTTGAAAAGAATTTGTCATAAGAGTGAAAACATAATAATTTTTTGTCATTTATAAAACATTGTACATTTAAAATTCTTAAGTAAAAATTATGTTGTTACAAATTTCCGGATTTAAAACTTTAATATAAGTTTTTAAGATATAAATAGGTTCCAAAAATCATTTCCAATTATTAGTACAATAAAAATTTAACTTCAAACCATAAAAAGTTCCCAAATACTTTAAGTGGCCTTGTTACAATAAAGATTTACTCAAAAGTACTAAAAATATAAAGTGCATAAAACAAATAAACATCTTCTGCATGGCCACCTCATATCCGCTCCAGCCCGGTCCAAGAATCATGTATCACTGCATTGTTTTTGGAAAAATAGGGTGAGTCAAACCGACTCAGTGTGTAATTATTTCACATGCCTCCACAAATGGGCTTGGCCCACATCCACACAGTCCACATAATCAATCATGCAAAATGAATCCCAACCCAACCTAGAGTCCATCCGCTACACACCCCCGTACCTGCCGCACACACCAGGGGATTACTAAATCGCCCTCCAACCACTACACACCTCCTTGGCAGACCTGCTGCCCAAAGCCGTGGCATAGCCACCGATCACCTAAGTGACCCCACATATCTGTATCCACGAGGTGACTCAAGGTCATCCTCAAACCACGGTGATGAACACAGCTATCATCTGCCCACGATGTGGCACATAGCCAACACCCCACCTTGATGAAGCACATAGCCAACATCAAGCGCCAATGTAGCTCAAGGCTAACATCAGACCACGTACATAAATGTACACCCTCTCCTTCAATAGTCATATCCCAATCCCCATGCATATATATATATATATATATATATATATCATGACAAAACAATTTTAAGATGAGTATACATCGCATGCTTACCACAATTTTACACATAAATCACAGGTAAATTAATATCATTAAATACTGACCTGATTAACCGATTACCCGCCATGGGTAGTCACCATCTTAGCCATATTTCCGGCCACCACACATATCATATACACATATATATAACAACACATACAAACAACAAGAGAGCAGTGCGATAACTATACACCTTATAAGCAAAAATCGCATAAACCCGAACCCCGTAGCCTACACAATTTGCACCTTGCGATTTGTTGAACTCCCTCCTACACAACTATGTTAGATTCGGCTCAACCCAAAAGAACACATGAAATGGCCTTCGACCCCACAATATTCCTTGCTTACCTTGATCACTCTAATCCCGAAAGATCTCTACTCCTTTAACGTTAGCCTACAGAAATCCCGATATCACCTTTCATGGGTTCGGCCATAACAGAGAGAATGGAGTTAGATCTTTAACTTTCGACAACCAAGAAAGATAGAAGAAAAACGATTAAAAGAAATCTCTTACCCACTATAGAGAATCGATTGGAGCAGATTCTGGCCTATGATATTTTCGGCTTTGAAGAAGAAAAGTGAAACAAAGAAATTTGGGGAGGTTCAATAGAGGTTCAGCTATTGAGAGTTATGAAGAGAAAAGAAGAGTTGAAAAGAATTGGTCTAAAATGGCTATTTGGTTTCGGTCACAAAGAAGAGAGAAAAGAAGATATGATTTGGAGAAAAAGGACAACTCAAAACCGAAATGGTCAAAACTCAAATGACCAAAATAAAAGAAAAAGGTTTACCTTTTGTCTAATATACATTCGGCTAAGAGGAGGAATATTAGAGAGAAATGCTTTGTGTGACACAAAATGACTAAAAGAAAGATGTGCACAACTAACTCCTAACTCATCCAAAAGCCTTCAAAATTTTGGCCACCCCCCTAGTCCATAAAACCGTCCAAGTTCATGGTCAAAATGGCCATGAAATAATTTCCAAAACATCCACCTTGATACATGCCTTGTAATCCTCTACTTTCCCAAAGTTTAAGAAATTCTATCCCCACAATCAAGCAATTCTATCCCTTATTCATGCTTACCATAACCTTAAGTCTACTAACCATAAATGAAAAAGTCCAACCTTACCTTAATTAAAGTTTGACCAACACATGCCATACAAATGCAAAAATAAAAGTCACCTAATTGCCATCCATGGGATTCGAACCTAAGCCCCCCTCACACTGCTTGTGGCGTCACTTTCCAAGGCCCTAAGTGGCGCCTCCCTTGCGATTTTGCCAACTGGTTACTTGTGTCTAAATCCTCCAACAAAATTTCTTAAGGCCTATCTTGACTAGCTCCCTTTTTAAGAATTAAAAATCTAATATTTTTTTTCAAGGCATTTTCCTACATTCTAAAGTTCCTGAAACTCCCAAAGCACACTCAATCCACACATAGGCATGCTACCACATACAATTAAGTTAAAACTCATAACCCCTAAATCCCGAATATTACAATTCTACCCCCCTTAAAAATAATTTCGGCCTCGAAATTACCAACTAACTAACAGTCGTGCATCCTCACTCACCACACTACGCTTTTGCTGCGTACTCTGATCTTAATAAAACTAATGTACTTTCTAACTAACTCTTGGAACCCTTCCTCATCATTTTCCTAGGTACAGTCTCCAAGTTCACACTCAAAGTTCCAGACACTGCCATTCTGCCCCTACCACGTCCATGTGTATTGCGACCACGTCCCCTAGAACTCATGTCTACTATCGCGATTTAATCTGATTTAGGAAATTTTATGCATTAGTCTTTTGTTCCATTAATTACCCGCGAACAATTTTATGAAAAGAAGATTAGTAGTAGTTCTTTCAATCAACCAAAGTTTTCATCTCAAGTTTACTACCCTAATTCAGAGAGTCACATTAATTCATCCACAACATCCACTACACTACTTTGGGCATTTTGTCTGTTCCCAACCCAGGGGTATTTCCATAATTCATCCTACAGAGGTATTTTACCAATAAATCGGGGTTAATTAAAAAAAAATCTTTATAAACCAAAGGCATTCCGGAATTTTCAAAACTCGAGGTTATTTTGAAAATTTTTTTCCAAATCAAAAGTATTGCGGAAATTTCAGAAATCGAGGTTATTTCAGTAATTTTGTAAATCAGGGGTAACTTAGTAAATTTTTTTAAACCGGGATATTCTGGTCATTTTCAAATCTTAAGGTAGTTTTTACAAAACAGTGTAGTTGGTCCCTTTTGGGTTTTAATTATCGGGTTAAGCCGGTGAATAGGTCCTCTTGGTTAGGGTGAACCATCACTACGCACCAGGTAGAATTTGAGTGAAGAGGAGGTGAGTCACTAGGACTGCTTAAATACCAAGCTCCCACCAAATCCAATCCTAGACATGTGCACAACCGTTGCCACACCCTAACTCGGCGACTTACTCACAGGTTTGTTTGGTTGCACTTAAGTCTTATGTATTTTGTGTTGAAGTAAACTAGTCCTAGGGTTCAATGGCTCCTAATCTACTAATCTACGATCCCATAATGCCCATAAAGTTTCACATACCAATCACTTCAGTAGTTAGAGGTACTTACCTGGTGGACTTCGGGCCGGAGATACAGGTTCCATGCCAGAACAAACCTGAAATAGTTCATGAAAGTCTATGTTTTTGAAAAGCCCATCTTTGAAAAATGTTTTTGGCCCAAAAACCCTCAAAGCTGAGTTTTGAACCAGGCTCTGACACCAAATTGTAACACCCCAAACCCGGCCCAAACACCACGACCGAATTTAGAATGCTACTGAGGAAAAAGTTTGAAAAGAATTTGTCATAAGAGTGAAAACATAATAATTTTTCATCATTTATAAAACATTGTACATTTAAAATTCTTAAGTAAAAATTATGTTGTTACAAATTTCCAGATTTAAAACTTTAATATAAGTTTTTAAGATATAAATAGGTTCCAAAAATCATTTCCAGTTATTAGTACAATAACAATTTAATTTCAAACCATAAAAAGTTCCCAAATACTTTAAGTGGCCTTATTACAATAAAGATTTACTCAAAAGTACTAAAAATATAAAGTGCATAAAACAAATAAACATCTCCTGCATGGCTACCTCGTATCCGCTCCAGCCCGGTCCAAGAATCATGTATCACCTGCATTGTTTTTGGAAAAATAGGGTGAGTCAAACCGACTCAGTGTGTAATTATTTCACATGCCTCCACAAATGGGCTTGGCCCACATCCACACAGTCCACATAATCAATCATGCAAAATGAATCCCAACCCAACCTAGAGTCCATCCGCTACACACCCCCGTACCTGCCGCACACACCAGGGGATTACTAAATCACCCTCCAACCGCTACACACCTCCTTGGCAGACCTGTTGCCCAAGGCCGTGGCATAGCCACCGATCACCTAAGTGACCCCACATATCTGTATCCACGAGGTGACTCAAGGTCATCCTCAAACCACGGTGATGCACACAGCTATCATCCGCCCACGATGTGGCACATAGCCAACACCCCACCTTGATGAAGCACATAGCCAACATCAAGCGCCAATGTAGCTCAAGGCTAACATCAGACCACGTACATAAATGTACACCCTCTCCTTCAATAGTCATATCCCAATCCCCATGCATATATATATATATATATATCATGACAAAACAATTTTAAGATGAGTATACATCGCATGCTTACCACAATTTTACACATAAATCACAGGTAAATTAATATCATTAAATATTGACCTGATTAACCGATTACCCACCATGGGTAGTTACCATCTTCGCCATATTTTCGGCCACCACACATATCATATACACATATATATAACAACACATACAAACAATAAGAGAGCAGTGCGATAACTACGCACCTTATAAGCAAAAATCGCCTAAACCCGAACCCCGTAGCCTACACAATTTGCACCTTGAGATTTGTTGAACTCCCTCCTACACAACTATGTTAGATTCGGCTCAACCCAAAAGAACACATCAAATGGCCTTTGGCCCCACAATATTCCTTGCTTACCTTAATCACTCCAATCCTGAAAGATCTCTAGTCCTTTAACGTTAGCCTACAGAAATCCCGATATCACCTTTCATGGGTTCGGCCATAACAGAGAGAATGGAGTTAGATCTTTAACTTTCGACAACCAAGAGAGATAGAAGAAAAAAGATTAAAAGAAATCTCTTACCCACTATAGAGAATCGATTGGAGCAGATTCCGGCCTATGATATTTTCGGCTTTGAAGAAGAAAAGTGAAACAAAGAAATTTGGGGAGGTTCAATAGAGGTTCGGCTATTGAGAGTTATGAAGAGAAAAGAAGAGTTGAAAAGAAATGGTCTAAAATGGCTATTTGGTTTCAGTCACAAAGAAGAGAGAAAAGAAGATATGATTTGGAGAAAAAGGACAACTCAAAACCGAAATGGTCAAAACTCAAATGACCAAAAGAAAAGAAAAAGGTTTACCTTTTGTCTAATATACATTCGGCTAAGAGGAGGAATATTAGAGAGAAATGCTTTGTGTGACACAAAATGACTAAAAGAAAGATGTGAACAACTAACTCCTAACTCATCCAAAAGCCTTCAAAATTTTGGCCACCCCCTAATCCATAAAACCGTCCAAGTTCATGGTCAAAATGGCCATGAAATAATTTCCAAAACATCCACCTTGATACATGCCTTGTAATCCTCTACTTTCCCAAAGTTTAAGAAATTCTATCCCCACAATCAAGCAATTCTATCCCTTATTCATGCTTACCATAACCTTAAGTCTACTAACCATAAATGAAAAAGTCCAACCTTACCTTAATTAAAGGTTGACCAACAATGCCATACAAATGCAAAAATAAAAGTCACCTAATTGCCATCCATAGGATTCGAACCTAAGCCCCCCTCACACTGCTTGTGGCGTCACTTTCCAATGCCCTAAGTGGCGCCTCCCTTGCCATTTTGCCAACTGGTTACTTGTGTCTAAATCCTCCAACAAAATTTCTTAAAGCCTATCTTGACTAGGTCCCTTTTTAAGAATTAAAAATCTAATATTTTTTTCAAGGCATTTTCCTACATTCTAAAGTTCCTAAAACTCCCAAAGCACACTCAATCCACACATAGGCATGCTACCACATACAATTAAGTTAAAACTCATAACCCCTAAATCCCGGATATTACAAGTGAGGTAAGTCGTCTTGTTAAGAAAATACAGAACTGAGATGATATTATTAAACTTTGAGCTTGTTTCGAAAATGGGTATATAGAATTTGAATATTCGTCAATTGAGATATATATATTAGTTATGGTGGATGATGAATGGTGACTTGATTTGCATATTGTATTTATGAATTCATTTTTTTCTTTGGGTTTATTGGATTAGTTAAATTGTATATTAGTTAATTACATATTTGTTTTACTATTGCTTAAAAACTTACTAAGCTATGTAAGCTTACTCTATGTGTTTAATTTACTATTTTATAGATCTTAAAGTCAAAGCTCGAGCTCGGGAATTCATCGTCAAAGTCAAGCACACTATCTACTATTTTGGGTATCTTTATGTGAAAACTTAAAGTCTATGGCATGTATAGGCTAAACTATTCTTTTGAGCCTTTAACTTTAAATTTATGTACATAATGCCATGCGAGATTGGCTTCCCTACTATCCTTAATACGAGCGATATTGTTTGAGTTGATATGTGTATATATTGTTTGTGAAGGTTCGGTTTTGGTATATAACTTGTTTGAGTAGGAAATTTTCATGAGATTATGAATGGCATAATTCAATGTGATGGGTTGGCTTAAAATTATCAAGTTGACACATAATATTTAGGCATGCAAGGTTTTGTAATAGGCATTTCGGAAGTTTTGTACCTTTTTAATATATGCATGTATATATATAGATAGATAGCATATTAGAGTGCATGTATATGATTATGAGTAATGCACATAGTATATTAAGGTAAGTGGATGAACATAGTTACAACTACTTGTATGTACTATAAGTCAAGTTAATGAGAATGAAATATTTGGCCAAAATTTGAACTTGTTTGGTGTTTAAACTTTCTATTGAATGCTATGATAATTATAGTCATAGGAAATGAATGGTTAAGCTAATGATGTATTATTCGGCTAAGGTGTACTTATGATGCTTTATAATTTAAAAACGAAATGACCATTGCCGAATGTGATAAGTAACTATGGGTTAAATGAGTTGGTCTGATATTTATAATTAAGTTATGTTCGAATGTGAGATTGAAATGGGGAGTACATATGATTAAAAGTTTAACCTATGTTCAATAATGATATAGGCTTGAATGTATTGTTGATAATAGAAATGTGATGAGTGATTAAGTGCCATATAACTATTCGGCCCTTGTTTTTAAATGACCATGTGATTAGTGACTTGTTAGTTGAATTTAATTAGTTACTATTTGATGTTAATGATAAATTCGTGATATGCAAGTTGATGTTTTGAGATTAGATGGGATATACATGTTTATTCGTAATAGTATAGAATGGTACACATTTATTAAAGTAATGGTTTCGATAGGTTGTATTGACTCGTGGTTGGTTTAGTAAAGCCTGTAACCCTAATCTGGCGACAGATACGCGTTAAGGGTGTTACATGATCGACCTATTTCGCCGTTTTAGCGTCCGAGGTAAGTTCGTATGTAATAAGTTTCGTTATAAATGTATTTTAAATGCTTTGATATTGCATTAACTGTGAATACGAGACTACGGACATGTTCGACGATTATTCGACAAATATGAAAATCTCGGTTTAACCTTAGGAATAGATTATACGAATGACATGTCATTAGGGGTTATTGTGATTATGTGATCCGGGTGCTGGTCTTGTACATCCTACCGGTGGCTGAGTATACCGGCATGTGTTACGGTTACTTAACAGCTTGTGTAAGCCGCACTGTGTAGCTACGTATTAACTAACATCCTGTGTAAGCAGGCCCATTAATAGCTTGAGAGTGAGCATATATGTGATATGAGATTGAGATAGCATTGGCTATGTATGTGGCACTTCAGTGCGAGTTTCCCGAGTATCTGATAGTATTCCGAATGGTTCAACAGGTAAATGAAAGACGTGGCTAAGTATGAGATTGTTACGAGATGGTACAGGTATGTACATGAACCGTATAAGCTTTAAATCGAAGAAATTGTGAAGTTTGCATATAATCTTATGATTAAATATGTGAAAGGTTTGTTAGATAATATGAGCTACATATTGATATATATTCAATTTGTTGAATTGTGTATTTATGATTACATTGAGTTTATTTCATACGAGCTTACTAAGCTATAATGCTTACTTTGTTTATTTTACCGTGTTTTATAGTGATTTCAAAGCTAGCTCAGATTCAGGGATCGTTGGAGGCTTCGTCACACTATCTTACTATCACTTTGGTACTTTTGAGCTTATGGTTTGGTTATATGGCATGTATAGGATTATGCTTATTTTGGTTATGACTTAATAATGATTTTGGTCATTTGAAATGGCTTGTAAATGTTAAATGTTTTGGTTTGTATATAGCTATGAGAGTTGGCTTCTTTTGGTTGATGTGGTTATGTATATATCTATGTGCATATGGTTTGGTTATGTGATTGAAGCTCATTGATATTTGGAAATTAGGGGTATTAAATTGTTGAGTATTGGATTTGGTATGTTATGAGATTCAGCTAGATGATGCAAATTTGAAAGTGCTCGTATTGATGTTTGAGATTAGGAGATTTTATATGAATTGAATGGTCCATTGTGGCATTGATAAGTTTGGTATTTGTTAGTTTTGAAATGGTATAAATGATGCTTGGTTGAAGATGTATGAATGACTGTTTATGCTTTGTTTTGGTGCCAATTGTTGTGGTGTAGGTGAATGCAAGGTTGGGTGGCAAAATGGCTTGGTAAATAGCCTATTTTTGTCCACACAGGCAGAAACACGGGCGCGTGTATTAGCCATGTGTGACACACAGTTATGTTACACGGTCGTGTGTCCCCTAGTGTTGAAATAGAAACCAAGTTAGTAAGCTCCACACGGCCTAGCACACGTGTAACAGCCCGATTTAGGGGCTAGTCGAAATAGTGGTTTCGATACCACTAAACCGAAGTTAAGGAAAATTATTTTGATGTTATTTTATGTGTTATGGCATTATTATAAGGTCATGTAAAAATTTTGGTGCATTAATTTGAGTGATAGCATGCTTAATTGTGAAAAAGGACTAAATCGCACAAAGTGCAAAAGTTCTATTTTAGTTGCTAGAGGTGCCAAATAACTATGGATTTTTAACTGGAGGCCCCAAATGTGCAATTTGGCCTTGTTTAAGTGAGTTGGCCGGCCATAGCATGCATAGGGGGGCAAGAGTATTTAATTTGGTCAATAGTTGGTGATATTAGTTGGTAAATTGAATAAAATAAGATGATATAAGCAAAAGTCATCATCTTTTCAATTTGTCTTCTTCTCCAACCGAAAATATCACCAATGGAGGGCTTTGAAAGCTTAAAAAACTTCAGCAACTCATTTTCTCTTCAAGTAAGTGATTTTAGTGGTATTATTTGATAATTTTTGTACTTTTGGAGTCCTCAAAGCTTAAGCTAGCTAATGAGGGGACTAGTTTTTTATATGGTTGAAAGCCTAGGGACTTTCCATGATAGTGTTCATGTTATTAGCTGAGTTTTATGGAAGAAAATGAATGTTAGGGAGGTGAGGAACAACTTTTGTAAAAGGTGTTAGCATGAAAACACCTAATGAGGACTTAATGCAAAGAATGAATTTGTGTCATAAATGCATGAAATAGTTGGAATGGTGAGTAGTTGTAAGAGAAATAAATGTTCAGATAGGCTTATTTATTGATAAAATGTGTTGAAAAATGAATTACTAATTTTGCCATAGTGTAAGGGCAAAATGGTCATTTTTGCCTAACTGTAGTAATTGATGCATTATGGTCATAGAATGATCTAAATGAGTGAATTTTATTATTGTAGATCAAGAAGAGCGCGGAATTAACCTTGACCGGGGAAAAGGCAAGGTTACGGATTAAACCGTTAGTTGACACGTTTTGCACCGAGGTAAGTTTATGTGTAAACAATGCATTTTATATATATATTATTGTTGCTAACTAGTGTATAGCACAATTGAGAACATGTATGATTCAAGTGGAAATTAATGTGGTAGTTACCGAATAACTCTAGGATGAATGATGGTATGGATATGTAAGAGTGTTATATTAATTCTTGATGGTGGGCTAAGTGAGATACCACCTTAATACTAAATTACGATAGGCTATGTGCGATACCATCGTCTATTTATCATTTGGTGGGCTATATGCGATACCACCGTAATTAACCTCTTGGTGGGCTATGTGCGATACCACTCTAAATAGATCTGATGGTGGTTTAAGTGCGAAACCACTGAGAAAATGATCTTGAGTAGTTGATCATTAGATTGTGATGTGTTGTATCGTATGACTTTGTGGTGCTAAGTGTAGGGATGTATGTTAATGAATATGAGTACTAAGCTTGTGACGTGGTGGAGGAGTAGTAAGGAGGAAATGAGTAAGCATGACTAAGAATGTAGATTATACTTGTTTAGTATGTAATGTTATTTATTGTTAGCACACATTATAATGCTAATTGTTCACATGTAAACTTACTAAGCTTAAAGCTTACTCCCCTTCTCTTTTCCCTTGTTTTATAGAGTTTAAGAGTTGATAACATGATTATTTTGTAGGATTTCTTGTATGTAATTCGGTTTATTTCTGAATTAATCCCTGCTAAATTTGTATTTTTATGATTTAAATCTTGTCAAGGATGCAATTGATCAAAAGCAAGCTAAAAAGGGCCAAATTGAAAGAAAATCATGGAAATGGGGCCAAATCAAAAAGATGGAGGAAGCCAAGGACACATCAAGCAATTTGACTTTGTAAAAAGCCAAATATGGAAAATCCTATTTTTAGTTTATTTTATTTTTAATTATTTAAGATTTTATATTAAATTAATTAAGCCTATTTTTAGTAAACCCCATGTATATAAATAGGGGTTATTTGTATTTGGAAAATCATCAATCAAATATTTTTTTTCCTATTCCCATTTGAAGTTTTATTTCTCTCTTTTCCTATTTCAATTTAGAATAGGATTTCTTTTATTTTATTCCTTCAAGTTGACGTGAAGCAATCTGCCCATTTCAATTCCTTTTGTTTCTTTTCCAAAATTGGTTTAATTGCTTTCCAAGCCCCTTTTCCTTTCCAAAATTCCATCACCTTTTACAAAATCCCAAACACTTTCCACAACCTTCAAGCATGAGTAAAATCATGCCACACTAAACCCCTTTCAGCTTTAAACCAGTATTAACCCCGTCCAAACCCCGTGAGTTACGAACCCGAGCTATTTAACTCCCAACTTCCGATACTTATTATTTCTCCGGATTAAGAGTATGACTTCGTCAACTCACAAAGTCAAGTCATGCTAAGTCAAAAAAGACGTCGTTTGAGTTAGTGTGGCTAGATGTACAGTTGGAATTCTGAAAGGATAGATTATCTAATTGGTTTTCCGTGAACACATTGGCGTGCCAAGTGGGGATTGCTGTTTGGTTCCGTCAAGGGAAGTAGTAACCGGATTTAAATGTCCCAATGTTTGAGGGCATTGGTTCGAGCTAGGCTCTTCTAGAACGCAAAGCTGCCGAAGTTCTAAATCACGAACGTTTCGTAGGTTGTTCGATCGGTAAGGGTTAGTTATAGGACGTTCCATAACTAATTTACAAAAGGAAGAGTTGGTGTCCGAGGTGTCCTTGGTAGCTATAACTAGCTTATCGGAAAAGAGGAGTTCATCTAATTTTGAGGATCGGGTCCAAGACAGAAAAAACCCGCGCTTAAGGCTAAGCTAAGTTTATTCGATTTTTCTTCAGATTACTTCATTGCTTTTATTTTCATCTTTTACCTTTTACGTTTTTATTTTCTGTGTTTATTTTAGGTTTCATATTTTATTTCACCACCCCCCAAACATTGCGGGCACGACAATTGCCCAGACATAAATCTAGTCGAGAGATGAACAATTTTTCAGTAAAACTAGTCTCTGTGGGATCGACTCTACTCCCTATACTGCTTAAATTTGCATGGAATCGACAGCCATCAATTTTGGCGCCGTTGTCGGGGACTGGCAACACTTGTAATTGTTTAAATCGTCTTCATGACTAGTTCTTCATCTGGAGATCTCATATACGACCCAGAGATCGAGAAATCAGCGCGAGCGTGACGAAAGGAGACAGAAGCTCTTAAACGCGCAAGTAAAGCAGAAGCTGAACTAGGACAAGGGATCCTAGAATCTGACGTTGAAAAGTTGAGCGAAGCAATTCGTATAGAGGCAATTCAACGTGGGAAACAAGTTGAAGTGGTTGGACCTGAGACCGAACCACTTCTTGAAACAAAAGAAGCGAAAGGCAACCTCGTTGAACTAGAAAGGATGGCAAACCGAACCATTCATCAACTAGCCGCTGCTCCTAACGAGCAAACACCGTTATGCATCAAATATCCAACCAGATGAACCCCTTTTGAGTTGAAGTCGGGCTTGATTCACCTTTTGCCCACTTTTCGAGGCTTGAAGAACGAAAATCCGCACACCCACTTGAGAGAATTCCATATGGTCTGCTCAAGCATAAAACCCTAGGGAGTACCCGAAGATGAAATCAAATTTCGGGCCTTTCCTTTTTCTTTAGTTGATACAGCAAAAGAATGGTTATTTTACTTACCTCCCAGTTCTATCACAACGTGGGATGACTTATCTCGTGTTTTTCTTGACAGATTCTTTCCAGCATCACGAGCAGCTGAACTAAGGAGGGACATAGTGGGAATTCGCCAAATGGAGAGTGAATCGCTCTACGAATACTGGGAGCGGTACAAAAAATTGTGTGCAAGTTGTCTACAACACGGGTTGACCGAACAATCACTTCTTCAATATTTCTACGAGGGCTTGCTCCCTATGGAAATGAAGATGATTGATGCTGCTAGTGGAGGGGCGCTTGTCAATATGACTCCTCAATGGGCAAGAGAACTGATATCCACCATGGCGGTAAATTCTCAATAGTATCAGCCAAATTCGGAACCCACTAGACGGGTTAATGGGGTAAACATTTCATCCTTAGAAGATAAATTGGATAAGCTTACTAATGTTGTTCAATCTTTGCTTACAAAAAAGAAGAATCTGACCCAACTATGTGGAATTTGTACAACGTCTGAACATCCGACGAATTCATGCCCAATCCTTAACGACAATTCAACGGCACATGTTAATGCTGTCGGAGATTTTCCAGGACCTCCGCAAAGACGCTATGATCCATTCTCTAACACCTACAATCCCGGGTGGAAGGATCATCCCAACTTGAATTACGGAGCTAGTCCCCGATATAATCCGTCATACCAACCGAGACCTCTGCAACCACCACAACAACAACCCAAGCCGAGCACATCTCTGGAAACTGTTATGGAAAGACTTGCCGTCGATGCTGCAAAATATCAATAGAGGACAGATGCATCAATACAAGAGTTAACTGATCAAGTTAGTAAACTCTCGATGGCAGTTAATTGTTTGGAGTCTCAAGGTAAATTACCGTCCCAAATTGAGCATAATCCTCGACACAATGTAAGTGCTATGACGTTAAGGAGTGGGAAGGTTTTGGAGCCCGTACCTGGCATGAGTTGTGCCCGTGACGTTGGTCGAGATGAGAAGAAACTTGACAAAAAGACTCCTGTGGAGTCAATACCACAAAAATCATTTGCAGTACCACCTCTGTTTCCTGAAAGACTAGTCCAATGCAAGAAAGAGCAAGAAGAGAAGGAGATCCTCGGCACCTTTCGAAAGGTGGAAATCAACATACCTCTTATTGATGCGATTAAACAAATTCCACGGTATGCAAAATTCTTAAAAGAATTATGCACAAGTAAGAGGAAGCTCTTGGGCAATGAAAAGGTGAGTGTCGAAGAAAATGTCTCCGCTGTTTTACAAAGGAAAATACCACCTAAATGTAAGGACCAATGTATGTTTTCCATATCTTGCAAAATAGGTAGTGTCAGTATTAAAAAAGCAATGTGTGACTTAGGCAAATGTAACACTCCTTACCCGAAACCTTTGCCGGAGTCGAGTATGTGGCATTACTAGACTTGACTATTAATTTGGAGCATAAAAATTTAAAGCTGTCCAACTGCATCATGCTGACTAAATTGACCATAACTCGAGTTACAAAACTCTAAATTTAGATCCGTAAATTTTCCTTGAAACTAGACTCATATAACTTTTTACCATAATTTTTCCATAATTTTTCATATGGCCAATTAGTACAGTTTATTCATCAAGGTTACCCCTATTTCACTGTTTGATAATTCTGACCTATCTTTACAAAAACTTAGTTATTTCTTTGTACAAAATTTCAATAATGTTATTGTTTATTCCAATCAAAAATATACTCATTAAGGATTCTAAACATATAAAGTATGCTCCATAATTATTTCTGTACAATTTTTAACAATTTTTTTCCAAGACAGAACAGGGACTCACGAATTCATTCAGGACAAGTCTCACTAAAACTTAAATATCTCATAATATATAATTCCTTTTCCTACTCTGTTTCTTTCATATAAAAATAGACACAATAAGCTTTAATTCTATATCTTATTCACTTTCTAATTCAATTTATCCTATTTTTGGTGATTTTTCAAAATCACATCACTGCTGCTAACTAAAAACTATTTCATTGTAAAATATGATTAACTAGTTTATAATCGAACATACCCACATACAACTCATACTATCCATGCATTTTAATCATTTATGCAAATTAACTTATACCTAAAACATTCGCATAATATCCTAATTCAAAAGTTCATTTCGTAAACATACATTTCCTTATCAAAAACGATTAAACTTCGATTAAAAATGCACAAACATTACCAACATAAACCGACATTTGTATCGAAAGCACAAAAAGCATACTTAACTAGAAATTTAGCCATATTCGCATGGCTATTATATACATGAACCAAAAGTTTTCATCAAAACAAAGACAAAGTCTTTCCTATACATGCCTTCATTCAAAAACCCAAAATGAAAGAGTACCAAAATAGTTTGATAGTGTGGCCGACTTTCTGAACGATCCCGACGAGCTTGTAGCTTGTACCTAATCTATAAAACAGAGGAAACATTTCGCACAAATAAGCTTATTAGCTTAGTAAGTCCTAAATTCATGATAATATAACATTCGAATATTAAACATTTAAAATTACAATAACCCAACTTGTACGTTTGTACTCACATTTACCTTCAAGCTTTCAATTTCATAGCTATATAACGTATAAATTTATAAAACAATTTCTCTTTAACCGAATGCTTATGATCAAAATATTTACTCATAATCCCACCTTCCAAGACCAAAATGTCATCATGTAACCATATGTATAAACATTCATATACTTAAAGTTTATTTATTATAATATAGCATCAAATACACAATCATCCTTGTGGCCGAATATGCCTAGTCTTGTATCCACATATTAGAAGACCAAAGCCACAATATTCATATCATTCATTAGTAAAACCGAGAATACATATTATAACCATATATATATATATACATATATATATATACATATATATATATATATATATTTCATTTGTAACACATACAATTTGAAATAAATAACTGAATTACTTGCTTACCTTAATTTAAATATGTAAGAAGTTAATTCCTACCCTACATGCTTACCTGAGCCATTAACTCAATAAATTAGCTTTAATTCGCCTTGAACAAAAATTCGATTTCTCTTTTATAAAACACATCACCGGCATCAAGCCTGCTAGGCGTGATAGCCCGATAAGTGACACCGGCACAAGGCCTGCTAGGTGTAAAAGCCTGATAAGTAACACCGGCACAAAGCCTGCTAGGCGAAAAAGCCCGATAGGTAACACCGGCACAAAGCCTGCTAGGCGTAATAGCCCGAGTCATATCAATGCAATTAAACATTCCCAACACACTTCATAACTATTATATACACATGTCCAATTCAATTTGGCTCACTCACATTAAATCAACAAAACCATTATATCATTATACAATCCAACAATTCACATCACATAACCAACTTTAATCATCAACCTAGTATACTTATATACATTCGGCCATGATATAGATGGGTACTAAAATTCATCAATTTTTACTATTTAAAATAATCATTAATAATTCTTTAACATATTCTAGCTAAAGGACTTACCTCGGTTGTCGATAGTCCGTGCAAATCGGCTATTCGAGAACCTTCGTCTTTCCCCGGTCTAACTCCGTTTTTCTTTGCTCTTGATCTAAAACATTTTAAAATTTAGCTCATTTAATTGCATTTCATCTCAATTTAGTCCTAAAACACACAAATGGGCAATTTACCATTTTGCCCCTAATGTTTCCCATTTTTACAAATTGGTCCTATTTACACAAAACACAAAATATGCAAAATTTTCCAACACCATAGCTTGGCCGAATTTTCCCCCTAGCCATATGTGTCCATGCATTTCATTTATTTATCATTTTAACCCTTCACAAATTTATTTTTTTCAATTTAGCCCTATTTACTCAAAATCACCAAAAACTTCAATACAAAACTTATAACTCTTTAACATACATTTAATTTAAAACCATCAAATATCAAACCATCCAAGCATGTTAATGGCCGAATTCTATATACATAATATTTTCAAAAATTACCACATGGGTTGTATAGCATTCGAAGCAACCATTCCAAAAATGTAAAAATTATTAAAAACTAAGCAAAATACATACCCTAGATTAAGCTCCAAGTTGCCGAAACCTTAAGCTCCAAAAATGGAGTTTTCTCATCTCACATTCGGCTATGAGAGAATGGAGATGATGATGGCTTTATTTTATGCTTTGTTTAATATATACACTAACATTATTATAATATACTAACATAACATTATAATAAAAATTAAACTAACATACATTAGTAGTTGGCGTGGCCCATTGCCGTTCCTTACTATAGATTATCGGCTAATTGCCCTTTTAGGACCTCCACTTAAAAAGCCACAATCAAATTGGTACCTTTCACTTTAGCATGTAACTTTTACGCTTTTCTCGATTAAATCCTTTTTATCAAATTAAGCACTTAAACGACTAAATCTTTCTACGAAACTTTCACACTCACTAAATCACATATAATAAACACAAAATATAATATTTAAATATTTCTCGGGCTCGGATTCGTGGTCCCGAAACCACCGTTCCGATTAGGGTCAAAATTGGTCTGTTACAACTCTCCCCCCCTTAAGAATTTTCGTCCTCGAAAATTTTACCGTTAAACAAGGTCGGATATTGTTGCCTCATTAACTCCTCAGGCTCCCACGTAGCCTCTTCAACTCCGTGACGATTCCATAGAACCTTTACTAATGGAATTCTTTTATTTCTCAACTCTTTTATTTCCTGAGCTAAGATATGGATCGGTTCCTCATCGTATGTCAAATTAGATCGAATTTCAATCTCTGACGGTGTAATCACATGGGATGGATCCAATCTGTATTTGCGAAGCATCGAAACGTGAAATACATTGTGTATCTTTTCTAAGTCAAGGGAGCAATTTCAATCTATAAGCAACAGGCCCTATATGCTCGATGATTTCATACGGTCCGATAAATCTCGGACTCAACTTGCCTTTCCGACCAAATCAGAGTATTTTCTTCCACGGAGAAACTTTTAAGAACACCCGATCTCCGACCTGAAATTCAATGTCCTTACGTTTCAAATCGGCATAAGACTTTTGACGATCCGAAGCAGCTTTCAAATTACTCCTAATAACAACCACCTTTTGTTCTGTTTCTTTAATCCAATCAACCCCGTGTATCTTATTTTCACTGAGCTCAGTCCAATACAACGGTGTGCGACATTTTCGACCGTATAAGGCTTCATAAGGCGCCATTTTTATACTAGCTTGGAAGCTATTATTATAAGCAAATTCAACCAAAGGTAGGTATCGTTCCCACGTACCTTCAAATTCGAGAACGCAACACCTCAACATGTCCTCAAGTATCAAAACAGTTCGCTCAGACTGACCGTCTGTTTGCGGATGGAAGGCTGTACTAAAATGAAGTCTAGTACCTAGAGCATCTTGCAATTTCTTCCAGAACCGCGATGTGAATCTCGGGTCCCTATCTGAAACAATGGAACTCGGTACACCGTGCAACCTTACAATCTGCGACAGATACAATTCGGCAAGCTTATCAAGTGAATAGTCGGTACGTACCGGTACAAAATGAGCTGATTTAGTCAGTCTATCAACAATAACCCATACGGCATCTTTCTTACTCGGTGTCATAGGAAGACCGGATACAAAATCCATTATAATTCTATCCCATTTCCATTCGGATATCATGATTGGTTGAAGTAATCCGGACGGTACCTGATGCTCAGCTTTCACTTGTTGACAGATTAAGCACTTGGAAACAAACTCAGATATGTCCCGTTTCATGCCAGGCCACCAATAGAACTGCTTCAAATCGTTATACATTTTAGTGCTACCCGGGTGTATCGATAGTCTACCACAATGGGCCTCACTCAGGATCATCTGTACCAAATCTGAGTTCTTTGGAACACACAATCGGCTTTTATAATTCAAACAATCATTTGCATCAATCTGAAAATCTGATTCTGTACCATTTTCACACTGAATCCGAATAGGAATCAAATTTTTGTCAACTTTCTGTGCATCACAAATCTGCTGAATAAACATCGGTCTTGCTTGTAACTCGGCTATGATCGAACCATCATCAGACATAGCCATCTCTGCGTTCAATGCACGAAGAGCAAATAATGATTTTCGACTTAACGCATCCGCAACAACATTAGCTTTTCCCGGATGGTAGTCAATCACTAATTCATAGTCTTTTAGCAATTCTAACCATCTGCGTTGTCTCAAATTTAGATCTTTCTGAGTCATCAAATATTTTAGACTTTTATGATCTGAATAAATATGACATTTTTCGCCGAATAAGTAGTGACGCCAAATTTCCAATGCGAACACAATGGCTGCTAACTCCAGATCGTGAGTTGGATAATTTTTCTCATGCGGCTTCAATTGTCTCGAAGCGTAGGCTATCACCTTGCCTTCTTGCATTAAAACGCAACCCAACCCATTCAAGGAAGCATCACTAAAAACAATAAATTCTTTACCCGATTCAGGCTGAGTTAACACTGGAGCTTCGGTCAAAAGGGCTTTCAACTGCTCGAAACTTTTCTGACCACTCAAACTTGACATCTTTCTGTAGTAGTTTCGTCAAAGGTGTAGCTATTACAGAAAAACCTTTTACAAATCGTCTATAATATCTCACAAGGCATATACATTTTGGTCTTGGAAGGTGGGATTATGAGTAAATATTTTGATCATAAGCATTCGGTTAAAGAGAAATTGTTTTATAAATTTATACGTTATATAGCTATGAAATTGAAAGCTTGAAGGTAAATGTGAGTACAAACGTACAAGTTGGGTTATTGTAATTTTAAATGTTTAATATTCGAATGTTATATTATCATGAATTTAGGACTTACTAAGCTAATAAGCTTATTTGTGCGATATGTTTCCTCTGTTTTATAGATTAGGTACAAGCTACAAGCTCGTCGGGATCGTTCAGAAAGTCGGCCACACTATCAAACTATTTTGGTACTCTTTCATTTTGGGTTTTTGAATGAAGGCATGTATAGGAAAGACTTTGTCTTTGTTTTGATGAAAACTTTTGGTTCATGTATATAATAGCCATGCGAATATGGCTAAATTTCTAGTTAAGTATGCTTTTTGTGCTTTCGATACAAATGTCGGTTTATGTTGGTAATGTTTGTGCATTTTTAATCGAAGTTTAATCGTTTTTGATAAGGAAATGTATGTTTACGAAATGAACTTTTGAATTAGGATATTATGCGAATGTTTTAGGTATAAGTTAATTTGCATAAATGATTAAAATGCATGGACAATATGAGTTGTATGTGGGTATGTTCGATTATAAACTAGTTAATCATATTTTACAATGAAATAGTTTTTAGTTAGCAGCAGTGATGTGATTTTGAAAAATCACCAAAAATAGGATAAATTGAATTAGAAAGTGAATAAGATATAGAATTAAAGCTTATTGTGTCTATTTTTATATGAAAGAAACAGAGTAGGCACAGGAATTATATATTATGAGATATTTAAGTTTTAGTGAGACTTGTCCTGAATGAATTCGTGAGTCCCTGTTCTGTCTTGGAAAAAAATTGTTAAAAATTGTACAGAAATAATTATGGAGCATAGTTTATATGTTTAGAATCCTTAATGAGTATATTTTTTATTGGAATAAACAAGAACATTATTGAAATTTTGTACAAAGAAATAACTGAGTTTTTGTAAAGATAGGTCAGAATTATCAAACAGTGAAATAGGGGTAAATTTGATGAATAAACTGTACTAATTGGCCACATGAAAAATTCTGGAAACATTATGGTAAAAAGTTATATGAGTCTAGTTTCAAGGAAAATTTACGGATCTAAATTTAGACTTTTTTAACTCGAGTTATGGTCAATTTAGTCAGCATGACGCAGTTGGACAGCTTTAAATTTTTATGCCCCAAATTAGTAGTCAAGTCTAGTAATGCCACATACTCGACTCCGGCAAAGGTTTCGGGTAAGGGGTGTTACATTTGCCTAAGTCACACATGGCTTTTTTAATACTGACACTACCTATTTTGCAAGATATGGAAAACATACATTGGTCCTTACATTTAGGTGGTATTTTCCTTTGTAAAACAGCGGAGACATTTTCTTCGACACTCACCTTTTCATTGCCCAAGAGCTTCCTCTTACTTGTGCATAATTCTTTTAAGAATTTTGCATATCGTGGAATTTGTTTAATCGCATCAATAAGAGGTATGTTGATTTCCACCTTTCGAAAGGTGTCGAGGATCTCCTTCTCTTCTTGCTCTTTCTTGCATTGGACTAGTCTTTCAGGAAACGGAGGTGGTACTGCAAATGATTTTTGTGGTATTGACTCCACAGGAGTCTTTTTGTCAAGTTTCTTCTCATCTCGACCAACGTCACGGGCACGACTCATGCCAGGTACGGGCTCCAAAACCTTCCCACTCCTTAACGTCATAGCACTTACATTGTGTCGAGGATTATGCTCAATTTGGGACGGTAATTTACCTTGAGACTCCAAACAATTAACTGCCATCGAGAGTTTACTAACTTGATCAGTTAACTCTTGTATTGATGCATCTGTCCTCTATTGATATTTTGCAGCATCGACGGCAAGTCTTTCCACAACAGTTTCCAGAGATGTGCTCGGCTTGGGTTGTTGTTGTGGTGGTTGCAGAGGTCTCGGTTGGTATGACGGATTATATCGGGGACTAGCTCCGTAATTCAAGTTGGGATGATCCTTCCAACCGAGATTGTAGGTGTTGGAGAATGGATCATAGCGTCTTTGCGGAGGTCCTGGAAAATCTCCGACAGCATTAACATGTGCCGTTGAATTGTCGTTTAGGATTGGGCATGAATTCGTCGGATGTTCAGACGTTGTACAAATTCCACATAGTTGGGTCAGATTCTTCTTTTTTGTAAGCAAAGATTGAACAACATTAGTAAGCTTATCCAATTTATCTTCTAAGGATGAAATGTTTACCCCATTAACCCGTCTAGTGGGTTCCGAATTCGGCTGATACTATTGAGAATTTACCGCCATGGTGGATATCAGTTCTCTTGCCCATTGAGGAGTCATATTGACAAGCGCCCCTCCACTAGCAGCATCAATCATCTTCATTTCCATAGGGAGCAAGCCCTCGTAGAAATATTGAAGAAGTGATTGTTCGGTCAACCCGTGTTGTAGACAACTTGCACACAATTTTTTGTACCGCTCCCAGTATTCGTAGAGCGATTCACTCTCCATTTGGCGAATTCCCACTATGTCCCTCCTTAGTTCAGCTGCTCGTGATGCTGGAAAGAATCTGTCAAGAAAAACACGAGATAAGTCATCCCACGTTGTGATAGAACTGGGAGGTAAGTAAAATAACCATTCTTTTGCTGTATCAACTAAAGAAAAAGGAAAGGCCCGAAATTTGATTTCATCTTCGGGTACTCCCTAGGGTTTTATGCTTGAGCAGACCATATGGAATTCTCTCAAGTGGGTGTGCGGATTTTCGTTCTTCAAGCCTCGAAAAGTGGGCAAAAGGTGAATCAAGCCCGACTTCAACTCAAAAGGGGTTCCTCCGGTTGGATATTTGATGCATAACGGTATTTGCTCGTTAGGAGCAGTGGCTAGTTGACGAATGGTTCGGTTTGCCATCCTTTCTAGTTCAACGAGGTTGCCTTTCGCTTCTTTTGTTTCAAGAAGTGGTTCGGTCTCAGGTCCAACCACTTCGACTTGTTTCCCACGTTGAATTGCCTCTATACGAATTGCTTCACTCAACTTTTCAACGTCAGATTCTAGGATCCCTTGTCCTAGTTCAGCTTCTGCTTTACTTGCGCGTTTAAGAGCTTCTGTCTCCTTTCGTCGCGCTCGCGCTGGTTTCTCGATCTCTGGGTCGTATATGAGATCTCCAGATGAAGAACTAGTCATGAAGATGATTTAAACAATTACAAGTGTTGCCAGTCCCCGACAACGGCACCAAAACTGATGGCTGTCGATTCCATGCAAATTTAAGCAGTATAGGGAGTAGAGTCGATCCCACAGAGACTAGTTTTACTGAAAAATTGTTTATCTCTCGACCAGATTTATGTCTGGGCAATTGTCGTGCCCGAGATGTTTAGGGGGTGGTGAAATAAAATATGAAACCTAAAATAAACACAGAAAATAAAGACGTAAAAGGTAAAAGATGAAAATAAAAGCAATGAAGTAATCTGAAGAAAAATCGATTAAACTTAGCTTAGCCTTAAGCGCGGGTTTTTTCTGTCTTGGACCCGATCCTCAAAATTAGATGAACTCCTCTTTTCCGATAAGCTAGTTATAGCTACCAAGGACACCTCGGACACCAACTCTTCCTTGTGTAAATTAGTTATGGAACGTCCTATAACTAACCCTTACCGATCGAACAACCTACGAAACGTTCGTGATTTAGAACTTCGGCAGCTTTGCGTTCTAGAAGAGCCTAGCTCGAACCAATGCCCTCAAACGTTGGGACATTTAAATCCGTTTACTACTTCCCTTGATGGAACCAAATAGCAATCCCCACTTGGCACGCCAATATGTTCACGGAAAACCAATTAGACAATCTATCCATTCGGAATTCCAACTGTACATCTAGCCACACTAACTCAAACGACGTCTTTTTTGACTTAGCATGACTTGACTTTGTGAGTTGACGAAGTCATACTCTTAATCCGGAGAAATAATAAGTATCGAAAGTTGGGAGTTAAATAGCTCGGGTTCGTAACTCACGGGGTTTGGACGGGGTTAATACCGGTTTAAAGCTGAAAAGGGTTTAGTGTGGCATGATTTTACTCATGCTTGAAGGTTGTGGAAAGTGTTTGGGATTTTGTAAAAGGTGATGGAATTTTGGAAAGGGAAAGGGGCTTGGAAAGCAATTAAACCAATTTTGGAAAAGAAACAAAAGGAATTGAAATGGGCAAATTGCTTCACGTCAACTTGAAGGAATAAAATAAAAGAAATCCTATTCTAAATTGAAATAGGAAAAGAGAGAAATAAAACTTCAAATGGGAATAGGAGAAGAAATATTTGATTGATGATTTTCCAAATACAAATAACCCCTATTTATATACATGGGGTTTACTAAAAATAGGCTTAATTAATTTAATATAAAATCTTAAATAATTAAAAATAAAAATAATTAAAAATAAAATAAACTAAAAATAGGATTTTCCATATTTGGCTTTTTACAAAGTCAAATTGCTTGATGTGTCCTTGGCTTCCTCCATCTTTTTGATTTGGCCCCATTTCCATGATTTTCTTTCAATTTGGCCCTTTTTAGCTTGCTTTTGATCAATTGCATCCCTGACAAGATTTAAATCATAAAAATACAAATTTAGCAGGGATTAATTCAGAAATAAACCGAATTACATACAAGAAATCCTGCAAAATAATCATGTTATCAACTCTTAAACTCTATAAAACAAGGGAAAAGAGAAGGGGAGTAAGCTTTAAGCTTAGTAAGTTTACATGTGAACAATTAGCATTATAATGTGTGCTAACAATAAATAACATTACATACTAAACAAGTATAATCTACATTCTTAGTCATGCTTACTCATTTCCTCCTTACTACTCCTCCACCACGTCACAAGCTTAGTACTCATATTCATTAACATACATCCCTACACTTAGCACCACAAAGTCATACGATACAACACATCACAATCTAATGATCAACTACTCAAGATCATTTTCTCGGTGGTTTCGCACTTAAACCACCATCAGATCTATTTAGAGTGGTATCGCACATAGCCCACCAAGAGGTTAATTACGGTGGTATCGCATATAGCCCACCAAATGATAAATAGATGATGGTATCGCACATAGCCCATCGTAATTTAGTATTAAGGTGGTATCGCACTTAGCCCACCATCAAGAATTAATATAACACTCTTACATATCCGTACCATCATTCATCCTAGAGTTATTTGGTAACTACCACATTAATTTCCACTTGAATCATACATGTTCTCAATTGTGCTATACACTAGTTAGCAACAATAATATATATATATAATGCATTATTTACACATAAACTTACCTCGGTGCAAAACGTGTCAACTAACGGTTTAATCCGTAACCTTGCCTTTTCCCCGGTCAAGGTTAATTCCGCGCTCTTCTTGATCTACAACAATAAAATTCACTCATTTAGATCATTCTATGATCATAATGCATCAATTACTACAGTTAGGCAAAAATGACCATTTTGCCCTTACACTATGGCAAAATTAGTAATTCATTTTTCAACACATTTTATCAATAAATAAGCCTATCTGAACATTTATTTCTCTTACAACTACTCACCATTCCAACTATTTCATGCATTTATGACACAAATTCATTCTTTGCATTAAGTCCTCATTAGGTGTTTTCATGCTAACACCTTTTACAAAAGTTGTTCCTCACCTCCCTAACATTCATTTTCTTCCATAAAACTCAGCTAATAACATGAACACTATCATGGAAATTCCCTAGGCTTTCAACCATATAAAAAACTAGTCCCCTCATTAGCTAGCTTAAGCTTTGAGGACTCCAAAAGTACAAAAATTATCAAATAATACCACTAAAATCACTTACTTGAAGAGAAAATGAGTTGCTGAAGTTTTTTAAGCTTTCAAATCCCTCCATTGGTGATATTTTCGGTTGGAGAAGAAGACAAATTGAAAAGATGATGACTTTTGCTTATATCATCTTATTTTATTCAATTTACCAACTAATATCACCAACTATTGACCAAATTAAATACTCTTGCCCCCCTATGCATGCTATGGCCCCCCTATCTCTCCCATGCGTCGTATAATGTCTCTAAATCGCTCGAAGTTAGCCAGTTGATCCATCCCAAGAAGCCAGAATTCTACTCAAAATGACGGATTTCTCCTTCAATTCCTTTAGGGAGTTTTAGGGATTTCTTATGTTTTGTTTTATCTTTTCTCTTGAGATGTTTTCTTTATTTGTTATGAACTAAACCCTTTAGATACCTGAAGGGGATGAAACCTAGATGAATCTTGTTATTGATTTCTGAATTATATGATAAATACTTAGTTTGTTCTTAATTATGTGAGCTTAATGCAAATTTGCTGTGCTTAGGTGGAGGAGGAATAGACCCTGCTTAAGAGTTGATCTAGCATAATTAAGCAGAGTTGATCACACGCCTAGAGATAGGGTGACGAGATTTTGCCGAATTAGGGTGAAACCTAATATGGGTGTCCATAGATCGATTTACTGCTATTCTAGGGGGTTATTATTCAAGAAAGAGATTTCCGTTAATTAACCTAGGGTTAGATGTTATTCGCCTCTAGAGAGAGTTTAATATACGTTAGGGAGTCCTACGGATCAAACTAAGTGAATAAATCGTATGGTTCAGTGTTAGATAACAAGTGAAGTCTAGGTGGATTCTTCCTGAGGGTATCATCGTGATCAACTGAGTTTTTTTTCTTAAAGTTATTTCCCAATTCGTTCTTTTTGTCTTCGCGTCTTTAGCTTAGTAGTCGTTAATTTAGACTAAAGAAACTTCACTTTATTTTAGGCTAAATAATAAAAAGAAAGTTAGTATTAGTACTTTTAGTTCCTTTGGGTTTGACAATCCGGTCTTGCCTAAGCTATACTACTGTTCGATAGGTACACTTGCCTTTAATCGTTGTCAGAGTTAGTTTCCAGGTTCGATCTCATTCATTATAAATTTTAAAACTCGACAAAGCGATCAAGTTTTTGGCGCCGTTGCCGGGGAACTAAAATATTAAGAAAGCTCTACTTTTATTACTTTAGCCATTATTTTTATTTTTCGCAATTTTATTTTATTTTTTAGGTTAAATTTTGATTTTGCTAAATTTTCTTTCTTCTCCTAGCAGGTACCTCTAGTTTATGACTAGAAGGAATCCGAAAGGACCATTAGTATACGACAGTGAAAATGAAGCTACCGTTCGTAGGACTCGCAGAGAAATCAGGCGAGCCTTAAATTACACAGAGGAAGACCAAGAAGACAGATCCAATCCTACTGAAGGGATGGACGAGAATAACCCACAACCACATGATGTGGGGGAAAACAATGCTCCACGTACTATGTTTGATTATGCTAAACCGCATTTAACAGGAGCGGAATCGAGTATTGTTAGGCCTGCTATAGCTGCTAACAATTTTGAATTAAAGCCTAACACAATACAAATGATTCAAAAAATTGTTCAATTTGATGGTTTGCAGGACGAAGATCCAAACACTCATATAGCTAATTTCTTAGAGTTCTGTGATACCTTCAAAACAAATGGCATTTCTGATGATGCCTTAAGTCTTCGGTTATTCCCTTTTTCATTAAGAAATAAATCCAAACAGTGGTTAAACTCGTTACCACGAGGATCAATCACTACATGGCAACAAGTGACCGAGAAATTTTTATTAAAATATTTCCCACCGGCAAAAACGGCCAAATTACGGAATGGTATCTCTTCTTTTGTGCAGATGGATTTAGAGACATTATACGACGCATGGGAGAGATACAAAGATCTCCTGAGAAGGTGTCCACACCATGGTCTACCTTTGTGGCTACAAGTCCAAACTTTCTATAGTAGTGTAAACCCCTCAACGAGACAACTAATTGATTCAGCCGCCGGTGGAACCCTGAACAACAGAACTCCTGAAGCAGCCTACGAGTTCATTGAAGAGATGTCACTGAATAACTATCAGTGGCAAGTTACAAGGACAAAACCAACAAAATCAGCCGGAGTTTACAGCCTTAATGCAGTGACCACACTATCAACACAGATAGAGATGATAAATAAAAAGCTTGATAGTTTGTGTTCTTCGCAGCTACACCCAGTCATGCAGTGCAACGCAAGTGGAACTGTGGCAAATCTTGAATACCCACATTACCAACCGAATGCAGAAAACGAACAGATGAACTGTATAGGTAATAATCTCAGATCCAATAATAATCCTTATAGTAATACATACAATCCAGGTTGGAGGAACCACCCAAATTTTTCATGGGGAGGTCAAGGAAATCAAAGACAACAACCTCCTCAAAATTTCCAAAATCAGCCATATCCGCAAGAGAAGAAGCCAAACCTCGAAGAGATGCTGACAAAATTCATGGCAAGCACAGAAAATCGTCTCCAAGATACCGAGAAGACACTTAAAAGTCAACAAACATCGGCTGAGGAGACCAAAAACCGAATCGGAGAACTAACTAAGTCAGTAGGGGAAGTGACTAAAGCAGTCGGACAACTAGCAAAGTTGATGTCTGAACGACTGATAAGATGTCTACCTAATAACATGGAGATTAACCCAAAGGAACAAATTCAAGCCACCACAGCTCATAATAGCACAGGGGTAGACAAACCTAATCCAATACAAGGAAACAAGGTAGAAGAAGGTAAAGTTGAGGCAACACAAGCCAAAACCGGTAATCAAAGAGTACCAACCTCGCATACCTTATCCTGAAGCAATGAAAAGAGATGATACAGAGGAACAGTTCGGTAAGTTTCTTAAACTTTTAAAGAAATTACATATTAACTTACCTCTTCTTGAAGCTCTTTTTCAAATGCCAGATTCGAGGAAATTTTTAAAACAGCTATTGACGAACAAACGCAAATTAGATGAAGAGCCACATGTGGAATTGAACGTAGTATGCTCAGTAATGCTACAGAATAGACTACCACGGAAGCAAAAAGATCCAGGAAGTTTTACTATTCCTTGTTTAATTGGTGGACTAAATGTTGATAACACGTTAGCTGATTTAGGGGCAAGTATAAATGTCATGCCTTATACACTATTTAAACGACTAGGTTTAGGGAAGCCCAAACAAACTAGAATGAGTATACAATTAGCTGATAAAACTGTTAGAATTCCTAGGGGCATTATCGAAGATGTTCTTGTAAAAATCGACAAATTTGTTTTCCCAGTAGATTTTGTTGTCTTAGGCATGGATGAGGATAATTCAATCCCCTTAATTTTAGGAAGACCATTCCTAGCAACTGCCAAGACTAAAATTGATGTTGCCACAAGAGAACTCATACTTTGTGTAGGTAACGAATCAATCAGTCTTCAAGTTCTTGACTCGGCTAGGACAACAATTGATGAAGGTAAGAAAGACCACAAAGATACAACCCTGAGCCAAATCATAGACCCCAAGCCGACAAAACAGAATTACATAAGGAACAAAGCCTAAGGGTCAACAAACTAAAAGAGCAGGAAACACAAATCAAAGAGGAGCAGGAACTGAACGAAGTAAAACCTAAGGATCCCCCAGAAGAGCTCATAGGAACATCGAATCACTTCAAAATAGGAGACCAGGTACTGATAGACAAAGCCGATCCTCGCATCATTACATCAGACCTGAAAGTAAACGAAGAAATTCCTCTTAAGGTACACAATATCTTCCCGCACGGAACAGTCGAGGTAAGCAATCCAACATTCGACACCTTTAAAGTAAACGCTTCTCGACTTAAACTTTGTCAAGAAGATAGAATTGTAAGCATGAGGGAAGATATTCAAACCTTTAAACCTCCTTGATTTTTTTTAATTACGAGAAAAGTCTAGCTTAAAGACTATAAATGAGTGCTTCTCGGGAGCAACCCGAGCACTAACGCTATTTACTTTCAAATTTATTTTCAGTTTCTTTTCTTTCCTTCTTTCTTTTCTGAAAATTTAGTTTTACACTAACACAAATGTAAAATTCCAGTCCACACGGTCTTATACACGGCCATGTCCGTGGCCATGTGGACCGCCAGAATCCCAGTACTGACATAGCAGAGGCCATACGAATAAAATCCTACCTAATTTCCGACACCACAGATCCAACCACTCTCCCACCGGCACCGACAAAGTGGCACGGCTGTGCCCCATGACCGTGTGAAGCAACTGACTTGCACACCACGGGCAGAACACGCTCGTGCCTTGAAACCGTGCCAACATATTGACTTGTGACCTACAGGCGTGGCTGGCTGAAAAACGGCCATGAAGATTCAACACGCCTATACACACGGTCGTGCGAAGCGGCCGTGTAACTCAACACGCCCATGGCTAACGAGCATGGGAGAAACGAACGAGCCTCACCACGGCCGTGCGAGGCGGCCGTGTGCATCAACACGCCCTCGGTCTATGGGCGTGGGAACGTGCCAGATTTGAGATCCTATTTAAACCCCACAGCCCTTCCCCTTCTCCCCATCTTCTTTCTTCCTTCTTTTTCTTTCATTCCTTAGAAAAGGTGTCCAGACTCTTGAGCAACACCAGAACTATGCCGAAAAAGCGGAAGAAGGCAAGCATAGTCTCCCTAAAAGAGACCCTATACATAAGTTCATGTCGGCCGCTTCATCCAAACACCAAGCCAAGGGTCTTTGAGACCAATTAGTTTTTATGTTTCTTTTCTCTTTTGCTTCAATTTCCTTCCCTTTGACAATCTTTTGCTTCAAGTTCGCCAGGCTGCTTGGGAATCACGCCATATCCGCCACCACCACAGTAGCCCTAGGAATCACACCCACCTCGCAAACCATCCAACAATAAGGACTCTTTGGTCCATTTTTCTTTTCTTTTATTTTCATTTTCCTTCTTAGTCTCCTTTCCTTTTTCTTTCTTGTTTTTAGTTATATATTTCGTTTATTTTAATTATGTCTTAATAAACCCTGGCTAATGCTTCACGAGCTCCCCAATTTCTTCATCTAGCATAGGATCGTCATCCAGACCGACCCCTTCAGACATACACACCACGACCTCTACCATCCTCCAGGGACACCATCCAAAATTCAGGGAGTACTCTTTCCCCTTCTCTTTTGATTTATCCCTTAAATCTTATACCTATCTTTGTACATTGAGGGCAATGTACATCTTAAGTGTGGGGGGTGAATATTTGTTTAAAGAAAGGGCCTAACTTTCTTCATTATTCTCAAATCCCTAAATTTAATCTTATTTTTAAGTAATTTACTCATATTATTAATTAGGATGAAATTTCTGATGGTTTATGATTTTTATTAATATGTTTTAAATTAAGTCATAGTTAATTGTGCATTGATGATTAAATCAAAAGAATATTAGAGAATCAAGCATGGTAAGTCTATTTTTTAGAATTAAAATCTTTGTTAGGTTGTTGAGCTGAATCTGAATATTATCTTGAAGTTTGAAATTTACAAGGTTGATGTCAAAACACCCATAATTTTTGTGAGATTTTGAGCCTATTAGAGCATATATTCTTTTTCACGCTCACTTTATTGATTATGAGTGTGTCAACTATGAACTGTTATTCTAGAACTTGCCTCAATTATACATGTTGAGACCACACCTATGATTTGATATACTGAGATGATAAAGGCACCTAGGTTTTAACCCACTCACTCCACTAAATAGCCTACCTTCACAACTAACCCCTAGTGAACCCCGTTGATCCTAACGACCCTTTTTATTGACTTACCAGCTAATATTAACCCAAAACCCTTTTGTATTTGTTATCACCATTCCTTTTAACTACCTTTATATCGAGAGTTGATTTGATGTGTTGTCTAGCTGTTATCTTTATTTTAAAGTAATAGATTCATTCCTTGTAATACTTAGTTTGTTCTTAAAAAACGAAGTATACTCATTATTAGTTCTATAATTAAATGAGCTTACATGTTAAAATTCCACATCTTGAGGAAAAAGCTCGTATTATTAGTTTTCAATTGATGTAATTATTTAGGATTAGTTCAAAATTATGAATCATGGAAAGTTCGTTTTAATTGTAAGTTGAGAATTTTGCTTGAAGACAAGTAAAAGCTTAAGTGTGGGGGTATTTGATAAACCGTAATAGTAACATATTTTAATCCCACATTTAGCATGTTTTCGAATGATTTATCCCTTGATTCATGTAAAAAGGTGCTCTTAATCCTTTCTTTTCATGTCTTATACCCAGGAAAGCACCCGAGGATGAAAAGAACATAGAACGGGCCCAAAATGGAGTAAATGAGCCATATCACAAAATCCACACGGTATGGCCCAAAGATCACACGGCCATGCCTTGTCGAGTATCTAGAACACAGCCTCACCCATGATTTACACGGCCATGCCTCAATTAAGAAATCCGAACACGGCTCAAAGATTCGTCACACGGGCGTGTGACATGGCCGTGTCCCTGTCGTGGCAATGAATAATTTTAGTCGGAAAAGGATACTTAGGGAGAAAGAATCGCATTCCAAGAGCCTATTTATTCCCCCTAGGTACCACCTTTGAGGGGGTGTCAAGCTAGGCCAAGAAGCCAAGCCGAAAAGGTCAGAGTTGTGGGAATCGCTCGAAGTTAACCAGTTGATCCATCCCAAGAAGCCAGAATTCTACTCAAAACGGCGGATTTCTCCTTCAATTCCTTCAGGGAGTTTTAGGGATTTCTTATGTTTTGTTTTATCTTTTCTCTTAAGATGTTTTCTTTATTTGTTATGAACTAAACCCTTCAGATACTTGAAGGGGATGAAACCTAGATGAATCTTGTTATTGATTTCTGAATTATATGATAAATACTTAGTTTGTTCTTAATTATGTGAGCTTAATGCAAATTTGATGTGCTTAGGTGGAGGACGAATAGACCCTGCTTAAGAGTAGATCTAGCATAATTAAGCAGAGTTGATCGCACGCCTAGAGATAGGGTGACGAGATTTTGCCGAATTAGGGTGAAACCTAATATAGGAGTCCATCGATCGATTTACTGCTATTCTAGGGGGTTATTATTCGAGAAAGAGATTTTCGTTAATTAACCTAGGGTTAGACGTTATTCGCCTCGATAGAGGGTTTAATATACGTTAGGGAGTCCTACAGATCAAACTAAGTGAATAAATCGTATGGTTCAGTGTTACATAACAAGTGAAGTCTAGGTGGATTCTTCTTGAGGGTATCGTCGTGATCAACTGAGTTTTTTTTCTTCAAATTATTTCCCAATTTGTTCTTTTTGTCTTCGCGTCTTTAGCTTAGTAGTCGTTAATTTAGATTAAAGAAACTTCCCTTTATTTTAGGCTAAATAATAAAAAGAAAGTTAGTATTAGTACTTTTAGTTCCTTTGGGTTCGACAATCCGGTCTTGTCTAGGCTATACTACTGTTTGATAGGTACACTTGCCTTTAATCATTGTCAGAGTTAGTTTCCAGGTTCGATCTCATTCATTATAAATTTTAAAACTCGACACAGCGATCAATGACTTCGTCAACTCACAATGTCAAGTCATGCTAAGTCAAAAAAGACGTCGTTTGAGTTAGTGTGGCTAGGTGTACAGTTGGAATTTCGAAAGGATCGATTGTCTAATTGGTTTTCCGTGAACACATTGGCGTGCCAAGTGGGGATTGATGTTTGGTTCCGTCAAGGGAAATAGTAACTGGATTTAAATGTCCCAACATTTGAGGGCATTGGTTCGAGCTATGCTCTTCTGAATGCAAAGCTGTCGAAGTTCTAAATCACGAACGTTTCGTAGGTTGTTCGATCGGTAAGGGTTAGTTATAGGACGTTCCATAACTAATTTACACAAGGAAGAGTTGGTGTCTGAGGTGTCCTTGGTAGGTATAACTAGCTTATCGAAAAAGAGGAGTTCATCTAATTTCAAGGATCGGGTCCAAGAAGAAAAAAAACCCGCGCTTAAGGCTGAGCTAAGTTTAATCGATTTTTCTTCAAATTACTTCATTGCTTTTATTTTCATCTTTTACCTTTTACGTTTTTATTTTTTGTGTTTATTTCAGGTTTCATATTTTATTTCACCACCCCCCAAACATCGCGGGCACGATAATTGCCCAGACATAAATCTGGTCGAGAGATAAATAATTTTTCAGTAAAACCAGTCCCTGTGGGATCGACCCTACTCCCTATACTGCTTAAATTTGCAAATTAGGTGTAGGTTTATATTGGTGGAATAAACAGCCATCAAGAGTCGAGCCGGGATACGCCGATAACCAGAAGATCGCCCACGCTATCAACTCACCTCGGTATATCTAGACTTAGCGATTTTGTGTATGGCATGTATAGGGGCTAGACTAGTTAGATTATTTTGTTATTTTGGCCAAAAGTGTGTTGGCCCCTTTTTAAGACAAACTATTTTGTATATATAACCATGGTTGATGGCTCACCTTGTCATTTATAAAAAGATATAGTCGTTCTTGGAAGTTTAGATTGCAAAATATGAGTTTGTTTGATGATATGTTGAATGGATCCATGTTGTGTGAGCTAGAGGGGTGAAAAGAGCTTGGCAAATAGCCTTGTTCATGTCCACATGGGTAGGCACACGGGCGTGTGTCTAGGCCGTGTGAAGCCTACACCTTGAATTTGGAATTTAAATCGCCACACAGTTGAAGCACACAGGCGTACTACAGGCCGTGTGGATTAATCAGAGGCGACCACAGGCTAGCCATATAGGCGTGTGCCCAGGCCGTGTGATTCAAGTCAGTGTCGACCACGGGCATCGAACACGGGCGTGTGAGATGATACACGGGCGTGTGGCCTCTGTTTAGGTAAAATTCTCTTAAGTGCGTAAAAGTTAAAAGTTTCCAAATCATCTCCGAAACCTTTTGGAAGCATGTTTAGGGCCTCGTAGGTCCATTATAAGGACGATAGACGTATGAATGGAAAAGTTTTAATTTGAAATGAGTTTGATAGCCCAAGGTTGTATAATTGTGCGAGTTAAGTATGGTAACGCTTTGTACCCGGTTCTGGCGTAGAATACGGGTAAGGGGTGTTACAATACGGGCGTGTGATTGGCCGTATGGCCTAAGTCAGTATACCCTACAGGTTTGGCACGGCCTAGCACACGGGCCTGTATGGCCATTTTTAGGGCACACGGGCGTGTGTGCTGGCCGTGTGACCCAAGTCAAATAGTTACACGGGGTTGGACACGGGCTGGGACACGGCCATGTGTTCCCATTTCGAATGTCCACACAACCTATAACACACGGCCGAGCCACACGGGCGTGTGTCCCCTGTTTTTGGAAAAAAATTCTAAGTGTTCTTAAAGTTTTCAAAATTATTGGTTTAGTCCCGAACCACCCCGAATGTATGTTTTGGGCCTCGTAAGCTCGTATTGTAACAACCCAATTTAGGGGCTAGTTGGAAAAGTGGTTTCGGGACCACTAAACTGAGGTCGAGGAAAATTATTTTTGATGTTATTTTATGTGCTATAGCATAATTATATGGATGCATGGAAATTTTGGTGCATTAATTTTAAGGAATTTCATGCTTAATTGTGAAAAAGGACTAAATCGCATTAAGTGCGAAAGTTCTATTTTATAAGGTAGAGGTACCTAATAGCTATAGAACGTAAATTTGAGGTCTTTAATGTGCAATTAGGCCATTTGGAGTGTGATGGCCGGCCATGTAGACAAGGGGGACAAGAGCATTAAATTTTTAGCCAAATTTGGTAGAAATTAGGTGATAAAATGAATAAAATAATATGAGTAAAAGATGTTATCATCTTTCACTATTCACCTATCTTCTCTCCACTGAAAATTGGAGAAGAAATAGAGCTTTTGGGGTTTAAACTTTCAGCCAAGCTATCTCCCTTGCTAGTAAGTGATTTGGATGGTTTTTATTTGATAATTTTTGTACCTCTGAAGTCCCCAAAGCTTAAGCTAGCTAATGAAGGGACTAGTTTGTGATATGGTTGAAAGTCTAGGGACTTGCCATCAGAGTGTTCATGTTTTTAGTTGAGTTTTTATGGAAGAAAATGAATGTTAAGGAGATGAGGAACAACTTTTGTGAAAGGTGTTAGTATGAAAACACCTAAATAGGACTTAAATGCAAAGAATGAAGTTGTGTCATAAATGCATGAAATGGTTAGAATGGTGAGTAGTTGTAAGAGAAATAAATGCAGGGCTAGGCTAATTTATTGATAAAATGTGTTGAAAATTATTTACGAGCCTAAGGGCAAAATTGTAATTTTGCCATAGTGCAAGAGGCAAAATGGTCATTTTTGCCTAAGTGTAGAAATTGATGCATTGTGATCATAGAATGATCTAAATGAGTGAATTTTATTGTTATAAATCAAGAAGAGCGCGGAATTAACCTTGACCGGGTAAAAGACAGGGTCACGGATTAAACCGTTAGTTGACGTGTTTTGCACCGAGGTAAGTTTATGTGTAAACATTGCATTTTATATATATACATTGTTGTTGCTAACTAGTGTATAGCACAATTGAGAACATGTATGATTCAAGTGGATTTAATGTGGTAGTTATTGAATAACTCTAGTATGAATGATGAAATGGATATGTAAGTATGTTATATCAATACTTGATGGTGGGCTAAGTGCGATACCACCTTAATACTTAATTACGATGGGCTATGTGCGATACCATCGTCTATTTATCATTTGGTGAGCTTTGTGCGATACCACCGTAACTAACCTCTTGGTGGGTTATGTGCGATACTACCATAATTAACCTCCGGGTGGGCTATGTGCGATACCACCCCAAATAAATCTGATGGTGGGCTAAGTGCGAGACCACCGAGAAATTGATCTTGAGCAGTTGATCAATAGATTGTGATGTGTTGTATTATGTGATATTGTGATGCTAAGTGCAAGGAGTTATACTAATGAATGTGTACAATGATCTTGTGATATGGTGGGATTGTAGAAATGGGAGGAATGAGTAAGCATGATTATGAATGTGGAAAGTTTCTTGTTTAGTATGTATTGCTATATAATTGTTAGCACATTCTAAAATGTTATATTGTTTACATGTAAACTTACTAAGCTTAAAGCTTACTCCCTTCTCTTTTTCCCTGTTTTATAGAGTTTAAGAGCTGATCCAGGATACGTGGATAACTAGAAGATCGCTCACACTATCAGCTCATCTCAGTATATTTAAACTTAATGATGTTGTATATGGCATGTATAAAGGCTAGACTAGTTAGATCATTTTGTTATTTTGGCCAAAAGCATGTTGGCCCCCTTATTAAGATAATTATTTTGTACATTGCCATGGTTGATGGTTTACTTTGCCATTTATGAGAATATGAAGTTATTCATGGAAGTTCATATTGCAAATTGCGAGTTGTTTATAAATAAGTCGAATGACTTCATATGGCATGAACTAGAGGAGTGCAAGAACTTGGCAAATAGCATTGTTTTTGTCCACATGGATAGGCACACGGGCGTGTGTCTAGGCCGTGTGTGACATACGACCAGTCCATGGGCGTGTGCCAAGACCGTGTGAAGTCTGCACCTTGAAATTGGAATTTGAATCGCCACACAGTTAAAGCACACGGGCGTGCCCAGGCCGTGTGGATTAATCAGAGGCGACCACAGACCAGCCATATGGGCATGTGTCCAGGTCGTGTGATTCAAGTCAGTGTCGACCACGGGCGTCGAACACGGGCGTGTGAGATAATACACGGGCGTGTCATCTACCCCATGGGCGTGTGGCCCCTATTTAGGTAAAGTTTTCTTAAGTGTGTAAAAGTTTTCAAATCATCTTCGAAACCTTTTGGAAGCAAATGTAAGGCCTCGTAGGTCCATTTTAAGGACGATAGACGTATGAATGGAAAAGTTGTATAATTGTACGAGTTAAGTTTGGTAACGCCTCGTACCCGATTCCGGCATAGAATACGGGTAAGTGGTGTTACACGTATAAGGGACGATATGTATGTTGTTGATTGATGATTATATGAAATTTGAAAATGTAAGAGAAATATATGTTTAAATGTGTGATAATTTCGGTAATGCTCCGTAACCCTATTCCAGCATTGAATACGGGTGAGGGATGTTATAGATGAAATCTAGGTGAATTCTTTCCTGGGTATTGTCTCGCTTCTTGGTTGTTAATCGTTTCTTTTCCTGATTTGTTCTTTAGTTAATTTTAGTTTTAATCAATCACTCTGATTTGTCGGTTAAATAATAGAATACTTTTAGTCTTCATGAGAACGATATATGTGATCACCATAGCTATACTATTAATTGATAGGTGCACTTGCCTTTGTCGAATTTTTAGTTGGTTTACGACTACAATTAAAAAGTTATCTTAAAGATAAAATGTGAAATTGATACCAACATAAAATTTTAACACATATATTTTATGGCATCATCAATAATTCAATTTTAACAGAAGTTTATAAAGATTTAATATGATTAAACAAAATGTGAAATTTAATTTAATAATATAAACAGTAGATATAAATAAAATTATTACTATTTAGATTTAGGGATGGTTTTTTTGGATGATTTTTATTTGGAGATAAAGGGATCACTTAAAAGTTTATGGGAGAAATAAAAAGTTTTGAGGGTTGGGTGAGTAAAATTTTGGGGGGAAAGTAAATGAGAGGAGTAAAATTTTAGGGGAAAGTATTCAAAAAAAATTGAGGAGAAAATGGGTTCGGGCTAGACAAGGTGTGAGATGGGAGGAGAGTAAAAGTTTTTTGGGAAAGTAAAAAGATTTGTGGATTTGGGGTAAAAATGTAAAATATTATAGTTTGACACTCAATTTATTCGAATTATTCGAATTCGAAAACTAAACTCAATTCGAACTTGAAATTTGAAAAAAAAATCGACTTGACTCGAATTACTCGATTCATTTAACTCGAAATTCAAATTTTTTTTCGTTTTTTCGAGTCGAATCGAATTTTGCTCACCCTAATTGATTTCTCAATACTAAAAAAGGGAAATGGTAGTGGCGGTTCGCCAATGAGCCAAATTCTTTATGGCAAAAAAAACTTTGTTTCAAGATGTGAGGTTTGCAAGCAACAATGGTTACCATCTACCCAAAAATTGAGTAAGAGCTCAATTACTGGTAGAGATATTGTTAACTTGCAGAATGATTAATGGGCAAACGTTTTGATTGTACTCAATAGTTGCAGGTGGTCTGTGGGCAATGATAGGAATACCCTATTATGGTGGGATAGGTGGAGTGAAGATTAGCCTCTCAAAAACCGTTTTCATAACTTTTCATGCAAATTCGATCATCACTTATGAAAATAAAATTTCAAAAGAAATTCATACGTGTAGGGAGGTGATTTACTTGGGAGAGATGATTTATGTTACTATTAGGTACATGTTTTACGCATGCAAAATCAAAGGTAGTTAGTATTGTACTAACAGATATATTATTTTTGTTCTACTACTAATATGCATTAATATGAGTGTGTTTCAACGTACTATGTTAGATTTATTGATATTTTTTTAATATTTTTCATATACTATATATGCATGTAAATATACCTTAGTTAAACATAAATATATTTATATGCAAATATAATTTTTTAATGTTTTGTTTATTTTAATATAATTATATAAAATATAAAATATTTGAGAAAAAATTAAAATTGATTTAAAATATTGTAACAAACTATACATATTAACTAAAATGGATAAAAAAAATCGAAATGGTCAATATTTTTACTGAAATGGAACTTCCGCTATTTAGTATCAGTTTAGATTTGTTATATACCGACTACCATGATATAGCATGATTTTCGGGGGAAGATTTTAAGCAACACATGTTCTGAACCAATTCTTAAGTGGAGTACCAGACCTCGAAATTGGTATGTTTTGGAGTATAAAGCTACCCCCAAGGTACAATCATTTATCTGGTCGTTGATGTTGGATAGAGTCGCTTCTAATTTGTTCTTACTAGGGAGAGGGGTTCCATTGTAACTACCTTGCACTGCTTGGGTGTGACTTGATTACAAAGTTCTGGTCTTCTCTTTAACTAGTGGAACATTAAAGTAGACCCTAGAGCTTGAGAGCCTTGTGCTCAATGTGTTTTGAGCCACTTTTCTCGATATCTTTAAATTCGGTTGGCTACATTGCCTTTGGGCAGTCTTGTGGTCAATTTGGCTCGCGAGGGAATGATCATGTTTTCAAGGATAGGGACTGATCTACTGTGGAGCTATTGTTCACTACTAAGACAGGGTCCGTGACTCCCTGTTTTGGTTAAAAGTAGTACAGGAATTGAGGCGGTGGATCAATTCGAGTGGTTGTTGAAGATTCAATTTGGAGAGACCCTGACAGTGGCTGGGTGAAATATAATGTTGATGCATTGGTGCAGGGGGAGGGAAAGCTAACTGGGTCTGGAAGCGTGTTAAGAGATCATAATGGTAGTAGCATCTTGGGAATTTTTTCAGGCCCCTTGAAACCTAAAAATATATTATGTGCAATTAAAGTGGCCAATTGGAACTTTGTTAACACTGGTACCGGTAGGACAAGGCGGGAATATTGATTGAATCTGATGCAGTTTATGCAGTCAAATGGTGCAGTGATGATACAGCAAGACCGTGGGACTTGGCAGGCATTTTTGGGAATGTTAAATCGTGTGATGTTTTGAGGGAAACGAATATAATGGCAGATTCTTGATTTGGTGGTCAAAGGAATTGTATGTTTTATGTTTCCTGGAACTAAAGGTGTATGGTTTTTGTAACAACTATCTATGCTCGGGTTGAGCGCTTAGATATTTGGTGGTTGTACATCTAACGTTTCCTTTCTTTACCAATAATAATACCTATGTCTCTTTGATACTAGTAAAGAAATTACAATCAGAGTAATAAGAGGAAATTTTTAGTTTTTATTATTTTTTATATCCAATTTAAAAAAATATGTCCAACTTAAATCATTTTTGTTATTATCACATAATAATTATCACTATATAGATAAATTATTTTTCAAATGACAATATTTTTTATTTTTCATGTACTTTTTACAATTCAATTTTCAAATCTGTATACTATAATAAACAATAAGGGAGTGTTTTGAAAACCAATTAATCATTTGTAATTCCATATGTATGGTAGAATCAAGAAACAGGTTTATAAAATTATTTTTTAAGAATTACAACAAAGTATAATTAGTATATTAGTAAGTAGTAGCAGAAACATGATTTACATAAGTGAATAGTAAATGCAGAGGTTTGTGAAGAGTATGCAGCCACTGGGGGTAAACAGATAAAGAATTGATCGATGAAAGGAATGCATCATTTCGTCGCGGGAATGATCTGTTTCTTTTTTCTTTTTCAGTTACTTATTAGCATCAAATTTAAAGTTACTGCAGAAGGTTTGACCAGAAAGTAGAAAACATAAGGGGGATAAAAAAGAGGGTGCCACACTCAGTGCAGTGGGGGAGCTGCAGTACTAGTCGAATTGGGCTCTAAAATTATACAGTGAGGTAATAAAAGTTTGCGAAAAATGGACAAGGCGTTCATCCTACTTCAGTCCATAGTGCCATACATTACATACACAACAGCCGATGCGAATGCAACCTTACTATAATTTCTGGACCCATTTTAGATTGTGTGAATGAGAAAGAAAATCAACTTCTGTCTTCACTCCCTTTTCCTGTCAGAGATTTTGAACAATCAACTGTTCCAACCACATTAATATTTGCAACAACTGAGATGCAAGCTAGAGATGGGAGTAAGAAGAACAAGAGCAAATTAAGTGCATTGTGGTCCCATTTTGTTTGTCCAGCTAAAATCCAGGAGTCGTGACGCTGTTATTTTTGTTTCTTTAAATACAAACCTCGCCATGCACGCTTCGAACTTCAATTTGTATTCATGTGTAGAGATGACAATATGCCAATAGATATCCTGCTACGTGGCAGAAACCCACAGCAGGGAGTAGTATCAAATAAATGCCAAAGCGGTTTTTTGTCCTTGGCCTTGCTTCTGCTGACTAAATCCTTGCCATCTACCCTTCCAAATTTCCTAAACGATGTTTCTCACCTTCCTCAACTAACCTTAAAAACAGATTTTCTTTTTATTTCTTAAAAACAAAGCTTCTACCTGTTCATCCATGTCTTCTCCTACTCATTATCAGTGTTTTCCTTCATGAATGAGAGCACCAGCTATTTAAAAGCTTCCTTTCCGACCCCCTTTTTAGAAAAAGTTTGATACAACCCGAAATGACCCCATAAACTGTCTAATACTATTGCACTGTAAAAGCAAATATTTCCCGGAAAATTTTAATGAAAAGAAACAACTTTCATATTATTATTATTCTGATGAATGCTTTCAATGGGAAAATAACTAAACTTGTTTTATCTGTATTCCTAATAATTTTTTTAAAAAGAAAATGTAGTCTTCATTGTTTAAGCAGACGGTGGAGTGGGGTACACGTATCTCAAAGTAGCTACATGTACGTACAAAGATACCCCTAAATCTGTAATTAAAAGTAAGAAAATTAAGGTCACAAGTTCCAATTAAGATTGAAATGCAAAATTAGTATTTTAGACTAGTCAAGACCTACCCTGTTTTCTCAAATGGAGAGACATTGGACAAGGGGAAACAGTAAAATATTTGATGCATGGCATTGCTATTTGTGTTCCAATTTTGTCCCCATTCTGTCCATTGAAAAAGAAAAGCAATAAGATGGATATTGAAAGAGACGGTTTCTGGATTTGTAATTGCTCCATTATTTCATTAAAATATTCAACACCTGTTGGCTAAAATCATTTCTAAATAATTGAGATTAATAAATAAATAAGGTTTCAGTATAAGAATCTAACCCAACCCTATTCAAGATTTAGTAAGAGATTCATTGTGACATATTTAAGCCAATTTGAAATTTCACCCTCAACTACTAAAAAAGTAATTGCTAGAATCCAAATAGTAAAAGAAGAGATAATAACTGGAAATATAAATTAGAATCTAATAATAGAAAAAAGGGGATAATAATGCAATACTACAGTACTTTCTGTCGGTATTACTCACAATAACTGGGTAAAATGGAAAATATATATAACACAAAGGGAGTGGAGAGAGAGGTACAAAAACAAAATTGGGAGATGTTAATGGATGATCATTTCATCCGTAAATTGCCCTAAATGAAAATATAAAATGCCAACAATGTCCCAATCTCCCCCTAGACAAGGAAATTCAGTAGAGTGGAGCCCGGTGTGGAGGTTTCTTTCTCCGGTTCATCAAACTCCCGGATACTGAAGGGCAGGTTAAGCTACTCCTCTTTTTTCTCACAATCTCTGTGGTAGCAGTGCAAGAAAGTGCCCTGCACCACGCTTCTTCACCGTATCCATCAGACCCGGAAGAGGTTTTGGTCGAACCAGACGGCTCAAGGACCCACTCAGGTGTCACCAAACCATCATCCAAACCCACGTCAGGTAATGGCAAATAATTGCAATCATATAGGAACTTGGAAAGCCCGTATTCTGTTCTTAATAGATTATCAATCTGCGGGTGGGTAAAATGAATGAGAAAATGTGGAGAATCAAAGAATGGGATTGGGAGGTGGTGGTTATGGGGTAAAAAGGAAACCTTGCAGGAGAGAGAGCAAAAGAGATACGGGTGTTGCAGGCATCTGTCGCATGTGGTGCAGAAGTTGCCGGAGCCTCTGAACTGCCTTGTCTGTGGCCTTTGGTTTATAAATATCACTTTTGCACTGTTTATTATGTATGACTAACGAAAGAGAGAAGAGAGACGTATGAATTATTGATTCATTATAGAATAACAAAATAATACAATTTGTAGAGCACAGAGAGAGAGGACTTCTTTTCTGAAAATTTCAGCTTCCTTTTATCAAACAGTGCTTTACCCAGAAGTTGACTGATAATCAAGCCAAAAGAGAGGTGTTTACATCATTTGAAATTTCCTAACTCCCAGTTTTTCTTTTATTTGAAACAAGTCTAAGCTTTGCAAAATTCATTCAATTTTGTTGGAACTAAGGAGCAAACTTACTTGGACAAAGGCACAGTCCATCAACTTAGTTGCATCATCCAACCTTATAACATCGTGATAGACATACCTTCTTATCTAAAACATGACATAGGGAAAACGTGAAATCATGCATAACAAGGAAAAAAGAATCAAGGTTATAAGGTGAATTTTGGAAGGGAGAACCTGTAGGAGCCTGTGAGAGCTGTGAGGGGACAAGCAGTGAGGGCAGATACTAATACAACAGTCCAAGCAATAGACGTTCTTTTCATTTTTCTTGGCCTCTTCATGAATTACACAAGCATTAAAGAATTTCTCAGTCAGAAGAACTTGAAGCCAACGAGGTAAATGAGAAGAAATCAACTGTAGAACATATCAAATACAATTAATTTTCGCAGCTAACAAGAGAGAGAAGAGAACAAAAGAATTAAATTGAGAGAAAAAGTAAGACTTACCATGATTTTCTTGTTATAATTTTAAAAGAGTGATTGGTTTCAGGACTTATGAAGATAATAATAATGGTGGAACAACCATTATTACAGAGAGAGAGAGAGCCTGGTGACTGTTTTAGAGTTTACCAATGAAATAGCAGAGGGAGAAAGAGAGAGAAAAGCAGGGATTAGGGAAAAACTAAAGGGAGAGTGGGGGTTGGCCTCATTTAAAGAGATGCTCTGCCCTCTTTCAATTGTGTATTTTAAAAGTACGTCATTGTAGTCGTCTATTCTGTAAAGCAACGATTACAGGAAAACGGATATTTTAATTACAGGCTTGGAAACTGGAACGCCAGCACCAGGTCCTAAAAATTTAAAATAGAAAAGACTGGAAATTCAATTGAATACTAATGAAGATCCCAACTTTCTCCTTCCATATTGCTTGTTGTTTACAAAGAGCCCGTGTCCCGAAAACACCCTAAAACCCTAACCATTTGGTTGTTTCTTTCTTTGTGGGTGGTCATGGATGCCTTGCTGCCACACTTTCTCTCTCTCCCCTCTGCTAAGTGCAAAATGACAAGACTCGAAGCAGTGGCTTTTCACAGTTCTCACTGGGAACCGTAAAAGAAAAGTGACAAGTGGCTTTACGGGGTTTAGAAAGTGACCTTTTTTTATTTCAATCACTCTTCTAATTATTCATCAATTCTCTGCCCATATCTGTCTTTCCATAACCAATAATAAACGGAAACCAAAATAAAAAAATAAAAAAATAATATTTTCTCTTATTTAATAAATTTTCCTAGAAATATTTCATAAAAAGTCATCTTCAATAAAACAAACATACATTTAAAATTTAAGATAAAAAATTTAAATAAAATAGTGAATTAATTACAAAGTGATATTAATGTGAAATTATAATAAATAATGAATTTTAATGATGTTAAGGATCAAAATTTGAACTTTGTGAAATTTATAATTGAAACAAGAGAAGTGATATGCATGAAAATTTGTTATGTGAAATAAGATATTATAATAAATTATTTGATTAAAGTGTTTATATGGTGAAAAATAAATTACATGGCAATAAGGACTTAATTGAAAAATGTATAAAAGTTTACGTGTGAAACAATTTAATATGTGAATAAGGAAATTATGATAAAAGTTTAATGAATGTGTTATGAGATGATGAAATATGCATAAAGTATTGTAAAAGTGAAATTGTGAAAAAAAATATGGAATTTTTATGATGTCAAGGATTAAATTGTTAAACTTGAGAAAATATGTGGATGAAATAATTGAAGTGAAATACATAGAAACTTGATATGTAAAACAAGATAGAGACATACATTATGTGATTAAAGTGTAGCAAGAAAGAAAAATTTATTTAATATAATTAATTAGTGAATATTGAACTTTTATGACAAAAGGGACTAAATTGAAAAGTTATGAAAGTTTATAAGAAAATATTTGATAAGTGAAGAATGTATTAGAGAACGTAACATCCCAGTGCTTTGACTCAATATTAGAGAACGTAGCATCCCAGTGCTTTGACTCGATATTCAGGTCGGGTATGGGGGTGTTACAATTAACAAAGCCTTATCAATTTAGAAAATGTCTTACGAAAAATATTTTGGTAACATATTTTACTGGAATAAGGAGAGTAATTTTACGTTGATTGGAAAACCTTTTACGTTGATTATCCTATTTTACATTAAATAAGCATCGCAAAATGTTAAAAGTATTTTCTATAAAAACTTTTACGTTGAAACAAATGAAGCTTAGAAAACCAAAGGGTGCATATGTATCTTATGGCTTAATCAAATTTTTAGTTTTAAACTATATAAAAAGTAACTTAATTATCACCATGTTTTTATTTTCGCATTTAAAATTTTTTATTTTAGTTATTAACTTTATTTAAATTTAATATTTTATTCATTCATCGTTAAATCATTAACAAAGGTGGTTGGTTTTTTCACTAGCATAATAATAAATTTAGCTCTCTAAAATTTACAGATTTTATCAATTTGGTCATAATTTAAAAAAATTCAACAAAACCAAACCTCAACTTTACACATTGTGTCAGTTTAGTTTTGATTTTAAAAATTAAAAATTAAAAACTTTAAAAAAAAAAAAATTTAAAAGTTTTATTAAAGATTTATAAAATACTACAAAATTATAAATAAACAAACTCATTTTCTTTTTTTCTAACTTAAATTTTTTTTTAAAAATAATAATTTTATAAATAATATATTTTTTAAATCCCGAAAATAAGACTTAAATCAAATTCAAATTTCCTTATTTTTAGTTTTATTTTATAAATAATAACTTATTTATTATATACCTGCCATTGTTCGTTAATCCTTGCCAAATTTATATTGGGCACTAGCTTTGCCTACAATTACCGGCACCAATAACTCTTACTCAGAACTCTTATTTTCACATCTTTTGTTGTCGTGGCATTAAACTAAGACTCGATTGTGGAGCTGTTGGCATGACCTTCCACCTACTAGGTCTTCAAGATCTCATCCCTACTTATATATCCTCAATTATGTCTGCCCTCAAGTATAACCTCAAACACAACAAATTAGCTCTAAGCAACAACCTAAAGACATCAATTCTTTCCCTTTTCAATCTTAGGCTATAGTTTTTTACCCAATTTGAACATGATGGTTGTTAATGTTGAAAAAAGAGAGAGAAAAGTTGAATCTACTCAAGTCTTTGTTATGTTTACTTTCCCTTAAATTGCTTTATTTATAGAATTATTATTTTAATAAATAAAAATCATGTTAAAAAAAATGAAAAAAATAGATATTTATTATAAATATTTTTATAATTGTGTATGTATTTTTTCTAAAATACCATGTATTTTTATTGAAAAATGTATGTTTAAATAATTTTCTTTGTTTTTCAAAGTTTTTTTAATTTTTAATTTTTAAGAATCAAGATTAAATTGACATAATGTGTAAAGTTAAGGGTTAAATTTGTTGAAGTTTTTAGAATTATGACCAAATTGATAGAATTTGTAAATGGTGGAGGGCTAACTTTGTTATTATGCTAATTGTATTAGCCCAATTTAGCCCGGGGCCCAAACCCAAATCAAATAATAATAATAATAATAAAACATTAAAAATCCATTACAGTCCCTAGTCCATTTACAAAAGGCCCAAATTAGGACCCAAATAAACTAAAACCTAACCCCTAACCCATTTGTGGCCCAAATACCAAATCGCTACCCAAACCACTGCCCAAATTAGTAGACCCAATTACACGGCCCGAATGGCCCAAATGATTTTGGGCAAACCAAAACCCTAAGGGTTCCAGAAGCTAACAGCGCCGCGCGCGTGCCTCTACGCGCCCCACCACGCACGCCTCCACGCGCGCCGTACCTCCACCAGCAAGCATACGGCCTCCGTACCTGCACCAAATGACGGATGAACAGCACAGCAAACAAAAGAGAAGCTTTTTTATTTTTACTTTTTTTGATTCGGCTATAAAAAGCCATCAAACCATTGTAACATTTTTTTTACGCACACTAATACAGAGAAATACAAATCTGAAACAGAATTTCAAAAGGTGTTTTTTCAATTTCAATTTCCTTCTTTGAATTCCTGTTAGAATTTTTCTTTTTTCATGTGAGATATAAAAAGGAGAAAGGGGTAGGAGAGTACCTGTTTTGGGCAGCGTCGTCGGAGCTTCGTCTCCTTCGTCGGAATCGCGCCCAAGGGGGAAATTGAAGCCTCCTCAGGTTTTGATTTTGAGGCGGCCGAACAGAGATAAGATTAGGGGTGCTTAGGTTTTTGTTTTAAATGCTGAGGTGTAACACCCCAAACCCGGCCTAAAAGTTAGGCCTGAATTTGACGCGTCACGTTGATGAGTTTTTCGAAAACCATGTTTTCATTAGAAACTCTTTTTAAAGAATTTAAAACTTTTTTTGCTATTTGAAACCTCAGATTTCGTTTGCTTGTTTCAAAATGTGGTTTATTAGAAATCATCCTTGGAAGACATTATTATCCTTAAAACTTTTTGTTGCGGAAGCTTAATTTAAAACCGTTGCTGTCACTGTTTAAGAAGATCCAAAAATTTATCGTTTATAGTTTGCATATAACTGAAAATGGAAATTTAAAGAAAAAAAACCCCATTGGCCTTATTACATAATGTTAAACCCAAATTAAAATAATATTAAAAATAAAGTAAAACTGATTTTAATAAAGTTCGAAGGAAATATCTCCGATGTATAAAAATATTTGTAAAAGTTTATTTTGAAAATACATTTGTTAATCGATTTTGGAAACCATTATTTAAGTTTTTCAGAAAATTCCCTTTTTAACAATTTAAGAAAAATAAAAACATCCCAACCATAAAGCAAAATAAAATAGTCCAGAGGCCTTATTACAACATTTAACCCAAATAGTAAAGTAATAAATAAACGAGAAAGAAGTCTAAAGTCCAAATAAACCATTTCTGAAGTATGGGCTCCCTTGAGTCATCCATAGCCCAAGTCCATATCATCAAGCATTACCTACAAGGGTTAAGAGAAAGGGGGGTGAGTTACAAGAACTCAGTGTATAATCCCCTTACCATTATCCACTGGGTCTGGACCCGTTTAGCAAAAACTTGGGCTTGAGCCCATTAAACAATAACTTGGGCCGAAGCCCATTTAACAATATCTCGGGCCTAAGCCCATTTACATAATAATGTATCTATAATATCATGTGAATGTAATGCAATTCCCAACCCAATCCTAACAATCCATCCGCTACACACCACCCGTACCAACCAACACACCTGTGGGTGATCATCAGTCAACCCACCCCGCCAACACACCATATGCAGGCATTAAGCCATTAATAATAATTCGCAGGCCAATGGCCATTTATAATATTTGTGGCTGAGCCACCAAAATCATATACGATAATCTAATCGGCACACAACCTTAATCACTATGGCACAAAGCCATATTTAAATTGGCACATAGCCATTATCAAAATTTGTGGCAGAGCCACCAGAATCAAAATGTGGCAGAGCCACCAGGCTACACTTCTCTTCTTTTACATTTTTCCCCATCCCATGCAAAATATGCAAATGCAACATACATAGTAAATCATGATATTTATAAATATAAACAACAATAATTAATTCAAAGATTCAATACAAAAATTCGGCCCATTGTAACACTTTGCAAATCGGCCCATTAAGGCAATCTATCAATTCGACCCATTAGGGGTATTTTCGTAATTCGGCCCATTAGGGGCATTTTCGTAATTCGGCCCATTAGGGGCATTTTCGTAATTCAGCTCATTAGGGGCATTTTCGTAATTCAGCCCATAAGGGGCATTTTCGTAATTCAGCCCATAAGGGACAATTTCGTAATTCGACCCATTAGGGGCATTTTCGTAATTTCGCAACCCAAGGGTATTTCGGTAATTTACCCTCCAAGTGTATTTTAGTAATTTCGCAACCCAGGGATATTTCGGTAATTTACCCTCCAAGGATAATTCGGTAATCTCGTAACTAAAACTTAACTAGTAATTTGGGGAATACAAATTTAATCTGTCCATCTGTGTCATACTGACTAAATTGACCATAACTCAAGTTAGAAAACTTGCAATCTAGATCCGTAAATTTTCCTTGGAACTAGACTCATATATCTTCTTACTGTAATTTTTCCAGAATTTTTTGCCTAGCCATTTAGTACAGTTTATTCCTTAAAGTTTCCCTTGTTTCACTGTCCAATGATTCTAACCTCTCTTATCTTAATTTCAAATATCTCACCGTACGGTTTTCATATACTGCTCCCACTTGTTTCTAATGAAAATAGACTCACTAAGGAATCTTTACATATAAACTATAACTCGTAATTCACTTTTTACGATTTTATATGATTTTTCCAAAATAGATCAGGGAACCATGAAGTAAGCTTTAATTGATATCTTAATCACTTTATAATTCCCTTTCTCCTATTTCTCATGATTTTTCGAAATCACGTCACTGTCACTGACCAAAACTGTTTTATTACAAAAACATGGTTACCACTATGAACCTACACGCACCCGAGTGATCCCGGATGCCGATTTCCAGTTTTCTTTGGTATTTCGACCAAATCACAGAACATTCATGCAAAATTTCAGGAAGTGTGAGATTACACACCATTTCAAACATGTATTTGGAAGGGTATGAGATTACACACCTGATTTTGGTAAGGACTAAACCTTCTTGATCGTCGGCACCTATGACACCCAAGCACTCGATTAGAAAAATACCACGATGAGAGAAAGTAGTTGTTTAGGGGTAAGATTCGGCTTACCACTATTTCTGAAGGATTAACAAGTAGAGAATATCTAGTGATTTCGTCCCTAAAATAATCGATTAGTCAAAACTTCGATCCAATTTGCAACATAGCCGAGTAGAGATATAATGAAAAATCCAAGAAGAAACTCCTTACCTAAACGATGATGAATCCGATTTCCATCGATTGACTTATGACTACGGATTAATTAAAGTTTCGGCCTTCCACTATAACTCGATTGATCAAAAGAGTGAGTGTCAACACGAATGGGAAGAAATGATATAGAAGAGATGAAGGGTTCGGCTATGGAGGTATGGATTAGAGAAGAAGAAGTTTGGAGAAGAAAAAAAATGACACAAAGTAATGCTAAAAGGAATTTGGCCTAACAAGCACCAAAGTTTTCCAAATGACAAATGAAGAATTTGGCTACCCAATTACTCCTTCCCAAGCCGTGTGTTGCTTCTCCAAAAAGGGATAAGTGTTGACCAAAAACACTTTCTAAAACATCACCCATGAAACATGCCAACATATTCCCATTTTTACTCCTTTTCTTTTTGTTTCTTTCCTTCCACCTTTCCATATTTTCCTCCATACCATAATTTCTTTTTGTTTCTTTCTTTCCACTTTCCCATATTTCCCTCCATACCATAATTTCTTTTTGTTTCTTTCTTTCCACTTTCCCATATTTTCCTCCATACCATAATTTCTTTTTATTTCTTTCTTTCTACTTTCTTTGTTTTCTTCCTTACCTTATCTTTTAGTCATCATTCCATTTCTCTTTTATTTCTTTCCTTCCTTTGATGCCATGACCGACACTTACCATGCAACACTTGAGAAGCTCAAAAATTTAAATCCCAAAAGTTGCAATAGATGGGATTTGAACCCCTTCCCTCCATGCTCTCCACTTGACACCACAACCTACTTGCCATATGTTTATTTATGCTAACAAAATACACACTTATTTCCTTAAGCATTGATGCCTCTTACTATCTCTCCTTAAAGTGCTTAAACACAAAAGTTATACTAAGGCCCAATTCAACCCCGAGCCCTCATTGAACCCCTAAACATACACAATTAATATTTCTAACTAGCCTATTGCATGATATAAGGCAAAACATAAAATTCTAAATTTCAGGATGTTATAATTCTACCCCCTTAAAGAAAATTTCATCCTCGAAATTTACCTGATTAAAAGAGATGAGGATATTGCTGCCGAATTGTGTCCTCAGGCTCCCACGTAGCTTCCTCCGCTCCGTGATTGCGCCATAAAACCTTGACTAACGGTACCGACTTCCTTCTCAGCACCTTAATGTCCTGATTTAGAATTTGCACTGGCTCCTCCTCGAACGACAAGTCAGGCCTTATCTCAACTTCCTCTACCGGCATAATATGAGACGGATCCGATCGATAATGCCTTAACATTGAGACATGAAATACATTATGAATCTGACTCAACTCCGGAGGTAACTCAAGGTGATAAGCTACTGGCCCAACACGTTTCAACACACGGTACGGTCCGATGAACCTAGGGCTCAACTTGCCTTTCCGTCCAAATCTGAAGATTTTCTTCCAGGGTGAGACCTTTAGGAAGACTTGATCTCCTATTGCAAACTCAATATCCTTACGTTTCAGATCCGCATACGATTTTTGCCTATCCGAAGCTTCCTTTAACCGTGCCCGAATTACCTTTACTTTTTTCTCCGTCTCTGAAATTAGCTTAGGAACCAATGACTGTCGCTCCCCCAATTCAGTCCAACAAGTAGGAGTACGACACCTACGACCATACAACGCCTCGTAAGGTGCCATCTGGATGCTGGATTGATAACTATTGTTATAAGCAAACTCTGCCAACGGTAGGAAATCCTTCCAACTACCCCTGAAGTCAATCACACAGCCCCTTAACATGTCTTCCAGAATCTGGGTTACTCTCTCCGACTGACCGTCTGACTAAGGATGAAATGCCGTGCTGAACTTTAACTTTGTTCCCAAAGCTTCATGTAAAGCTTTCCAAAACCTTGATGTAAAACTAGGATCCCTGTCCGATATAATAGACACTGGTACCCCATGTAACCTAACGACTTCTGCTATATATAACTTGGCCAACTTCTGCAACGTATAATCCGTACGAACGGGTAGGAAATGAGCAGACTTCGTTAATCGATCCACTATAACCCATACTAAATCTTTCTTAGTAGGCGTTAAGGGTAACCCACTAACAAAGTCCATCGTTATCCTTTCCCATTTCCATAATGGATTTTTTACCGGTTGAAGCAACCCTGACGGTAATTGATGTTCCGCCTTCACCTGCTGACATTTTAAGCACTTACTCACGAAATCAGTAACCTCCCGTTTCAACCCTGGCCACCAATACTGCTCACGGAGATCTCGATGCATCTTATTTCCCCCGGGGTGCATAGCATATGGGCTACTATGCGCCTCACACAGAATCATCTGTCTCAATTCCGTATCTTTGGGCATACAAATTCTTTCGCGGAAACACAATATTCCATCACTATTCAATCCAAAATCCCCTATCTCACCACTTTTCACATGCTGTAATCGAGAACCTAACACTTCATCTGTCGATTGCTTTTCCTTAATCTGGCCTACCCACGCAGGCTTCACCTGAAGTTCGGCTAGCAGACTACCATCTTCATACAGGCTGAGATAAGCGAACATCGCTCTCAAATCTGATATCACCTTACGACTCAACGCATCCGCCACCACATTAGCCTTTCTGAGATGATACTCGATTGAGAAGTCATAATCTTTCAACAGTTCTATCCACCTCCGCTGTCTTAAGTTCAACTCCTTTTGGGTAAGGAGATACTTTAGACTCTTCTGATCTGTATAGATAATCGACTTCTCACCGTACAGATAGTGTCTCCAAATCTTCAAAGCAAACACCACTGCAGCTAACTCTAAATCATGAGTAGGATAGTTCACTTCGTGCGGCCTTAGCTGACGAGATGCATAAGCCACCACTTTTCCTTCTTGCATCAACACACATCCCAAGCCCGTGTGTGACGCATCATAGTAAACAATAAACTCTTTTCCAGCCTCAGGTTGAATCAATACTAGCGCTTCTGTCAGAATCTTCTTCAATTTCTCAAAGCTCTCTTGTTGCTGATTTGACCACACAAATGGTCCTCCCTTGCGCAACAGTTTAGTTAGGGGTGCAGCAATTAACAAAAACCCCTCAACGAAATGCCGGTAATAACCAACCAACCCTAAGAAACTCTGAATTTCAGCCACTGACTTCGGTGGTTTCCAATCCAACACAGCCTCTACTTTCCGAGGATCAACTCTAATCCCTTCGACCGATACAACATGCCCTAAGAAAGTTACTTCCTTTAGCCAAAATTCACACTTACTGAATTTGGCATAAAGTTGCTTTTCCCGTAATATCTGTAATATTACCCGCAGATGCGAATCGTGCTCTTCCTCATTCTTCGAGTACACCAGAATGTCATCTATAAACACCACTACAAACCGGTCTAAATAGGGTTGGAAGACTCGGTTCATCATGTCCATAATGTGGCTGGTGCGTTAGTCAACCCGAACGGCATCACCAAAAACTCATAATGCCCATAACGAGTTCAAAATGCAGTCTTATGAATGTCTGCCTCCTTGACCTTAAGTTGGTGATAACCAGATCTCAAATCTATTTTTGAGAAAACCGAAGCTCCTCGCAATTGATCGAACAGGTCATCAATTTTCGGCAACGGATACTTATTCTTGATCGTCAACTTATTCAACTGCCTATAATCGATGCACATACGCATCGACCTATCCTTCTTTTTGACGAAAAAAACCGGTGCTCCCCACAGTGACACACTCGGTCGAATGAATCCCCGATCCAATAACTCCTGAATTTGAGCTTTAAGTTCCGCTAACTCTTTCGGCGCCATTCTATAAGGAGCAATGGACACCGGAGCCGTTCCTGGCAATAACTCAATGCCAAACTCTACCTCTCGATCCGGAGGCAATCCAGGAAGTTCCTCGGGAAAGACGTCTGAAAACTCTTTCATTGTTCTAACACCTTCCACCGACAATTCCTTGGCATCCAACGCACTAATGAAGGCTAGGAATGCTCCACACCCTTTTTGCATCAACTTTTCTGCCTTTAAAGCAGATACCACATTCGATAGATAATTTCTCCTTTCACCTATCATCACCACTTCTTTATCTCCCGAAGTTCTTATCGCCATCCGCTTTGCAGTACAATCCAAGTTCGCACAGTGTTTCACCAACCAGTCCATTCCCAAAATAAGGTCGAACTCGCCGAAAGGCAGTTCTATCAAATCCGCCAAAAATGTTTCTCCCTGAACTTCTAGAGGCACATCTCTAAACAGTTTATTCACTAACACAGATTATCCTAAAGGACTAATTACCGTTATCTCCCTAGCAGTAAGCTCAAATCTAATGTTCAGATTTCCAGATACAGCACTAGCAACATACGAATGGGTGGATCTGATATCTATCAAAGCAGTAACAGGTACATCAGATATGAAGAACGTACCGGTTATCACATCAGGTGCATCGCCATCCTCTCGGAGTCTGACCGCATAGACTAGCCCTGGCTGTCTTGCCTCCGCGTTACCCCTATTACCAGTACCTCTACCCGGTGCACCCTGACCTCGTCCTACGCCATTACCATCTCGACCTGGCCCACGGCCCCTCGGTGGCTGCTGAGCGCCTCTAGCTGGCTGCGCAAAATCATTACGAACCCCCAGAGTATGAGCAGGCTATCGAGGACAATCTTTAAACCGATGATCTTTGGAACCACATCTGAAACAACCACCGGTCCTCTTCCAGCATTCACCCAAGTGATGTTTTCCACAGTCCACACATGGTTGTAACTGATTGGTAGCAGCTGGTACTCTAGCTCGAGCTGGTTCATCATTCCTGGGCCTCTTCTGAAACCCTCTAGCAGGACCTGAGTACTTAAAGTCCCTCTTGCTCTTGCCTCTATCTTTTTCTGGGTTTCGCCGTTCCGACTGTTTTGCCTCCTCAACTATCTTGGCTTTCTCCACAAGTGTGGCAAAATTCCTTACTTGTTGTGGGGCTATCAATACCCGTAACTCATCACTTAACCCGTCCTCAAAACGCACGCAGCGTTCATAGTCAGTTGGCACAATACCTCGGGCATAACGACTCAGACGCAGAAATTCGGCCTCGTAAGCTGCCACGGTCATACTTCCTTGAACCAAATTAAGGAATTCCTTCCTCCGGGCATCCACATAACTAGCCCCAACATACTTTCCTTGGAATGCAGTTTTGAAGAAATCCCAAGTAACACGATCGGCCTGAGTGCCCTCTCGAACAGTAAGCCACCATTGATATGCCTCGTCTCTCAACAAGGATACAGCTCCTCTCAGTTTCTGCTCGGTGGTGCACTCCAAATCATCCATAATCCCTTCCACTGCCTCGAGCCAATATTCCGCTACATTTGGGGCCACACCCGAGACACCCCTAAAAACCTCGGCACCGCTTGATCTAAGTCGTTCCGAAATTGATCCACGAGCTGCTGGCCCAGTTCTAACCCAGCAACTCTCTCCAAGACTCGCAGCATTGCTTGGGACAGAGCGATGTCCTCCCTCATACGGTCAGGGGATCCAGTTTCAGTCACGGGTGACGCAGGTGCGTCTATTTGCGGCATATTTCCTGATGCTTCGGGTATAACTCTAGCACATCGGCCTCTACCACGGCCACGTCTTCCGCGTCCACGTCCTCTAGTGCTCATAGTTGCTAACTCGATTTAATCTAATTTAAAAAATCAGGATATTATTCAATGTTTTATGAAATATAGAGAGTAAAGTCGTTTTCACAAAACGGATCCTATAGTCTCAATCTCTATAGTTTCAGTTCCTAAAACTAAAAGTTCTGGGGTATTTCTATAGTCATACTACAATAATCATAAATTGAAAACATAACTTACTTGACTTGGTGCCGGATACCCGTGGTGCCATACATCTTTTAGAACATGCATTATAAATTAAAATTTTAAACAACTTTGAAAATGTTTTTTTTAGCCCAAACCACAACCAAGTTTTGAAACCGGGCTCTGACACCATTAAATGTAACACCCCAAACCCGGCCTAGAAGTTAGGCCCGAATTTGACGCGTCACATTGAAGAGTTTTTGAAAACCATGTTTTCATTAGAAACTCTTCTTAAAGAATTTAAAACTTTTTTTGCTATTTGAAACCTCAGATTTCATTTGCTTATTTCAAAATGTGGTTTATTAGGAATCATCCTTGGAAGACATTATTATCCTTAAAACCTTTTGTTGCGGAAGCTTAATTTAAAACCGTTGCTGTCATTGTTTAAGAAGATCCAAAAATTTATCGTTTATAGTTTGCATATAACTGAAAATGGAAATTTAAAGAAAAATAAACCCCATTGGCCTTATTACATAATGTTAAACCCAAATTAAAATAATATTAAAAATAAAGTAAAACTGATTTTAACAAAGTTCGAAGGAAATATCTCCGATGTATAAAAATATTTGTAAAAGTTTATTTTGAAAATCCATTTGTTAATCGATTTTGGAAACCATTATTTAAGTTTTTCAGAAAATTCCCTTTTTAAACAATTTAAGAAAAATAATAAAAACATCCCAACCATAAAGCAAAATAAAAATAGTCCAGAGGCCTTATTACAACATTTAACCCAAAATAGTAAAGTAATAAAATAAACGAGAAAGAAGTCTAAAGTCCAAATAAACCATTTCTGAAGTATGGGCTCCCTTGAGTCATCCATAGCCCAAGTCCATATCATCAAGCATTACCTACAAGGGTTAAGAGAAAGGGGGGTGAGTTACAAGAACTCAGTGTATAATCCCCTTACCATTATCCACTGGGTCTGGACCCGTTTAGCAAAAACTTGGGCTTGAGCCCATTAAACAATAACTTGGGCCGAAGCCCATTTAACAATATCTCGGGCCTAAGCCCATTTACATAATAATGTTTCTATAATATCATGTGAATGTAATGCAATTCCCAACCCAATCCTAACAATCCACCCGCTACACACCACCCGTACCAACCAACACACCTGTGGGTGATCATCAGTCAACCCACCCCGCCAACACACAATATGCAGGCATTAAGCCATTAATAATAATTCGCAGGCCAATGGCCATTTATAATATTTGTGGCTGAGCCACCAAAATCATATACGGTAATATAATCGGCACACAACCTTAATCACTATGGCACAAAGCCATATTTAAATTGGCACATAGCCATTATCAAAATTTGTGACAGAGCCACCAGGCTACACTTCTCTTCTTTTACATTTTTCCCATCCTATGCAAAATATGCAAATGCAACATGCATAGTAAATCATGATATTTATAAATATAAACAACAATAATTAATTCAAAGATTCAATACAAAAATTCGGCCCATTGTAACACTTTGCAAATCGGCCCATTAAGGCAATCTATCAATTCGACCCATTAGGGGTATTTTCGTAATTCAGCCCATTAGGGGCATTTTTGTAATTCGGCCCATTAGGGGCATTTTGGTAATTCAGCTCATTAGGGGCATTTTCGTAATTCGGCCCATAAGGGGCATTTTCGTAATTCAGCCCATAGGGGGCAATTTCGTAATTCGACCCATTAGGGGCATTTTCGTAATTTCGCAACCCAAGGGTATTTCGGTAATTAACCCTCCAAGAGTATTTTAGTAATTTCGCAACCCAGGGATATTTCGGTAATTTACCCTCCAAGGATAATTCAGTAATCTCGTAACTAAAACTTAACTAGTAATTTGGGGCATACAAATTTAATCTGTCCATCTGTGTCATACTGACTAAATTGACCATAACTCGAGTTAGAAAACTTGAAATCTAGATCCGTAAATTTTCCTTGGAACTAGACTCATATATCTTATTACTGTAATGTTTCTAGAATTTTTTGCCTAGCCATTTAGTATAGTTTATTCCTTAAAGTTTCCCTTGTTTCACTGTCCAATGATTCTAACCTCTCTTACCTTAATTTCAAATATCTCCCCGTACGGTTTTCATATACTGCTCCCACTTGTTTCTAATGAAAATAGACTCACTAAGGAATCTTTACATATAAACTATAACTCATAATTCACTTTTTTACAATTTTATATGATTTTTCCAAAACAGATCAGGGAACCACGAAGTCATTCAGAACCAGTCTCACTAAAATTAACATATCTTAGAATATAAAATTCCTTTTTCTTCTCCGTTTCTTCCATATTAAAATAGACACAGTAGGCTTTAATTTGATATCTTAATCACTTTATAATTCCCTTTCTCCTATTTCTCATGATTTTTCGAATTCATGTCACTGTCACTGACCAAAACTGTTTTATTACAAAAACATGGTTACCACTATGAACCTACGCGCGCCCGAGTGATCCCGGATGCCGATTTCCAGTTTTCTTTGGTATTTCGACCAAATCATAGAACATTCATGCAAAATTTCAGAGAAGTGTGAGATTACACACCATTTCAAACATGTATTTGGAAGGGTATGAGATTACACACCTGATTTTGGTAAGGACTAAACCTTCTTGATCGTCGGCACCTATGACACCCTAACACTCGATTAGAAAAATACCACGATGAGAGAAAGTAGTTGTTTAGGGGTAAGATTCAGCTTACCCCTATTTTTGAAGGATTAACAAGTAGAGAATATCGAGTGATTTTGTCCCTAAAATAATCGATTAGTCAGAACTTCGATCCAATTTGCAACATAGCCGAGTAAAGATATAATGAAAAATCCAAGAAGAAACTCCTTACCTAAACGATGATGAATCCGATTTCCATCGATTGACTTATGACTACGGATTAATTAAAGTTTCGGCCTTCCACTATAACTCGATTGATCAAAGGAGTGAGTGTCAACACGAATGGGAAGAAATGATAAAGAAGAGATGAAGGGTTCGGCTATGGAGGTATGGATTAGAGAAGAAGAAGTTTGGAGAAGAAAAAAATGACACAAAGTAATGCTAAAAGGAATTTGGCCTAACAAACACCAAAGTTTGTCAAATGACAAATGAAGAATTTGGCTACCCAATTACTCCTTCCCAAGCCGTGTGTTGCTTCTCCAAAAAGGGATAAGTGTTGACCAAAAACACTTTCTAAAACATCACCCATGAAACATGCCAACATATTCCCCTTTTTACTCCTTTTCTTTTTGTTTCTTTCCTTCCACCTTTCCATATTTCCCTCCATACCATAATTTCTTTTTGTTTCTTCTTTCCACTTTCCCATATTTCCCTCCATACCATAATTTCTTTTTGTTTCTTTCTTTCCACTTTCCCATATTTCCCTCCATACCATAATTTCTTTTTGTTTCTTTCTTTCTACTTTCTTTGTTTTCTTCCTTACCTTATCTTTTAGTCATCATTCCATTTTTCTTTTATTTCTTTCCTTCCTTTGATGCCATGACCGACACTTACCATGCAACACTTGAGAAGCTCAAAAATTTAAATCCCAAAAGTTGCAATAGATGGGATTTGAACCGCTTCCCTCCATGCTCTCCACTTGACACCATAACCTCCTTGCCATATGTTCATTTATGCTAACAAAATACACACTTATTTCCTTAAGCATTGATGCCTCTTACTATCTCTCCTTAAAGTGCTTAAACATAAAAGTTATACTAAGGCCCAATTCAACCCCGAGCCCTCATTGAACCCCTAAACATACACAATTAATATTTTTAACTAGCCTATTGCATGATATAAGGCAAAACATAAAATTCTAAATTTCAGGATGTTACATGAGGGATTAAGTTTTTTAGTTTATTAAAACATATGAAACGGCACCGTTTAGGGCCTATTTCGGTGGCTCTAAAACGGTGCCGTATAGGCTATGACCCGTGACCACCCGATGACCTGACCCATATATAGCTGAGATCCGCGCGTTTTGGTCTCCGAGGGCATATTTGTGCATTTAGTCCCTATATTTTGCGCCATCAATCGATTGAACTCCGATTTTATTTCTTGCGTTCTTCAATTTTTCCCTTAAATGTTGCTCGCATTTTAATTTAGTCTGGTCTACATGATGTGTTTTGACTATTCAAATATTGGCTATTTAATCCCTAACCATTGAGGCGCATTTCACTTAAGTCCCTGATTCTGTCTTCACAATTTTATTTGGTTAAAAATTGCTCTTTTAATTTTGTTTTTAATCCAATTGGGGTCTTTTTCTATTTCAGTCTGTGTATTCTATTTTATCTTTCTTAGTTAATTTGTATTCATATTTGTTTAAATGTTTTAACATATTATTTTGGAATATTGTGCTAATTGTCTAGTTTTTCTTTTATTTTTTTGTCTTTAACTTGTATATTTTTAAACTTATTTTAATGTAATTTGTTCATTTTAAAATTCTCTTTTATGTATATCTCTTTGATTTAAAGATTTATATAATATTTTAAATGCTTTTATACATCATTATTTTCTATATACTATTTAAATTAAACTATTTCTTAATATGCGTATATATATAATTTGTATTAAAATTATTTTATTCTTGTGCATATATTATCAAGTTCATATTATGTATATTTTTAATCTATTTATGTATATATTTAGTCTCCTTTAAAACTACTTATGTAATATACTTTTTCTTTCATAATTTAGTATATACATATATTTTAATATGTGTATATATTTTATGATAATTGTTTCAATAATTTATTTGTAAATTATTACACTAATTTTTGAATCGTTTCATAATTTATTAGCTTCAAATATTTTTAGGTTGTTTTAAATCTGTTTTCTATTTTTTAAAATTTATTTTGTATTAATTTGCCTTGTAAATTTTGTAGGATTACTATATCTTTTATTTTATTTGTCTTCGGTTGTTGGAATGTGTCTTTTGAAATAGAATATGCCATGAAATAATTGCTATTGTGTATTTATATTTGTTGTTTATATTATCCTTATTCATTTGCATAATGTTGAGTTCGCTTATTAGTTTACACTTAAGGCTATGTGTGTTTTTTTTATATTGCTTTGTGGTTTAAATTCCAAGGTTTTCAACTCCTATAATAGATATTTCGTTTTATCCCGAATTGATTAATGTACTTCGAGATTTGGTTTTATGATTGCATATTTTAAAAATTCTCAAAACAAGGCAATATTTTGTGTTTTGAAATCCGAGAGATCGTAACCTAACGTGCTGGGTTTCGGTTTTTCGTTTGTCCAAAAAACCAAATACCATTTCAAAATTTCAATACACGAGTGTTGAGAATTTTAGGATGATCTTGAATTCGAGGACTTAAATTGTCGTATCCTAACGTGCTGGATGTGATATTTTATTCCTTCGGAACAAGAAAATCTTAATATTCAAACTCGAGTATCTTCAAATGGGTAAAAAAAAGGGGTCATAATTTTAAAAAAAATCTTTTTAAATCATTATTACATTAGGACATTAATTAATCAATTTGGTACCAATTTTGGGCATTGCGAGGGTGCTAATCCTTCCTCATACGTAACCGAATTTCGAACCCGGTTTTTCTATTTAGTAGACCAAAACTTTTTTTCAAGGTGATCCAATCACACCTAAACAAAAAGGGTTGGTGGCGACTCCCTAATTTTTAAAATCGGTCCCCGTTTTCCAAAACTTGAAAATGGTTTCGATAGCTTGGCGACTCCACTGGGGATTGTTGAGAGAGTCAAGCTGTTAAAATTGATTATTCGTTGTCCTTTTGTCGAAAATGGAAAATTTGATTTGAAAAATTACAATCCTTTTATTGCATCTGCTTGCATCATCTTATTTGATTGTTGTGGTTCGAGTCTTGTAGAGTAATTTTGCATCATATTGCATGACCGTCGGGTTACACCCTTTTAAGTGGGAGTGAGAAGCTACTCCTTCGTGAGGTTTTCACCTGCGTGCAGGATAGTGAATCGCTTTCGGGATACATCCGTACCTATGTCTTCGTGAGATTTTCATCTTCGTGCAGCCATAGGGAAATGTGTCCCCCTGAACCGAACTTGGTCTGTATGAGCCTATAATGGGTGAGGATCGAAGAATCTATTGGTTCGGGTACCTCTCTTTAGAACCAAATTACATATAGAAAGCCCTAAGAGCCCACCCCAGGTAGGGCTTTGATAAACCCTAGTGGTCACCCAGATAGGCGCTTGAATGTTTTTACATGCTTTGAATTTTGTTCCTATATATTGTACTGACTTTCTGTGTTTTATCTTTGTTACTTTGCACGAATTTTCATATTAGAGAAAGGTGTCGATTCAGGTTCGATTGCTAAATTAGAGAGCTCGGCATGGAAAACGACTTTCTTGATAAAGTGGAAGATAACGCGACTGTCCGAACTTGGTCAGAAACAACACAATTAGAGAAAGGGGATAGCTTAGCTGCGGGGTATGTGTCGAAGTTATGGGACTACACTCGTATTAGTGTTACACAAAATAATTTCCAAGAGTTGAAAGTGATATGGGATCAGTGGAACGATGAGACCAAGAGGTTGTTCTACCAGGATTATGGGGATTTGTCGTACTTACTTAACGTCAAGGTAGATGAGCAGTTATTTCGAGCCCTCACTCAGTACTGGAACCCCGCATATAGTTGCTTTACCCTTGAGAGAGTGGATTTGGTACCCACCGTGGAAGAATACACCGCTCTACTGCATTGTCCGAGGGTCCAGGTTGATAAAGTCTATATGAGAGCTGCTTATGTCCCAGCCTTTTGGAAGAAGTTAATGAGCGTTACAAGGATGAGTGAGCAGTGGATTACAGCCAGGATTAAGCAAAAGGGCAAGTGTAAGTGCATCCCATGGAGGAACTTGAGGGATTTGATTTTAGCTCATCCTGATATGAAGAAGAAAGTCGATGTCTTTGCATTAAGCATCTACGATTTGATGTTATTCCCTAGGGCTCTAGGGTACGTAGATGAAACAATCAAAGATCTCTTCGACCAACTCAGTAGAGGGGTCACGCCAGTTCCTGCAATCTTGGCTGAGCCTTTTAGGTCATTGAATGCATGTAGAAGATCCGGAGAGGGCGGGTTCATAGGGTGTGCTCAGCTATTATTGGTTTGGTTTCACAGTCACTTCTAAAAGGTAGATAAAGTCTCTTACCAACCCTTCTGTGAGAATTATTCACCTTTAAAAGAAGAAGTAGCTACGTCAAGGTGCGAAGATATATCAGAAGAAAAGTGGATGATGATTTTTCAAAATCTCCAAGAAGACGATATCGAGTGGAGAGCTCCATAGATGGTGCCTGATAAGATACTTTATAGATGTGGAAGCTTTGATTGGGTCCCTTTACCAGGAATTTGGGGAGCCATTGGATATGCTCATTTGCTTGCAGCAAGACAATATAAGTCCAGACAGTTTGTGCCGGTGACACACGGGTTAGCTCAAAGTGAATTCTCCAATAGAGGAGAAAATTACAAGAAAAGGATCTGGGAAATTACTGACGCTTGGAAGCAAACTCGTCGGATGAAAAAGCTGACGGTAGGATTAATGACTACTCCCGAGTTGCGGATTGTTTAGTAGAAAAATTAATGACAACATCCCGGGGCCAAGTCTGGAAGGCGTATGATCGATGGAAGAATATTTACAGGTAGTCCCATCAGAATTGGAGATAATAAAACAAGATTTTGAAAAGATGAATCGGGAGCTGGAGAAGAGGATAGAGCCATTAGAGGAGGAAAAGACGCATTTAAGGTTAGATGTTGATGTTCAAAAGTTAGAGGCCGAGAGGCAAAAGAAAGGAAAAAATAAGGCCGAAGAAGACTTGGATAGTTTAAAGACAGATTACAAAAAATTGCGTCTATCGATGAGAACCGCTAGATTGGGGAAAACCTCAGAGCAGTGGCGACAGAAGATTTAAGCGGAAAAGACCAAGGCTGATCAGTGGAAGAAAAGGTTCCAAGAGGCTCAAACTCAGAGAGAGGCGCTAGAAAGGAGTCTATTAGAAGCCCAGAATGACAAAGGGGAATTAAAGGCCAGAGTGACAGAGCTTGAAAAAGTACTCTACCAGTATAGAAATCGTAATTTCACGGCTGAGCTAAGGGCAAGTTTGAGCAAGATTGAAGAAATGAAAGGATGAATAGAAGAGCTAGAGCCTACTTTGCAAAATTGTGAGCTTCGGGTAGAGCTTCTTGAAGTAAATGAGGAGCGTTGGAAGGAGCAACTTCATCACTCACAGAGTCAAGTTAGGGATCGAGATTACATTATGAGTGAAGCCGTGGCTCAGATCCGAAAGGTAGCTGACCAACTTCAAACCTTGGCAGTTCAGGCCGACACGCTAAGTGTGAAGTACGAGCTGGAATCAGACAGGGGTCAGGAACTAGCTTTATTGCTTATGAGTGTTAAAACTCTGAGCATTAGGGCAAAGCCATATTTGTAATCCATTTTATGTAAAGAGATTTATTTTCTAATAAAGTTTTCTAAATGGAATTGAATCAGAATCGACGTCTTTTGCATTTCATGCATCTGCATTGCATCATATGCATTAAAGTTCACTAAAAGATTCTAATTGATTAATAATTATTTCAGTAATCTGGAAACCGATAAAAATCAACCAAACACGGACCCTTACGGTATAAGAAGGAAAACTAAAGCAATGGATAAAAGAATAGAAAAGTTTGAACAAATGCAGAAGGAGATGCAGGAACAGATGCAAGCACAAATGCAAGAGCAGCTGGTTAAGATCTAGCAAGATATGATGGACAAAATGATGGAATCGCAGAGGAATATGATAACCCAAATGACCCAGATGATGCAGCTGTTAAATGGGCTTATGGATAAAGGAAAGAGCCCCATGGTTAATGTCGAAGAGAATACTGAGTATCCTCAACATCCCCCTGGTTTTACTCTACCACATGTGCAAACACGACCTGAAAGGCCAGCTGTCATGATCAGGCCTCAATAATTCCTAGCAGGTGCTTCAGTGAACCTTCAAACTGGCTCAGGCTCAGGAGATAATCCAATCATTACTAATGTCCCTGATTTGGATGAGATAGCCGAAGGAGAGAGGACAAAAATAGAGTTACCAAAGCAGCTAGAAGATAGATGTAAATGGTTGGAAGAGAAGTTTAAAGCGATCGAAAGTGCTGATAACTGTTATGGAATTGATGCCAAAGATTTAAGCTTGGTTCCAGATTTGGTGCTCCCATACAAATTTAAAATGCCTGAATTTGAGAAGTATAATGGGACAAGTTGCCCCGATGCTCATATTACTATGTTTTGTAGAAGAATGACAGGGTACATTAATAACGACCAACTATTGATCCTTTGCTTCCAGGATAGCCTGGTGGGTGCAGCAGCCAAATGGTATAACCAGTTGAGTCGTGCCAGAATTGGTTCATGGAGAGATTTGGCTAAAGCATTCATAAAACAATACAACCATGTGACAGACATAGCACTCAACAGGATTACACTCCAGAACATGGAAAAGAAGACAAACGAAAGCTTTAGGCAGTATGCCCAGCGATGGAGGGAGGTGGCGCCGCAGGTACTCTAAAGGCTCCATTTATCAACTACATGTTGGGAAGTGCTACTAAAAGCTTTTATGATATCGTAATGTCTGGGGAGATGATAGAAAAAGCGATAAGATGTGGGAAGCTTGAAGCAGGGGAAGGCACCAAGAGATTAGCCCCGAGAAGGAGGGAGAATGAGGTGAATAACATGAATACAAATAACAAAGGTCATTCGAGAGCAATCACGGTGAGCCAGCCAAAAGCAACGACCACTAATAGTCAAGGTTTCCCAGGACAGGAATCTAGCACAAGGGTGAACAACAAAAGAATACAGCTCACACCTATACCCATGACGTATAGAGAGCTGTACCAGAACCTCTTTGATGCACATGTAGTGGCCCCTTTCTATTTAACACTGCTGCAACCCCGGTTTCCCAAGTGGTATGAAGCAAACGCCCAATGCAAATATCATGCTGGAATAGCGGGGCATTCAATTGAAAATTGCACCGCGTTCAAGAAAGTAGTTGAAAAGCTAATAAAAATAGGGATCGTAAAGTTTGACGACCACCCGTAACAAATGTAGCGGGAAACCCTTTACCTAATCACACTGATCAAGGGGTAAATGCAATAAATGAAGGTGGGGGCAGGAAAGTCAAATATGAGATCGCAGAAGTCAAAATCCCATTGAGGCAAGTTTGGAAGGAGATGGTAAAGAGAGGACTGATCATATTAGATTCAGAAGAGAGGACCGAAGGAAAGTGGAACCATTGCGAGTTCCATAATAGAGAAGGGCATGGAATCCAGGAATGCACTGAGTTCAGAACAATAGTGCAAAATTTGATGGATAATAAAGAGATGAAATTTTACAAGAAGATTGAGGGATCAGAAGAACAGGAGGTTTATGCTTCAGAGGAAGGATCAATGGAAAATGTTCAAAAGGGAAACGGTCCAGTAGTAATCATCTCGGAGCTAAAAGTCAATGAAGCCAGAACACAGGTAACACCGCGAGTTATAATTCAAAAGCCAGCAGTTTTTCCGTATAGGGATACCAAGAGAGTCCCTTGGAACTATGACTGTAATGTGACAATCCAAGGAAAAGAGAATCCAGCTAGTGCTTCAAAGGAGGATCAAAATGTAGGTTCTCATACTCGTAGTGGGAGACGCTACGATTTGGTAAAAGGGAAAGCTCCAATGGTGGAGCAAGAGAAAGAAAAATCAGTCGAGCCTGAGTCGCCCGTCAATGAGCCAGTGAGAGAGGAGGAAGCTAGAGAGTTCCTAAAATTTTTGAAACACAGTGAATACTGTGTTGTAGAACAGCTGCACAAACAGCCAGCGTGCATATCTGTGTTAGCTTTGCTTCAGAGTTCGGAGGTACACAGAAATGCACTAATGAAGGTCTTGAATGAGACATATGTGGCTAATGATATCTCAGTTAGTAAGCTGGGCCGGCTAGTCAACAATATAAGCGCTGATAACTTCATTTACTTCAATGATGATGAAATTCCGCCAGGCGGCAAGGGATCTACTAAGGCGTTGCATATTACCACTAGATGCAAAGGGTACATACTGCCAGGGGTTTTGATAGACAACGGGTTGGCATTAAACGTATTACCCTTATCCACATTAAACAGATTACCTGTGGATAGTTCCCACATGAAAGAATGCCAGAACATAGTTAGGGCATTTGACGGCACACAAAGAAGAGTTATGGGGAGGATCGAAATACCTCTGCTAATCGATCCGACAACATATGAGGTGGACTTCTTGGTCATGGATATCAAGCCCTCCTATAACTGCTTACTAGGAAGACCGTGGATTCATTCAGCGGGAGTGGTACCTTAATCATTACACCAGAAGCTGAAGTTAGTATTAGAGGGCCGGTTAGTGACAATAAATGCCGAAGAGGATATTATCACAGCTGTAACCAGTGATGCACCGTATCTGGAGACAAATGACGAGGCGATCGAGTGCTCTTTTTAATCATTGGAATTCGTGAATGCAACTTTCATTACAGAAGGAAACAGAATTCCGGTACCAAAAATATCCAAAACCACAAGAATGGGATTGCAGATGACCATAGAAAAAGGAGCTTCGCCGGGAAAAGGGCTTGGAAAAAATCTTCAAGGTAGAATTGTAATGCCGATGTTGAAATACAAGCAACACCGCTATGGCTTGGGGTACAAGCCAGATGCTAGAAGGAAGGAGTTGGAAAAAAGACAAGAGGGGAGAAGAGCACGGTTGAGTGGGAAGGAAATCAAGTGGGAGCCAATGATTTTTCCCCACATATCCAAAACATTTGTATCAGGAGGAATCATCCACCCTCGAATGAGGGACCCCAAGAAAAGGAACCATGAGGGTCACATTGGAAAACTCGTACATCAATGCTATATCCGAGGAGGGAACTGGAAGAGGAAACTTGTCGAACATCCGCCCCTTTGAGTCGGGGAGAGTTTTGGACAATTGGACTGCGAAAGAGATTCCTGTAGTGTTTAGAACTATTTCAGAGTAATGTCCCAGAACACTTATTGGTCTAGGCCTAGGAGTAATAAGCATCTTTTGTGAAATAGGTTTATGGCCCAAAAATCTTTAATTCAATGAAAATGCATTTTTTGAGCAAATATTCTTTAGTCTTTCCAATTCATCCATAAAGACAATTATTCTTTATTCCAACATTCTTTTATTCTGCATTCATGGTCATACTATACAAATAATTATTCTTAAATTTATTCATTCTTTGTGTATTCCTTTGTACCTACAATAGGTTTCTAGATATCAACGACATGAGTGATGTTGCTACTAAATCAGAATCCCATTTTCAGCAAGACATGTATTTAGAGGGATCCTAGGACTTTGAAGATGACATAGACTGTGGACTTATTAAGAATGGTAAAACAAGAGGAAAGACAAATTTTACCTCATGAAGAGACAGTGGAGGTCGTGACCTTGGAAGAGGGAAAGGCAATGAAAATTGGAACGTGCATAACTGAAGAAACGAAGTGAGACCTCATAGATTTACTTCAAGAATTCAAAGATGTCTTTGCGTGGTCATACCAAGATATGCCGGGATTAAGCACTGACATTGTAGTACATCGCCTTCCCATAAAAGAGGATTGCAAGCCAGTTCAGTAGAAGCTCCGAAGGATGAGGCTGGATATTGTGCTAAAAACAAAGGAGGAAGTCAAAAAGCAGTTTGATGTCGTATTCTTGCAAGAAATCAAATATTCAGAATGGGTAGCCAACATCGTGCCTGTCCATAAGAAAGATAGGGAAGTGCGAATGTGTGTAGATTATAGAGGCCTAAATAAGGCTAGCCCAAAGGATAATTTTCTGTTACCCCACATTGATACTCTAGTGGATAATACGACAGGTTACTCATTGTTTTCATTCATGGATGGGTTCTCGGGGTACAATCAGATAAAGATGCGTCCTCAGGACATAGGAAAAACCACCTTCATAACCTTATGAGGTACGTTCTGTTATAAAGTGATGCCATTTGGGTTGAAAAACATGAGAGCTACATACCAAAGGGCCATGGTGACTTTGTTCCATGACTTGATGCATAAAAAAATCAAAGTTTATGTGGATGACATGATTGCAAAGTCTAGAACAGAAGAGGAACACATCCGAGTTTTGAGGAAACTGTTCTTGAGGTTAAGGAAATTCCAGTTAAAGCTCAATCCAACGAAATGTACTTTTGGAGTTAGATCTGGAAAATTGCTGGGCTTCATAGTCAGCGAGAAGGGAATCAAGCTTGATTCCGACAAGGTCCGAGCTATACAAGAATTACCCTCATCGCGCACTTAAAAAGAAGTTCGAGGTTTCCTAGGAAGGTTAAATTACATTGCTCGATTCATTTCACAGTTAACCGAGAAATGTGATCCCATCTTTCGTCTTCTGAAGAAACACAATCTAGGTGTGTGGGATGATGAATGCTAGGAATCTTTCGATAGGGTCAAGCAATACTTGTCAAATCTTCCAGTATTGTCACCCCCATGCCCGGATAGACTATTAATCCTTTTTTTGACAGTATTCGATCACTCTATGGGATGCATGCTGGGTCAACATGATGATTCGAGAAGAAAAGAAAAGGCGATATACTACCTTAGTAAGAAATTCACTGAATGTGAGATGAGATATTCGCGAATTGAGAAACTGTATTGCGCCTTGATTTGGACAACTCGGAGGCTGAGACAATACCTGTTGTACTACACGACTTGGTTGACATCGAAATTAGATCCCCTAAAGTATATGATGGAGTCAACTACTTTAAATAGAAGGATGGCCAGATGGCAGATCCTACTTTCTGAATTTGACATCGTTTATGTGAGTAAAAAAGCTGTGAAAGGGAGCACAATAGCAGATTTTCTAGCTAGCAGAGCTTTAGAAGATTATGAGCCATTGAATTTCGATTTCCCCAACGAGGACCTAATGTATGTAGTAGCTGTGAAGGAAGACACCCTAAAGGATCACCTTTGGAAGCTAAATTTCGATGGAGCATCAAATGCTGTCGGTAATGGAATTGGGGCAGTGTTAGTATCCCCAAATAGAGATTATTATCTGTTCTCGTGTAAATTGGATTTTGATTGTACGAACAATATGGCAGAGTACGAAGCATGTATCATGGGACTCTGTGCAGCCATAGAACATAAAATTAGAGTGCTGGAAGTATATGAAGATTCTGTATTAGTGATCTACCAACTAAAAGATGAATGGGAGACAAGAGACCCCAAATTGATCAATTATCGAAGGATAGTTCTGGGGTTGATTGAAGAGTTTGATGACATTACTTTCAATTATCACCCGTGAGATGAAAACCAAATGGCTGATGCTTTGGCTACTTTGGCTTCCATGATTAAAGTGAACAAACAAGAGGATGTAAAACCCATTCAAATGAGTATTTACGAGGCCCTAGCTCATTGTTGCAATGTGGAAGAAGATGATCACCCTTGGTACTAAGATATATTGCGATACGTGAGAAATCACGAATATCCTAAATGAGCGATCGAGAATGATAAGAGGACATTGAGAAGACTAGCCCGTGACTATGTCTTAGATGATGAGATCCTATATAAAAGAAGAAAGGATTAGGTACTGTTGAGATGTGTCGACGCTGTTGAAGCTAAGAAAATTCTGGAAGAAGTACACGAGGGTGTTTGTGGAACACACGCTAATGGTTTCACAATGGCTAGACAAATTATGGGATTCGGATACTATTGGTCTACAATGGAAGGAGACTGCATCAATCATGCTAAAACATGTCACAAATGCCAAATCTATGGAGACAAAATTCACGTGCCTCCTTCGCATTTGCATGTTATGACTTCCCCATGGCCTTTCTCCATGTGGGACATGGACGTCATCGGCCCGATCTCTCCAAAAGCTTCAAATGGGCATCGGTTCATCTTTATAGTCATCGACTATTTCACCAAGTGGGTAGAAACTGCTTCATATGTCAGTGTTACTAAGTCGGCAGTCAGCAGATTCCTAAAAAAGGAAATCATATGTCGATATGGAATGTCTGAGAGGATCATATCCGACAATACGTTAAATTTGAACAACAGTACGATTGTGGAGGTCTGCAGTCAATTCAAAATCAAACATCACAATTCGTCACCGTGTCGTCCAAAAATGAATGGTACAGTGGAAGCAGCCAACAAAAACATTAAGAAGATTGTGGGGAAAATGGCTTAGACCTATAAAGATTTGCACGAGAAGTTACCATTTGCTCTCTATGCTTATCAAACATCAGTCAGGACCTCCACCGGGGCAACTCAATTCTCATTGGTTTATGGAATGGAGGCAGTGTTACCCATCGAAATCGAAATTCCTTCCCTTCGAGTCTTGTCAGAGCTAAAGTTAGACGAAGCCGAATGGATTCAGTCTTGATATGATCAGCTGAACTTGATTGAGGAAAATAGGCTAAGGGCTATCCGTCATGGTCAGATGTACCAAAAGAGGATGAAGCGAGCTTATGACAAAAATGTTATAATTTTACGAGGGGGACTTAGTTTTGAAAAAGATCCTCCCCATACAAAAGGATTTCAGAGGGCAGTGGATGCCAAATTGGGAAGGACCTTATGTGGTGAAAAAGGCTTTCTCAGAAGGAGCACTGATCTTGGCTGAGATGGATGGGAATAACTTATCTAATCCTATAAACTCGGATTTAGTCAAGAAATATTATACTTGAAGAGGAAAAGAGGCCAAAGTGAAAACTCGAAAAGGGCGCTTTGAGACATTCTCTAAAAAAAATGATGAAAATGAAAAACGGAGAGGCCAAGGCAAAAACCTGCAAAGGCGCCTTAAGACCAAAGGGGTTTTTGAGTCGAAAACTCGAAAAGGACGGCTCAAATTGCAATCAACGATGGGGCATGCGGTAATCTTGCCATACCTGAATTAGGAAGGAGGAGAAGTCTTGGATCGTCAATAGAGTACTCTTGATCTCCTAAACACATATTGAGCTTAAAATGGTCTTCAGAAAGTCCATACAGAGAAGCTCAGACTGCGATATCCAGGGCATCTATCTTGTCCCCTAATCATTTTGTATTTTAGCAATGTTTGCTTCCTTTAATTAACTTATTCTTTTCAGATTTCGTTTCTGATAAATTTCCATTTTGTCCATCATTTATGATTATTTTCAAGCATTTTGTATTGAAGTAATGATTAATGGACTAATAATACTTTCATAAAAGGAGTTTTGTATATTACTCTGAAAACTTCTAAATAATATGAAAACCTGAAACAGGACTTTTATTTAGAACTCACCAAACCTAAGGGTTGGAAATGTTTGAGAAGGAAACTCTGAACAGTGACCATTTCTTCGAATTTGCTGTAAAAAATGTTAGTTGAACAAGAAGACAGGATATTGCGTCAGTGATACAACCTCGAAGAACAATGAGCAATGTCAATCCTAAGCGTTTAAAAAGGGATCATTCTCATGAAATTCTGCATTCGTGCAAAACACATTTAGTTAGGAGCATTCGATTCAATATGATCATTGCATCCTAATTATTCTACAAAGGATCACTCTCATGACATTCTGCATTCATACAAATGTCATCCATAATAAATTTATCTAGGAGCATTTGATTCATTCCGATCATGGCATCCTAATCATTATGCATAAGCATAAATCCATAAATCGATTCTACAGGTCATGTTCCCCAAAAGACGGTGTAACAAGATCGGCAAATGCGCCTCAATGGCATCCCTAACCATTGAGGCGCATTTCACTTAAGTCCCTGATTCTGTCTTCACAATTTATTTGTTTAAAAATTGCTCTTTTAATTTTGTTTTTATTCCAATCGGGGTCTTTTTCTATTTCAATATGTGTATTCTATTTTATTTTTCTTAATTAATTTGTATTCATATTTGTTTAATTGTTTTAACATATTATTTTGGAATATTGTGCTAATTGTCTAGTTTTTCTTTTATTTTTTTGTCTTTAACTTGTATATTTTTAAACTTATTTTAATGTAATTTGTTCATTTTAAAATTCTCTTTTATGTATATCTCTTTGATTTAAAAATTTGTATAATATTTTTAAATGTTTTTATACATCATTATTTTTTATATACTATTTAAATTAAACTATTTCTTAATATACGTATATATATAATTTGTATTAAAATTATTTTATTCTTGTGCATATATTATCAAGTTCATATTATGTATATTTTTAATCTATTTATGTATATATTTAGTCTCCTTTAAAACTACTTATGTAATATACTTTTTCTTTCATAATTTAGTATATACATATATTTTAATATGTATATATATATATATTATGATAATCGTTTCAATAATTTATTTGTAAATTATTACACTGATTTTTGAATCGTTTCATAAATTATTAGCTTCAAATATTTTTAGGTTGTTTTAAATCTGTTTGCTATTTTTAAAATTTATTTTGTATTAATTTGCCTTATAAATTTTGTAGGATTACTATATCTTTTATTTTATTTGTCTTCGGTTGTTGGAATGTGCCTTTTGAAATAGAATATGCCATGAAATAATTGCTATTGTGTATTTATATTTGTTGTTTATGTTATCCTTATTCATTTGCATAATGTTGAGTTCGTTTATTAGTTTACACTTAAGGCTATGTGTGTTTTTTTTATATTGCTTTGTGGTTTAAATTCCAAGGTTTTCAACTCCTATAATAGATGTTTCGTTTTATCCCGAATTGATTAATGCACTTCGAGATTTGGTTTTATGATTGCATATTTTAAGAATTCTCAAAACAAGACAATATTTCGTGTTTGGAAATCCGAGAGATCGTAATCTAACGTGCTGGGTTTCGATTTTTCGTTTGTCCAAATAACCAAATACCCTTTTAAAATTTCAATACATGAGTGTTGAGAATTTTGGGATGATCTTGAATTCGAGGACTTAAATTGTCGTATCCTAACGTGCTGGATGTGATATTTTATTCATTTGGAACAAGAGAATCTTAATATTCAAACTTGAGTATCTTCAAATGGGTAAAAAAAAAGGGGTCATAATTCTAAAAAATCTTTTTAAATCATTATTACATTAGGACATTAATTAATCAATTTGGTACCAATTTTGGGCGTTGCGAGGGTGCTAATCCTTCCTCCTACGTAACTGACTTCCGAACTCGGCTTTTCTATTTAGTAGACCGAAACTTTTTTTCAAGGTAATCCAATCATACCTAAACAAAAAGGGTTGGTGGCGACTCCCTAATTTTTAAAACCGATCCCCGTTTTCCAAAACTTGAAAATGGTTTCGACACTAATGAAAAACAGTTAGGTCAAAAAACTGTTGGTGATTTAACGGATGAGTGTCCAGAATATTAAATTTTGACAACGTTAGTGACTAGAATAGAATTTTTTAAACTTGAGTGACTAAAATAAAACACACTAATAAATGGTGATTATTTATATAATTTATCCTTGAAAATTAAGTTTATTTTCGTATTTGTATTATTGTTGTTAATTTTAATGAAAAGGATTTTTCATACTATGTTTTTTATTTATTTAATAGAATTTTATTTTAATTTCATAATATGTTTAATTTATAACACATGGCAAGCTTTGATTGGTCGATAGAATTGTTTTAAACAGTTGCTAACGGAAGAGTCAATAGTGTTAACGGAATGAAAATTTAAATTCTAAAATGATAAAAGAAAAAAGAAGAAGATTAAATACCTAATTAAAAAAACTCTACAGTTTGGGTCCTTTTTGTTCTTTTTTCATTTCATTTCAGCCCTATTTTTATTTTTAGTTTCAGATGTTTCTACTCGTTAATATCTATTATAACGCATTTATTTATTTATTTCATCATTTTGCTGTAATTCATAATATTGTAATCTTGAAGTAGTAATAAAATAGATTGTTTATTCAAAAAAATTAAGCTTAAAGTAAATTTCCTAATTTTCGTTTGGTTAGATAACGAAATGATTTTCTAATTATATTTTTATAGAATAATTTAAGTTAAAGGTTAAGAAGATAGAATATTTTATATTAAAAAACTTTGTTTTCTTCTCATCTTTACTCCATGGAGATAAATAGAAATTTGTTTTTCAATAGAACGCAAGGGATAAACTATTTTGGTTTTTCTTTATTATGGTAAATATTAATATATATTTTTTATCATATGTTTATAAAATATTGTTTTTCAAAATATTCTTTTTGGAGTAGTATTTCTACATTTACCAGTGTTTTCTCATAAGTCAAATGACAGTACTGTAAAGTATATGCAGAAAACTTCTACACTTGTAAAAATTGAGTTCAAAATTAGGAGGTTTTGATGAGGTATTTATTTTACTATTGGCCTCACCTAGAGGTGATCATGGGCCGGACCCAGACAAAATTTTAGGCCCGTTTTTTAGGCCAGAGTCCGGCCCGATCCAAAATATGGGCTTAAAATTTTATTCAAGCCCGGCTCGAAAGAAAATTGATAAACCCGAGCCCGGCTCGGCTCGGCCCATATTAAATTTTTTTAGCTTTTTTCATTAAATAAAAAATTTTAAAACAAATATTAAAACAAAAAAAAATAAAAAATATGTAAATTTAAAAAGTATATCTGATTAAAAATAAAATATATATTTAATATATAATTCGGGGTATGAGTGTAATAGCAACTACTAGCATCAACCCAAAGTATGAGTGTGCTAGGTTGCTAGGTGTCATGCCATCCAGGGAGAAACCAAATGATGATTTAGATGAGTGCCAAGTAAAGTTTACATGTTTGGACAATCTTGTCAAGCTAACTTATACACCGCATGCTACTAGGAGGAATGCCCACACCACATATCTTTTTCCTATTCAAGGATTTTAAGGTGGCCAATAGGTTAAGCTGAGGTTCTAGTGCTCCGGCATAGCTGTATAAGACAGTTGCAAGATGGTTTGTGATAGGTTATAATTATATATACTTCGTTGTGTTTAATTCCCTCATATTCTAGTTAAATTATGCACTTAATTGTGGAATTTGTGTTTATCTTGATTTATGAGGCGAAGTAAGGATGCCATGGTGAAAATCAACTGAAAAGCATGTTTTGGACTTTCCATGTGAAAATCAAATCTTTAGGAAGAAAAAAAAGAGGGCAAAAGATCATTTTCAGCAAGGGTTGGCCACGCATTGTGACTGACTGAAAACTGATGAGATGAAAGTTGGACTTTTGGAGCTAAATTCGTGATGGACCCATTTTTATGTGATTTTCATTATTTTGGAAGAGTTGGTCAAAGAAATTGTCTCCTATATACGATTACTTGTTTATATTTCCTATTATTTTTAGTTTTCCTTGTTGGATTAGAATTCTATTACAGGAAGATTGTTTTGATTAGGAGATATCTTTTGAGGTTTTGACTTCCTATATAAAGAGTTTGTTAAACTCTCTTAAGGGACAACTTATTTTTTATTCTTCCATCAACCCATGTGAATTTTTCCACTATATGTGGCTAAGCTTTTATTTCTGATTCAAGGGTGAATCAATTAAACTATGATTTCGTGAAGCTTGTGTTAAATCGAAACTTCTTCTTTAATCCAAGTAATATTTATTTCTTATTCTTATTCTTGTGAATTTTTTATGTTGATTAAATTGACGCCTTAATTTGATATTGAATTTTTTATTGACATCCATGACTTTGTAATCCATAATTGTCATGAATGATTGATATAAGTAGCAAGGAGTTAGCTCATGTGTGTGTTGTTGTAGCTTTCTCAATCATATAGCTTGCATGATAGTGTAATAGCCCAAATTTCAGCAATGTTGAAAATAGTGATTCGAGACCATCAAATCCTACAAATGAACTCGTAGATTATATTATTTAATATTTACGAGCCAAATGTAGCTTTTAAAAGGTTTTTGAAATAGTAAATTGTGTTTTATAAAAATTTATTTGGTCAAGAAATTGAGAAAAAGAGGTATCGAGATCTTGGTGTTATAAGCCGAGTCATAAATATTTTTATGAATATTTACGGTATGTCAATAAGGTAGTATTAAAATTTTGTTAGAAAATTTTGATGTTTGGGTGGTTAATTAAATAAAAAAGGACTAAATTGAAAAAGGTGTAAAAGTTGCTAGAATGATTAAATAGCTTAATTGTCAAATGAGGAAGGACCAAAAGTGAAAATAAGCCCAAAGGAGATATTTTGGGCAGCAATAGCTGAGAAAAATCAGGAAATGAGTGAAATAAGGGCAAAATTGGAAAATTGCCAAAATTAGCTAAATAAAAATGGGACCAAATTGGAATATCTAAAATTCTCTTCATTTCTCTTCATTTTCATCAGCTGAAAAATAGCCATGGAAGAGGGTTCAAGCTGATTTTCATACTCTAGCTTCATGTAAGTTTAATTCTTGCTTTCTCCTTAAAATTTCTATATTTTTGGACTTTTACAATTTGGTCCAACTTACTATGTCATTAGTTTTTGATTCTATGGCTAATTTTTAAAATTGCTATGGATGATTGCTGGAAGCATATGATGAACAAACATAGAATTGAATCTTTAATTTTGATATATGATGATTTTATCAAGTAAAATTGATGGAAATTGGTTTTAGTACCTAATTGTGAAAGAGTTTGGAATTAAGGTCTAATGCTAAAGTTTTGATTTTCATGGGTTATGAAGTAGTTTAAAATGATATAATAAAGTATTAATTGAGAAAAATTTAGCCCAATTGAGGGATTAATTAGACAACGACTGAATTGTATGAACTGTGAAATTTGGGGCAAAATGGAAATAAACACTTTGCACTAAAATAGTTTTGGATAGCAGTAGTAGTCTAACTTTGAAAAATCATCAAAAATTTTAGAAATCGAATTAGAGGATGAATAAAATATGGAATTAAAGCTTATTGAGTCTAGTTTCTTATAGAAGAAAGAGTGTAAGCAATGGAATTGTAAATCGTGAGATATAATAGGTTTTGTGAGACAAGGTTAGAATGATTTTGGGTTCCCCTATTTTGACTTTGGAAAATCATAAAAAAATGGAGAAAAATAATTAGGAGCTTAAATTTATATGTTTAAAGTTCTAAATAAGTCTATTTTCAAGAAAAATAAACAAAAACATCATCCGAATTTCGTACAAGGAGATAATTAATTTTTAGTGAAGAAGGGTCGGAACTGTTAGACAACAGAACATGGGTGATTTTAAAGAATAAAATGTACTTATTGGCTAAATAAAAAATTCTGAAAATTTTATGGTAAGAATATATGTGAGTCTAGTTTCAGGAAAAATTAGTGGATCTTAATTTGGAGTTCTTTTGCTCAAGATAAAAATAATTTAGTGACTGTGACATGAATGAATAGCTTGAATATTCACATAAATAAATAGTGAAAAAAATTATAGATATTGTTACTTACAAATGTGTTATTTATACTAAGGATGTGGAATAGAGAGGAGAAGGAGGAAAATATATGAATGACTTATGTATAAATTGATCACACGGCCGATTATAATTGATAAACGTTGAATTAGAAATGATATAATGTTTTATTTCAAATATTTATTATGAAACTAAGATTATGGTTATGGTATAAAAATCGAATTGTAAGTTCGTGTAACTTGAATTATATTCTTAAATGCTTGAAATGTATGTTATTGATGTGAATATGATTTGAATGTTCATTGTATGAAAGTTGATGAAACATTGATATATTTGATAAAAAGGGGAAGAAATCCCGGTTGAATGAAAGGAAATTTCGATGGATATCTGAAAAGGAATTAACAGTAAAAAGGATCTAGCCCGGATGGGTGATGCTATCCTGATATAGCCTTCTCGAAGAATATGTGGAAAATGGATTTAGCCCGGACGGGTAATCCGAATTAGGGTCTGAATTTAGCCTGGACTGGTAATTCAGATCCCAGCTCATTAGAGTAATTGTCATTGCAGGGGATTTAGCCTGGACTAGTAATCCCGACAATACTTTATGAGTTTATATTACAGGGGATTTAGCCTGGACTGGTAATCCTGCTGTAAGGATAAGGTTTGCGGGAGTGTGCTCTCTGAAATAGAAATGTACGCACTATATATGAATTGACAGACCCGGATTTGTACACTAAAGTGTACCTCTGAAAATCCATCGAAATTCCGAGAACAACGGGATAAATATGGAAAAATAACAAGGGAATGGAAATCATGGTATTGATGAGCTCATCAATCATGGTATATATTATGTGATATAAGGAAATACGAGTTGATAAGACATGAACATAGAACTTGGTTGATGAATGAGTTCATTTATGATTATATATTTGTAAACCCTTGAGTGTATTATCCGTATGAATTGGTATTCCAAATGAGTTAATGAGAAGAGTTCTAATATGAAATAATCTAAATTCTAAATGAAATATTATGAAAATGTATTTGAAATACATTGGTATGTCTTGTATATGTTATTTGAGTTCATAATGTGGAAAGTAAATGTATGTAGAAATATGAGATGATGATACTTATACATGGAATTTATTGGTGGATACATACATCCAAATTTAAATGATAGATTTTAGTGAACATTTAAATTAGGCTCAATAAGTGATTTATCAATTTAAATTGTGATTGGCAGGAAGAGTTAGTGAATTGTATGTTTATGAATTGTTACACGTATTTGTCGAAATACAAGGAAATGATCGTAATTGATACATGGAAATATGAGACTATGATATATATATATATATAAACATGGCATATGTTTGTGTTCATTCATAATTACAAAATTGTGCACCTCAAGTGCACTATATGTGTAAAGATGATGTTTCAAATAATTTGATAAGTAAAACTCCAATATGAAGTAGTTTGAAACCAAGACAAATTGTTATAAAAATGTACATGAAATACAGAGGTATGATTGTTATATGATATATGAATACATAAAGTGAAAAAATATAAGTACAAGAGAAATTTAATGATAATTGAGCCCATATACATTTCTTGTTAATTATATGAAGTGTGCGACAAACAAATGGTATTAAGTATAAGGCTCGGTTGAATATCTTAAATTGGTTTTTGTTTGTATTAAATGTGGTGAAGAATAAGGATCAAATGAGTGAGAAATATGGTTTGCAAAATAACCTTATTTGTGAAAATTAACTTTACCACACGGCCTAGCAACACGGGCATTTACTAAGGCCGTGTGACCCGAGTTCCTTCATAGATGCAAGTCAGAGAGTTACACGCCTCAGATACACGGCCATGTGAGCTTCACGGCCATGCCACATGGTAGTGTCCCCAGTCACACTGGCGTGGGACCCTTGTAAATGAAATAAATTTTGGGATTTTGCGAAAAATTTCATAATTTATTTCATTTCAAGGGTCCCACGCCAGTGTATTTCATAATTTATTTCATAATAAAATCTACGAGTTCATTTGTAAGATTTGGTGGTCTCGAATAACTATTTCTGACATTACTGAAATTTGGGCTGTTACAGATAGACTCCAAGAAAATAAAGGTACAAGATTAATTTAATTGTGGCTACCTAAATTAATTGATTTTGGTTTAGTCTTTCTCATGATTCTTAATGTTGTCATTGAATTTAATATGGAACGCTATCGTGCCTCGTTGTTTAGTGGTAAGTTTGGATTCGAACAATTGGTCAGAATCAATTATATTAAGAGAATTAAACTTGTTGCGGCTTTTCTGAATAAGAGGACCAAGAATTTGGATAAGTGAAAGTGATTTTTAAGCTTATGATTGGAATTGCAACTGAATGGAATTTACATTTTTGAATTGGAAGTTTGGAAGATTTTATTCTCATTAATTTTAATATTCAACTTTTAATTGATTTTTTATTTATCTTTAATTTTAGTTCAATAATTCAAAACCCCCCATTTTACTCTTCTTGTCTAAACTCTAAGATTTTAATAAATTTAGCTCTCTTGGGATTCAACCTAATTGCACTATTTCTACAAGTTAGTTTAGGGGAATTAATATCTATTTTGAAGGGATTTGACAACCTTGTCAAATTTGGCATCATTTCCGGGAAGCTATTTTAGTTTCTCATTGTTTTATTTATTTGTTTATCTTGTTTATGACTTGTTCTTCTCAAACTACTGTTTGCAATATAATCCTGAAATTGAGAAGACAATGCAAAAATTGAAAAAAGAAACTAAAGAGAGAAAAAGTAATCTTCAAGAAGAAGCAGAGATAGATTTGACTATTGGTGGCATATCTATTCTTGAAGAAGTTGAAGAAAGGATGGCGAATAGAACTCTCAAGGAGTTTGTCACACCAGATTTGAATCAACAACCTTTATGCATTACATTTCCTAATATATAAGGTGATTTCAAATTAAAGTTTGGTTTAATTCACTTACTTCCCTTTTTGGTGGATGTGCAGGTAAAGATCCTCTTAAGCACTTGAAAGAATTCCATGTTGTATGCTCTGGAATGAAACCACATGGTGTGACCAATCAGCAAATCAATCTTAGAGCTTTTCCCTTTTCTTTAGAAGAACAAGCAAAATATTACCTCTATTATCTATCCTCTAGATCAATAACAACATGGAATGAGATGAAGAGACTATTCTTGGAGAAATTCTTCCCTGCATCTAAAGCCGCCAACATTAGGAAAGAAATTTATGGCATAACACAGTTCATTAGAGAGTTTCTGTATGAGTATGGAGAGAGGTTCAAACGATTGTGTGCTAGTTTTCCCATCATGAAATTTCAGACTAGCTCCTAATTCAATACTTTTATGAAGGGTTGTTACCAATGGATAGAAGGATGATTGATGCAGCAAGCAGAGAGGTGTTAGTGAACAAGACACTTGAAGCAGCCAAGAAAATAATTTCAAACATGGCTAAAAATTCTCAGCAATTTGGAACAATAGCGGATGGCACCATTAGGCGAGTTAATAAGGTAAGTTCTAATACCCTCGAAAATCAAATTTTTGACTTAACTACTTTGGTTCGTCAAATGGCTATAGGGAAATTGCAAGTAGCAAAAGCTTGTGGACTCTGTTCAATTCAATGACACCCTACAAATATGTGCCCTACATTGCAACATGATTCAGTGCAAGAAGCTAATGCTTTAAGCGGATTTCCTGGTCAACCCCAAAGTAAGTATGATCATTTTTCTAATCATTACAACCTTGGATGTAGAGGTCACCCAAATTTGAGCTATGGAAATCAAGGAGGACGACAAAGACATCCCCCTCAGAATTTGGTTAGACCACATAAGCTCCCACACAACAACAAGCTTCAAATTTAGGTATGTCTTTAGAAGATATTGTTAAAAGCCTTGCTAACAGTACTAATCAATTCAATAAGAAACAAGGGCAAGCGTCTAGAATTTGGGCAATAAAATTACTCAATTGGCCATGTCAGTTAGTTAATTGGAAGCTCAATGAAAATTACCTTTGCAACTAAAGGTAAGTCCAAAAGAGAATTGTAGTGCCACTTCACTAAGGAGCAAGAAGGAGATCCCTTCAGGAATAACTCCACTTGAGGAAGTTGAGATGGGCAAGGGAGAGGAGGAAATCAAATTTCCATCCAAAATGTCACAAAGGGTATAATTCGATCCTCCTTTATATCTTTCATCCAATACACCATTATCTTCTTTTCCTAACAGGTTAGCTAAACCGAATGAAGATGAGCACAAAAAAATATTGGATACATTTCTGAAGATAGATATTAATATACCATTGTTGGATGCTATCAAGCAAATTCCTAAGTATGCAAAGTTTTTGAAAGAATTGTACACAATCAAAAGGAAGTTCAAAGAAAAATAGATGGTTATGGTAAGTAAAAATGTGACGATTCTCTTGCAAAAGAATATGTCAGAAAAATGTAAGGATCCAAGTAAATTTTTATTACCTTGCGTAATTGGTGATGAGAAAATTGAGCATGCTATGTTAGATTTAGAAACTTCTATTAATGTCATGCCATATTCTATTTACCAAGACTTGAAATTAAATGACTTGCAAAAGACAGGTGTGGTAATTCAATTAGCTGATTGTTCTTATATTCACCCACTTGGAGTAGTTGAGGATGTGTTGGTGTAGGTTAATAAGCTTATGTTTCCTGTAGACTTTTATATCTTGAAAATGGATGGTGATTCCTCATCAAAATTTGCTTTAATTTTGTTAATGAGACCATTCATGAAGACAACTAAGACCAAGATTGATGTAGATGATGATACTCTATTTGTGGAGTTTGGTGGGAAGATTGTTAAATTTAATATTCTTGATGCAATGAAGTATCCTAATAATATGCATTCTCTTTGTCAAATTGATACAATTGATTCTGTAACACCCCTATCCCGTATCCGTTGCCAGATTAGGGTTAGGAGTGTTACCAGACAGATCGGAAACATTCACAGGCAAAATCATACATTCAATCATCATTCTCAGACATAATGTCCCTTAAACGGGTCCTCGAGACCTTAATCATACTTAGAAGTCGAGTCGGGACTAAACTGAAACACATATAAAATTTTCGAAAAATTTAAAACTTTACTAAACTACAGGGGAGGCACGCCCGTGGGAAGAGACCGTGTGCTCTCCACGACTTCTAGACACCCCTGTGTATCCATCTGTGTCTATATACTGACTATATCAACACGGTCATTAGGCACGCCCGTGTGCCATGGCCGTGTACTTTTAGGTCATATACTGACTTCCCCACCACGGCCACCAAGCACGCTCGTGTTTTTGGCCGTGTACTTTTATGCTAGCTACTGACTTGCACACCACGGCCAGATGACACGCCGGTGTCGAGGCCGTGTGATACTAAACTGCATCCTATAATTCACCCACGGTCGTTAGGCACGCCTGTGTGCCACAATTGTGTGACATTATAGGCCATTTATAAGGCCAAAATGCCACCCATAAGCGTCATCCCTACAAGCCATTTTTACCAAGATATCTCATACACATATAACTATTAAAAACCTACCAAAATAATCTTCCAAACCATGCATTCAATACCAATTCCAACCATGACAATTTCAAAGACTAAAACTCATATCATTACAAGCATAATTCATTCATTTGCTCACTCAAAATTTAGCCATTTCACATGCTTCAATCATACCAAGCTATGCATCATATATCACATTCATTTAAGCAAAGTCTTAACTCATAAATAGCCAAATCACATGGCTAAGATCACAAAACAACTTATACCAAAATACTAGCCTATACATGCCATATTGAGCTATATACATTTTCAAAGTGTACCAAAATAAGTTTTAGTAGTGTGATGACGATCCGTGATGGTCCCGAGCCTTCAGTAGCTTTGACGACCTATAAAACAGATTAACACACACACAGAGTAAGCTTTCCAAAAGCTTAGTAAGTCATATACAAATAAACTTGGTATAAAAATGCATATGAGCAAACAAATACATTAGCACATCTCAATCACTTGGCCATTTTCACCATTTTTGAATCATATCACAAACTCCATATACATATCATCATAGTAGGATCACTTAAATGCTTACCTTGAATACACCATTAGTGTATAATCAACGTACCTGAATCGAACATTCATTTACTCAATCTATTAAAGCTCGGATTTGCCATTTGCATTTCAGACTTATTTGTGTAACCATAAAGAAATCCAGTAATATATTCAGAAACTCGGAAAGATCATACAATGCCATCGTCCGAGACGAGGTCTTACGTGTACTCAGATATTGATGCCACTGTCTCGGATAGGGTCTTACACGAATCAGTACGATGCCGATGTCCCAGACATGGTCTTACACGTAAGGATTATAACAATGCCAACGTTACATAAAACTCATATTGATGCCAACGTCCCAGACGTGGTCTTACACATAATCAGATATCGAAGCCACTGTCCCAGACAGGGTCTTACACGAATCACAAATCAACGCCGACGTCCCAGATGCGGTCTTACATGATATCAACAAAACAGATGTCTATGTCGTGACTTAGTCAATTCCATCTATTCATATGCTCATACGAGGCTTCTTGAACTTAATCACTATATCGAACTTATCTCGGCATTCAAATGCAAAACCTCTCATAAACATTCACTATCATCATAATCATATGAACAATTACTATTGCATACATATACATTTATTTGCATAGTGACTTACCTCGGATTCGATTTATCGGAATGAAAACGGCTACTCGGTTACTTTCGCTTTCCCGCGATCTAAATCCGTTTTCCTCGGTTCTTGATCTAAACATATTCAGAATTAATCCTTTTATTCACTAATTCAATCAAATCAATCCAAAACACACATTAAGGGCTATTTGCAATTTAACCCTTATATTTGCAAAATTTAGCAATTTAGTCCATTTTTCTCAAAACATCAGATTCACAAAATCCACTTATACACAAGCTTGGCCGAGTATATACACATCACATACAAGCCCACATTTTTCATCACATTCACAATTTAGTCCCTTAATTTGCCATTTTCTCAATTTAGCCATATTTAGTTAAATTCATCAAATCTTCATGAACAAAATATGTTCATCAATTACATACCTATCATTTAACACCAAAAATCATCAAAAAGCTTAACAAATCACCAATGGCATATCACACAAACATTATCAATTCATCAAATTAAGACATGGGCTTGATAGTAGACAAAGCAACAATTACAAAAACGTAAAAATTATCAAAAACCAAAGCAAAACTTACCTTAAATTGAATCAAAAGCTAGCCGAATGCCCTAGCTCAATTTTCTTTTTCTTTTCTTTGATGTTTCGGCAATATGGATGATAATGGCTTATTTTTAAGCCTTTTATTTTATTAAATATCATATAATAAACAAATTACTAATATAACATTAATGAAACCAATTTATTATCTTATAATACATGGATATAAATGTCCACTTACTCATAATGGCATAATAACCTTTTAAGGACCTCATATAATAAAGACATAAGCAAATAGATTCCTTTACAAAAAACATGCTAATTTTGCATTTGATGCAATTTAATCCCTTTTATCAATTTAAGCACAAAGATGGACAAATTAACTTACGAAAATTTAACACATGCTAAACCACATATCAACGACACAGAATATAATATTAAAATATCATACGGACTCAGATTTGTGATCCCGAAACCACTGTTTCGACTAGGATATAAACCGGACTGTTAAGATTCATTTGTGTAGGATGTTTTTGCAGAAGAGAGCGTTGGTAATGAGTTGGAATTAAATGCACAATCCGATTTGGAAGGAATTGATTATGAGAGTGGTGTAGAAGAATTGTTTTCAACATAATTGTCTGAACCAATAAATTCAAATGCTGATGTTTCTACCACCACTAATAAGATGTTACCTTCTATTGTGCAGGCACCAAAACTAGAATTAAGAGACTTGCTCGATTACTTAAAATACATGTATTTGGGTGCAAGTGAGACATTGTCAGCCATAATCTTAAAAGAACTCACAATTTAACAAGAATAAAAGGTGCTTCGAGCTTTGAAGGAGTATAAGGTTGCAATTGGATGAACCTTATCCCACATTAAAGGTATTAGTCCATAAATTTGTATGCATAAAATCTTGCTTGAAGGTGATGCTAAACCCTTAAGGAAACCACAAACGAGATTGAATCCAACTATGAGAGGTGGTAATGAAAGAGATACTTAAGTTGTTAGATGCAGGTATAATCTATTCAATCCCAAATAGTGAATGGGTAAGCTCGATTCATGTTGTCTCGAAGAAAATTAGATTTACTATGGTAAGAAATTTGAATAATAAGCTTGTACCAATGCGTGTGCAAAATGGTTGGAGAATGTGCATAGATTTTAAGAAGCTTAATCAAGTGACTAGGAAATACCATTTTTCCCTTTCTTTCATAGACTAAATGCTAGAGATGTTGGCTAGAAAATCATTTTTTTATTTTCTTGATGGTTTTTCATGTTTTTATCAAATTCCTATTGTACAAGAAGATCAAGAAAAGACAAGATTCACTTGTCCATTTGGAACATATGCCTATAGATAGATGCTTTTTGGTTTTTGTAATGCCCCAGGTACGTTTTCAAGATGCATGATGAGTATTTTTTCTGAATATATTGAGAAATGCATATAGTATTCATGGATAATATTACAGTATATGAGGATTCATTTGATGAATGTTTAGATAATTTAACCAAAGTTTTAAAAAGATGCATTGAGACTAACTTGATTTTAAATTATGAAAAATGTCATTTTATGGTTAACCAAGGCATGGTATTCGGACAAGGGACTTCTTCTAAGGGTATAGAGGTCAATAAAGCTAAGGTGGACATAATTGCAAACTTACCTTACTAAACAAATGTTAGGGAAGTGCACTATTTTCTTGGAAATGTAGGGTTTTATCGTATGTTTATCAAGGATTTTTCATACGAGTCGCAAGGCCAAAAATCAAGCTCATGAATGTGATGGGCTCAAATTTCCTCAAGGCCCAATAACGAGGTTAAAAGCCAACCAAATCCGAGCAAGATTGAACGAGACCATCCAAGACTTCGTTACCAACGCCCTAGATACATACACGACCGAAAAAGAAAATCAAGATTCACTTTCTTGTTTTCAAGAAAATCAAGAAATCGAATCTTGGTCCAATTTTGTTGTTTCAAACAATTTCAAGAATCAAGAAAATCAAGATTTCAAATCTTGGTTCAAGAAACCGAATCTTGTAGCCAAGGTGCATTAGATTTCATGTACGAGCTTGAATGAGCCAATTTCGAGAGAAAACAAATCACAAGACTAAGTTCTTGAAAAAATGGCCCACTAAGATGTCTACAAGCCCATCCCGAAGTTTGGAAAGTAAGTTAATTGAATATCAAGCCAAATTATCAAAGTGGTCCAAATTGTAAAATATTTAAACTATATGTCCAATTTTATTTTAATAGGTGGATCATCATGTAAGAATTCAACCCAAGAAGCCCATTTAATTCCTTTGGCCGAATTTCCCATTTAAAAGTCCACACTTAAAATTATTTTGTTTTTTTATTTGATGAATTGTCATGTTAGTTATTCCATTGGGGTTAGGAAAACTTATTTTGGGGGCCTATAAGTAGCATGGACGTCCACCCTTATAGATGAACAATTGATTTGTGTTTTGTTTTTCCAGATCTGGTTAGGGCATTTTCTTGAGGTCAAAGGACGTTTTTTTTTTTCCATTCAAGAAACCCTAATTTGTTCTCTATTGGACTATTTACCAGTCGGTTCATCTTTATTTTGTTTTAATTTCGTTTGACTCTCCTTTATGATAACTCATCTATTTTCATTGTTTCTCATTTTAGTTTATGTTTGTTTAGAGATTTAGGTTAAATCCGCAAATTAGACAAGCTACAATCCTATTTTGCACGTGTGTCGTATCATTCTTTATCAATTTCTCCAGGATTGTTTTACCGTTGACAAATTTATTACAAAAGGAAGTTCAATTTGAGTTCGGGAAAGAATGTAATGGGGCGTTTGATAAGCTCAAAATTTTGTTGGCAAACACACCTGTCATTTGACCACCTCAATGGAATTTACCATTTGAGATCATGTGTGATGTAAGCAAGCCATGCCATCTATTATGCTTTTAGGACTTTGAGTGTTGCTCAATGTAACTATTCCACCATTAAAAAGAACTTTTGTCAATTGTTTTTGCCTTAGATAAATTTAGATCTTATGTGTTTGGTTCTGAAGTTGTTGTGTATTTTTATCATGCAACTTTGAAGTACCTATTGTCAAAGAAAGAATCAAAACCAAGGTTGATAAGGTGGATTTTTCTTCTTAAAAAATTTAACCTGAATATCAAGGATCGAAAATGAGTGGAGAATTTTTTTGTAGACCATTTGAGTAGATTGATAAAGGACGAAGATGATCTACCTTTCAATGACAACTTTCTAGATGAGCATTTATTCCAAATCAAATGTATGATTCCTTGGTATGCAAATTTGGTCAATTATTTAGTTATAGGAAATCTACCTCATGGTCTTAGTTCAACTAGGAAAATAAAGATAAAAAGTAAGTCCAAATATTTTGTGTGGGGTGATCTATACTTATGGAAATTTTGTTCTGATCAAGTGATTAGGAGATGTGTGCCTGAAAGTGAAATCCAATATGTTTTAGCCTTTTGCCATGATTATGCTTGTGGTGAACATTTTGGACCTAAACAGTCGCAGTAAATGAGGGAACTACTCTATAAAGACTACAACCTCAAGCTTGAGGACGGAGTTATTTGATAAAAAGACTCACTTGTGATGTAAGTATTACATTGAAAAATCTTGAATTTGAATCACTTGACAGATATATGTTGCACCCAAAACCAAAAAACACCGGATGGCTAGGATGGTTAAAAAAAAAGGATAAATAAGAACACAAATATGACATATCCTAATATATAGTAGTGAAGGATTATGGTACAAAAAAAATCCACTTGGTTTCAGACTTGGTACAACCCAAAGTCATCATTCTCTTTGGTTTGCACAACCGAAAAAGTATTCCAAGGGGCTACAAGAAGATAAAAAAACATAAGAGACTGTATCAAGAATTATGTACAAAAAAATGAGAAGATTGCTAGGAAAATTTTGGATAGTGGTTTGTACTGGGAAACTTTGTTCAAAGATGCTTATCAATATTGCAAAAGTTGTGAGAGATGTCAAAGAGTAGGGGAACTAACACGCAAGAATAAAATGCCTCAAGTTCCAATTCTTATTTGTGAAATATTTGATGTGTGGGGTATTGATTTTATGAGTCCTTTTCCCTTATCTTGTGGTGTTTCTTATATACTCATGGTTGTGGATTATGTATCAAAATAGGTAAAAGCTAAATCCACCAAAACTAATGACTCTCAAGTTGTTGTAGGTTTTATCAAGGCTAACATCTTTAAAAGGTTTGGGATTCTAGGAGCAATTATCAGTGATCAAGGAACTCATTTTTGCAATAGACCAGTTGTCGCTTTGATGAAGAAGTATGGAGTAAATCATTAAGTAACCACTGCCTATCACCTTCAAACCAACAGACAAGACAAAGTTTCCAACAAAGAAGGTAAATCCTCCTTGGAGAAAATGGTGAATCCGGGTGGGAAAGATTAGAGCCTTCATTTAGACGATACTCTTTAGGCTTATCGCACGGCTTACAAAACTCATATAGAAATGACTACTTACCGATTATTTTTTGGTACAACATGTCACTTACTAATTAGTTTTTAGTAAAGCATGTCACTTACCGATAGAAATCGAGCATAAAGCCTATTAGGCTGTTCAGAGGTGCAATATGGACTTAGACAAAGCTGGGATGTCAAGGTTACTGCAATTGCTAAAATTAGAAGAGTTGCGATTAAATGTTTATGAGAATTCGAGAATTTACAAAGAGAAATCCAATTTGTTTCATGATAGCATGCTTATTAGGAAACACTTTGAGATTGGTAAAAAAGTGTTGTTATATAATTCTCGATTGAAGTTTATGCCTGATGAGCTTCGTTCTTGATGGATTAGTCTATTTGTTGTTACTAATGTATTTCCTTATGGTGCAATGGAAATTAAAAGCTTGAAGATAAAATTTTCAAAGCGAATGGTTATAGATTGAAAATCTTCCATGAGGGTTAAATTGCTCCATGTCTCATTAGCCTTCTTAGATCATCCTACTTATGAGGTTGAATGAAATATTTCATGGCTCCGTCAAGCAAAACGACATTAAACAATTGCGCTATTAGGAGGCAACCCAAATGCTTTATTTATTTTTATTTATTTTATTTTATTTCACTTAGTTTATTTTGTTTTCAATTTTTAAGTGTTCGTAATGAAGAAGTTCACTTTTTAGGCAGGAGATTAATTTTAAATAAAGCGTAATCATTAAACACAACGTGTTTGTTGGAGATGAAAGTGCTTGAGTAGATCAACGAGTTGTATACTTTCATAAGGCTTTTTTTTTCCCCTCATTATGTAATCAAGGCGATCCTCCACTAACTTAGAAACGCTCTCACCCATCGAGCAATCTCTCTCCCTGTAATGATTTAGTTGAATTAGACTTTGCAGCTCATTTGGAGAACGTAAAGGTGAAAAAAAACTTGGATGCTTTGATGAAGCATTTGGGGGTTCCACTTCCTTGTCTACCATCACTCTAGACTATCTCAGTCCGGATTACTTGCAAACCAGGGGAGTTTCCTTTTTTCTTTTCATTTATTTTGTAAGCAATATGCTTTTTTCTACATTGAGGACAATGTAAAGTTTAGGTGTGAGGGAGTTTTAGTCTTCAATTCATATATGTTGATTTTTGTTCTAAAACCTTGAGTCTTTTGTTTGATATCTTGGAATACCTTGTAAGTATTGTATACGTTTTTTATTTGAGTTGTAACGCATGAGAGAGATGAACACAATTAGTATTTTCTTTAAAATTGTTTGATGGTATTAATTTGGTTTATTGATTGAAAAGTGCACAAGACTTGATGCAGATTAAACGCTCTAGTGAGTTTTTGAGCCTAAGAGCAATTCATTATACTTTGCTCCTTTTATTTTTGTTGAGTGTGTCAAAATTACTGTGTTTATTCTAGAACTTGCTTGTGAATGCATTTTGAGACAACATTTTTGGATTGATGCTTTAATATTATAAGGGAAATTAGGTTTAACCAATTCTTAGACTTTTAAAAGACCTGCCCTTATGTTTTCCTTTTAGTTAGCCGATTTGAGCCTATTTTCCATTTTCTTTGTTTTTAACACAATGTTTAACCCAAAGCTTTTTATTTGTTACCCCCATTTTTCTAGCTTTGTTGAGACAAGAGGGAAAGTGTTGCATGGTACATTCTTAGTTTAAATAAAACAAGAAAAAAAAAGAATTGAAGTTTTTTCCTTTAACGAAGCGAGAATATTTGGGGAAATGTTTGCTAAATCAATTAAATTATTAAATGTTACTTCTCCAAAATCCTTAGTGCTTAAATAAGATATGGGAATAAATTTCAAAGTTTTTTATAGTGTATTTTGTGTTGTTACGTAAGTAACTAACTATTTGTCTTGAAAACTTTAAAATTTTCCTTTTACATACCTTACCTAAGCCCAGTTTCAACCCTTGTTAAGCCTCTTTGATTTTTGCATTATATTCATGTGTAGTTGTGGAGATTTGATTCATTTGCAAGCCTATGGTAATATCATGCTATGTTTTGATATTGAGAGTTAAATGATAATTTGAGAGTATTGAATGAAACCATATGAGGGTGTTAAGTTTTGTCGCATTTGATTTTGATGGAATAATGATATGTTTGATTTGTTGTTACAAAATTTATCCTATGAGTGCTTATTCTCTTAATTGTCACTATGATTCAATTCATAGATATGTGTTTAACTTTATTGGTATTCATGGATATTGAAGAGTTGGTATGTTGAGTGGGGGTATGCTTGAGGACAAGAGTGAACTAGGTGTGGGGGAATTTGATAGGTTATAATTATATATACTTTGTTGTGTTTAATTCCTTCATATTCTAGTTAAATTGTGCACTTAATTGTGGAAATTGTGTTTATCTTGATTTAGGAGGTGAAGTATGGATGCCATGGTGAAAATCATCTGAAAAGCATGTTTTAGTTTTTCCATGTGAAAATCAAATCTTTTGGAAGAAAAATAAAAAAAAAATGGACAGAAGATCATTTTCCATGTGACTGATGATCAGCTGGAAACTGACGAGATGAAAGTTGGACTTTTGGAGCTAAATTCGTGATGGACCCATTTTTATGTGATTTTCATTATTTTGGAAAGAGCTGGTCAAAGAAACTGACTCCTATATAGGATTTTATTTTTTTAGATTTCCTGTTACTTTTAGCTTTCCTTGTTGGATTATAATTCTATTACAGGAAGTTTGTTTTGATTAGGATATATCTTTTGAGGTTTTGACTTTCTATATAAAGAGTCTGTTAAACTCTCTAAAGGACGACTTATTTTTCTTCTTCTAACAACCCATGTGAATTTTTATTTGTGATTCAAGGGTGAATCAATTCAACAATTATTTCGTGAGGCTTGTGCTAAACCGAAACTTCTTCTTTAATTCAAGTAACCTTTATTTCTTGTTCTTATTCTTATGAATGTTTTATGTTGATTAAATTAACGCCTTAATTCAATATTGAATTTTATATTGATATCCATGAGTTTGTGATCCGTAATTGTCATGAATGATTTATATAAGTAGCAACATGTGTGTGTTGTTGTGGCTTTCTCAATTACATAGCTTGCCTGATATCCTCTAAGGAAATTATTGTACAAGATTAATTTAATTGTGGCTACCTCAATTAATTGATTTTGGTTTAGTCTTTCTCATTATTCTTAATGTTGTCATTGAATTTAATATGGAACGCTATCGTGCCTTGTTATTTAGTGGTGAGTTTTGATTTGAGCAATTGGTCAGAATCAATTATATTAGGATAATTAAACTTGTTGCGGCTTTTCCGAATAAGAAGACTAAAGAATTTGGATGAAGAGAAAGTAATTTTTAAGCCTTTTATCGGAATTACAATTGGATAGAATTTACACCTTTGAATTGGAAGTTTGGAAGATTTGGTTCTCATTAATTTTAATATTCAGGTTTTAATTAATTTCTTGTTTATCTTTAATTTTAATTCAATAATTCAAAACCCCCCAATTTTACTCTTCTTGTCTAAACTCTGAGATTTTAATAAATTTAGCTCGACTTGATTGCACAATTTCTACAAGTTAATTTAGTGGAATCAATATCTATTTTGAAGGGATTCGGCAACTCTCACATATACATGCACAAAACATAACATTTATCAATAACATAATATTATGAACTTTTATTCATACCTTTATGAATTTCAACTCATCATAAACACATTTTCGCTCAAATATTTGAGTACCACTTTCTACACTATCAGAATCAGCTCGGTTGGAAAGCATAACTGTCTAATTAAAACAATTTTCATCAAAGTCGGAAGATATCACACTATCACAGGTTCTATATGGCATGCATAGCTAGACTCACATATGCTACGTTAGTCCTAGAATCGACTAAACCGTAGCTCTAATACCAATAAATGTAACACCCCTTACCCGTATTCAACATCGGAATAGGGCTACGGAGCATTACCAAGCTTACAACACTTTAAAACACACATTTCATATACAATTTATGTAACACACCTTACTCATATTCAACGCTTGAATAGGGTACGAGGCATTACTAGGCTTATATGCAATCAATCATACAATTCCGAGACTTGACTTTCTCTCCAAATTTAAAACTTTTACTAACACCACTTAAACAAGCCTACGAGGCCTAAATCACATTTTAAGAATAGTTCGGGATCAAATCGAACTCTTTAAGAGATCCCTAAAAGTCTGAGAAAATTTTCATTAAACAGTCTACACGCCTGTGGGGAAGAAGGGACAAGCCCATGTGGCATATCACATGCCCGTGTTCTACACCCGTGTGGAATTATTTCTCAATTCAAACCTACAGGGGATTTCACATGGCCGGACACACGCTCGTGTCCCTAACACGGCCTCGACACGCCCGTGTCTTAACCCGTGTGCCAAAAACCTTGGCATTCTGTTTCTGATGACATCACCCCATAAATGTCACACAGCCTAGGCACACGTCCGTGTCTTTCAACCGTGTGCCGAATTAAATTCCTAATTTCAGGTGCAGACTTCACACTGCCTGGGCACACGCCCATGTCCATGGCTATGCATTCCACACGGTTGTGACTCTGCCCGTCTGTTTACACTGAGCATACTGACTTGTAAACCTAGCATGCAAGAGGACACATGGCCTAGCCACACGCCTATGAGGTTGACTGTGTGTCACACACGGCCTAGACACACGCCCGTGTGTCTACCCGTGTGGACAAGAACAAGGCTATTTGCCAAGCTCTTTTTATCACCCCAACTCATACAAACATAATTCATACTCACCCATCAACCCATTCCTGCATAACTAAGCCAAGAAAACCAACATGCTACTTGCACAATCATGAATAACCTCATCTTTTCATAGATTAGTAATAAAGAGCCATCAACTATGGCCTTACACAAAAGAGTTCATCTTTAAATGAGCCAACACATTTGGCCAAAATAATATGACATACAACTAAGTCTAGTCCCTATACATGCCATACTCAAAATGCTAAGTCTAAATATACCAAGATGTGCTAATAGTGTGGGTGATCTTCTGATTATCTTCGTATCTCGAGATGACTCTTTGACACTATAAAATAAGGGAAAAGAGAGGGAGTAAGCTTTAAGCTTAGTAAGTTTACACGTAAACAATAAGCATCATACCATATGCAAATCAATCGAAAACATTACATACTATGTAAGAACAATTCACATTTTCATAATCATGCTTACTCATTTCAACTCTTACCACATCCCAACCATATATCATATTCATTGCTCACATTTATTTGTACTTATGCCTTACACTTATCACCACAAAGCCACATGAAATATTTACTTAAAAAAGTTTCTCGATGAACCCTTCGGAATGATACAAAGTACTCGGTGGTTTCGCACACAGCCCACAATTAAACAATAATAGGGTGGTATCGCACACAACCCACCAATAATGATAATTACGGTGGTATTACACATAGCCCACCAAAAGATAGTATAAACGATGGTATCGCACACAGCCCATCGTGAATAGATAACAAGGTGGTATCGCACATAGCCCACCAACAATTACATAATTACAGATATTTGACCGTATCCATATTTCTATTCCGAGGTTCATTCAAGAATTACTCATTTTCTATCAATTTCAATAAATCTCACCAATAAGTATTTGCATTCATACAATGCATCAATAGGTAACAACATATGTATTACAGATGTATCGTTTACACATAAACTTACCTCGGTGCAAAATATGTTAATTTGCAGTTTAATCCGTAACCTTGCCTTTTCCCCGGTCAAAGTTGTTGCCGTGTTCTTCTTGATCTAAAATAATAAAAATTACTCATTTAATCACTACATAAATCATGACACTTCAAAATTTCGACTTAGGAAAAAATGACTGTTTTGCCCTTATACTTTGGCAAAATTATGATTTTTCCCCTAGGCTCGTAAATCGTTTTCATCACATTTTCTCATTAAACAAGCCTAGTTAAACATTTATTACTCTTATAACCATTCACAATACCAATCATTTCATACATTTACTACTCAATTTATAACCTTTACAAATAGGTCCTTTTATGTGTTTTCATGGTAACACCTTTCACAAAAGTTGTTTATTTAACAACCTCAATTCATTTTCTTCCCTAAAAACTCAGCCAACAACACAAGCACTCACATGGCTAATCCCTAAACTTTTAACCATTTTGCAAAATAGTCCCCTCATTAGCTAGCTTAAGCTTTAGGGGTTCCAAAAGTACAAAAATTATCAAGAAAGACATCTAAGATCACTTACTTGCAAGAGAATAGCTTGGTTGAAAGTTTGAGCTCCAAAAACCTCTTTTTTCAATTCAATTTTCGGTGGAAAAAGAAATGGGAATAGTAAAAGATGACATCTTCTTTATTTAGTCTTATTTTATTCATTTAGTCACTTAATATCACCAAATTTTTGACCAATTTAATGCTCTTGTCTCTCTTGGCTTGCCATCACTTTTAGGAAGGTCTAATTTCACTTTAAGGACCCCAAATTTAATATTCCATAGCTATTAGACACCTCTAGCTTGTAAAATGGAACTTTCGCACTTTATGTGATTTAGTCCTTTTTCACAATTAAGCATACAATCGCAAAAATTAAAGCACCAAAATTTTCATGCATCCTTATAATCATGGTATAACACATAAAATAATATTAAAAATAATTTTCTTCAACCTCGGATTAGTGGTCTCGAAATCACTGTTTCGACTAGCCTTAGAATCGGGCTGTTACAACTCTCCCCCTTTAGAGATTTTTGTCCTCGAAAATCTTACTGGTAAAAAGGTTTGGGTACTGTTCTCTCATAGCTTCTTCCGGTTCCCACGTAGCCTCTTCTACATCGTGTTTTTGCCATAACACTTTCACTAAGGCTATACTTTTATTCTTCAACTGTTTAACCTCTCGAGCCAAAATCTTAATTGGTTCCTCTTTATAAGTCATGTCCGGTTGTATCTCAATTTCAGCTAGAAGGATCACATGTGAAGGATCGAAATAATATCATCGCAACATTGACATATGAAATACATTGTGTATTCTCTCTAACTCCCCGGTAAAGCCAATCGGTAAGCTACTGGCCCAATCCTTTCAATAACCTCATACAACTCTATGGATTATGGACTCAATTTACCCTTTCGACCAAATCTCAATATTTTCTTCCACGGGGATACTTTCAGGAATACTTTATCGCCCACCTGAAACTTGATTTCTTTCCTTTTTAAATTCGCATATGACTTTTGTCGATCTGAAGCAGCTTTCAGACTATCATGGATCACTTTCACTTTCTCTTCGGTTTCTTTAACTAGATCGACCCCGTGAATTTGCTTCTCACTAAGCTCTGTCCAATACAAGGGAGTCCGACACTTGCGACCATATAAAGCTTCGTACGGTGCCATCCGTATACTCAACTGATAACTGTTGTTGTAGGCAAACTCAACCAAAGGTAGATATTTTTCCCAACTACCTTTGAACTCTAACACACAGCATCTGAGCATATCCTCTAGAACATGAATCACTCTTTCGGATTGGCCATCGGTTTGTGGTACTAAAATTCAATTTCCTACCCAAGGCTTCTTGCAACTTTTTCCAAAACCTTGAAGTAAATCTTAGATCTCTATCCGAGATAATGGATGTAGGCACCCCATGTAATCTCACCACCTCAGCAATATACAGCTCTGCCAACTTGTCAAGTGAGTAATCCATACGTACCGGTATAAAGTGAGTCGGTTTCGTTAATCTATAAACGATAACCCACACATTATCTTTCTTTTTTGGAGTCATAGGTAACCCCATTAATAAATCCATCGTGATTCAGTCCCACTTCCACTCGGGAATCATCACTAGCTGAAGTAATCCCGAAGGTACTTGATGCTCGGCTTTCACTTGTTGACAGATCAAACACTTTGTAACAAACTCAGAGATGTCTCTTTTCATACCCGACCACCAATACAACTTCAAATCATTATACATTTTTGTGCTGCCCGGATGTACTGACAAGCAACCATTGTGTGCTTCATGTAAAATTTTCTAGATCAACTCATCATCCTTTGGTACACAAACTCTATCATGAAACATCAAACAATCATCTAAACCAACCCGAAAACTAGAGTCATTTCCCAATTCACACTAAGCTCTCTTAACTTGCATCTCACTATCATTCTTTTGAACTTTCCGTATCTGCTGAAGAAATAATGGTCTGGCCCTTAACTCGGCCAATATAGCACCATCATCAGATAATGCTAAGCTCGTACACATAGCTCTCAAAGCATACAGGGATTTTTTGCTCAAGGCATCCGTAACCACATCCGCTTTTCCAGGGTGGTAATCGGTTACTAGCTCATAATCCTTCAGTAATTCGAGCCACCACTGTTGTCGCAAATTCAAGTCCTTTTGCTTCATTAGGTACTTCAAACATTTGTAATCAGTAAAGATTCGAAACTTTTCACTATACAAATAATGACGCCAAATCTTCAAAGCGAAAACGATTGCAGCCAACTCCAAATCGTGAGCCGGATAATTCTTTTCATGTGGTTTTAGTACAACCTGAGTTGGGAAAGGAGTTTGTGGTATATAGTGATGCGTCATTAAATGGTCTTGGCTGTATGTTGATGCAAGAGGAAAAGGTAGTAACCTACTAAGCCCAAAAAGCTCCTAGTCTCTGGCATATTCCTCGGTAGTTTCCACTCAACAATAGCTGAGATCTTACTCAGATCAACTCTAATGCCATCACTCGACACAATGTGTCCTAGGAATCTGACCTCTCGGAGCCAAAACTCACTCTTACTAAACTTAGCACACAACTGCTTATCTCTTAGAGTCCGCAAAATAATTCTCAGGTGCTCTACATGCCCACTCTCATCCTGAGAATGAATCAATATGTCATCGATAAAAACAACTACGAGCTTATCCAAATACGGTCAGAAAATAAGGTTCATTAAATCCATAAAGATCGCAGGAGCATTCGTTAAGCCAAATGGCATGACAAGAAACTCATAGTGGCCATACCTCGTTCGAAATGCAGTTTTCGGCACATCTTGTTCCTTAACCCTCAACTAGTAATAGCCAAACCTTAGGTCTATCTTAGAGAACACCGTATCTCCCTTTAATTGGTCGAACAAATCATCGATCCTTGGCAAAGGATACTTATTCTTCACTGTCACCTTGTTAAGTTGTCTGTAGTCTATAAATAATCTCATCGATACGTCTTTCTTCTTTACAAAAAGTACCGGAGCACCCCACGGTGAATAGCTCTGTCTTGCAAAACCTTTATCTGTTAACTCTTGTAACTGAACCTTCAACTCTTTCAACTCTAACGGTGCCATCCTATACAGGGGCAACCGAAATAGGTGCTGTGCCCGAAACTAACTCAATACCAAACTCAACCTCTCTAACTGGAGGCAATTCGGGTAACTCTTTTGGGAACACATTCGGATACTCGCACACCACAGGCACTGATTCAATCTTTACCTCTGACTCTTGAGTATTCAACACAAAGGCGAGATAGGACTTATACTCTTTTCTCATGTATTTCTCAGCTACTATAGACAAAATCACTACAGGCATATTATCCGATTTACCTAATTCAACCCGAATGACATCTCCATTTACACATCTCAATTCAATAAACTTACTACCATAGTTTACTAAAACATTATGAGTAGTCAACCAATCATTGCCAAGAATTACATCAAATTCATCAAACGGCAACAGCATGAGATTTGCCGGAAAATATTGACCTCTAATTGTCAAGGGACAATTCCTACACACTTTGTCAACTAGCACATGTTTGCCTAACGGGTTTGACACTTTTATCACAAATTCCGTAGACTCAACAATCATACTCATGCTAGATGCCAATTTCATGCAAATATAAGAATGGGTAGACCCTAGATCAATCAAAGCAACAACAAAAATTTCATGAAGACAAAAAGTACCCGTTATCACATCTGGAGATGATGCCTCTTCGCGAGCGCGAATGACATAAGTCCTTGCAGGTGCTCAACCCTCCGATCTCACAGCAGAGTCTCTAGGCACACCTCTACTAATAGTCCCACTCCCCGGGTTCCTTTGTGGTCTACCCCTCGAAGGTACATTGCTCGCTCTTAGTTCTTGTTTTCTATCCTTCTCATCCCTCTCTGGACAGTTCCGGATAAAGTGGTCTGGTGAACCACACTTGTAGCAATTATGGTTGTTTCCTCAACACTCCCCCGTATGTTGCCTACCACAACTTAGACACTCCAATTTATTTAACTTCGTATTGCCCACTCTTGCTATCGAGGTGCCTTGAACTCTCGAGCCCGAATGTGTATTACCTCGATCTCGGTGTGAATACCCAACTGAAGTAGTCGTCCGAGAGTTCGCTTCCTTAGACCTCTTAGATTGAGTTTGGAATGATTTACTCATTGGCCTCTTCCTTGCATCTCGGGCCTCAATCATGGCTTTTCTCTTTTCCTTATTCAACTCCTCAGTCTTGCAAGCTCTATCGACCAAAACCATAAATTCCTTCAATTCCAAGATTTCAACTAGTAATCTGATATCCTCATTCACACTCTTGAGCATACTTGCTGAGCCTAACAAACTCACGCTCATACTCTGCCACAGTCATTTTGCCTTGCTTCAATTCAAGAAACTCTTTCCGTTTCTAATCAACAAATCGTTGACTTATGTACTTCTTTCGGAACTCTTCTAGGAAGAAGTCTCATGTCACTCTCTCCCTTGGTGCTACGGATGATAGCGTTTTCCACCAATGATATGCCAAGTCTTTCAGCAATGACACATCACATTTTAAGCTCTCTTCAGGCGTGCAAGAGAGTTCATCGAATACCCTCATAGAGTTGTCAAGCCAGAACTCCGCTCTCTCGGGGTCATCATCCATGTTGGCTCTAAATTCCTCGGCCCCTTGTTTTCGGATCTTATCGACCGAGGGTTTGGTCATTCTCACCAAATCTATACCTTGAGGAGCTACAGGGACTGGCTGAGGTATAGGTGGGGGTGGAGGAGTTTTAGCATTAGGGTTTGCTCGTGCAAATTCAGTGTACCAGTTACTCATCACGTGGAGAAAGGCTTCCCGAGCCTCTTCTCCTTGACCCAAAGTCTCAGGTCTACTTTCTACAGGTGCGGTCCCTTGCGTGGGAGCCAGCCCATTATTAGCAGCGTCATCAGTGGCAGCTCGGTCGGGATCAATTTACTATACGAAAACACAGTTTAATATTGTCAGGAGTCACCACACTATCAATATATGTTCATGGCATGATAGCTAGACTCTTACACACGCTATGGTAGTTCGAGAACCGACTAAACCATAGCTCTGATACCACTAAATGTAACACCCCTTACCCGTATTCAATGCCTGAATAGGATACGAGGCATTAATAGGCTTATACACAATCAATCATACAATTTCGAGACTTAACTTTCTCTCCAAATTTAAAACTCTTACTAACACCACTTAAACAAGCCTACGAGGCCTAAATCACACTTTAAGAATAGTTCGGGATCAAATCGAACTCTTTAAGAGATCCCTAAAAGTCTGATAAACCGTAATATGTACATATTTTAATCCCACATTTAGTATACTTTTTGATAATTTATCCCCTGAATTGTGGAATTTGATGCTACTAATCCTTTAATTTCATGTTTTATATTTAGGAGAGCATTGGAGGATGAAAAGAACGAGAAACGGGCCAAAAATGGAGAAAATGGGCCAAAATTCAAAATCCACACGGCCTGGAGAAATCCACACGGCCGTGCCTCTTTAGCATTTCTGAACACGGCCTGGACTCGATTTACACGGGCGTGCAACACGGGCGTGTCCCTGCTGTGACCTGTTTTAATTTCATTCGGATTAGGATACTTAGGGGCAAAGAAAGACATTCCAAAAGCCTATATAAACACCCTAAGTGTGACTTAAAAGGGGGGCGTTCAAGTAGGCTGAGAAGCCAAGTCAGAGAGGCCGAATTGTGGGATTTACTCGAAGACAGCCAGTTGATCCATCTCAAGAAGCCGGAATCATACTCAAGACGGAAGATCTTCTCTTCAATTTCCTTCAGGGGGTTTTAGGGTTTTTCTTATGTTTTGTTTTATACTTTCTTCTGAGATGTATTCTTTTATAAATATGAACTAAACCCCTCAAATACCTAAGGGGGATGAAACCTAAGACGGATCTTGTTATTGTTTTCTGAACTATATGATGAATACTTGATTTGTTTTTAATTATGTGTTCTTAATTCTTGTTTTAATATTTCAGGATATTGACTCAAGTATTGATGTGCTTAGGCAGTGGAGGAATATTCCCTGTTTAAGAGTAGATTTAGCATAAGCGGAGTTGATCGTACCCCTAGAGATAGGATGACAAAAATCTGCTGGATTAGGGTCAAACCTAATATGGGAGTCCATAGATCGAGTTAATGTAACACTAGGGGTTTTAATTAGAAAGAGATTTCAACTAATCAACCTAGGGTTAGACGTTAGTAGCCTCGAGAGAGGTATTAATATAAATTAGGGAATCCTACGGATCAAGTCAAGTGAATAAATCGTCTGGTTTAGAGTTAAATAACAAGTGAAGTCTAGGTGGATTCTTCCTCGGGTATTGTCTCAATCAATTGGTTTTCCCAAAAGTATTTTCCCCAATTCATTCTCTGAGTCTTAGCATATTTGGCTTAGTAGTTAGTTAGTTTTAGATTAAATAACAATTCCCTTAATTCTTAGGCTAAATAATAGAAAGATAGTAATTACTAGTACTCTTGGTCCTTGAGGATACGATACTTCCGGTCTTGCCATAACTATACTACCAAACTATAGGTGCGCTTGCCTCAAATCGTTGTCACAGTTAGTTTCTAGGCTCGATCATTCATTATATATAATTATTAAGACTTTCAGACACGACCAAAGTCTGAGAAAAATTTTCATCAAACAGTCTACACGCCCGTGGGGAAGAAGGGACACGCCCGTGTGGCATATCACATGCCCGTGTTTCACACCCCTATGGAATTATTTCTCAATTCAAACCTACAAGGGTTTTCATACGGCCTGACACACGCGTGTCCTTGACCTGTGTCCCTCACACGGCCTTGACACGTCCGTGTCTTAGCTCATGTGCCAAAACCTTTGACATTCTGTTTTTGACGACATTATCCCATAAATGTCACAAGGCCTAGGCACACGCCCGTGTCCTTCGACCGTGTGGCGAATTAAATTCCTAATTTCAGGTGCAAACTTCACACGGCCTGAGCACACGCCCATGTCCATGGCCGTGCCTTCCACACGGCTGAGACACACTTTCGTGTCTCTACCCATGTGTTTACTACTGAGCATACTGACTTTTAAACCTAGCATGCAAGAGGACAAACGGCCTAGCCACACGCCCATGAGGTTGACTGTGTGTCACACACGGCCTAGACACACGCCCATGAGGTTGACTGTGTGTCACACACGGCCTAGACACACGCCCGTGTGTCTACCCATGTGGAGACGACAAGGCTATTTGCCAAGCTCTTTTTATCACCCTAACTCATACAAGCATAATTCATATTCACCTATCAACCCATTCATGCATAACTAACCCAAGAAAACCAACATGCTACTTATGCAATCATGAATAACCTCATCTTTTCATAGATTAGTAATAAAGAGCCATCAACTATGGCCTTACACAAAAGAGTTCATCTTTGAATGATCTAACGCATTTGGCCAAAATAATATTACATGCAACTAAGTCTAGTCCCTATACATGCCATACTCAAAATGCTAAGTCTAAATAGACCAAGATGTGCTGATAGAGTAGGTGATCTTCTGATTATCTTTGTATCCCGAGCTGACTCTTTGACACTATAAAATAAGGGAAAAAAGAAGGAGTAAGCTTTAATCTTAGTAAGTCTACATGTAAACAATAAGCACCATACCATATGTGAATCAATCAAAAACATTACATACTATGTAAGAACAATTCACATTTTCATAATCATGCTTACTCATTTCAACTCTTACCACATCCCAACCATATATCATATACATTGCTCACATTTATTTGTACTTATGCCCTGCACTTATCACCACAAAGCCACATGAAATATTTACTTAAACAAGTTTCTCGATGAACCCATCAGAATGATACAAAGTACCGGGTGGTTTCGCACATAGCCCACCATTAAACAATAATAGGGTGGTATCACACACAGCCCACCAATAATGATAATTACGGTGGTATCGCACATAGCCAACCAAATGATAGTATAAACGATGGTATCACACACAGCCCATCGTGAATATATTACAAGGTGGTATCGCACACAACCCACCAACAATTACATAATTACATATATTTGATCGTATCCACATTTCTATTTCGAGGTTCATTCGAGAATTACTCATTTTCTATCATTTTCAATTAATCTCACCAATAAGTATTTACATCCATACAATGTATCAATAGGTAACAAAATATGTATTAAAGATGTATCGTTTACGCATAAACTTACCTCGGTGCAAAATATGTTAATTTACGGCGTAATCCGTAACCTTGCCTTTTCCCTGATCAAGGTTGTTTCTGCGTTCTTCTTGATCTAGAATAATAAAATGTACTCATTTAATCACTACATAAATCATGACACTTCAAAATTTCTACTTAGGCAAAAATGACCGTTTTGCCCTTATACTTTGGCAAAATTATGATTTTGCCCCTAGACTTGTAAATTGTTTTTCTTCATATTTTCACATTAAACAAGCCTAGCTGAACATTTATTACTCTTATAACCATTCACAATACCAATCACTTCATGCATTTACTACTCAATTTATAACCTTTACAAATAGGTCATTTTATGTGTTTTCATGGTAACACCTTTCACAAAAGTTGTTTATTTAACAACCTCAATTCATTTTCTTCCCTTAAAACTCAGCAAACAACACAAGCACTCACATGGCTAATCCCTAAACTTTCAACCATTTTCCAAAATAGTCCCCTCATTAGCTAGCTTAAGCTTTAGGGGTTCCAAAAGTACAAAAATTATCAAGAAAGACCTCTAAGATCACTTACTTGCAAGAGAATAGCTTGTGTAACACCCCAAACCCGGACAAACACCACGTCCGAATCTGGTATGTTACGGGAAAAATGTTTTTGAGAGATCAGCTTTTTTTCGTTTAAAAGCGGGGTGAAACATAGTGATCTTGAAGAAAATTGGAGTAGGCTTGTTTGAAATCAAATGGTGTATCTGAAATCCGGAAATTTTGAAAACTTATCCAAAGTGTGTAGTTAAAAACGAGTTGATTTCATTTAATAACTCCAATAGTTTCTTAGTGCTACTTAAACCATTTTTGACTTAGTAGAGAATCGAGTTTGATTTGAAAATCATTTGAGTTTACTTAATATAAAAACATTGTGTAATACCCGATGGTATAATTTAAAACACATTGCGTTATAATTTTGAAAACATCATCTTTCCAAATTTTTAGTAAAATTTCATACCAAGTTATTTTGTTAAGCATGTTAGGAATCTAATTAAAACATAACCATCACAAAACATAAATTAAAGGCCTTTTACAAATCCAAATTAAAACCCAAATAAAAGTAATTAAACTAAAGTACCCAAATGATAGAGTCTGAGTAAAACTTTATTAAACATGGCATGAGTACCCCGAGTCCATCCCGGCTCCATGTCCGCGTCTACGAGTCACCTGAAATGTCACAGGAGAGGGTGAGTCGGATGACTCAGTGCATAAATCCCGCTCCCGAGGAAACAACATGCTAACACACATCATACATAGCAACATAATTAATGCAACTCGATCCTAACCATCCGTATCTCCTTTTCTACCCCGTGTGGTACCAAACCACTGGTGGTGCCAAACCACTGGTGACATATAGTCACAATGTGTTACCAAAACACTGGTGTCCCAAAGTCACAATATCCGTCAATGTGGTGCCAAACCACTGGTGTCCCAAAGACACGTTTGTGCTACCAAAGCACGGGTGACCGAAGTCACAAATCCAATGATGGGGCCAACCCATCGTGTGATACCAAATCACTAGCAGACGATCCCATATCTCATGTGGGGCCAACCCACGGTGGTGTCAAACCATAGGGACGAGTCGCAATGAGGTGCCCAACCTCTGGTGTCCCAAAGACACAAATGTGGTACCAAACCACTGGTGACCGTAGTCACAATAATCGAGTGATGGGGCCAACCCATCGTGTGATACCAAATCACTAGCAGACGATCCCATATCTCATGTGGGGCCAACCCACGGTGGTGTCAAACCACAGGGACGAGTCGCAATGAGGTGCCAAACCTCTGGAGGTGCCAAACCTCTGGTGACCCAAAGTCACAAAGTTGTGACTGGTGCTCGTCAGCACAACATATCACTGCCCCCTCCACTCATATCACCCATCAACATACCATACTCCTGTGATCATGCATATCATACAAGTCATGCATATCATGCTAATATGTTTAACCTCATGTCCCATGTCACATATATCCATAGCCATGGTATCATATAGATCATCAGTAAACTCATAACAATAATAATACTGACTTACCCGAGTCTAAGATCATACCCATTAGGGTATCATATCAATCATCGCTATTTCATTAATTATCACACAGGTTATCAATCATATTACTAAACAGAAGTGTGTTAGGTTACACACCTGGTAAATACGAGTCTAGAATCCCAACGAAAACAATCTAAGTCCCTCGATTACTAGCTCCTACACTCGGCCAACACATAGGGGTTAGGCATCTATAACATTCGGCCAACAACAATTAACCAAAGGGGTTAATATCGAACCCTTACCTTGCTAATGGTTTGATTTCTTATCAAACCCGAACCACAAAGGTTCTCCTTCCAACAATCAGCTACACCTTCAAAAGAGAACAATTAACCTTAATAATCTTGACTTAATCGAAACCCGAAGATTAAACTGACAACAACCAATCACTTACCCCTTACTTACCTATTCCAACGATTGAGAATAGAACACGAGATCAACACCTAATGTTCGGCCAAGATAAACCACAAGGAGAAGGGAGAAATTCGGCTTCAAATACTTGGCACTTATGTACTCGGCTTAGAGTGCAAAGAAAGAAGATGAGAAACAAGTAGAGTTTCGGCTAAAGGCTATAGAGAAAAGAAAATGAAAGTAGCAGATGAAGAATTCGGCCTTGAGTGTTAGACACTCCAAAGTTCGGTTTTGGATGGAAAAAGGAGAAGAAAGAAAATGTGTAGGAGGGTGAAGTTTCGGTTTGCCAAAAGGAGAAATGAAGAGAGAGTTTTGAAAGGTGGGTTTCGGCTAGATGGTATTGAAAAGGAAGAATGAAAATTAAGAGAACCAAGTAAAAGATTTCGGCTTGCTCAAGGTTTTCAAGTGAAGAGAAAAAGAAAAAGATAACAAATATGAGTAAAGAGGGTGGTGGTTTTCGGATTACACAATTGAAAGAAAGAATGATTGATGGATGGGAATATTCGGCTAACAAAGAGTACTAAGAGAAGCAAGCAATTCCAATTCGGCAAGTATGTGCCTAGACTTTCGGTTCCAAGAAGGAATTAAAGAAACTCTTTTGAAAATTCGGCTAACAAAAGGCAGAAAGAAGACTTTAGCTTACCAAAAAGAAAACCGAAAATGTACCAAAATGCAAAGGTACATTCGGCCTTCCCCTCTCCCACACCAAGCCGTCACTTCCCCACTCCCCACTCCCTCAAATTCGGCCATATCCCTCCATGCACTCACATCCACACATTTCAAATGTGTTTACCAAGTCACACTCCACTTTTTGCTCTCCACCATCCAAGTCACCACTTGACCAAGTCCAAGGAGGAATTCAAATTGCTCTCAACCTCTTCCTCCATGCCGTCCAAAATGAGTGACAAAATGGGGACTCTGCAGCTCGAACACTAGACCTCCACTCCATGTAGATGACGCCACACCAAGCTCCCCATGTAACGCATGCTTGCCACTAAGCTAGCTCCTCTTTTGTGCAATAAAACATCAATTAAAATTCTTAAACCCCAGCTTCCTCAGCTCCCTTCACTTAACACCCAAAAATCAAAATTTTCCCATTCCCTCAGGCACACTCCTAGCCCACAATTAAGCCCCTAAAACACCGAAATAGCAACACAGCACACTAAACACATGCAATTCCATGCAACAACAAAATAGCCCCTAACCCGGGATATTTTCAATTCAATTTTCGGTGGAAGAAGAAATGGGAATAGAAAAAGATGATATCTTCTTTATTTAGTCTTATTTTATTCATTTAGTCACCTAATATCACCAAATTTTTAACCAATTTAATGCTCTTGTCTCCCTTGGCCGGCCATCACTTTTAGGAAGGTCTAATTGCACTTTAAGGACCCCCAATTTAATATTCCATAGCTATTAGACTCCTCTAGCTTGTAAAATGGAACTTTCACACTTTATGCGATTTAGTCCTTTTTCACAATTAAACATACAATCGCGAAAATTAAAACACCAAAATTTTCATGCATCCTTATAATCATGCTATAACACATAAAATAATATTAAAAATAATTTTTTTCAACCTCGGATTAGTGGTCTCGAAACCACTATTCCGACTAGCCCCAGAATCGAGCTGTTACAATTTATCATTTCAAATACAATTCAATCACAACCAATGATAGTGTCCCTTAAACGAGCCTACGAGGCCTTAAACATACGTTAGAAATGGTTCGGAACTAAACTGATAATATCAGAAAATTTTTCAACACTTAGCAAATTTTTCTTCAAATAAGGGACACCCGCCTGTGTGGCCAGGTCGTGTGTCTCACACGACCACCAGACACACTTGTGTCATAGACCGTGTGAAAACAGGGGGTACATACTGGCTTGGGTCACACGGTCAACCACACGCCCGTGTGTCTAACCCGTGTACCCTTTGAAATGGCCACACACGCTCGTGTGCCAGGCTGTGTGTTAGGCCGTGTCAAACCTGTATTGTATACTGACTTGTGCAACACGGCCAAGTCACACGCCCGTGTGCTAGGCCGTGTGCCAATTAGGGGGTATACTGACTTGTGCCACACAACCAATCACACGCCTGTGTGTGAGGCTGTGTGGAGCATACTGACTTCATTTCAATTTCCACATCAGGGGACACACGGCCGTGTAACTTGATCGTGTGTCACATAGGGCTGAGACGCACGCCCTTGTGGACAAAAATAGACTATTTACCAAGCCAATTTGCCATCCAAACTCATGCACACCTATACCAATTTCAATGTCACCAAAACATAACACTTATAAGCATTTAAAACAACCTCAATCAAATATCTTTCATACCATTTCAATACCAACAAATACAATACATACTATTTCCCAACATGTCTTCCAAAACATACCAATATTAACAATATCAATTCATTAATATGAGCACATTCAAACATGCATTAATTTACCTAATATCACCAACATATCATTTATCAAACATGGGCTTTTTCATACTCCAAATACTATTTTAAAGTCTGCCTATCACAATTAGCATTTATAGGACAATTACCAAACTCAAAACAAAGGTCACTTGCACACTTATACATCATCAAAATCATCAATATAGCCAACTTACATGACTACATATATACAAACCAAAATATAGGCATTCATAAGCCAATTCAAATGGCAAAAGTCACTACCAAAATAATTATCAAAATGACCACAAAACCTATACATGCCATATAACCAATATCACAAAGCTTATAAGTACCAAACCATAGCTGGATAGTGTGATATGATCTCTGATGACTTCCAACCTGAGCGAGCCCCCGAATCATTATAAACATAGAAAAGATAAAAAAGTAAGCTATAAAGCTTAGTAAGCTTGTATGATAATAACTCATCTCATCAAATAAACTCATTTTAAGCCATTATAAATACTATAATATAACTTGTATAATTCTACCTTTACGTAATGCATCCGTTCACATAGTTAACCAAGAATTTCACATGTTTGTTCATTTCAGTGCTTATATGATTTGAATACTTCTTATCAATTCATTCACATTTACATAAGCATAAGCAAATAGAAATAGACTATATTCAATTCAATAACCATCACATTTATATACATTTCATTGAATCATATGAATTCTCATAATTTTCCACTTACTCATCATATGAAATTCACTTTTAACACTTACTTGTCGATTTTTGTCACGAGTACCTTGACTGAGTCATACTATCACTTGTAACCACGTTTCCTCAACATTTCCCGTTGAACTATTTGGAATACTAAATGATGCTCGAGAATCTTGTACACATAGTATCGTACCAATGCCATATCCCAGATATGGTCTTACATGTAATCTCGTATCGATGCCAATAGCCCAGCTAAGGTCTTACACGAAGTCTCATATCGATGCCATATCCCAGATATGGTCTTACTCGTAATATCAATAACTCTAATGTCATGACGTTTGTATCCTATCTATTCCTAAGGTTCAATCGGGACTTTCGCTGTATCAAATCTTTGTCGATCATTTCCGTGGTATCGTACTCAATAGCATTCAAATTTCATTTCAATAATATAGCATTTACCATAATTATATTGATTAAGCATTTATACATATATAATTCAATGCTTATTAAACATACGAACTTACCTCGTTCGCTGTAGCGACAAATTAGGTCGACTAATCCGATACTTTATTTTTCCCCGTTCTAGATCCAAATCTCGTTTATCTCAATCTATATAATATCAAAATTTACTTATTTAATCATCATTTTATTCAGTTTAGCACAATTTACACAATTTGGAAAAATTACATTTTTGCCCCTATATTTCACATTTTTGCAATTTAGTCCTTATCACATAAAATCACAATTCATTCAATTTATTACAAACCCATTCTTATCTGAATTTAGTACATATTACGGTCAGCCCATATTTTCAATTTATGCACACTTTTACCCATATAATTTTATAAATTCTCAATTTAATCCCTTTTTGACATTTTTGTCAAAAATCACTTTACAAAACTAGTATCTATCAATAAACCTTCATAATCTATCATCAATTATCAAATTACTCAAGCATTCAACAATGGCAACATGTTAAATCTTTAACAATTTCAAAATCTACGATCGGGCTAGCTAGAATATAAAGTAACAATATCAAAAACGTAAAAATCATTAAAAACCGAGCAAAAACCATACCTTAATCAAGGATCCAAATGGCCGAACCTCAAATGGAAAAATGGCTATTCTTTCTTCTTAGTTTCAGCTAGAAGATGATGATAATGGGTGGGAATTTTTGTTTTATTTAACTTATTATAACATAATTCATAAATTACAAAAATAACCTTAATAAATAACATCAAAATTTACCTCACTCAAATAACCATTGGTCTAATTTCTGTTTAAGGACCTCCATTTAAATTTCTATAGCTATTAAACATCTTTAGCTATTAGAACATCACTTTTACACTTTACGCGATTTAGTCCTTTTTACCGAATTAAGCATTCAAACAGTAAAATTTCTTTACGAAACTTTCACACAATAATTCCATCATACTGTAGACCTTATTAAAATAATAAAATAAATATTTTGACTTCGAATTTGTGGCCCTGAAACCACTATTCTAATTTGACCCAAAAACAGGCTGTTACAACCCTGTTTTCAGTTTTTATCATATTTTTTTATTTTATTACAGATTAATCCATACTTGTTTCCATACTGATTTTAGGGTTTCGTACACTCGATTTAAGGCTGGTATTCGTATATATGTGAATAAAAATTGGTTTTAAATATTTGATCTTTAAATTAATATTTGAATGGTTTTATGTTGTCATTGGTTTCGTAAACTGTAGTAATATTCCATAACCCTAATCTGGCGACGGAGACGAATTAGGGGTGTTACAACGTTCCTCTTGATGAAGTCATTGGCAGGCATATTGGGCTAATTTGGACGCAACTGTACTCTTTCTGACACCCCTTTCTGAGGCTTGACTTTGTCTAGCTTTATCTCAGACTTTCATTTTACCTTTCTGGTTAAATCTTCATTGATGAGCTTGAATGCCACAATATCAGCCTAAAGATTTTGTTCCAGTAGATTGCCAACTTCAAAAATGGCAAGTAGGACTTTGTCATAGTGGTGATGGAAGTGGGCACTTTCATTAGCACATAGTAGCAACTTCAAATACTTGCCTTAGCACTACTTACAATAGTTTTCAGTTGTCTAACCTACCTCTCTAGGTTTTGAATGCTCAACCTTGTCTTATGATGAAATTATTAGGTGTTAGTAGTGATTGATTTAACAAATTCCTCAAAAGACATACATTGGTTAGAAGAAAATGGTTGCATCAAAACTAGTGTATTAAACGTAATAAGCATAAGTCCAACAAGCCTTCACTTTTTGAGAATTTCCTACAACCAATTGTCCAACAAGAGAGGTTAGTTTCAAAATTTGATTCTCAAAGAGAAGAAAAATCCACCTCATTCACTTTACTTGAAAATTCCTTTTTGAATCTAAAGTATTGTGAATATGCAGCGATGATCGAAGGTTAAAGAAGCTAAAAATAAAAAATAAAATTACAACACTAGTCCTCGGCAAAGTTGCCAAATTGGTACCATTACTAAGACTGCCAAAAATAAATTCCTACTAAAAAATAAACTTGTAGATAGCAACGAGTTGGATTAAATCCACAGAGATTGGTAATAATTTTATTTCTTTAATAAACAAGTAAAATAAAAATAAAAATAAGGGGTTTAAAATTTAAAACTAAAATTAAAGTTAAAAAAATATAAAAAGGGATTATAAAATAAAATAAGAACATCAATGTGACAAAATTCTAATCAAAGGTAAAATCTTCATTTGATTCATGAGTTTGATTATTGATGCAAATATAATTTTTAGTGTTTTTTTAATAAATTGGTTATAATCAATCTCTTTTCACCTTCTAGATAATCCAAACAAACACATTAATTATTTCCCTTATTGATAAATAACCCTATAACAGATGCTTATGGTTTAATCTATTAATAGTATTAATAATGAAAGAGACCCAATATCAACCAACAAATAGACAAATAATGTGTTTATTTAAATTAGAATGCATGCCCGCGCTACATAGAATGTATATCTCCATCATATCCAACTATGTTTTTCATCACAAGTATTAGAATAAATTAAACAATTTTAACTTACAAGGCAAACATTCTAAGCAATTGAATACAGATCCAATATTCAACAAACCCGAATAATTGTAATTAAAACAGAAAACATGCAAATACTAGAAAAATAAAGGAAAGATGAAGAACAATTAGACCTCACAAACCATTAGAATCAAACTTCGAAGTTCTTTTGACTAGAAATGAAGAGTTTAGAATCCCGTGATAAAAATAAAGCACAAAAGCAAAATATTACAAGGGTGCTCTATGGACTATGAGGCTATATCTAGGTATTAACCTAAAATGTTTTATTTATAATGAAAAAATCATATAATGAACAAAATACAAAAATGCTATTAATTAAATAAAACATAATTTTTTAAAGTTTTTTGGTTGATTTTTTTGTCAAACTTCTAGGTTATTTTTAGACACATTCCTAACATTTTTTGGGCTTGAGTTGTGAAATAATTTCAGCTAGATCTTTCAATTTTCTTTGAATCGGTATATTATAGGCCAAAAATGAAAATTTGTAGCTCAAATTATGATCAAAATACTGATGTAATATTGCGTTAGAAGTCTAATACGCAAAAAATTACCAAATTAATATTTAAAGTTTACTTTTCTCCCATTATTCACCTAAATCAATAAAATATAAAATATAAAGTCTAAATAATATAATTATAACTTAAATAGTATAGTTCAAAAAGAAAAATATCAAAAATAAATTAGAAATTATGCAGTTCGACAAAGTCCGATGCTCGACATTTAACATCAAACTGGGATAAGACACCAAATCTCAATAACCAATTGGTCGTTACCAGGAACATATCAAGCTGACTCCTTTTTGCACCAGAGCCATATGACGTGAATTTCTTCCCTACCAAGGGAATATCGATTAGATGGTTTTACAAAAAAAAATAAAAAATAAAAAAAAGCCAAAACACAAACCCACTAAGGGCCAGTTTGGCAATGCTTTTGAGAAGTGCTTTTGAGAAGTGCTGTGAAAAAGTACTTTTGGGAAGTGCTTTTGAGATGTGCTTTTAAAAAATCTAAGTGTTTGGCATTGCTGTCAAAAAGTACTTTTGAGAAGTAAAATGTCCATTTTAGACATGATATTATAAAGTAATAAATATGTATTTAAATAATGTTTAAATTAGTTAATATTATGATATTTTAGTAAAAATATAAAAAATAATTTATAATAACTTATTGTTAATATTTTATATAATATTAATTTTAAATATTTCTAAGTAATTAATATTATTTATTTATTAAATTTAATTAGAATATATAAAATATATTTAAATATTATAATTAAATATTTGTAATTAGATATTGACAAAATTGTATTATTTTAAAAATTATTTTTTATTTTTAATGCTTTTAACACATTTGTAAAACTCATATTAGATATTAACATAATATAGAAAATATAAACCTAACAAATTAAAATATTACATATATTTTGATTAAAGTTTCAAAAATGGATAATATTTATATAACAAATATAAATACTACAAATTTTACAATAGCATTTACAATTTAAAGTGAATTCATTAAACTAGAAGCTATAGCATCTCTTGTTAATTCCATTTCAAAACCACTTAAATTGCTTGATTCACCGTCATCATCACCATCATCATCGTCGTCGTCATCATCATCACTTTCTCGACCATGCTCATTTTCTGAATCAATAGTATTCTCAAATGCCCAGTTAATATCTTCGTATTCCATAAAATCTGCATCATTTCGACCGACATGTTTTCGGATAAAATTGTGTATCGTCATTGTAGCAACAACGATCATTGTTTGCTTTTCAAAACTGTAACTTGGCATATCCCTTAAAATGGCCCATTTTTTTTTCAAAACACCAAAAGTTCGTTCAATCACACTACGTAATGATGAATGTGAATGATTGAATATCTCTTCTTTACCAGATACCGATCTACCTCTACGAAAGTCAGGTAAATGATATCGCTGACCTCTATATGGTCCAAGATAACCTTTCATTTGAGGATATCCAGAATCAACAAGATAGTATTTTCCTACATGTCATAATATAACAAACAATTAATTCAAATTTTTTTTATAGAAATTATCAAATAAAGAAATTATACTTTTTTTAAAAAAAATTACATATAAATAAAATATCTAACCACTAGGTGGGTGCGGAAATTTGTATTTTGGATCTCGAATTGCATCAAGAAATATTCTAGTGTCATGTGCCGGTCCTTCCCATCCAGCCATGACAAAGGTAAAACACATATTAAAATCACATACTGCCATAACATTTTGAGTAGGGATTCCTTTTCTTCCAATATAGGGAATTTGTTCATTTGGTGGAAGAATAGCGGCAATATGAGTACCATCAATTGCACCTATGCAATCCTGAAAAAATAATCATATTAGTCTTGTGCATATTTTTAGTCAGCCAAAAAAAATTAAAAATATAATAAGATAAAATTAAATTTTAACCTTAAAATGAGGCATATATCTAGAATCATTACGTATTTGTTCGGGTATTGAGCTAAAAAAATATCTTCGGGTGCAATTAGATCAGTGGCCATCCTTGAAACTTTCTGAAGCACAATTGCAAAGTATCGACTTATTGTTGATCCAGACCTTTGAAATCTTTCTCGACATTGGGAAACTTTTGCACCGGTGCCCAATATGTATAAAAAGATTCCCAACATTTCAGTAGAAGATATGTTTCTTGAAGTTTGCAAGTTGTATCTTGTTTCCAAAACTCTCAACAAACTTGTGAATACCATTTTAGACATCCTAAAATTAATCATACAACGTGATTCGTGACCGTCAAGGATCTCTCGGATCCATGTCTCACCTGACTGCTTTGAATTCATGCATGGTTGCTTCAATATATACTTCTCGTAATATAATTGCACAGAAGAAGATGCAACAACAAATAATCGGTTGAAACATTCCATGCGTTGTAAAATCTCTTTCTTTTCCCTTTCATCATCACTTTCATCGCCGTTGTAATTCTCAACTATACTCATGACCTGTAAAAAAATTTTGAACATCCAAAATCATATATAAAAAACTATTGATAAAACTAATTTAGTATAAATAAGTAAAACATAAACTCAAAATCCAAAAACCAAACATAACCAAATATTAATTAAAAGTAAATTACACATAAATAAGTAGAACATATATTCAATATCCATAAACCAAACATAAACAGTCATTCATAAAACTAGATTACACATAAATAAGTAGAACATAAATTTAATATCCAAAAACCAAACATAAATAACTATTGATAAAACTAGTTTAGCATTTTTGTTTAGTCACATAATAGATGTCTCTAAACCCTTGAAGATCAGAAAATTTTCAACTATGCCCCATTTCCGTCTTAAGCCACAAAGCTCTAATCTTGGGATTAATTGATAAAAACACAATTCGCTTGTCCTTATTGATCAATAATTTGAGTGCGAAAAAGTATAGCGGACTAGCTTCTGGAACTTCTTCCGACATGCTGTCAAGCACTTTGACTACTTGTGGAATACCATATGGATCCATAACAGGAGTCAAAGTAGATGTGGCTTGACTCATATTGTCAGCTGCATTGCATAATTTTTCTATTTGACTGGATAATCTTGCAGCCCCTCCAATTTGCTTTGAGGATTTCTTTCTTCCAAATTTAGAATGTGAACTTGATATCTCAGGGTTTTTCCTTTTTTGACCGTTTCCAACAATTTGAACATCATTTGAAATGTGCGCATCATTTGAAATGTCAACATCATTTAAAATGCGAACATCGTTTCTCACATTTTCTTCTTCATTCTTTTCAGGTATTTCATTGTTAACATCCTCAAAAAAATCACTACGGAGTGTACCGGAAGAAGGTGCCAATGCTTTATCACCGGTTGCAACTATCCCCATGGACATTTGGTCCAACTTCCCTTCGAATTCAGGATCAATGCCCGATGTTTTAAATTTTTTAGCTTCAGGCACAACCTATATATAAAATGATGGTTTAATAACAATAATTATCAATAACCTCATAAAAAAGAAAAAAAATAAAAATATTCAGAATTATTAATGTACCTTTAGCCTACTCTCCCACCAATCATCTGATGCATCAACGGTTCTTTTTATAGGATTCCACCCTAGACCAGTATCTTCACCTTTAAGTTTCTTCCAAGCTTTCCATTCTTTTTTTAGGGAATCCCACCTATTTTTAAATTGTCTTTGTGAAAAACACTTACCCGTTTCTTTCTCAAAGTTGGTCATTATTTTCAACCATCCATCTTTTGTGAAATGAGTACCAGGCCTATTTCCATTCAATATCTCTTTAATACAAATCTCACAAAATATTTCTATCAATCTCTTGTCCCACATTGCTTTCAATTTTTCACCACTAATTTCAATCGCCGAAGTACTCATCTATTGTGTATACAAACAGATTCGTTTCAGCCAGTCAAGCAATCAAGAAAATCAAATGTCACATAAGTATATTTATTTACATATGTATCAAATGTCACAGATTCAAATTTTTATCTTTTAGATTCACAATGCCATAATCAAATATTTATTATATCAAATACCAGACAGCAAACAAAGGGAAGAAAGCATCTAAACTATAATGAACAAGGAAAAAATAAGATGGAAATATGTGTAGATGTGGTTGGTTTCGCTATTGTAACTGTCGTTTTGGTTCTAACTGTATAACAAAGTGAGAGAGAGGAGATAGAGTAAAGAAGAGGGCAGCATCTAAAGCTAGGATTTTTATTTTTATAATTCTTAGATTTTTCTATATTTACAATAAATTTTAATTAAATGAAAACAGATAATATTAGACAATGTGATTGCATGAAACATAAACATTTTTATTTTATTTTTTGTCTTTTTTATATATATTTGGTCAAACAAGGATCCTAAAGTAATGTACACTTGGCAGCTTTATTTGCTTTAGCATTTGACATAGTGCAATCATATTTCTCCCTCTCTCACTCCAGTAGCCATAAATTTCTTGATGCTCTCTTTTATATTTATTCTTTTTAATGGTTAAAAAAAGCAAAAGCAATAGTATAATATATAAAGCTGCAATCATTCTTTGTGTGTTGCAATGCAAACAAATTCAAAATTACGTGATTTTAAAGTCTTCTCCATTTCACCACTTTCTAGTTGGAAATTACAAAATTTAACAATTTTTATCGAAGTAGCAAAAGTTGTATTACTTATTTTACAACCACTTTGATCGCACCTACAATCACTAGGCCTTGACCTTCCTAATTCCTCTACAATAGTTTTGAAGTGGCCTACCAGATGATAAGCATGAAAAAACACATGATGAATGCAAAGGAAAACAAACAAACATATTAATAATATGCATGTGTTAATAGTTCTCACCTACTCTGCCACCTAGCTATTATATATATATATATGATGGCATAATGATGTATATTTTGTCATAGCAGAAATCTCATCCATTCAAACATTCTTTAAAATCAAAATATTTGTAAAATAAAAACTTATTACCGTAGAGAGTGGCTAAGAAACTTTTAACTAAGTTCCAGGGTAATGCTTAGGACAAGAAGACATGCATAATAAGCATTACTGCTCTTAGATATATTCTATCATTTCGTATAGCACAAAAGACCAATAATTTTGAATTTTCATCACCACATCTCAGAATATAATAGTCCAGTTCAAAGAAGCATAATTACCTTCCCTCAGATTTGTCTGCTTGATATGTTCCTGAAGCTATTGCTTTATGATTTGATAGTATATACTGCAAATCATCAATCAATGCCAAACCTTGAACTAAGAGTGATTCTTCCCTACAAGAGAGAAAAAGGTTTATATGAAAAAGATATTTCTTACAATTGTCAATATGTGTTTATATGAAATAATATCATGTGAGCTGTATTTTTCAGGTCAACAAAGAAAAGTTGCCCATTTGCTCATACAGACCCTTAATCTTTTCATGAGTGGGTTTTCCCATCTTTTCTCATAGCACTATTTTGTTATTCGATGCACCAATTAAATGGTTAATTGCATACCACGTTTCCAGCATCAGTTTTCAATACAGCTGCTGCACCAGCAGGTCCAGGATTTCCTTTTGATGCACCATCTGGTTTTCCTTCTATTACTGATATATTTTATGACGATTTACTCTTTACTTTCTGTTTCTTATTTATTGCTGTTGCATTATTTGTCAATAGAAACAATTTTAATTTCCTACTTTCTCTCTATGTTGTTCAATATTTGTGTCTGGTGCATTTCTTGATATGGATACAAGGATATGACTCTTTAACCTTCGATTACACTGAAAAACTTGGAAAAAATTGAGAACTCTTGTGTTGGACTCAAACTCAAGGTCCAAGATTTCCTTTTGACAAAATCAAAATCTTTTCTTTCCTTTCCTTTTTTTTTCGATAGACTTGTTCAAACAAACAGCAAATTTGCAGTATGCAAAAGGTTTATGCTCAATGTCTCACCTGAAAAGGGCAGGGTATGAGCGCTCCAAAAATCTCCCCTTTCACATCTGCAGCTTTAATAGTGTACCGAGCATTAAGCCCATAGGAAGAAAGATATATTTCAGTTTCCTTTGTTAAAGAGTAGCCTTTGTAGACACTGACTGGAGGATCACATATCTACTCCAAAAGAATAATAACATGTCAAAGTTAACAGAACAACGAAAAGAAGAAACACAGTATCTAAACCAGATTTATTAAAAACTCTAGCACAAGCATAGCCACACTTATGATTCATGTGTTTATCGCAGGTAAAATCAGATCTTATGTGACTTTTAAAATGGGTTTGGCCAGTCTCTTAGCCTTAACTACCAAGATCAGTGAACAATTAAAGAGGAGAAGAAGAGAAGAAAAAAGAGAAACTCACCTGTGGAGGAGAGAAACAAAGAATTAGAAGAAAAAGCTGAAGTTCAGATAAAAGAGAGAATGGAAAAAAAAGTCTTCCTAACGTCTTGTGGAAGAAGAAATAGTGAGGTTAATCAAGTAAAATCTCAGCCCCAAAAGCACTTTTAGGCTGAAAAGCTCAAATTTTTTGCTTTTGCGTTTGTGGAAAAGGACTTCAAATAAGCTAAAAATTTTCTTTCGCTGGTCTCTGTTCTTTAATGCTTTTCAAGAAAAAGCACTTTTTAGTGAAAAATCTCGTTTAAAAAGCAATGGAGAACGCAGCCTAAATCAGTAGAAAACAAAAAGTACGAGGGTCATGTAACAAATTCACTCAATTCTAATATAGGGTTGTAAATAAACCGAGCTTGAATGAACAAATTTTTATTCATGTTTGTTTGTTTATTTTTAAGCTTATTTGTGTTCAATTTATGTTTGTTAAGAATTTCAAATTTTTTTGTTTATATTCGTTTATTTAAAATTATGTGTGTTTATGGTCGTTTGTTTAATGTTCACGAACATATTCATTTAACTTAATCGAACATGTTCACGAATTAAATGAATATATTCATGAACATATAATTGAACATGTTCACAAATAATGTTAATGAATAAATAAACAAATAAACAATAAACAAATACATACACACAGTTATTATTTTAATATTTTTATAAGAAAATATCATTAATAAATAAACGAGTCAATAAATGAGTTTATAAACGAGCTTGTTTGTGAACATGAACGAATCGAACACACCTCTATTCATGTTCGTTCGTTTATTAAATGAACATAAAAATTGTGTTAATACTTATTTATTTAACTTAATAAATGAACATTATACAAACAGTTCACGAATAGTTCATCGAATGTTGTACTCATTTACACTCCTATTCTCACCACCGAACAACATCAAGTTGCTTCCCTAATGCTCAGGTTGCGTCTGCTTTATCGAGACGGACATCCTCCTTTAGTTGCCTTCTGATAAGATTATTTCTGTTTCTGAGATTTGAGGCGTTCACAATCTCATCATCTCTTTCGTCTACAACCACCTTCTTCTTCCCATTCTTCTCTTTAGCTGTAGCCTTCATAAATTTCTTAGTTGGCCCAAACACCCGTCTCTCACGTTATTAAAATGACTTCCACATATAAGACCTTTATTCAATAAACATCCTTATGGCCCATCATTACTTAAATTCAGCTCCATATTAAATCCATCAGTTTCTTTAGAATTTCAGAATTATCCAACTCGACCTCCTCATTGGACATTGGATCCTAACTCAACTGTGAGCCCAAGTCCTACTTCATTACCGTTTCACTAACTCGCTCCTAACCTTTTTATATGATTAAGATTTAGGTTTAGTGATCATAATTTTTTTAATATGATATACTTTTGAATTATGATTTGTTATATTTGATTGAGAATTCTACTAGAATGATTTTCAAGAATGAACAAATGATTGATAGTTCATTTAGAAATAGAATAGATAAGTGATCAATCAAATCTTGGAACAGTTACGTGTTATATTCAAGTAAAATCTGTTTTTTTAATATCCAAAGTAAATTATGTTACACTGGGACTTTATCAATAAAAATTTAATATTAAATATTTAATCGAAATATTTTTTTAAGAATAAAGTTTGTTGTACAAATTAAATAATGAATATTTTATTTCATTTAATAAGGGTAAATTCATATAGTCATTACATTCCTAGGAAAGTACTTAGTGAACTAAATATGATAATGTAACATTTTGGGGATTTTAATCAATATCTTCCAAGATATACCAAACATCCCAAAGTTATTTTGCTGACAATCACATTCCTAGAAATCACATTCTATTGTTGTGTCTTTTGTCAATGTCTTTAGGGAAACCAATAGTTTGGTGAATGCTTTAGTGAGGCTAGCACTAATCGAACGAATACTTTAAGGGTTTGGTGATAGTTTGCTCTATATGTTGTTTCTTTGTTGTTTATCTTTTGTTGGTGTCTTGGTAATTCTGGTCTTTTTTTTGTTGTTCTATTCTGTACTCGTGGACCGAACCACCTTAGTAGTGGTTTCTATATTTTAATAAAATCTTTGCTGAGAAAAACAATTTAGGTAAGCAGTTTAAGGCATGACATGGATTAAATCAAAGATTGAATTCGTCTTTAACAATAAAAGATATTAAAATATTTATAACTATTAAAAGTTAAGAAAAACTTGTATTTACATAAAAAAAAAAAAAGAGATGAAATGAGCCAAAAATAATGAAAAAAAAAGAATCCAAAATAATTTGTAGAAAAATATATATATGTTTTTTTTTTTCATTTATACATAATTGGTTGGACCTCAATTAGTTGATTCGGTCCGGTTATGCCAACATTAAAGCTGAGAGAAAAGGAAAAGGAATATCCAAACCATTGTATTTTGATAAAAGGAAATGAAAGAGAAACAAATAACGTTGAAATTGAAAGATAAAGCTAGGATTGAGTTTTGAGCATTTGAAGTACTTTTATGACATATAAGGCTAATGTCTGAGAAGTAAATATTCATCAGCATCAAAGCCTTCTTCTTTATAAGAGTTCTTCATAGATAAAGATGACATGTTAGCTAGGCTCTTCACAACATCAAAATGCATCCCCATATATAGTTACTAACATAAGCTACGAAACCCAAGGTTTTCAACAGTACACATCTTAACAAATAAGGAAATTAACCTACACAAAAGAAGAAGAGAGAAGGACAACGAAACCCTAGCAGTAGTTTGGACTTGTTTGGTAAGGGGTAACACCCACGTTGTTTGGAGCAAAGAACCCATCTTTCATCACCATCTCCTCTCCTTCCTATATGCACAAAAGTTGAAAGGAAAAAAAAAAAGCGATTAATGTCCAAACTCCAAAGCAATTCTAGCAAAATTTAAAAGAAAAAAAAAAAAACCCAAGTAGTTTTACTAGTTTTTAGAGCTCAGGGTTTAATATACCTGTTGGTGCACGTTAGTTTTCTTCACGGGTTGATCAGGCATAAGTCCGAAATGTATGTGAGGGAAGTGGGCCCACTGAAAATATGAATTTCTTTTCCATACATTAGTCAAAAATATAGAAAACAAAATTGTTTAATATACATCAATAGTAGACAGTCACTAAACCCTAACTTTTTTTTCCCCTTTTTATGCCCATAGCAAAATCAGAGCCTATATTGTCAAGGAAAGAAATATTGTTAAAGAGAGGAAAGGAAAGGTGTGTAATAAGAAAGGGATGGAATCTAGGGATCTCACATTCTTGGCAGCGGCACTGAAGGCCTCTCTATGACTAATATCAGGGTTTCCAGCTTTGATGCGTTGGATTTCGTCCCTGCAGAGAGATTTGATTTGATAGATGTCAAGATCATCCATGTCCATCATTGTTCTCATTTCAAATCCATTTTTGATTTTGTAAATATGGAAATAAGGAGAAACAAAGGTAAGGTAAATAATTTATGGGATTAATCACACTTTACTTGATGAAGCGGTTGTAGGCAGATGGGACTCGCTGTCTCTTCTCCGGAGCTGCGCATTATAAAAAACAGACAGACCACAGACAAAAAAAGAGACACATGCATTAAAATCACCTCACTGACTTTTTTTGGCAACATTTTGTCTTTCATTATCTTCCTCTTTCTCTCTCTTATCATCACCTCATCATCACCGTTTTCTCTCAACATATACAGATCTATCTCTTGCATGGATTCTTCTTTTCATCATATTTTTTACTTATAGTTAGCGGAATCTTGAACGCTAGGGTTTGATAGTAACTAGTAAGGTTGCCATTTTATCACCAAAAAGAAGGAAAAAAAAGATGGGGCTTTTATGCTATAAAAGAAAACAAAAAATTGGAGAAAATGAAGTTTGTGAAGATTTTTGTCTGGAAAGCAATAAAAAAGAGAAGACTTTCAAATTTAAATTAACAAAAATAAAAAGAATAATAATGATCATTCATAGGCAAAGGACTTCTCTGTAACTGCTGCCATATAGGGATGAAATAGCCAAACGATTAAATTAAATATCGTTTAAAAATAAGGTGGTCTTAAAAGAAACCCCCCCCCCAAAAAAAAAAAAGAGAGAAGGAAGCATTTGAAATATAGGGACGTAGGGTTGTAAAGCATTGGGGTCTTGACGTTTTTATTTGGAATTGGAAAAGGAACTTTCGCATAGTGAAAAAGGTTACTTTGACTTCTCAAGAAATAGACCCCCAGATAGATTTGTGCGGCTAAGCTTCTAAATTTCTAGCTACTGAAAAGGGAGATTTGAAGAATAAAAATAAAAAAAAAACAATGATTAAATGTTGAAGAATCTCACGTCTATTGACCACCGGAGGTTTGGGAATATCTTCAACACCTCCATGAATAGGAGGCATAAGAGAGTTATTTGGGTTTGGCTGATTGATTACCATATTTGTTGTTGCACTACTTCGGATCTCCTCCTGCCACATTGTAAAATTGTAAATAAATTGTAACCCAACTTTTGGACTAAATTTTAACTAGAAACTAAGAGTACGTGAAAAATTAAATAGGGAAGCAAGTTTAGACAGTTAATCAAGTTTGTAGATTTGAAACCCTAATTTCTCGAGAAAGAAAATACATGCATACCAGGAGATTGTGAGGAGTGAAGAAAGAATGACCAACGTGATGCTGATTTGTTGTAGGAAGAAGCAGACCAAGCATGTTGACAGACAAAAGATTGGTGCAGTGACCGCATCGAACCGTAACAGTCTTGAACAAGCTAGTGCAAGGAACACTCACCTGAGAAAATGAGAAACGATACAAAATACAAGAAGGAACACAATTGTAAAAAACAACAACAACAACTAAAACATGTATAAAAGCCCAAAAAAAAGGGACTTTGGAGGGGTAATATGAAGCACAATGGGAACGAAAAGAAAAGAGAGAAAGGGACAGGAAATGATACAGCGAGAACAGTGTCACAGAAGTTGCAATGGACGTAACAGAGCTGATCGGAGGGAGAGACGTGGTCCGGTGAAAAAGCAGCTGATGAGGAAGACATCCTTCTTTTTCTTTTCCTTTGTTGTTATTATTATTATTTGATATGAAGCTTTGGATCTGATTGATTGATAGATTGACTGATCAGTAGATATTGATAGGTTTCTCACACCTTGATCTGCTCCTCTTGGATGTGAGTTATGCTAAGCTAGAGATACAAAGAAAGGATTGAGGAAAAGATTGAAAGAGGGATACTACTAATATACTAGGAGATGTAACAGAGCCAGAAAGTGATTTCAAATATTGCTCATTTGTACATGGTTGTAGTTTCAATGGCAATTTGTACAGGTTATGGATGTCTCTTAAACAGGCCTGAGGCCCCGGTTGAACCGAAAAAAAAAGAGGAAATAATAATAAACGGCTTTAGGTTTAAAGGCAAAAGAAAAATGAATGGTTGGCATTCCCAATGGATGTGTGCTTGTATTAGAGAGAGAGAGAGAGAGTGGAAGTAAGAAAGGGACGTGTGCATGCATGGTAGTGAATAGCTTTGGCTCATTCACCTGTTGTTTTCACAGTTAAGATTAAAAAGAGGGGGCTCGGTGAACCCTTTTCTCGGTTCTCTACAATTCCATGGCTGCCTTAACCGGGCCACATATATCATTTTTTTATTTATAAAAAAAAAAACAAACACCCTCCTTCTCTAAAATTAGTTTTTTAACTCAGCACTTGAGAAAAAAAATCAATATGAGAAGTATATAATTGATTGCTACCCAAAAAAAGTATATAAATAATATTTTTAAAAGAAACAATTTATATGATTTATAATTTTTTAAACTATTCTTTTAGCTTATTTTTAAACTACTTATAGTAAGGTAGAGGGCAATGGTCTCGCTCCCCAATGGTAAAATTGCTACTAAATTTTTTGAAAAATTATAAAATTATAAATTAATATAATGGTAAAATTATTTTTGACCCTTCAAAAATTTATAATTCAAATCTAATTCCTTAAAATTTTATTTTCTCCATTCACCCTTGGTGAAATGTTTCCATCTCCAAAATGAAGAGGTAAAAATGCTATCATTTCAAGAATCAAAAGATATTTATACATATATATTAATGATAAATATAAATATAATAATTTAATTGATATATATTGTTCATACAAGATACAAAGAAATAGGATAAGAGGGGGCAAGAATGAGATCAAGGTGGTGCTATGGAGGTTGGTTCACCTGTAAAGGCCAAGAGTCTGGACATGGACAAGGACAAGAGTACAAGGTGATTGAGAGGATAAATGCTGAGAGTAACTTTAGGGTGCTAAAAAGTCGATCCCCTGTTCTTAGTTTTCCAGGGTATTTATAGGAAAGATCCTTTTGTCCATTGGTATGATATTGGCTAGATAAACATTTAATCCCATAATTGCGTAACGGATAATCATAAGCACATGTTATGGGATTCTATTAGCATGAGGTAGTCAAGCCTAAATAGACTCCTTATTATTTTGGAAGTGTGTTCAAATTAGGATAGCATTCTCTTTAAGCCCGAGTGGTAGGTTTCGTTTGAAGTGGGATGGTGGGTCATGCTTAGGAAGCCAATGCATAGTCAACAACAGCTCTTGGGTTGACATGTGTCCTCTTGGTAAAGGTATATACTAATAGCCCCTTGGTCGAGCGGGAGGTTATAAAGTGGCCTTCCGTGAGACATGCTTCGAGACTCCTTTAACGGTTTATCTAGTTGGAGAAGATGAAACATCATCAAACAGTTGTCATACATGCGACATTCTTTTGGGGAGTAGTTGTAACAGCCCAAATTTCTGCGGGTTCAAAAAAATGGTTTCGGAATCGATATCCTAGTCCGTAAATATTATTATTTAATATTTACGAGTATAATTTAGTAATATATTGAACTATGGTTTAGCAACTTTGCTAATTTGAAAGCTAGTTAAAGTACAAGTGTATCAGCCTTAAACTCAGTGGTTTTGAAAAAATGAGGTATCATGACCTCTTTTTCGTAAATCGAGGATGTAAATATTTACAGAGTCATTGTATAAGTAATTTAGATTTTTGATAAGTAATTTTTCTGATTTAGTGATTAATTAAGGTACAAGGACTAAATTGTAAAAACTATAAAATTTTATCGTTATAGATTTTTATTAGTTAAAAGGCATAATTGGTAAACATTTAAGGACCAAAGTGGCAATTGGACCACATCTAGAATTGGGGTGGACGATTATGTAGTGTTTTATGGGAAACAATGTTTAAAAAGTATTATAATTAAATTAATATAAGTTTTTAAAGCATAAAAAATGATAAAATCAAAGTCATCATCTTTATTTTTCTACCATCACTGTTTCTTCACAAAAAGGAAAGCTTGGGAAGCCATGGCTGAAGATTCATATTCAGACAAACTTGTGTTCTTTGCATGGTAAGCTAATTCAATCATGTTTTTCGTAAATTTTATATTTTTGAGATTGTTGTAACTCGATTTAGCTAACCTGTGTATCCATTTTTAAAATTGTTAAAGTTTTAAAATGTTACCATTGATGAATTTTAAAGCTTTTGGTGCTAATATGTTAGTTTATAAGTTTGAAGATCAAATAGGGATTAATTTGTAAAGTGAAATTTGTTAGTTTTGAGTTTGGGGACTAAATGTAATTATTTTGAGATTGTCATGGACTTTCTATAATTATGGATTTAGAGGGTTATAAAAGGATGAAATTGAAAACAAATTGAAAAACAAAGCTTAAATGTGAAAGTTATGATTTTTTTCATTTTATGGGCTAAATTAAATAAAATGTAAAATTTTAAGGAATTGTTGTAAAATGAAATTGGATTGTTATTTGCATGAAATAAAATGTTATAAGACATTTTAAATTAATAAATTGAAATGAATTACCATATAGATCAAAATTTAAATCAATCAATAAATAATCGAGGAAAATGGAACATTGTGGATTAGTCCCTGATACTTCAATTATCGTTGATTTTACCTGGTAAGTTGGTATGGTTTAGTTATATATTGTAATATATATGTTTGAATGGCGTATCTATTTTATTTAAATGTACTTTAATTTGTTTGCAAATTGGTACAAAAAGTGATAAATGGACTAAATTGTAAAGAATTGCATTGATATGTTAATTGTACCCGGGTGAATCTATGATATGATATGATACAATTGGAATGCCAATAAGGTTAGTTGCATGCTTGTATGTGATTTGCACTTCGTGCCTACTGATTTGCACTATGGTGCCTACTGATTCGCACTTCAGTGCCACTATTTGGTGTGTGTAGTACCTATGTATCCATATCTATTATTTAGAGTTCATCAGGCTAAATGGCTTAAATGAATATGTATTTGTATGTATATGACTGATTTTTTGTACATGATGTATATGTTTGGTAGTTCTGATTGAATTGTACTGAATTGAACCGTATTGAATGGATTGATGAGTTATACGTTTGATATACGAAATGCTCACCTTGTTATTGTGGAATGTCATGTTAGGAAATCGAGTTAAATTAGTTATTACAGTATATGTATTTATGAAATGAGGTAAGTTTATCGTTTAAATACCTATGAGCTTACTAAGCATTTGTGATGCTTACTTTGTTATGTTTTCCTGTCTTGTAGTTATCTTTTGCGGAACATCAAAATCGAATCAACTTAGAGTTCACACTATCCAGTATTCGATTTGGTAGTCTTTTATTTGTTCTAGAATCGGTTATGTGGAATGTGTATAGGTTTCGATGTGAATAAGTGTTTATGTTGGAAGATGTTGAAATGGTCCTTATATAATGTATGTTTTGAATGTTTATATGATTTGTATATAATCCTTGAACTATATATGTGTTTACTTGGGGTGTTCATAAGTTTGAACCAAGAATGTGGTTGGTTGTGGATGCTTATTATGATGTTTAAAAGGTGCATAAGGACATTATGGTAAGCTATGGTCGAAGCTTATAAATGATCAATTTTAATGGTGAAAAGGTTGAGTTAATGTGATGATAATGGTAGGATGATTTTGATACAATTATATGATGGTATCCATTTACTTGAATGATATGTAATGTTCATATGACCTTTTTGTATAATGGTGCCAATGTGGCATTTTGTTTAGATGTTTAGGAGGTTGATATATGATCTGTTTTAGCTTGGTTATGGCATGCTTTGAATAGGTTTAAAAGTTTCCAAATGCATCTTTGAGGTTACCTTTATAGGTTGGTTTTAAAACAAACACCAAATGGCCTATACTTGTACCACATGGGTTGGCCACACGACTGTATGATAGACACGGGCTAGTGGTACAGTCGTGTGATTTATGGTAAAAGGGAGTTTTTGAAGCCACATGGTTCCTATTTGTTATACAGTCTGACCACATGGTCGTGTGTCACACATGAGTTGATGACACGGCCGTGTGACTACTGCAAGAATTGATTGATTTTTGTCTACACATCTACAGTGAGTTATGTAACACCCCAAACCCGGCCCATTCGCTATGACCGAATTTGAAATGCCACTGCGGAAAATGTTTGAAAAACTTTTGACTTAGAGTTAAAAACATAAAAAAATTTGTTGTCTTTACTAAAACATTGTGTAATTAAAGTTCCAAATAAAATTAAGTTGCTTAAAATAAAACATTTTCAAATAATAATATAATCGACAATCCAACTTAAAACATAATAAAAGTCCTTAAATACTTAAAGTGGCCCTTATTACAAAAAAATAACCTTTCATAAATAAAATGTGTAAAACAATTAAAATATCTTCTGCATGGGCCACCTCGTATCCACTCCAACCCGGTCCAAGCTTTATGCATCACCTGAAAGGTTTGAGAAAAATTGGGTGAGTCAAACAGACTCAGTGCATAGTTATTTCACATGTCTCCACGTATGGGCTTGGCCCATATCCACACATCAATCACATATCAGATGATAAGGCATTATATCCACATAATTCCACATGTTGGGCTTGTCCCATATCCATATTGATCCACATAATTAGTCATGCAAAATGCATAAATATGCAACATGAAGCCCAACCCAACCTAGAGTCCATCCGTTACTCCTACCTTAGCAGACTCCCTGCCCAAGGCCGTGGCTAATCCACCGATCACATAGTGATCCACATATCTTACCTTGGCAGACTTGCTGCCCAAGGCCGTGGCTAAGCCACCGATCACATAGTGATCCAAATATCTTACCTTGGCAGACTTGCTGCCCAAGGCCGTGGCTAAGCCACCGATCACATAGTGATCCAAATATCTTACCTTGGCAGACTTGCTGCCCAAGGCCGTGGCTAAGCCACCGATCACATAGTGATCCACATATCTGTATCCACGAGGTGACTCGAGGTCATCCTCAATCTACGGTGATGCACACAGCTATCATCCGCCGAGATGGGCACCTAGCCAACACCTCCCTTAATGAAGCACATAGCCACAATCAAGCGCCAATGTAGCACAAGGCTAACATCAGACCACGTACATAATGTACACCCTTTCCTTCGATAGTCACATCCCAAGTCCCATGCATATATGTGTATCATGGCAACATATCACTTGAACAATTATGCATCACATGCCATCACATTTCATATTTTCATCAATGATTATTTAATATCGTAAATCACTGACCTGAGTATTCGATCACCCTCCACGGGTATTCACAATCTTAGCCCTTAATCCGGCTACCATTAACATCATATCACATATACATAAATATAACACATACACACAATCAAGAGACAGTGCGATAACTACGCACCTATTTGGCACAGTCGATTAAATCCCGAAAACGCCACTTGATTATGAACTCTGTCGAAATTCCTTAAACAACCCACATTAGAATCGGCTTTAAGCAATAATCCAAAAGAATGGCCCTTGGCCGAATGCTACACTTACTTACCTTAAAGAATCGAATCCCGAAAGCTTCTCCTTTAATGCTCCTTAATGTTGGCTACCATCACAAGAAACACATATCATGGCACAAACATAATCGGCCATCCCTAAACCAAGGCTTAATCCTTGATTCGACACACTTAAAAGAAAGAGAACCTACACCGATTGCTAGGATAGAAATTACTTACCACCACGTTGCTTGAAGAGACCAAAAAGAGAAAAAGGTTTCGGCTAAACCTTCCCAATGATAATGAGATATTCGGCTAACACAAAGATAGGTATAGAAACGAGGTTGAGATGGTGTTTCGGCACTTTACTAATGAAAAGAGTAAACGCAAGAGTGGAGAGAGTTGAAAGCTTAGAGGATTCGGCCAAGAATAAACTAGATCAAAGTTTCAGCTTTTGAATATGGTGAAATGAATAGAGGAGAAAGATGAATAGTGTTTCGGCTTTAAAGTTTCAAGAAAAGAAAAGAGAACAAAAGAACTTACAAGATTCGGCTATGACTCATATTGAATTAAAATAGGATATTCGGCCACAAGAGAATATGTATGGATTTGGGGTTGAAAGAAAGAAATGATGAATAGGAGAAGGTTAGAAAAATATTGACAACACACCTTAATGCACCAAATACCCAAATGACTTGCCTATAACCCTCTTGACCGAAACTTGGAGAAAAAGAGAAAAACCAAAACTATTAACTATGAATTTTGACACACCTATCTTACTATTACCAAACCAAAAATGCCATCCTACCAAGTCCCAAATTCAGCCAACACCAATTCCTTCACCCAAATCCCATATTTCCTCTTTAATTCCTCCTAAATCCTTCCAAAAATTCGGCCAACCCCCCTAGCCATCTATGCGTCCACATTCATAGTCAAAATGACCATAAAAATATTTCCAAAACAACTCTCCATCATTCAAGCCCCTTATCCCTCCATCCTTCCATAAATCTTAAGATTCTTATCCCAAAATACTAGCTTTCCTAAACTAATATTCAACTTACCATAAAATCTAAAGTCTAACTTACCATAATTAGAGCTTGACCGTCCATTAATGCTAGGATACATAAATATAAAGTCTTCAAAATGCTAATCATGCTACTCGAACCACTTCCCTCAAGCAACTCTTCATGCATCTTAACCACCTTGCCACTAACTCCACATGTGCTTAATTTAACACTTAAATTAACTTAAGTGTCAAGTTCACCTAATCCACTTCACTAAATTTTTAATACTAAGAATTATTCTAGCCTTATTAATAAAATCAAGCCTTCACAAGACTATGCTAAACACACATAATTCATACCCAAGCTAACACAAATAATAAAATAATACTCAAAATTTTCCTAAAGCCCAAGACCCAATCGGCCCAATCCTACTAGGCCCAATTTCGGGATATTACAAGTTACATGGCTTGGGCACATGGTTGTATGACCCCTTTTTTGCATAGTTGCTTTTTATTTTGAAAAAGTTTCCAGTTTGGTCCTATTTTGATTCCTAGTCAACTTTAGAGATTTTGTAAGCTCGTTTGAGGCTCGATTTTGATTGAAATTTGTATGATGTATGAAATTATGATATATTTTATTGTTTAATCAAATATTAAAGCTTGTTTTTTATGTGATTTGTTTCAATAACTGTAGTAGTATTCTGTAGCTCAGATCTAACGAATAAATTGGGTAAGGGGTGTTACATTTAGTGGTATTAGAGTTACGGTTTGGTTAATTCTAGGACTGAACATAGTGTGTATCAAGTATATAATATACATGCCACAATAACCTGTGACAGTGTGATGCCATATGTTCCAATCTAACTATGTTTTCTTATAGATATATTATTTCGGTCGTGTATAAATGTGTTGTATCAGATGAGGTAAATGGTAATGTTCTTGCTTTCGATCAGAGAACTAGTCATAGTGCGCTTGTTCTACGAGGGCCAGATAGTGAAATGCAAGATGTTTTCTTTTAAAAGATGAACCAATGGTTCTTAGAGTTTATGTGAGCTAATCTTGTGGCTCTACAACCTCCACCTTTTACTATGCCTCCCATAGCACCCCTTATCCTCAAAATCTGGTAAATGTTCACAAACCTTAACATCCCGATCTAAAATATGCACTGGTTCTTCTTCAAATGACAGATCCGGTCTAACCTCAATTTCTTCCACCGACACTATATGAGATGGTCTGAACGGTAGCGCCTCAACATGGAAACATGAAATACGTCATGTATCCGATTCAACTCCAGGGGCAACTCAAGCTGATAGGTTACCGGTTCCACACGCTTCACTATCTGATAAGGCCCGATGAACCTTGGGTTTAACTTGCCCTTCCGTCCAAATCTCAGAATTCTCTTCCAAGGTGAGACCATCAAGAAGACATAATCCCCCACTGAAAATTCTATCTCCTTACGCTTCAGGTCTGCATACGACTTCTGTCTATCAGAAGCTTCTTTCAACCGACCCTGAATCAACTTAACCTTGTCCTTAGTTTCTGAAATCAACTTCGGACCTAGCAACCGTCGCTCGCCCAATTCTGTCCAAAAAGTAGGGGTACGACACCTACGACCATACAATGCCTCGTAGGGTGCCATCTGAATGCTAGATTGGTAGCTGTTATTGTACGCAAATTTCGCTAATGGTAGATAATCTTCCCAACTACCCCTAAAATCAATCACACAGCCCCTTAACATGTCTTCCGAATCTGGATTACCCTCTCCGACTGACCATCAGTCTGTGGGTGGAACACTGTGCTGAAACCTAATCTTGTACCCAAAGCTTCATGTAATGCTTTCCAGAACCGAGATGTAAATCTAGGGTCCCTGTCCGGTATGATAGACACTGGTACCCCATGTAGCCTCACAATATCTGCCACATATAGTTTGGCCAACTTCTGCAGCGAATAATCAGTGCGCACCGGTATGAAGTGCGCGGACTTAGTCAACCAGTCAACGATTACCCACACTGAATCTTTCTTAGTAGGCGTTAGGGCTAGCCACTAACAAAATCCATGGTTATTCTCTCCCACTTCCAAAGTGGAATCTTCACCGGTTGCAGCAACCCCGAAGGCAACTGATGTTCCATCTTCACTTGCTGACATGTCAAACACTTGCTCACAAAGTCGGTAACTTCCCGCTTCAACCCTGGCCACCAGTACTGGTCACGCAGGTCTCGGTACATCTTGTTCCTTCCGGCCAAACACTTCCACTTTCCATATCCCATGATTTGCTCCCCGATTCACTCCTCAAACTCCTCTCCATCACTCATTCAAACTAATTTGGCTGAGTCTCCAACTTCCTTGCAGAGTCCAAGCTGAACTCTACTTCCTCCATCTGCTTAGCACAAAATAAAAGCCACAAATTGCAGCATGTGGGATTTGAACCCCACTTCCCTTGCTTCACAAGTGACGCCAACACCACTCCACCACGGGCTTCCTTGTGTTAGCAATTTACCAATAATTTCTCTTAAGCCTTGCCTCCAACAATCCTCTCCCCTAAAGTGCCCAAAAACCAAAATTTCTCCAGGACTCAAACTCGACCCCAGGCCTCCCTAGGGCCTCTAAACACCCTTAAACAACACACCGAACCAACATAACATTACACAAATTTTACAGACCCCTAGATTTTTGGATGTTACAAAATACGGTTTTGAAAGCTTATTTTTTATGTCCTAGTTCGTAAATATTATTATTTAATATTTATGAGTATAATTTAGTCATGTATTGAACTATGGTTTAGTAATTTTGTTAATTGGAACGTTAGTTAAAGTACAAGTCTATCGACCTTAAATTCAATGGTTTTGAAAAATAAGTTATCGGGACCTCATTTTTGTAAACCAAGATTAAATATTTATAGAGTTATTGTATAAGTGACTTAGATTTTTTATAATTAAATTTGCCAATTTAGTGATTAATTAAGGTATCAAGATTAAATCGTAAAAATCGTAAAAGTTTATCTCTATAGATTTTTATTAGTTAAAAACCATAATTGATAATCATTTAAGGACCAAAGTGGCAATTGGACCACATCTAGAATTGTGGTGGACGATTAGGTAGTGTTTTATAGGAAACAATGTTAAAAAAATATTATAATTAAATTAATATATGTTTTTAAAGCATAAAAAAATGATGAAATCAAAGTCATCATCTTTGTTTTTTCTACCTCCACCGTTTCTTCACAAAAAAGAAAGCTTGAGAAGCCATTGTTGAAGCTTCATATTCGGCCAAAGTTATGTTCTTTGCATGGTAAGCTAATTCGAGCCCTTTTTCATAAATTTTATGTTTTTGAGATCGTTGTAACTCGATTTAGCTAACCTGTGTAACTGTTTTCAAAATTGTTAAAGTTTTAAACTATTACCATTGATGAATTCTAAGCTTTTGGTGCTAATGTGTTGGTTTATAAGCTTGGAGATGAAATAGGGACTAATTTGTAAAGTGAAATTTATTAGTGTTGAGTTTAGGGACTAAAATTTAATTATTTTAAAAATGTCATGGAATTTTTGTAATTATAAATTTTATAGGGTTATAAAAGGATGAAATTGATAATGGATTTTAAGTGTGAAAGTTATAGTTGTTTTGGTTTTAAGGACTAAATTGAATATAATGTAAAACTCTAAGGAATTATCATAAAATTAAATTAGCCTATTATATGCACGAAATAAACTATTATAATACATTTTAAATTGATAAATTGAAATGAATTAACATATAGATCAAGATTTGAACAATCAATAGATAATCAGGGAAAAGGGAAAATTGCAGATTAGTCCTTGATACTTCAACTATCGCTGATTTTACTTGGTAAGTTCATATGTTTTATTTATGTATATAATTGTAATATATATGTTTGAATGGTGAATCTATTTTCTTTGAATGTACTTTAATTTGTTTGCAATTTGTTACAAAGGTGAGAAATGGACTAAATTGTAAAGAATTGTATTAATATGTTAATTGCACCCAAGTGAACGTATGATATGATAGGATACACTTGGCATGCCAATAGGGTTAGTTGTGTGCTTGTATGTGATTTGCACTTTGATGCCTACTGATTCGCACTACGATGCCTACTGATTCGAACTATGGTGCCTACTGATTCACACTTCGGTGCCATTGTTCGTACTTCGATGCCACTATTCACACTCTGGTGCCACTGTTCGCACTTCGGTGCTTTGGTGTGGTGCAGTACCCGTGTATCCGTATCTATTATGCGGAGTTCTTCGGGCTAAACAACTTAAATAATATGTATATGTATGTATATGATTGGTTTGTTGTACATGATGTATATGTTTGGTAGTTCTGATTGAATTGTACTAAATTGAATCGTATTGAACGAATTGATAAGTTATACGAATAATATATGAAATGCTCACCTTGTTGGTTGGGAATGTCATGATAGGAAATTGAGTAAAATTTGTTATTACAGTATATGTATTTATGAAATAAGGTAAGTTTATCGTTTAAATTCTTATGAGGTTACTAAGAATTTGTAATGCTTACTTTGTTATGTTTTGCTGTCTTGTAGTTTTCTTTTGCAAAACATCAAGAGCAGATCAACTCGGAGTTCACACTAGCTAGTCTTCGATTCGGTAGTCTTTTATTTGTTCTAGAATTAGTTATGTGGCATTTGTATAAGTTTCGATGTTGTTAAATTAGCTTTATTTGATGAACTGTTATGATATAAGAAATAAAAATGCTTTTGAATAAAGTTTATTTTTAGACAAAGAAATTATAAAATTCAAAGCATAAAAATCATTTCAAAACTTCCAAACATCTTAGAAAATGTATATAACACTTAGTAAAATTTTGGACAAAGTTCAAAAATGATTTAACTCTTTGAAGTCAATTGAAACATTTTTAAATAGATTGAAAAATTGCTCCCTACAAAAGGTATCTTTACCTTTTAAAAAGTATCGTTACCTATTTTATTTTTATCAAAACTATCTTTGATATTGATATTGTTTTTGCATTACTTAATGATTTTTCAAACAATTATAAAAAGTATCGATACCTTTTACCAGGTATCAATAAAATGTCTTTGATATCAATGTAAATGAAATTTAATGGTCATTGAATCAGACATTAAATGCTAATAGTATTGATATTTGTAGAAAAAGTATCGATACATTTTGTTGCAGGTGAATTTAATGATTTGATATTTTCATCCCTAATGGCTCTATTCAATTCCTCAACAACCAAAACGGTTGGATATCAATTAGAGGGTATAAATACCAACTTCCAAAGGTCATACGACAAGTGAGATTACGATTGATCAAGTGTTTCAAGATACATAAAAAATTCATTACAATTAATTTGTGCTTCAATTCTTTATCTTCTTCTTGTAAATACTTGTGAGCATTCATTGTTTTTTTCTATCAGCTCAAGTGTTTTCTTTTTATTTGTGCTTAATTGGAAAATATCCTAATCTTGTGAGGATTGAGGATTATTTCTTTGTTTGCTTTTTTGTTATTTTCTTTGAGAGGGTTTGTGTCATAAGGTTTGGGGTAGAAACCTTAAGGGAGTTTTGTAAGGTTAAATCTTTTCCTCAAAAGTTATCAAATTAGTGAATTTAGAAAAATACTTAGTAGTGGAAAGCTAAGGTAGTGGAGTAGGCAATTGGGGTTGAACCACTCTAAATTCTTATGTTCATTTTTCTATTTTTTCTCTCTAACATCAAAATTTTCTTTAACAGCCAATTCACTCCCTTTTGGTAAATTCAGTTTGATTATTTGAGCTAACAATTCATATTAGAGATAGCCTTTAAAGACACTTTAACAACTAAGAGAAGATCCTCAGAGAAGCTCAAATGATCATTAACACATTCTACAAAATGATGTCCACTTCTGGGTCAAATTTCTATGAAGAATCTCAGTCCATCTCAAAGCCTCCATACTTCAATGGAGCAAATTAGTTTTATTGGAAGATAAGAGTGATGCTCTTCATTCAAGTGAATGATCTTGCAGCTTGGGATATCAGCATGGATGGTCCCTTCACTTTTCAAAAATAAGAAGAGTAATTAATGTTAAGGAGTAAGAGAGAATGGAGTGAAGAAGATAAAAAGAGTGTATAGCTTAATGCTAAAGCCAAGCACATTCTATTTTGTGCACTTGGTCTGGATGGGGTCAATAAGGTGTCATCTTGTTCTAATGCCAAGGAGATATGAGACAAGCTTGAGGTCACTCATGAAGAACAAGAAGAAGCCTACTTTTGCTTTATGGCTATAGAAGATTATAAGGTAACTTCTAACTCATCTACTTCAAATTCTTATTCTTTTGATGAGTTGTGAAATGCCTATGATGAATTAATCTTGGAGTTTGAATTAATGGATTCAAAATATAGTAAAACTATTTCAAAACTAAAAGATGAAAATAATTCACTCTCCAAAGTCAATCACAAAATTGAAATTAAAATAAATGATATGCAAACTATTATAAATGATTTTGAGAAAAAGAATTGTGACTTTCATAATTTACTGTGTAAAGTTCATGATGATCATCAAAAGCAACTTGAGTTGCTTAAGAGTGAAAAAGCTCACTTTAAGTTTTTGAAAAAGAGTTTGAAAGAGGAGAATTTAAAATTTGTTAAAAATAGTTTTAATTTCTATAAACATAGAGGTCTCTCAAGATTTTATAAAGGAAAATTTATTAAGAGTATATAGGTTTCTAAAGGACTCATTACTACTAAAGATAAGGATATCTTTTCAAAATGGATACCTAAAGGGACTAAAATTATAGGAACGAATGCTTATAGAACCCAAAAGAATTTGGGTACCACAAATAAGGACTTAATTCTATGTTTTTAGCGAAAGGAACATTGCTTCAAGGTGGAAAAATCAAGCATAAAATCATGGTACCTTGATAGTGGATGCTTAAGACACATGACCCGTGACAAGAGTCATTTTATTGAGCTTGAGCCAGAAAGTGGAAGAGTTACATTTGGTGAAAAATCCGAAGGACTTATCGAAGGGATTGGCTCTATTGGTAAAAAAATTTCACACCCTAGAATTTAGGAATCCAATTAAGAGTGAGATAGTGTATGTTAATTCTTTTTTGGGTGCACCATGATAGTTTAATCTGCCACCTGACTTGTTGGTTAATGTATGTTAATTCTTTTTTGGGTGCACCATGATAGTTTAATCTGCCACCTGACTTGTTGGTTGGAGAGTTAGAGTTTTGGCGCATACTAGCATTAAAGCATTTGCTTGTTGGCGGTACTTAGAGTTTTTTTGAACACTAAGAGACTATCAAATGTATTAGGAAGCTGTAGGAAACTTAAATGTCTTTAAAACCACGCCAAACGGGAGTCTTCGCCAAGATATAGTATGCCTGATTTGTATGAGTAGTGTTTATTTGGATCGCATATCGGGTTAGTTGGATTTGTTTGGATTCTGCAACAATAAAAGACAGAGATCAAAGTAAAGACTAGAGTAGCAAAATGAATTAAAGATTACTTGTACACTAAATCAAGCCAGCTAAATAAGTCATCTTAAGCAACATGGTTGGCTATTTCTCAATAGGAGTAAGTTAGATTGATTTGACCTCCCCAAAACTAGTCAATAATGAGGTTAATCTTTGCTGGATTTTCTTTTACCTACCCTAGATTTGGTAGAGACATCAGGGGAATGAGAATATATTTATGGGAAGTGGACATTTCAAATGGTTTTTTTGGGCTATCTAATTAATGTTCAGGTTCTTTTTTCTAATCTCAACATGCTCTTCTTACTCTTTGTTAAGGTCGAACTAAGATAGATGATTCAGCCTTCTGGTAAGTCTTATAGCTTTGCACGTTACGACTATAAAAGGGTAGAGTGTTATAGGAAGGCCCTACATGGGGGTCTCGTGTAGTTGAAATATTAGTAAAATGTATGTAGTAATGATTCTAATGGAAATCTTATGATCATTTAACCAGTTGTTGCTGCTGGATCAGGAAGGACTGTCGAAGCAGAAGCTCTGAGCCAAGGTAAAGGTAAGTCTGTAGTAAGTCTCTAAACCTGACTCCTTCATGTCATGTAATTATGCAAATTCTTATCTCTAAGAGATATGTAACCTGACTCCTTCATGTCATGTAATTATGCAAATTCTTATCTCTAAGAGATATGTACAAATGCATAAATGGGGTGAACAATGTGTAGCATGGTATAACATTGTATGATACATATGTTGTTATTGGCATGTATGTAGTCCTTGTTTAATACTTTCTTGTTATATGGGTTCAATATGTGACAATTTCGAGTTATGTAAAAAGGTGAGAAAAAGATTCATTTGTGTTGCCTTCGGTAGGGAAGGTATATTGCTAACCGGACAGGTAGGCCACTGTGAAGATAAAGATTTATTATGTAGCCTCCATTAGAGCAACTTTAATGCTAACTGGACTGGCAGATCATGAAATAAATATGTGAATAGTCTATGGTCATGACACCATATGATAATAAGTCAAGAGGACATGAATGTATAAGAACATATAGGAGAAACCTATGGCATCCACAGAGATGGTCCACCAAGACAGTAAACACAAATTTCTGACAGGCCTTTGTGGCAAATTCTTAGGAAAGTCTTTGTGGCGAACTCTTCAGAAAGCCTTTATGGCGAACTCTCCGGAAGGCCTTTTTGGCGAACTCTCTATAAAGCCTTTGTGACGAATCCTTTGGAATGACTTTGCGATGAACTCTCCAGAAAGCCTTTGTGGTGTGTCATCTGGGAAATCCATAAAGTGAATTCTGTATGATCAAGTGGTGAGATGCTAGTCTGCCTTGAGTAAGATCTAGGTATGCTTGTGATGTATTTTCTGATAGAATTCTCGATAGAGTAACCCATTGATGTATCTGCCTTATTGATCTACCATGATAGAGTAACCAACATTGTAAACCATTTAACACCACTTTTAATATAATTTTCACATACCAAAACTTAACTACCAAATCAAATTCAAAGCTAAACAATCTTATCAATCCAAACCAGTTATGTCAACCTATGGAAAATTAGGACCTATTCATTCGCTAGTCACAAATATGGCTCACCACAATGAAAATTTACACACACACATTTTCACAACTTACCAATTCATCCCAAAGTTCATATCATCATTAGACCAAGATTATATTCATTCAAAACCACATAAGTACAAACCTAATCCTATATACATGCCACATAACCTAGACTGGAACAAAGAAAAGTTTACCAAAATAGAGGTTGGATAGTGTGAGCTCTGGATTGATTCGACCCACGCGTTCTGTAAACTAACATAACTAGAGATAGGAAAACAAGCTAGATAAATATTATGAATGCTTAGAAAGCTCGTATGAAATTTATAGAAAATATATTAACCTTAAACTAAACTAAACTATTAAACCAAATTAGTAATTAATATGTCATCCTTGTCTTCCTTGTATACATTCCCACAAAAACAACCAATAGGTTAGTTTGTTTCTACATCAAGAACTGTTGATGCAAAACACATATACTTATACAACGAATTAATATGGAAAATTATATGATATCCAAATTCATGCTCAATTTATAAACACATATACTTAAGTTCTTTTTTACATCACATTCGATAATGCTCATTTTGTAACATTACAATTTAATACATTCAATCATTTATTTACTCTCAATTCATATGTTTAGCAACCTATTTTCATATTTAATCTTTCTATTAATTTTGAATCCCATTATTAACTATTTTTGCCTAGAGAACTATTGTAAATATACTTCGAACGCACGGGACAAGATTGCTTACATGAGCTGTGAAAATAAATGCTCACACAAGCTGTGAAAATGGGTCTTCTCACACGAGCTGTGGGTCAGGATGGTAATTTACATGATGTCGCGCGCATGAGTTGTGAAGAATCTGTAAAAAAATGCAGGACCTTAGGCATCATTAAAACATCCGAGACCAGCACCCGAAACTGTATAAACCCTAACGACATGCAATTTTGATCTTAGCTACTACTATGTTCACACGAGCCCCATTCCTCATATTCAATCCATTTTCACTCTCTGGAGTCGTATACTTGCTTTTCATATTTTCGATAATAGTTCACATACATTAATGGTGATATAGCATCATATGCCCATTATTCCATCATATTACAACATTGATCAATCAATACTACTCTTCTATTCATTATTAACGTTTAAACTTCTTATTTTACAATTTAGCCCGATAGATGTCGCATTAATAGAAATTACACTTGTATCTCTATAAAACTAATAGTTACAAACACACAATTCAAACATAATAATAGAATACAATAAGTTCCATATGAAATTACCTGGAAAATGACAACCACAAAGTGTTAGGGACTAATATGAAATTTCTCCTATTCCTCGATAACTTTCGATTGATTTAATTCCAATAGCCTTACAACATCTTATTATATGCATATGAAAACTTAATTTCATTTTACACAATTTACTTTAAGTTTCGCATTTTATTCAATTTAGTCCCTAAAATCGAAATAGCTATATATTTTAAATTCATGCTTTGTTTTATAATTGAATTTCAATTACATCCCTGTAAAGCCCTCTAAATTCAATAATTATAGAAATATCTTATCAATTTTGAAATATTTTTGTTTTAGTCCCTATACTAAAAATTAAGATTTTTTTACTTTACAAATTAATCCTTTTTCATATCTAAGTAGAAAATGGTAACATCTGTGTTTTAACTCAGAGTTAATTACAGTGATGGATCGAGTCAAGAATTAATGCAAATTTTTGAAGCATATTAATTATGAATTTTGAGTATTAAATTAGGAAGTATTTAGACTCGATAAGAAATTAGAAAATTCTTATTAGGTAGGAAAATTTTAAATAGATGCATTAACTTAATTGAAAGAATAGAGAATTTGTTGTGGCCAAAGTAGGAAAAATAAAAAGTTAGGAGATACATAGTAGTGGTGCAAAGGAAGGAAGGATTAAGAAGAAATTTAACCAAAGTGAAGTTTGAGTTATCCTAGGAATAATGAAAGATGAGGAAGGATAAAGTGGTAATGTAACACCCCATACCCGGTCAAAACGCTACGACCGAATCTGGTATGTTACAAAAAAGGAAAATTTTAGAACCCGAGTTAGAAACCATGAGTTGAGAAAAACTTTGCACATCACTATGCCTTCGATGAAGATTTAAAAAACAGTTGTTTATCTTAAGCCGTAGTACAGTTCAAGTTTCGTAATCCAATGTCGAATTTTTGAAGAAAAACTATATTGAGCGATCAATTGACAATTATCTTGAGTCTTAGCTTGAAAATTTGAGTTAATTGTTACTAAAACCCGATCTTAATTAACCAATTATAAAATCTTAGAATTTAAAGTTTTTAACTCTAGAAAAACACCCTCTTAGATTAGATTATTAGGCATGCCACAACAATTAAACAAAATCGAATGAACGAAACCAAATAACATTTTAAAGGCCTTATTACAATACCAAAATTCAAATTAAAAGTAGTAATGATCCAAAATAATTATTAAAGGTAAAATTAACTAAAAACGTTATGCATGGCCACCTCGAGTCCACCCCGACTCCGTATCCGCAGTCTAAGGATTACCTACAAAAATTAACGGAGAGGTGAGTCACCGAGACTCAATGTGCAAATCCCCATCCAAATGAGCTTTGGGCTCTCACACAGTTTCATATATTATGCAAGTATGTAATGCAGCCCAACCAACCTATTATGTTCAACCTCCATATCTCCTGAATCTACCCCAATATCTGTGGCACCTAGCCACTGGTGGTACCTAACCACTGGTGGTTCCAAACCATTGGTGACAACGTCACAAAATATAGTACGTGGGGCCAACCCACTTGTGGTACCTAACCACTGGTGACAATCCCGTAATAGATATATATGTGGGGCCAACCCACCGTGGTACCGAACCACTGGGACGAGTCACAAATCATCATATATGTGGTACCAAACCACTGGTGGTTCCAAACCACTGAGACTTAGTCACAAGATATAGGATTATGTGGGGCCAACCCACTTGTGGTACAAAACCACTGGTGACAGTCTAAAGAGATCATATTTCCTCCCTTTTCACCTCATATCCCAATTTCATGCTCATGTTTAGTAGTTAATTAACATGGTATGCTCAAGCTTACAATACATGCATTTATTGATAACAAACATAGTAGAACTTACCCGGAGTCCTCGCTTTTACCCACAAGGGTATTTTAGTAACCAATAACGTCACTTCGGCTTTCAGACATAACAGTTACTAACAAAATAACATTCAAAATGTGTGAGAGTTACACACATGATAACACGTAATACCACGCTATCTATGTCGCTACTCTCGCTAATCGGAACTACGGCTATCTGTTTACGACTCTTCTCAAAAGCTGGCCTACAGCTCGGTGGCCAATCTCGAACTGCTGACACTGCTTGCTTCTTAAACTTAGGGATCGAACCCGAAGGTTTACTTCCCTCCCCAACTTGTACGTTTCTTGCATCCATCAAAAATCCTCGGTCAATAAATTGCTACGAACAAAATGTTTGTGGGTTAAGGTGTTGGATAACAGATAAATCGATTAATAGAACAACTAGGGAGAATCTTCTTACCTAAGCCGGTTGAATCTCGAAGTCAGAAGGCTTGGTTTAACAAGTTGATCGAACACCTATACAAATACCAAGTGATATTCGATTTGGAAGAGATTAGATTAAAGGAGATGGCCTTTCGGCTAAACAAGGAACATGAGTCCTCCTTCCACTATTCGGCCATAATACCAACACCACCACTCACCTTTGATTAGCCCTCTAAGATTCGGCACAAGCAGTCAAAGCAGAGAAGATTCAGCTTGGAGATGGCACTCTAAATGAAATAGACAAACATAATGATCAGGGGTTCGGTTTCCAGAGAAGAAGAATGAAAACAACTCAACAGGGTTTAAAGGAGAAGATTCGACCAAGGGGGAAAAAGAAGAAAAAATAAAAAGAGTAATAAAAATCTTACCAAGATATGAGATGTGAACTCGGCTATGAAGAATTATTCAGGCAAAGAAAACAAATGGAGTGATGTTGAGATTGAGAGGTTTCGGCTAAAAGAGAAATTGAGGGTGTAGTTTCGGCCTCTAGTGAATGGAAGAGAAAGCAAAAACCACAACAATGGAAGTCAAAAGGATTCGGCAAGAGAGGAGTTCATGAGAGGAAAAAGAAATGAAAAGGAGATGAGAATGAGGTTAGGGGTTTCGGCTCCTTGATGATGCAAATGAAAATAAAACAAAGGTGATAAGTGAAAGGCAATGTAGGTTTCGGCCAAACACCAAAAGAAAAAAAGAAGAAGAGACTTAGGAGGTAATTCGGTTTTGGTACTTGAGAGAAAGGAAAATGCAAACCAAAAAGTGTGGGAGTGTTTCGGTTTTGGCACAAAAGAAATGAGAGAAAAAGATACACTAGGTGCTCTCTAGCTAGCCGAAATACTCAACACTCCTAAAGCTATCACCAACATTCGGCCACTCCCCCTAACACCTTTCAAAATTCGGCTAACACTCCCCCTCTCCCACAAACACTATGCCGTCCCCTCAATCTCTCCTTGACTCCCTCTCCTCCACCCATTCCAACCGATTGAATCATTCAAACTCCTTAAATCCCTCTCCACCATTCCTTTGAAATGTTTGACCAAGTCCTACCTCTTTCCTCTAGAGTCCAAGCTGAAAGCAACTCTTCCCCACCTTGGCGTCAAAAGAAATCCCAAAAAGGGATTCACGTAGCTTGAACCTACTCCTTGCCAGCTCACCTGAGGCGTCACTCACCTGCCTCTGAAGTGGCGCCTATTTGCCACTTTACCAAGGCACTTCTTGTGCCAAAACATACAACCAACCCCCCTTAAGTCCTATCCCATTCAGCTCCCCTTCAAAGTGCCCAAAAAGCAAATTTTTTTACCAAGACTCCGGCTTACCCTTAAGTCATTCCTGGACCCTAAAGTACCCTAAACTAGCATGACAAACATAGCATTCACACACAAACACATAAAATGCAAAGGCCCTAATTCAGGTTGTTACAGGTAATTAGCCAAGTAGATATTTATTAGGCATAATGATTAAGGGCGATAGTGTTAAGATAGATGGCTTAAGAACTTATCAGCAATTTGACCTTTTTAATTAGAAGAAGATAGGATATTTTTAGTGGAATTGTGTAGAAAATTGGATAAAAGATGAAAAGTTGTCATCTTTTCATCTAACCAAATTGTCACTTTCATCTTTACAATCACCAATCTTTTGATTTTATTCCCTTTGTGTTCTTCCTCCATTGTTGAACCAATCAAGCTCAAAACCTTCCTTTTTCTTTGAAATTTCTTTAATAAAAACAAAAAAGGCTAGTGAGCATCTTAATCTCTTGAGAGAACCCCCCATAGATGTGTTAAAGGAGAGAAAAAAACTATCATGCCATACATGTTTATTTTCATAATCTAGCATAGAAAAGTTATTTTGATTTTAGTTTTAACTTATAAATTTTATATGTTTTAAATAAATTTAAGAAAAATAAAAGAAGGGAAAAGATCAAATTGAAGAAAAAGGGAAAGAGTGAAAAGAACAGAAAAATACATCATCTCAACTATTTTGTTTTAAGTACTACAAGGATTTAAATTTATTTTCTTTAAATGTTTATGATTTTAGTATAGAAATTATTTTTGATAGAAATGTAATATATATATATATATTAAACAAATGATTAAATTATGAAATTATGAAATATGTAAAGAAAATTATAGGTGAAGAATATGAAATGATAAAATTGTTTGAATACTAAGTAATGATTTTGTGAAAGAAGTATATGTGTCAAAAAGGTATTATACATGTGATTTATTTACTAAGGACTAAATTGGGAAATAGGAAAAATGTTTGTTACTCTTTTGAGACATATATTTATCTTGAGAAATTGTACTAAATTCAATTTTTAATGCCCAAGTAGACGGAATTTAGAACAACTAGGATATTAGTGGCATGCCGTTAAGGGACCTTAGCGCGCTCTTCGATTATTAACAAATTAGTGCTCTTCGCTTAGCACATTTGTGCTCTTTGTTTAGCACCTTAGTTCTCTCTGTTCATTAGTGCATAATAATGCACTATCCGACATGTTCTATAAAAGTCTACTATGGGCTAAGAATATGAAATGTGAACAAAAGTGAAACATCAAAGTGTTGAGGTAAGTTTAATAACTTTAAAATTTAGGTTGAATTTTGTTAAAGTAAGGTATAGTTGTAGAAATTTGTATGTGTGTAAGCATATTTATTCTTGTAGTGCTTACTAAGCCTTTACTGGCTTAACGCGTTTATTTCAATGCGTAGGTACAATTATACTTGAAGAGCTAGATTCGAGCTAGGAGACCTCTCATCTCATCACATCTTCATAGGCGAAGAATGTAGGTACTATCTTTTGAGTTAAAATGGCATGTATATAGGTATTTCAAATGTGTTCCCAAGTGTTAGGGACTAAAATGCAAACCCTTTAAACTTTATCTATTTTGATATTTTAAATTGAAGTATTTTGGTTCTACATGAATTGAATTGTTGATGGCCATATGTTTGCTTGCGTATGTGGTTTGATAATGTGGTTACTTGGTTGATTCAGAGTTTTTTTAAATTACTTTAAGGAACCTTGAAATGATTTTAAGTGTTGTAAAGAATCCAAAGCTTTGCAAGGGGTTTTTAGCAAAATTTACAACTGATTTTCATCGAAATTTATCCAAGGTATCGATACCAAGGGTATAGGTATTGATACTTATGCTTTGAAATTAAAATTTCCAAAACAAAATGTAATTTTGGTATCATTTTTAACATGGATATCGATATTGAAGGCTAGGTACAGATACTTAGGCCTAAGGTATCGATACCGTCATCAAAAGTTGAGTTTTTGGAGTTCCAGAATGCTATTTTGGTATTTACTTTGTGTAGTGGTATATATACCTTTTATAAATTATCGATACCTTCTGTTCAAGCATCGATACTTTGCCCTTGTTTTAAGTAAAAAGAATTTTAGAATAATTGATAAACCATAATTTATACATATTTTGACCCATGCTTGCTTATTTTTGGATGAATTTTCATTAGATTTGATGAATTCGATGCTTCTAATCCTTTAATTTCATGTTTTACACTCAGGAGAGCTTAGGGAGTCGAAAAGAGTGAGAAACGGGCCAACAAGGGACAAAATGGGCCTACCTCAGAAATCAACACGGCCTGCACTGTCGCACACGGACAGACCACACGACCGTCTGTGACGAGCAGAATCAAGCACGACCTAAGCTATCGAACACGGGCGTGCCACACGAGCGTGTCCCTGCTGAACCCATGTCTAATTTTATTCAGAAAAGGTTACTTGTAGGCCAAGAAAGGCACTCCAAAGCCTATATAAACACCACAGGGAAGAGCCTAAAAGGGAGACACGGTGTAGAAAGGAGAAAATACTTGAAGACAGCCATCGGGAGCAGCTTGGAAGAAGAATCTCCATCAAGACTGAAAATCTCCTATCAATTTCTCTTGAAGTTTTTGGGTTTTCTTATGTTTTGTAGTTTTCCTTATTTTTAGATGTTTCCCTCTATCGGTATGAAGTAAATCCCTTAAATATCTAAGGGGATGATACCTAGATGAAACTTATTACTATTTGATTTATAAGATAAATATTTGTTCTTATTCTTAATTGTGAGTTCTTATTCTTGTTTTAATAATCCAGGTTATTGATTCAAGTCGAATGTGCTGACAACAATCTACTATAATCCAGGTTATTGATTCCAGGTTTAGAAATCGTAGGGAGATAAGGCGAAGTCTACAATACATAGAAGAAGAGCAAGAAGGCGACACTAATACTACCGAGGAGATGGCTGGCAACAATCTACTACCTCCAGTGGTTGCCGAAAATCTTGCTCCTCGAACGATGTATGATTATGCTAAGCCTACTTTAACAGGAAGTGAATCAAGTATTGTTAGACCTGCTATTGCTGCAAATAATTTTGAACTAAAACCTAACACTATTCAGATGATTCAATAGTTTGTTCAGTTTGATGGTTTGCAGGATGAGGATCCAAACAATCACTTGGCAATTTTTTTGGAATTCTGTGACACTTCCAAAATTAATGGCGTTTCTGATGATGCCATTTGCCTTTGGTTGTTTCCCTTCTCATTGAGGAACAAAGCTAAACAGTGGTTGAACTCGTTACCATGAGGATCAATAACTACATAGGAACAAATGACTAAAACATTTTTAATTAAATATTTTCCGCCGGCTCTAACGGCTAAGTTGAGGAATGATATCTCTTCTTTTGTGCAGATGGATTTAGAAACAATTTACGATGCATGGGAAAGATTGATTACTATAGGTTCAAACCTTTTATAATGGTGTGAACCCCTCAACTAGGCAATTGATTGATGCAGCCGCCGACGGTACACTAAACAATAAAACACCTAAGGTTGCTTACAATTCATTAAAGAGATGCCACTGAATAACTAACAGTGGAAAGTTATGAGGACGAAGCCAACAAAAGCCAGCCGGTGTTTTCAACATCGACGCAGTTACCATGCTATCAAACCAGGTAGAGTTTTTAAATAAAAAGATTAATGGTTTGTGTGGTTCTTCACAGGTACATCCAGTGATGCAGTGCGATACGAATGGAGGAGGAATAGGCAATACAGAATATCCATCCTACATCCCTGGCATAGAAAGCGAACAAATGAACTATATAGGTAATAATTCTAGACCTCATAACAATCCCTATAGTAACACTTACAATCCTAGATGAAGGAACCACTCAAACTTCTTATGGGGTGGTCAAGGAAATCAGAGACAACAACCCCCTCCAGGCTTTCAACAGCAATCCTACCCACAGGAGAAGAAGCCAAACCTTGAGGAGATGCTAACAAAATTCATCTTGGTGTCAGAAACCCATTTTCAAAATACCAAAATAACACTAAAAAATTAGCAAGCATCAATTCAAGGGCTCGAGAACCAAATAAGACAGCTTGCTAAGCTAATATCTGAACGGCCACAAGGCTGCCTACCAAGCAACACTGAAACTAACCCAAAGGAGCAACTTCATGCCATTACTGCTCACGATAATGAAGGGTTAGACGAACCAAAACTGAGGCAAGAAAATGTGGTAGATAAAGGTAAGGTTGAGGTAAGCCATAATAAACCAAAAATGGTAAGTATAGAGTACAAACCTCGTGTGCCATATCCCAATGCGACGAAGAAAGACCGCACAGATGAACAATTCGGTAAATTTCTTAAATTTTTAAAACAATTATAAATTAACTTACCGTTTATTGAAGCTCTTTTGCAGATGCCCAATTTAGTAAAATTTTTAAAAGAGATTTTAGCAAACAAACGGAAGTTAGACGATGCGTCACATGTGGAGCTAAATGCAGCTTGCTCAGCAATTTTGCAGAATAAACTACCCCGCAAGTTAAAATATCCAGGGAGTTTTATGATTCCTTGCTTAATTGGTGGTTTATCTGTTAATAATGCTTTAGCTAATTTAGGGGCAAGTATCAATGTTATGCCTTATAAAATGTTTAAACAACTAGGTCTTGGGAAACCTAAACAAACTAGGATGAGCATTCAATTGGCTGATAATACCATTAGACTTCCTAGGGGTATAATTGAAGATGTGCCAGTCAAAACTGATAAATTCATATTCCCAGTAGACTTTTTTTGTTTTAGATATGGATGAGGATAGTGACGTTCCTTTAATTTTAGGGTGACCCTTTTAGCAACCGCTAGGACCATTATTGATGTTGGTACAAGGGAATTAACACTTCGTGTAGGTGATGACATGGTTAAACTCAAAGCACGTGATTCTATCAGAATATCTAGCGATCAAGATGACACAAGCCCTGTTAATGTAAGTAAACTTAATGTTCAATATTCTTTGCAGGAAATTTCTCAGAAAAAGATGACAGAGCCATGGTCTAACTATCATATTGAGAATAGAACTTTTCATGAGGAACGAAGGCTCCAAATCGAGGAACTAGATGAATGGCGAACACAGTTTAAGGAAAAATTGAAAGTACACGATGAACTAAGGCAGAGCCATGGCGAACCTGAAAATAAAACGAGTCAAATTAAGGTTGGAGATCAAGTCCTAATGGATAATGCAGATCCTTGTGTTGCCACTTCTGAACCTAATGGAATAACCCCTTTTACGGTACTTAATATTTTCCCATACGGTACAGTCGAGGTAGCTCATTCCAAATTTGGCACCTTCAAGGTAAATAGTACTCGTCTAAAACCTTATTATAACAAAATCAATAGCAGGAATGAGGAGTTTGAACTCCTCGTACCATCATGATATTGCGAATGAAAGGTGAGTTGAGCTTAGACTCTAAATAAGCACTTCTCGGGAGGCAACCCGAGCACTAACCTTATTAATGTCCATATTTTTTATTTTTAGCACCTAACTAAAAACTACCCAAATTAATAGGCGCAGGTTTTTCTACCCACACAGCCTTACACATGGGCGTGACCGTTGTGAACACCAGGAGTAGGTACATCGGCATGGTGGAGACCGTGCGGACACGGGACAAAAAGTTTTCCCAAAACATGGGCTGGGATAAAATGCCACGGCCGTGCGATGCTGGTCGACACTGACTAAAGAATAAGGGATGCGATAAACCTACACGGGCATGCCTTAAGACCGTGTGCGATACTGAGTAAATGACACGGGCGTGCGACACACCTATGCCCAGAAACCGTGGTTGAAATTGAGAAAGTCACACGGGTGTGCGACACGCCCATGCCTATAGGTCGTGGTCGATACTGACTAATTAAACACGGGCGTGTGAACCTCTACACGAGCGTGGGAGAAACGAACGAAGCATCACACAGCCGTGCGATTCGGTCGTGTGACCCAACACGCCCAGGGAACACGGACGTGGGCCAAAACACTGACACACCCTAAACCAACATTCACGAAACACACGGACTAAAAATAGGGAAAACGGGCGTGGCCCCTGACCGTGTGTCCCAATCCCTATTTAAACCCCCTTCTCCTGTTCACTTTCTTCCCCAAATCTTCTCCCCTCAAACCCTAGCCACCGCACCCCTTTCCTGCCACCGCCTTCCTCCACTTTCTTCCTTCCTCCCTTCTTCCCCAACCCGAAACCCCCCCTTTCCCTTTTCTTTTCCCCTTGTATTTCTTCCTTCTTTTTCCCTTCCCCTTCCCTTTTCCTTGCACCAGCCACCACCTAACGCCGCCAACCTTTCCCTCACCCGAAATACGTCGACCGACCGTTCTTCCTCGACCCATCGCGCCCCACCCTGGCCACCATCCTCACCACCGTTGGTGACTCTTTTTCCCTTATTTTTTCATATTTATTTTCTATTATTTATTTTTCTTATCTTTACTTTGTTTATTATTTTATTATTATTAATTCCATTTACCCGCTTCGAACAAGCGGAAGGGTCTCGGCGCGATCTCCCAGTGCGCGACCACTTTACAGCAGATATGCCACCACTTCCTCATAGACCAGTTCATGCAGGATGCTTCATTGACTCGATTTCAAAAGGTTCAAGGTACTACTAGAGTATTCTCCCCCACCTTCACCTCTGCCTAGTTCATCAGGCTTTTTTTCACAGATTCCATCTAAAATTCAGGAAGTTTCACTTCTCTCCCTATCTTATGACATTCTTACTATATTGTCATTATCTATCTTTGTACATTGAGGACAATGTACATCTTAAGTGTGGGGAGTTTAATTATAGTATTATTAGAAAATCCTTGAATTATGTCTTATTCTTAAGTAAATTTTCTCATATTACTATTAGAATAAAATTTCTATTGACTTATGATTTCTATTGATATGTTTTGGATTAAGTCATAGTAAATTGTGCATTGATGGTTTAAACTTTAAGACATTAGAGAATCAAGCATGATAAGTCTATTTTCAGAATTAAAAATTTATTAGGTTGTTTCCCTAAATCTAAATATTACTTTCAAGTTTGAAATTTACAAGGTTGACATCAAAAACCATAAATTTTGTGAGACTTTGAGCCTTTTAGAGCATATATTTTTCTTGCTCACTTTATTGTTGGTTATGAGTGTGTTAATATTGATTTGTTATTCTAAAACTTGCTTCGATTATGCATGTCGAGACCACACACTTGATTTGGTATACTGAGATGATAAAGGCACCTAGGTTTTAACCCACTTAGTCCATTAAAAACCTACCTTCATAATTAAACCCTAGTAAACCCCTTTGAGCCTAATAAACCGTTCTTGACCCACCCTTAATATTAACCCAGAACCAATTAGAGAATTTTTCCTATTGTATTAGCCCCTTTTTGTCGAGATTTGAGTTGAATAGTTGCCTAACTATGTTCTTTATTTCAGATGTTAAATTCTTTCTTATTTTTGTAAGTGAAATATATATATTTATATATTACTAGTTCTATGTTATTTGAGCTTAAGCAGTTAATTTCACATTTTGAGAAGAAGCTCGTGTTATTTTTCAATTGTAATTATTCAGTATTAGTTTATTTTTCCAGTTAGATAAATTGTCAGTTCAATCTGAATTCTAACTAATTCAGCCTCTATCCACACCTTTAACCCAAGCCCCGTTACAACCCTTTTTAAAGACCTTTTGATTTGTGTATCATCTCATTTTATGGTGGTGGTGATTTGATTTTCATGCAAGCCTATGGTAATAACTTTTCATGTTTGACTTTTGGGTGCTTAATTTGAACCTTAAACACTTTGAGTGATTTGAGGGAACCTTTAGTGAGGATGTCAATTCTTGTCGGTTTTGAATCAAAGGTAATTATTTAGATAAGGGGGAAACACCTATGTTTTCGTGCTACAAAAAAATTTTGTGACTTAGATTGTTTGAATCTTTAAAATTCTTTTAGTTAAATTATCAATGTATGAATTATCTGTGAATTATGATGAGACATTATTGATGAGAATTATGAATTAAGGATGTAACACCCTAAAAATCCGAGTATCGATATATTGTATGTTTTGGTGTTTAGCTTATGAATGAAATTTTTCTTTTCTTCTTTTTTGTGTTTATTATAGTCTTGAAAAGGGCATAGAATTATTCGGGTATAGAATAATTTTTAGTATTGAGAATTTATTAAAGTGGATCAAGTGACCCTGATACTTAAGTTAATTTAAGTGTCTAAAATTAGCATAAGATGAGTAATTGGCAAGGTGGTGTTGGCGCATGAGTAAATGCATGAGGGGAGATGTTCGAATCCCTTGGATAGCAATTAGATGACTTTTATTTTTGCACTTGTATGGCAAGTGTCGGTCAAGCAATACTTATGGTAAGGATGGACTTTTTCATTTATGGAAAGTAGACTAAGGGAATAAGGTAAGTACTAACTTAAGGTATGGAATTAAGAAATTTTGGTATGATAAGGGGACATAAGGCTTGGATTAAGGGATGAGGTTTTGGAAACTTTTTAATGGCCTATTGACCATGTATGTGGACGGTATGGGGGGCTAGGGGGGATGGCCGGATTTTGTTGTTGGCTTGGTAAGGTTGGGTGTTGGATGAGCATTTTTTCTTTTTGGTCAATTGGTGTTTTCTTATCAAACTTTCTCTCAAAATTTGCTCTCTTCCTAGCTGAATATACCTAAAGCCTTGAGGAAACAATTGCATCTTTTTACCATTTCTCCCTTTTTGACCATTTTGGTCTTAGTTTGATTTCTATCATCAAGTCTTTTCTCTCTTCTTTGTGACCGAAACCATATAACCATTTAGACCATTTCTTTTCTTCTCTTTTTCTTCATCATTGCCGATTACACTTTTGATCTCAAAGCTCTTTTGTTTCATCTTTATTTATTTTCTCTCCTCCCTATTCTCTTTTCCTTTCATGGCCGAATATTGGTAACCATTCACATAGCCGAAGTTTATTTTTTTTTCTATTATACCATAGCCAAATCTCCTATTCTTCTTTAATCTTGATTTTAATCATTTTTCATTAAACCTTGGTTAATCGTAAGATAGAGGAGGGTCGAACTATCATCTTGTCAAGTCATCTTGATAGTTAATCAAGTTGGGATCATTTTAGCAAGGTAAGAATGAAACTCTTCAAGGATTATTGATCACTTTCGTTTTTTTTATCATGGACTATCACTGGGATTTGTTATAATCGAAAGTTTTACGTATAGGAATCCTTTGGAAATCACTTGGGATTTTAAGGTAAACCGAGTCTGTTCTTTTAAGACATTAGTATTAAATTCCGATTTATATTAGGACTAATACTCTTTTGTTAAAGGAGGCGAGCAAGATAGGGACGAAAAGAGTTGTTAATAGTGTTCGGAAGAGGGGCGGTTCTGTTAATCCCTCTAAATTCAAGAGAAGGGCTGTTTCAGGAATCCGAGATTTTCCACCGGGTTGTGGACCCACATCCGAGGAGAATCAATTATTCGAAGTCGTTCGTACTTCCGAACCTTTGTTTGTTCATGGTTTTTCATCGGTTAACGAACCATCAATCGGGGAGAAACCGCATATAGAAGTGGTTCGAAATTCTGAGGGTAAAGATTTAGATCGTTTATCAATAGTTTAGTTTTTATTAAATATTAGTGTTCTAAATTATTGTGATACGTTTAGGTATCGACGAGTGGGAAAGTCTAGTTCTCACAGTAATCAGGTGTGTAACTTCACACTTATCTCTCGGGTTAGATACTAAACCGTAAGTATTGGGATAAAATCGTAAAGAGGGCAAAATTAGAAAAAAATACGTAGTAATTAACACTTTTGTTAAATTGGGCCGAAAAACTGCTAGATTGTTAAATTGGGTCGAAAAACTGCTAGATTGTTAATTTGGGCCGAAAAACTACTAGATTGTTAAATTGGGCCGAAAAACTGCTAGATTGTTAAATTGGGCCGAAAAACTGCTAGATCGTTAAATTGGGCCGAAACACTGCTAGATTGTTAAATTGGGCCGAAAAACTGCTAGATCGTTAAATTGGGCCGAAAAACTGCTAGATCGTTAAATTGGGCCGAAAAACTGCTAGATCGTTAAATTGGGCCGAAAAACTGCTAGATTGCTCTAATTGCTATTTTGTCTTGTGGGCCAAAATAAAAACTTGAAATATAGACTTACATGTATTATGGGCTTTCTGTTAAATTATCATATGGATATATATATATTTATTGTTATGCATACATGTTAGCATGGGTTGGGATATGTGATGAAGAGAAGAAAGGCCTGTTGCCAAAAATCTAGTTCAGTGGCTCTGCCACAAATTTTTAATGGCTTAATGCCTCTAGTTCGGTGACTTTGTCACAATCTAGTTCGGTGGTGCACCACAATATTATTTAAAATGGCTTTATGCCTACGATTGGTGTGTTGGCGGGGTGGGTTGACTTGATCCCCACAGGTGTGTTGGTTGGTACGGGAGGTGTGTAGCGGATGGAAATTAGGTTTGGTTGGGAAATTTCATTTTACATGCATTTCATTTATTATATTGCTAAATCCGTAAATGGGCTCAAGCCCAAAATAATGTCTTGATGATCTGGCCCAATGAATGCGGTAAGTGAGTTACACACTGAGTTCTGAGTAACTCACTCTGTTTAATTATCCATCTCAGGTAATGGCAATTGACGGAGGCTTGGGCCGAGGATGACTTCGTGGAGGCCATACTGCAGACATGGGTTTTATAAACTATGAACTTTTATTAAGTGATTTCTTTTAATTACTATTTTGGGTATGATGTAATAAAGCCTTTATTAATATTTTTATGGATTTTTATGTGTGGATGGATTTAATTTTGTTTTTAAGACACTTAATATGGGCTTATATTAATTCTATAAGGTTTTCTTAAAAATTTGTTTTAAAACAGTTGAGATACTTTAACTATTCTTGATTTCAAATTCTTCTGAACTCTTTAAAACTACTTAAAGGTTTTTGATAATTAAATACTAAATGATAAGATTCCAAACTAGTATTTCTCAATTCATCGATTTTAAATCATTTTTTTTAATTTTTAATTTTTATTTACTTCACTTTCAAAAGGTTTTATAGAATTGTTTTACCTAAATCATTAGAGAATTAAATGGATGTCGATCTGTGTGACAAACCAAATCTCGTCTTAACGCGTAGACCTGGTTTGGGGTGTTACAAAGGAAGCTAATTTTAATTGTAAGTTGAGGATTGTGCTTGAGGACAAGCAAAGGCTTAAGTGTAGGGATATTTGATAAACCATAATTTATACATATTTTGACCCCATGCTTGGCTTATTTTTGGATGAATTTCCATTAGATTTGATGAATTTGATGCTCCTAATAATTTAGTTTCATGTTTTACACTCAGGAGAGCTTAGGGAGTCGAAAAGAGCGAGAAACGGGCCAAAAAGGGACAAAATAGGCCTACCTCAGAAATCAACAGGGCCTGGACTGTCGCACACTGACAGACCACACGGTCGTGTGTGACAAGCAGAATCGAGCATGGCTTAAGCTATTGAACACGGGTGTGTCACACGAACGTGTCCCTACCGAACCCAAGTCTAATTTTATTCAGAAAAGGTTACTTGTTGGCTAAGAAAGGCGCTCCAAAGCCTATATAAACACCCTAGGGAAGAGCCTAAAAGGGAGACATGAAGTAGAAAGGAGAAAATACTTGAAGACAGCCATCAGGAGCAGCTTGGAAGAAGAATCTCCATCAAGATTGAAGATCTCCTATCAATTTCTCTTGAAGTTTTTGGGTTTTCTTATGTTTTTTAGTTTTCCTTATTTTTAGATGTTTCCCTCTATCAGTAAGAACTAAATCCCTTAAATATCTAAGGGGATGATACCTAGATGAAACTTATTACTATTTGATTTATAAGATAAATACTTGTTCTTATTCTTAATTATGAGTTCTTATTCTTGTTTTAATAATCCAGGTTATTGATTCAAGTCGAATATGTTTATTCAGAGGAGCAAAACTCCCTGTTTAAGAGTAGATCAACACAATTAAGTGGAGTTGAATGCAATCCTAGATATAGGAGGACGTAAATCTGCCGAATTAGAGTCAAATCTAATAAGGGAATCCATAGATTGAGTTAATGCGACAATAGGGGTTTTAATTAGAAAGAGATTTCAATTAATCAACTTAGAGCCAGTTGTTTTTAGTCTCGAAAGAGATATTAACATAAATCAGGGATTTCATCTGATTAAGTCAAGTGAATAAATCGTATGAATCAGAAGTAATAAGTGAAGTCTAGGTGGATTCTTCCTTGGGTATTGCCTCTTTCATAAAGTTGTCTAAAAGTATTTTCCCAATTTATTCTCTGTCGTGCTTTTAATTAGTTTTAGTTTAAAAGAAATCACTCCAATTCTTAGGCTAGATAATAAGAAGATAGTAATTACTAGTACTCTTGGTCCTTGTAGATACGATATTTCCAGTCTTACCATAACTATACTATTAAACGATAGGTGCGCTTGCATTTATTGGGATCAGAGTTAGTTAGAGACACATCAATAATTTCCTAACACAATCGAATATCCAATAATGACCTTAGATGTTTATAGTAATAATTATTTGGTTAAATAAGTTAAAACACTATGTATAAATGTTTAAATCATACATTGTCTAGCCAAAATTGCTTTGGCACCTAATGTAATAGTCTTATATTGGGTCCATATGATTGGACTGGGTATAGGGGTGTGGTCGTGTCTGAAAGTCTTAATATTTATATAATGAATGATCGAGCCTAAAAATTAACTATGACAACTATACGAGCCCATTTTTGCCCGGGCCAATTAAAAAACCAATAAAATGTCCAATTACAAATTAGCCCAATTAAATTCAAAATCTAGACCCAACTTACAACACTCAGAACCCAATCAACCCAAATACCAATAACAGCCCCAAATTTCATAACCCATTTACAATGGCCCAAAAGGCCCAGAACCTTAACAGGTTCAGAGACCTAGGGTTTCTAGGAAACCCTAGGTGCTGCAGCCCCATTTGCGCATCACCACGCGCGTCTGCCACACGCGCCCCTCACTCTCGCGTGCGCCTTTTCAGATTCTCGTGCATGCCCACGCCCGCATTTCCAGATCTTCGCGCATGCCCACGCGCGTCTCTCACGGCGCCCTTCCCCGTGCCTCGGTCGAATGCCCGTCGCTGCTGCAGTACCACTATGCACACCGACCAACGGCCTTAGCATGCCTTTGCTTTGCCCATACCCTACAGACAGAAAACAAAACAAACAACAGAGAAGTATGGAACAAAATAGTTGAATAATAGAAAAGCATTGTGTATTTGGCTATAAAGCCATTCAAAATCGATGTAAAAGGGGTTCTTTTTTTTTTTAAAAAAAAAACACTTGAGGAAAGCAATCAAAAAGCAAAGAATCAAAAGAAAAAATAACTCTTGTAACCCCCTTTTTACGCATTATCAGAAATCAGAAAGCAAAAAAAGCAAAAAAGGTTGATCTTATTTTGTTCGTCATTCTCATTTACTGTTCGTTTTATTTATTCTTGTTTTCGCCATTTTTGAATCTTTATAAACAAAAAATCAAAAGAATATTAAAAGGACTTTCGTTTTCTGTTTTCTCCGATTTGGGGTTCTGTTTCATCTTCTAAGCGCATATATATACAGAAATAAAAAAAAGGAAAGAGTTTACCGAGTGGGAGGTTTGATCTTCGTCTTTACCATCGTGATCGGAGTTAGACGAGGATCTCGGACGGAAAGCAATGTGAGTGGGGGCACATAACGACAGATCAGGGTCTATAAAAGTAGATCCAATCTCTGTATGTTACTAACCGCCTCTTTCAATGGCGTTTTAGTGATCGACGGAGAGATCTTGGTTGCGGCCGAGGGAAGTAGAAGTTTTAATTCCGGCCAGGGTTTCGTCAAAAAGGGGGAGGCTAGGGTTTGGTCTGGAGAGAAAAGGAGAAAGCAAAAAATCTGATTTTTTTAAAGGAAGGAAACAAATGAAATTTTTTTAGGGATTTCGGGCCTGAATAGCCCCTACAAAACGGCGCCGTTTAAGGGGGTAGGATCCGCGCGCCGACCCAATTTGTGACCCGGATCCGCTCCCTTCCGCTGTAAAAGGATTTTTTATGCAATTGGTCCCTAGATCTCCTGATTCTTTTACAGTTCAGTCCAATTGGAACGCGGCGTTTTGGCTAACTAGACTATTTACTGATTTGGTCCTTACTCATTTACGCGCATTACCTTTTAATCCTTTTAGATTTCAAGTTTGATTTATCACTCTTTAGCCCTCTAATTTTGGTCTGACTTTCAATATAATCCTTAGATTATTTAGTCAATTATCTATTTATTGATTTCCTTAATTGTTCTTTTAATAGACATTCAGTACGTATAAAATGTTTTAAATTGTTTTAACTATTATTTATTTTATTTACATGTTATTTTCATTGATTTTATATATATACTTTTTATATATAGATATTACTTATACTAAAAATATCATTATGTATATATTTTGCATTATTTTATATGTATATATCTATTGTGTGTATAATTCACTTTTTTTCAAAATCATATTTATTTATTCTATACATGTTTATGTATTATTATTTTCTATATGTACATATTTTCCCTTAAATCATCTATAAATAAATTTAACCTCTTTTTAAATTTTGTTTATACATATACGTTTTTATTTTAAACTTAATGTATATAATTTACTAATTTGAAAGATCATATTTTGATGTTTAATTCATTTTTACAACATTTTTACATTGTTACTTGTTATCGTTATTATATATTTCGCATTAAGTTATCTCCATAATCATGTCTATTTGTATAATGTAAGTTTGTATATTACTTCATGCTTAATGCTATATTCATGCTACTTGTTGTTGTTTTATGTTTCTAATTCCAATGTATTTAAGCCCGTTATTAGACATTATGTTTTATTACAAACGTACCAAATAAAATGTATTGAGCAAATTTGAAAATTTCATATTAAAAAAAAAAAACAAGGCAGTATCTGTGTGTTTAGAAGTACGGAAAATTACATCCTAACGTGCTGGGTGTTGTTTTTTGTTCATCTAAATAACCAAATACCCTTTTCATATGTCTTGAAAATCAAAGATGATCTCGATGTCAGAGTATAAAGGCGTTATATCCTAACGTGCTGGGTATGATGCTTTTATTCCTTTGAAACGAGTTGATTTTGAGATTCAATCCCAAAGGGACGAACTCTATTCTTTTAAATTTTTACCCTAAATATTTTCAAGTTTTCAACATTGGGACAACATGAATCAATTTGGGACCAACTTTGGACGTTGCAAGGGTGCTAACCCTTCCTTGCAAGTAACCGACTCCCGAACCGATTATCTCGAATTTCGTAGACCAAAAACACTATTTTAGTAAACCAAAACATTTTATTAAAACAAAGGTGATCCGATCACACTTAATAAAAGGTCGGTGGCGACTCTCTATTTTAAAAAAGGGTCGATCCTTATTTTTCCAAAACTCGTAAAAAAGGGTTTCGACAGCATGGCGACTCCGCTGGGGACTCGAGAGTCAGGCCATAAATTGATCAATTGTTGTCTTTTTGATCAAAAACTTGGAAAATTGTTTTGGAAAATCATTTCTTAGACGCATTTGATTGTGCTATGTTGCATGAAATACTTTGGCATTGCATTGCATGACCGTTGGTCACACCTTTAAGTAGGAGTAAGAAACTAAGCTTTCGTGAGGTTTTCACCTCCGCATGGGCTAGTGGATTGCTTCCGGGATATATCCGTACCTATGTGCTCCGTGAGGTTTTCACCTCCGCATGGCCATAGGGAAATGTATCCCCCTGAACTGAACTCGATCCGTATGAGCCTATAATGGATGAGGATTGAGGAATCTACTGGTTCAGGTACCCCTCTTTAGAACCAAACTACAAATAGTAAAACCTAAGAGCCTACCCTAGGTCGAGTGCCGAAGCTTTAATGGTTACCTAGATAAGTGTTTGATGATATTCTATTTACTCTGATTATGCGATACTGACTTGCTTTGATTCATTGTTGTTTGCATGTCATTCCACATTAAAAGAGGTGTCGATTTCTGTGCAATTGCTAAGATAGGAAGTTTGCTATGGAGAACGATTTTCTTGATAAAGTAGAAGACAATGCGGCCGTACGCGTATGGTCAGAAAAGTTACAATTTGAAAAAGGAGATAGCTTAGTTGAGGGTTACACGTCGGAGCTGTGGGACTTCACCCGGATCAGCGTGACACAAAACGAGCTTCAAGAATTACGCGATATCTGGACTCATTGGGAATATGAGGCTAAACAAATGTTCTACCATAATTATGGTGATATCTCTTACTTATTGGATGTCAAGGTAGATAAACATATGTTTCGGGCTGTGGTCTAATTTTGGAATTCTGCATACAGTTGTTTCACTTTCGGAAAAGTGGATTTGGTGCCGACCATAGAAGAATATACCACTTTGCTTCATAGTCCCAAGATACAAGTCGATAAAGTTTATATTAGGCCTGCTTATGTTCCTCCTTTTGCCAAGAAACTGATGAAGATTACGGGAATGAGTGAACATTGGATCTTAGCTAGAATTTAGCAGAAAGGCGAGGGGAGATGTATTCCTTCGGTAAATTTAAGGGATCTAATTTTGACGCACCCTGATGTGAGAAGGAAAGTTGATACTTTCGCCTTAAGCATCTATGGATTAATAATTTTCCCCAAAGCCCTAAGACACATAGATCAAGCAGTTGTGGATCTATTTGACCGATTGGATAAGCAAGTTACACCTGTCCCAGCAATCCTGGCAGAGACTTTCAGATCATTAAACGTATGCCGCAGAATAGGAGAGGGAAGGTTTATTGGATGTGCACAGTTATTAACCGTATGGTTTCATGGCCATTTTTGGAAGATGGATAAAGTCTCTTATCGGCCCTTTCGTGAAGACTATTCACCGTTAAAGGAAGAAGTAGCCATGTCAAGGCGAGAAGATATAACAGAAGAGGGATGGATGACAATTTTTTAGAATCTTCAGGAAGGAGACATTGAGTGGAGAGCTCCCTGGATGATGCCTGAAGAGATACTTTATAGATGTGGAGATTTTAATTGGGTCCCTTTACCCGGAATTTGGGGGGCCGTCGGATACGCCCCTTTACTGGCAACAAGACAATATAAGTCTAAGCAGTTTGTACCAACAACGTATGGTTTGGCCCAGAGTGAATTCTCTTATGCAGGAGAGAGTTACAAGAAGAAGATTAGGGAAGTCGCGAACGCTTGGAAGCAAACACATCGGATGAAGAGAATAAATGTGGGAGAAATGGTGACTGCGCGTGGTTGAGTAAAAGAACTAACGATAACATCCCGGGTCCAGCTTTAATTGACGTTCGGTCAACAAAAGAATGCCTGCAGATAGTTCCAACTGAGCTAGAAATTGTAAAGCAAGATTTTGCGAAGCAAAGTTTAGAACTTGGGAAGAAAATCGAGCAACTGGAGGGGGAAAAAATGCATTTGAAATGGGATGTAGAAATACAGAAGGCAGAAGCAGAAGAGTTAAGAAAAGGGAAAAGTAAAGATGAGGAGGATCTGGATAGCCTAAAGAAGGACTACAAGAAGATGCGCCTCTTGATGAGAACTGCGGGGTTGGGAAAGACTTCAGGACAATGGCGACAAGAGTTGCAGGAAGAAAAAGGTAAGGCTGAACAATGGGAAAGGAAGTTCCAAGAAATGAAAGCTCAGAAGGAGACTCTAGAAAGGCAAGTGATAGAAAACCAAAACGGAGGAAACGAATTGAAGTCTAGAGTGGCAGAGTTGGAAAGGTCCATTAATTATCATCGAAATCGTAACTCAGTAATAGAATTAAAGGCGAGTCTGAGCAAAATTGAAGAGATGAAAGAGAAAACTGAAGAGTTAGAAATGGCACTGCAGAACTGTCAGAATCATATTGGGTACTTAAAAGAGAATGAAGAACGACGGGAAGTGGAGCTGTACCATTCCCAGAATCAAGTCAAAGATAGAGATTACCTTATGGGGGAAGCTATAACCCAGATACGAGAGATAGCCGAGTATTTACAGACTCTACCTGTACAAGCTGACACATTGAGCATACAGTTCGAGACACGGTCGGATCGTGGACGAGAACTAGCTTCCCTACTTACGAAGATTAAAGCCTTAGGTTTTAGAGCAAGGCTGTTCTTGTATTTTATTTTATGTAAAGAGCTTTATTTTCCAAATAAAGTTTGCTGTATGGAATTGAATCAGAGTTGACACCTTTTTACATTCATACCATGCATTTGCATTGCATTGCGCGCAGTAGCATCACATCACATCACATGCATTTAAGTTTATAAAAAGAGGCCTAATTAGCTAAAATTAACAGAAAGAAAGAAAGAGAGAAAAAGGAAGTGGAAAGAGAAAATCTGGAAGCGGAAAATCACTACGGGACACGCGCTAAAACCAGGAAAATGGATCAAAGGTTCGAACAATTCCAGAAAGAAATGCAGGAACAAATGCAAGAGCAAATGTTAAAACTCCAGCAGGAAATGAGGGACCAAATGTTGGAGGCCCAGAGGAACATGATGGCCCAAATGACCCAAATAATGAAAGGGGAAATGGATAAGGGGAAAGGTCCCATGCCGCTGGTCGAAGAGGATAGTGATGGCATCCTCCCAGGTTTTACCCCACCGCACGCAAGAGCACAGCCTGAGGAATATCTCCAAAGGCCACCAGTTACAATCAGGCCCCAGGAAGGGCAGGATGACACTAGACCTCCCGTGAGCTGTCATGTAGGCTCTGGATCCCAACCAGGAGATAGCCCGGCCAACCCTGTTGTGCCCGATCTAGATGCAGTAGAGAAAATGGGGTCGAGAATAGAATCCTCAAGGCAACTAGAGGATCATTGCAAATGGCTGGAGGAAAAATTCAAAGCGCTGGAAAGTATCGATCATCATCATGGGATCGACGCAAAAGATTTAAGCCTAGTTCCAGATTTGGTACTACCCCATAAGTTTAAAATTCCTGAATTTGAAAAATATAGTGGAGCTGGCTGCCCGGAGGCCCACATCACCATGTTCTGCATACGGATGGCTGGCCACGTAAGCAATGATCAACTATTAATCCACTGTTTCTAAGAGAGCTTGGTGGGCGCGATAGCCAGATGGTATAACCAGCTTAGTCGGGCCAACATTAGTTCCTGGAGAGATTTGGCTCAAGCATTTTTAAAGTATTACAGCCACGTCACAGACATGGCGCCGGATAGAATTACTCTGCAAAGCATGGAAAAGAGACAAAATGAGAGTTTCAGACAGTATACGTAGAGGTGGAGGGAGGTCGCCATGCAGGTCCAACCACCCCTCTTAGAAAAAGAGACTACCATGCTCTTCATTAACACCATGAAGGCCCCTTTCATAACCCATATGATAGGGAGTACAAGTAAGAGCTTTGCCGACATAGTAATGGCAGGGGAGATGATCGAACATGCCATAAGGGGCAGCAAGATCGAGGCAGGAGAAAGCCCTAGAAGGGCTGCTCCTAAGAAAAAAGACAGCGAAGTAAACAACATGAGTACATACAACAAAGGGTACTCGAAATTTATCATGGTTAATTAGCCCAAGACGATTGCAGCTGGACAACAAGGGCTAGCAAGACAGGAACCGAGAACCAGACCGAATACCGAAAAGATCCAATTTACACCAATTCCAATAACGTACAAGGAGCTATACTCGATTTTATTCAACGAGCACGTCGTGTCCCCATTCTATTTGCGACCATTGCAACCCCCATACCCTAAGTGGTACGACTCTAACGCTCACTACGATTACCACGTAGGGGTAGCGGGGCATTCAATAGAGAATTGCCTTGCCTTCAAAAAGGTGGTCGAGAGGCTAATAAAATGGAGGTTGTAACACTCGACGATAAGATAAAACAGGGGAACCCACTACCCAATCACGAGGATAGAGGGGTAAACGCGATTGGCGAGAAAGTGGTGAGAAAAATCAAGAAGGACATCACGGAGGTGAAAACCCCATTGAGAGTAGTCTAAGAGGAGACGGCAAAAAGAGGATTGACATATTTAGATCCTACGGAAAAAGGGAGGCATATAAAGAACTACTGCAAACTTCATAAAGCCAAAGGGCATGAGGAAGAGGAATGGAATGTATGTGCGACTGAGGAAGAATTGACGAGGCCTGGAGTCAATTACCCGAGAATCATCATCTCGCGAAACACGAAAGGCGGGGTACAGGGAAGGCCGAAGATTATAATTCAGAAACCTGCTTCTTTTCCTTACCAAGACAGCAAAAAGGTACCCTGGAACTACAATTGCAATGTGACGATACCAGGGGTGGAAAGCTCCACTAGCCTTTCCAAGGAGGTCAAGAATGAAGGGTTCTACACGCGTAGCGGGAAGCGTTACGATCTTGGAAACAAAAGAGCGGAACTGGTAAAACCGAAGACTGTGCTGATTGGGCAGAAAAAGGAACCCGAAGCCCCTATCAATGAACCCGTAAAAGAGGAAGAGGCCAAAGAATTCTTGAAATTCTTGAAACACAGCGAATATAGCATGATGGAATAGCTGCACAGACAACTAGCCCGTATCTCCGTGCTAGCCCTACTTCTAAGCTCGGAGGTGCACCGCGAAGCACTGATGAAAGTACTAAATGAGACTTATGTTACTAAGGACATATCTGTCAACAAGTTGGACCGTCTGGTTAGTAACATAAGCGCTGACAATTTCATCTACTTCAGCGATGATGAAATCCCACCCGGAGGCATGGGATCAACGAAGGCTTTGCACATAACTACCCGTTGCAAGGGATATACTCTGCCAAGTGTGCTAATAGATAATGGGTCTGCATTAAATGTCCTACCATTGGCTACACTCAAGAGGTTACTGATAGACAGTTCTCACATGAAAGCATGCCAAAATATAGTGAGAGCGTTCGACGACACTGAAAGAAGAGTAATTGGAAGAATGGAGGTACCGTTATTGATCGGGCCCAACACATACGAAGTGGATTTTCTGGTCATGGATATCAAGCCCTCTTATAACTGCTTATTGGGGAGGCCATGGATTCATTCGGCGGGAGCCGTACCCTCATCGCTACACCAGAAACTGAAACTGGTAACGGAAAATCAGCTGGTAACTATAAACGCTGAAGAAGACATCATAGCGACCGTTACCAACAAAGCGCCATTTCTAGAAACAAATGAGGAGGCCATCGAATGTTCCTTCCGATCCTTAGAGTTCGTAAATGTGACATTCATCTCGGAAGGAAGTGAAGTCCTGGTGCCTAAGCTATCTAAGACCACCAGGATGGGATTACAAATGATGATGGGGAAAGGAGCCCTGCCCAGAAGAGGATTGGGAAAATATCTCCAAGGGGAAGTTCAGACCCCGATGATGAAAGAGAAGAGAGACCACTTTGGTTTGGGTTTCAAACCAGATGCCAAACAAATGAAGAAAGAAATGGAAAAGAAGCAAGAGAAGAGAAGGGCCCGGCTGAACAGAGAGGACGTTAAGTGGGAACCGATGACATTCCCCCACATATCTCATACCTTTGTGTCAGGAGGAGTAATTTACCCGGAGAAAGAACCTCTTAGAAGGGAGCATCTTCACATCAATGCCATACATGCGAGGAAACTGATCAAGAAAACTTGTCGAGTATTCGACCGTGTGAACTTGGAAGCACCTTGGACAATTGGACTGCTGAGGAATTTCCTGTAGTTTTTAGAGATTTTACAAAGTAATATTCAGAACGCACTCGTTGTTTTTAAGCCTGGAAACAATGAGATTTCTTTTGTGAAATAGGCTCATGTTCGGATATTTTGTTTCAATGAAATACATCTTTAATTTCTATCAAGCATTTTCTCATCTTTCCTCTCTTTTCATTCATGACATGTGAATAGTTGTCCTCAAATTCATTTATTCTTTATACATCCTTTGCTGCCCCCCACAGGTCTCTAGACATCAATGATATGAGTGACGATACTACAGATTCAGAAGTCTGCTTTGATTAAGTCATGTATTCAGAGGAATCTCGGGATTTTGAAAATGACACAGAATACGACTTGGCTCCAGATTTGTTGAGAATGGTAGAGCAAGAAGAAAAACAGATCCTACCCCATAAAGAGTCGGTAGAGATGGTGAACCTAGGAGAGGGGCAAGAAGTGAAGATTGGAGCCTGTATTACGTCAGAAACCAAGTGGAACCTCATCGAGTTACTCGATGAATTCGAGGATGTGTTCGCGTGGTCGTACCAAGATATGCCTGGACTAAGCACTGATATCGCAGTACACCGACTGCCCATAAGAGAAGAATGAAAGCCTGTCCAACAGAAGCTCCGAAGAATGAGACCGGGTGTCTTATTAAAAATAAAAGAAGAAGTAGAGAAACAAGTTAACGTCGGGTTCTTGCAAGTGGTTAAGTACTCGGATTGGGTGGCTAATATCATCCCAGTCCCCAAGAAAGATGGGAAAGTACAGATGTGCGTGGACTACAGGGATCTAAACAAGGCCAGCCCGAAGGATAAATTTCCCATTGCCTCACATCGACACCTTGGTAGACAATACAGCAGGTTATTCTTTTTTCTCCTTCATGGATGGTTTCTCGGGATATAACCAAATAAAGATGCATCTTGAGGACATGGATAAGACAACATTTGTAACCATGTGGGGAACATTTTGCTACAAGGTAATGCCATTTGGACTAAAAAACGCGGGAGTAACATATGAAAGAGCCATGGTAACCTTATTCCATGACATGATGCACAGAGAAATTGAGGTTTACGTCGATGATATGATCGCCAAGACCCGAACTAAAAAAGAGCATGTGCAGGTCTTGAGGAAATTATTCTTGGGACTGAGAAAATTCCAATTGAAGCTTAACCCGTCAAAGTGTACCTTCGGAGCTCGGTCCGGGAAGTTGCTCGGGTTCATATTCAGCGAAAAAGGGATTGAGGTTGACCCGGATAAGGTCAAGGCCATACAAGAATTGCCTCCACCACGTACCCAAAGAGAAGTTAGAGGATTCTTAGGAAGGCTAAATTACATCGCTCGGTTCATTTCACAACTAACCGAGAAATGTGACCCCATATTCCGTCTCCACAAGAAACACAATCCAGGTACGTGGGATGAAGAATGCCAGAAAACCATCAAAAAAGTAAAGCAGTACCTGTCCCATGCCCCAGTACTAATGCCGCCTCAACTAGACAAGCCATTAATCCTTTACTTGACGATGCTCGATAATTCGATGGGATGTGTGCTGGGTCAGCATGATGAATCGGGGAAGAAAAAAAAGGCAATATACTACCTTAGTAAAAAAATTACCGAATGTGAAACGAGGTACCCGTCAACTGAGAAATTGTGCTGTGCCTTGATTTGGACAACTTGGAGATTGAGGCAGTATATGCTGTATCACACGACATGGCTCATCTCGAGGCTAGATCCTCTTAAATATATGATGGAGTCTACCGCCTTGAACGGATGGATGGCCAGATGGTAGATTCTGCTTTCTGAATTCGACATCGTCTATGTGAACCAAAAGGCGATAAAAGGGAGTGCAATAGCAGACTTTCTGGCCAGTAGAGCCCTTGAGGACTATGAGCCTTCGGACTTTGATTTCCTTAACGAAGATTTGATGTACGTAACAGAAACTGAAGAGTGTGCCTCCGAAGACCATCCCTGGAAACTGAATTTTGACGGAGCATCAAATGCCGTGGACAATGGAATTGGGGCAGTTCTGATATCCCCAAAAGGAGACCATTATCCATTTACCTGCAAACTAGATTTCGATTGCACTAATAATATGGCTGAATATGAAGCTTGCATCATGGGTCTTCGCGCCGCTATCGAACGCAAAATCAGAGTATTGGAAGTGTATGGAGATTCTGCCCTGGTAATTTATCAACTTAAAGGGGAATGGGAAACCAGGGATCCAAAGCTGGTCATCTATAAAAGATTGGCCCAAGGTTTGATCAGAGAGTTCGATGACGTCACTTTCTGTTATTTACCTAGAGACGAAAACCAGATGGCTGATACTCTGGCCACCTTAGCCTCCATGGTCCGAATAAACGAAAATGAAGATATAAAGTCTATACAAATGAGCACTCATCAGGACCCAGCCCATTGCTACAATGTCGAGGAAGAAGAGAAATGTGGCCCACCTTGGTACCACAATATACTGCGGTATGTGAAAAATCGTGAGTACTCGGACCAAGCAACTGAGAACGATTAAAGGACATTGAGAAGACTAGCCTGTGACTACGTCCTAGATGGAGAGGTCCTATACAAGAAAAGGAAAGATCAAGTGTTGCTAAGATGTGTGGATGCCGTCAAAGCTAAGTTAATCCTGGAAGAAGTCCATGAAGGCGTCTGTGGAACTCATGCCAATGGTTTCGCGATGGCCAAACAAATAATGAGGTTTGGATATTATTGGTCTACCATGGAAGGAGATTGCATCAACTATGCCAAGAAATGCCATAAATGCTAGATTTATGGAGACAGGATTCACGTGCCCCCGTCACCTTTACATGTTATGACTTCTCCATGGCCATTTTCCATGTGGGGCATGGATGTCATTGGGCCAATCTCTCCGAAAGCTTCGAATGGGCATCGTTTCATCTTTGTGGTTATTGACTACTTCACAAAAGGGGTAGAGGCTGCTTCGTATGCTAACGTCACTACATCAGCAGTTAGTCAGTTTTTTAAGAAAGAGATCATTTGTCAATACGAAATGCCTGAAAGGATCATATCAGACAATGCACTGAACTTAAACAACAGTACGATAGCAGGGGTTTGTAGCCAATTCAACATCAAACACCACAATTCGTCGCCGTATCATCCAAAGATGAATGGGGCAGTAGAAGCGGCTAACAAAAACATCAAGAGGATAGTGGGAAAGATGACTGAGACCTATAGAGATTGGCATAAGAAGTTACCATTTGCACTCTATGCTTATCGGACATCAGTCAGAACCTCTAACGGGGCAACACCTTTTTCGTTGGTCTATGGGATGGAAGCAGTCCTACCTATTGAGGTAGAAATACCTTCTCTTCGAGTGTTGTCAGAAATAAAGCTGGATAAAGCTGAATGGATCCAGGCTCGATATGATCAGTTGAACTTAATTGAAGAAAAGAGATTAAGGGCTATTCGTTACGGTCAGATGTACCAAAAACGAATGATGCGAGCTTATGACAGAAAAGTTCGGCCAAGAGAATTCCATGAGGGGGACCTTGTGCTGAAAAAGATCCTTCCCATACGAAAGGATTACAGAGGAAAGTGGATGCCGAATTGGGAAGGACCATATGTGGTGAAGAAAGCTTTCTCGGGAGGCGTACTGATCCTGACTGAAATGGACAGGAAAAGCTTGCCCAATCCCGTGAACTCGGATTCGGTTAAAAAGTACTTTGCTTGAAATGGAAGAGGCCAAGGTGAAAACCCGCAAAGGGCACTTTGAGACTTCGAAAGAAAAGGGTAAAGTAAAAAAAGGAAAAAAACGGAGAGGCCAAGTGGAAAACCCACAGAAGGCGCCTTGGGACTAAAGGGCTTTTGAATAGACACGTGGCGATCTTGCAGCGCTAGAATCAACAGAAGAGGAAGCACGTTGCATATTGGGGCATTAACAAAATACTTTGAATCTTCTAAACACATGCTAAAGCTCAAAGCAGTCTTCATGAAACTTGTATAGAAGTCCAATCGGTGATGTCTAGAGTGTCCGATTGGTGTCCTGCTCATTGTACTATTGTTGGATTCTTTTTTTGCAAGGAAGGATATGTTCCCAACCATTTTCTTCGTTTCATAGATAATTCATTTTAACTCTCTTTGAAATCGACCTACTGTTACCTAGCATTCATAAACATGTTGCATTGAAACAATAATTGATGAACTAACAATTTCAAAAAAAGAAAGTTCTGCATATTATTTCAGAAGTTTCTGGATAAAACAAAAAACCAAAACAGGATAATTGTTTAAAATTTCCACGTGGATAGATTGGGGATAAATGAGTAAGAAGAGCCTCAATAGAGACTATTTCTCTGAATTCTCTGCCCGGTCCAACGGCAGTGACGAAAATAAATAACCGAAGTTGTGATGGAATGAAGCGAAGACAAGTCCTATGTCCTTTAGGTCACAATAAGGATAGCAGAGAAGTGTAATTCCCGGCGGATGGTTTGAAGCTGATATTCCATTTACGTCTCTAGGACTCATGAACCCTAAAATTGTCACAGGGGTAGAATGTTTAAGCAAGGAAATGATGCCTCAAGACGAGCAAAGACGAGACCTTGAGGAATGAAATGAGAGATAACGCCTTAAAAGGAACCATACTCATAACATTTTTTGTATCATAGCATGCCTAAATAGGAGCATTTGACTCATTTTAATCATGGCATCCTAATCATTAGGAATAAGCATATACTCATTCTACAGGTTATGTCCTCAAAAGGACACTATGGTAGAACATATCAAAGATATCAGTCTGGCGGTCCCTGAGTTTGCAGGGATCAGACTGAAGATAGCAGATTTGACCTTCCTGAAGTTGCAAGAAGCAGATCGAAGATATCACTCTGGCAATCCTGATGTTTTAGGAGCAAACTGAAGAGCGAGTCTGGCATTCCTGATGTTGCAGGAGCAGGTCGAAGATAGCAAGTCTGGCATTCTTGATGTTACAGAAGCAGATCGAACATAGCAAGTCTGGCATTCCAGATGTTGCAGGAGTAGATTGAAGATGGCGAGTCTGGCATTCCTAATGTCGTAGGAGCAGATCGAAGATAGCAAGTCTGGCATTCCTGATGTTGCAGGGGCAGATCGAAGATAGCAAGTTTGGCATTCCTGATGTTGCAGGAGCAGATTGAAGATAGCAAGTCTGGCATTCCTGATGTTGCAGGAGCAGATCGAAGATAGCAAGTCTGGCATTCCTGATGTTGCAGGAGCATATCGAAGATAGCGAGTCTGGCATTCCTGATATTGCAGGAGCATATTGAAGATAGCGAGTCTGGCATTCCTGATGTTGCAGGAGCAAATTGAAGATAACTAATCTGGCATTCTTGATGTTTCAGGAGCAGAGTGATGATAGTAAGTCTGGCAGTCCTGATGTTTCAGGAGCAGATCGAAGACAGCAAACCTGGCATTCTCAAAGTTACATAGAAGCGGATCGAAGTCAATAATCGTACCCCAAGACTGCAGTGGAGTGGGACAAAGTGACAAATAAACAGTGGAATGGAATGAGGCTATTTGAAGAACAGAAGACAATAGAAGCCAAGGCTCAGCGAGACCGGGCAAAATTGGGCTTTCTGGGAAGTCTTTGCTCCATTCTCGTTACACGGTAATAAGCAAAGAGGGGCAACTGTACGAGCCCATTTTTGCCCGGGCCCATTAAAAAAACCAATAAAATGTCCAATTACAAATTAGCCCAATTAAATTCAAAATCTAGACCCAACTTACAACACTCAGAACCCAATTAACCCAAATACCAATAACAGCCCCAAATTTCGTAACCCATTTACAATGGCCCAAAAGGCCCAGAACCTTAACAGGTTCAGAGACCTAGGGTTTTCGGGAAACCCTAGGCGCCGCAGCCCCATCTGCCCACCACCACGCGCGTCTGCCACACGCGCCCCTCACTCCCGCGCGCACCTTTTTAGATCTTCACGCATGCCCACGCGCGTCTCTCACGGTGCCCTTCCCCGTGCCTCGGGCGAACGCCTGTCACTGCTGCAGCACCACTATGCACACCGACCAACGGCCTTAGCATGCTTCTACTTCGCCCATACCCTGCAGACAGAAAACAAAACAAACAACAGAGAAGTATGGAACAAAATAGTTGAATAATAGAAAAGCATTGTGTATTTGGCTATAAAGCCATTCAAAATCGATGTAAAAGGGGTTCTGTTTTAAAAAAAAAACACTTGAGGAAAGCAATCAAAAAGCAAAGAATCAACAAGAAAAAAGAACTATTGTAACCCCTTTTTTACGCATTATCAGAAATCAGAAAGCAAAAAAAGCAAAAAAGGTTGATCTCATTTTGTTCGCCAATCTCATTTACTGTTAGTTTTATTTATTCTTGTTTTTGCCATTTCCAAATCTTTATAAACAAAAAATCAAAAGAAGATTAAAAGGACTTTTGTTTTCTCTTTTCTCCTATTTGGGGTTCTGTTTCATCTTTTAAGCGCATATATATACAGAAATAAAAAAAAGGAAAGAGTTTACCGAGTGGGAGGTTTGATCTTCGTCTTTACCATCACGATCGGAGTTAGACGAGGATCTCAGACGGAGAGCAATGTGAGTGGGGGCACATAACGACAGATCAGGGTCTATAAAAGTAGATCCAATCTCTATATGTTACTAACCGCCTCTTTCAATAGCGTTTTAGTGATCGACGAAGAGATCTTGGTTGCGGCCGAAGGAAGTAGAAGTTTTAATTCCGGCTAGGGTTTCGTCAAAAAGGGTGAGGCTAGGGTTTGGTCTGGAGAGAAAAGGAGAAAGCAAAAAATCTGATATTTTTAAAGGAATGAAACAAATGAAATTTTTTTTAGGGATTTCGGGCTTGAATAGCCCCCACAAAATGGCGCCGTTTAAGGGGGTAGGATCCGCGCACCGACCCAATTTGTGACCCGGATCTGCGCCTTTCCGCTGTAAAAGGATTATTTATGCAATTACTCCCTAGATCTCCTAATTCTTTTGCAGTTCAGTCCAATTGGAACGCGGCGTTTTGGCAAACTGGACTATTTACTGATTTGGTCCTTACTCATTTACGCGCATTACCTTTTAATCCTTTTAGATTTCAAGTTTGATTTATCACTCTTTAGCCCTCTAATTTTGGTCTGACTTTCAATATAATCCTTATATTATTTAGTCAATTATCTATTTATTGATTTCTTTAATTGTTCTTTTAATAGACATTCAGGACGTATAAAATGTTTTAAATTGGTTTAACTATTATTTATTTTATTTACATGTTATTTTCATTGATTTTACATATATACTTTTTATATATATGTATTACTTATACTAAAAATATCATTATGTATATATTTTGCATTATTTTATATGTATATATCTATTGTGTGTATAATTCACTTTTTTCAAAATCATATTTATTTATTCTATACATGTTTATGTATTATTATTTTCTATATGTACACATTTTCCCTTAAATCTATCTATAAATAAATTTAACCTCTTTTTAAATTTTGTTTATACATATACGTTTTTATTTTAAACTTAATGTATATAATTTACTAATTTGAAAGATCATATTTTGATGTTTAATTCATTTTTACAACATTTTTACATTGTTACTTGTTATCGTTATTATATATTTCGCATTAAGTTATCTCCATAATCATGTCTATTTGTATAATGTAAGTTTGTATATTACTTCATGCTTAATTCTATATTCATGCTACTTGTTGTTGTTTTATGTTTCTAATTCCAATGTATTTGAGCCCCTTATTAGACATTATGTTTTATTACAAACGTACCAAATAAAATGTATTGAGCAAATTTTAAAATTTCATATTAAAAAAAAAATAAGGCAGTATCTGTGTGTTTAGAAGTACGGAAAATTACATCCTAACGTGCTGAGTGTTGTTTTTTGTTCATCTAAATAACCAAATACCCTTTTCATATGTCTTGAAAATCAAAGATGATCTCGATGTTAGAGTATAAAGGCGTTATATCCTAACGTGCTCGGTATGATGCTTTTATTCCTTTGAAACGAGTTGATTTTGAGATTCAACCCCAAAGGGACGAACTCTATTCTTTTAAATTTTAACTTTGGACGTTGCAAGGGTGCTAACCCTTCCTTGCACGTAACCGACTCCCGAACCCTTTTTCTCGAATTTCGTAGACCAAAAACACTATTTTAGTAAACCAAAACATTTTATTAAAACAAAGGTGATCCGATCACACTTAATAAAAGGTCGGTGGTGACTCCCTATTTTAAAAAAGGGTTGATCCCTATTTTTCTAAAACTCATAAAAAAGGGTTTCGACAACAACGATTGAGGCAAGTGCACCTACCATTTGGTAGTATAGTTATGGCAAGACCGGAAATATCGTATCTTCAGGGACCAAGAGTACTAGTAATTACTATCTTTTTATTATTTAGCCTAAGAATTAAGGGAATCATTGTTTAATCTAAAACTAACTAATTACTAAGCTAAAGATGCTAAGACACAGAGAGTGAATTGGGAAATACTTTTGGGAAAACCATTTGATTAATACAATGCTCGAGGAAGAATCCACCTAGTTTTCACTTGTTATTTAACTATGAACCAGACGACTTATGCACTTGACTTGATCCGTAGGATTCCCTAATTTATATTAATACCTCTCTCGAGGCTACTAACGTCTAACCCTAGGTTGATTAATTGAAATCTCTTTCTAATTAAAACCCCTAGAATTGCATTAACTCGATTTATGGACTCTCATATTAGGTTTGACGCTAATCCGACAGATTTTTATCGTCCTATCTCTAGGAGTGCGATCAACTCCGCTTAACTATGCTAGATCTACTCTTAAACAGGGACTTTTGCTCCACTGCCTAAGCACATCAATGCTTGAATCAATATCTTGAAATATCAAACCAAGAATTAAGAACACATAATTAAGAACAACTCAAGTATTTATCATATAGTTCGAAAAACAATAACAAGATCCGTCTTAGGTTTCATCCCCCTCAGGTATGTAAGGGGTTTAGTTCATGTTTATAAAAGAATACATCTCAGAAGAAAGTATAAAACAAAACATAAGAAAAACCCTAAAACCCCCTGAAGGAAATTGAAGGGAAGATCTTCCGTCTTGAGTATAATTTCGGCTTCTTGAGATGAATCAACTGGTTGTGTAACATCCTGAATTGGGGCCTTTGTATCTTATGTGCTTGGTGTGAATGCTATGTCTGTCATGCTAGTTTGGGGTACTTTAGGGTCCAGGAATGATTTAGTGGTAAGCCAGGGTCTTGGTAAAAATTTGCTTTTTGAGCACTTTTAAGGAAAGCTAGCTGAATTAGGCCTTAAGGGATACTGTTTGTGTTGGATGACACAAAAGAGTTCCTTAGAAAAGTGGCAAGGGGGCGCCACTTAAGGGTTGAGGTAGGTGACGCCACAAGGGAGCTGGAGGGAGCAGGTTCAAGTTGCGTATTCCTGATTTTAAGAACTCTTTTTGGCGTCAAGGGGAGTAGAGGTGGAGTTCGGCTGGGATGCTTGAAAAGGGGAGAGTTGATTTGGTCAAATATTTCAAAGGAATGGTGGAGAGGGTTTTAAGGAGTTTGAATCATTCAAACTTGTTTGAATGGGTAGAGGAGAGGGAATCAAGGTGGGATTGAAGGGACGACATAGTGTTGGTGGGGAGAGGGGGAGTGTTAGCCAAATTTTGAAAGGAGCTAGGTGAGGTTGGGCATTCGGTTTTGGGTGTTAGCTTAGGGAGGTGCCGAAATTCTTAAGGTTTGGAGCATTGCTTTTCTCTTTATGTGTATATTGGGTCACATGGGGTTAGCATAGTGTCGTTAATGCTATTTCATTTTTGGGAGTGAGTAGAAAGCCGGATGTGGAGGTGCATCTTGTTCTTTCTTTTCATTTTCGGCAAGCACCTTGAGTTTAAGCAAATAGTTTTCCCTTCTTCCCTATATCTGTTCCGAAACCCCATTCTCTTAATTCTCTTTTTGTTTCTCTGTCACATATTTCTTCTTATTTCATTAAGTCATAGCCGAACCTTCATTTACTCTTTGCTTCTTCTCATTTTTGTTCTACTCGTTTTATTCTCTTCTTTATTCTTCCTTCTTTAGCCGAATCTTTTCTTTTACTTTACTCAGTTTCTTAAACCCCACAACCGAAACTCTCTTCTTTTCTCCATCTTTTCTCTTCTTCATTCACACTTTGTGTTAGCCGAATCTATCAAGGCCATTAGATATCAATTTTCTTTTTTAGCTGATACTTGTCATCTTTTCTAGGTGGTCCTTATTTATTTGTTGGCCGAATCTCTCTCTGGCATTCAAATCTCCTCATTCGAATCCTATTTGCAGTGGATCGCCATTACTGATCTTCCATTACTCCCAATCAGTTTCTCTAGTGGTTGTGGTAAGTGTTTTCTTTTCGTTTCAATCATCTTGCTTGCGTTTGAGTGCCAAAGGCAGTGATCCCATTCTTTAAACTCTTGGCCGAATATAGGTGGGGGTGGTGTCGTATTCTTTTGAAGACTTTCGAGATTCACTCGACTTGTGAACCAAGCATAAAGCTTTCAGCTTTTGTTGATCTAGGTAAGAAGATCTATTCTACTGAACACGTAAATCTATTCATATATTACTCTATGTGTTAACTCGGTCTTCTGACCAAGATCTTTTCCATGGAATCGAATGCCAGCAATTCTAATGAGGGGGTTGGACCTGTAAACCCAGCCCCTAAGTTTAAGAAGCAAGTAGTGTCAGCAGTTCGAGATTGGCCACCGGGTTATGGGCCGACTTTTAAGCAAAGTCGTAGGCAGATAGCAGTGGTTTCAATTAGCGATAGTGTCGACGTTGAGAGTGTGATATTACGTGTTATCAGGTGTGTAGCTCTCACACACTTCGTATGTTATTTTGTTAGTAACTGTTATGTCTGAAAGCCGAAGTGACGTTATTGGTCACTAAAATACCCTTGTGTGTAAAAGCGAGGACTCTGGGTAAGTTCTACTATGTTTGTTATCAATGAATGCATGTATTGTAAGCTTGAGCATATCATGTTACTTAACTGTTAAACATGAGCATGAGATTGGGATATGAGGTGAAGAGGGAGGAAACATGATCTCTATTAAACTGTCACCAGTGGTTTGGTACCACAAGTGGGTTGGCCTCACCTAATCTTATATCTTATGACTAAGTCTCAGTGGTTTGGAACCACCAGTGGTTTGGTACCACATATATAATGATTTGTGACTCGTCCCAGTGGTTCGGTACCACAGTGGGTTGGCCCCACATATATATCTATTACGAGATTGTCACCAGTGGTTTGGTACCACAAGTGGGTTGGCCCCACGTATTATTATTTGTGACTTTTGTTACCAGTGGTTTGGAACCAGCAGTGGTTAGGTACCACCAATGGCTAGGTGCCACAGATTTTGGGGTAGATTCAGGAGATGTGGAGGCTGAACATAATAGGTTGGTTGGGCTGCATTGCATAGTTGCATAATATATGAAACTGTGTGAGAGCCCAAAGCTCACTTGGTTGGGGATTTACACACTGAGTCTCGGTGACTCACCCCTTCTGTTACATTTTGCAGGTAATCTTTAGACCGCGGATGTGGAGCCGAGGAGGACTCGAGCTGGCCATGCATAACGTTTTTAGTAATTTTATCTTTAATAATTATTTTGGATTATTACTACTTTAATTTGGATTTTGGTATTGTAATAAGGCCTTTTAAACATTAATTTGGTTTCGTTCCTTCGAATTTGTTTTAACTATTATGGCATGTCTAATAAATAATTTAAGTGGGTGTTTTCTACTGTTAAAAACTTTAAATTTTTAAGATTTTATAAATCGGCTAATTACGATCGGGTTTTAGTAACAAGTTAACTCAAAGTTTTCAAGCTAAGACTCAAGATAGTTTCAACTGATCGCCCAATATAGATTTTCTTTAAAATTCGACTATTGGATTACGAAACCTGAGCTGTACTATGGCTTAAGTAAACAATTGTTTTTACATTTTCACCAAAGGCACAGTGATGTGCAAAGAATTTTCCCAACTCATGATTTTTAACTCGGCTTCTAAATTTTCCTTTTCTGTAACATGCCAGATTCGGTCGTAGCGTTTTGACCGGGTTTGGGGTGTTACAGGCTTTCTTCGAGTAAATCCCACAATTCGACCCTCTCTGGCTTGGCTCCTCGGCCTACCTGAACGCCCCCATTTTGGTTGCCCTCTAGGGTGTTTATATAGGCTTTTGGAATATCTTTCTTTGCCTCCAAGTACCCTTTTTCGAGTAGAATTAAATCAGGTAACGTCAGGGACACGCTCGTGTGACACGCTCGTGTAAATCAAGTCCAGGCCGTGTTCGGATCTGCTAAAGAGGCACAGCCGTGTGGATTTCTCTAGGCCGTGTGAATTTCATACTTTGGCCCATTTTCTCTGTTTTTGGCCCGTTTCTCGTTCTTTTCATCCTTCGATGCTCTCCTAAGTATAAAACATGAAATTAAAGGATTAGGAGCATCAAATTCAACAATTCAGGGGATAAATCATCCAAAAGTATGCCAAATGTGGGATTAAAATATGTACATATTACGGTTTATCAAATACCTCCTCACTTAAGCATTTGCTTATCCTCAAGCAAAATTCTCAAGTTACAATTAAAATGAACTTCCTCAATTCATAATATTCATCAGTAGTGTTTCATCATAATTCATAGATAATTTATGCATTGATAATTGAAGTAGAAGGGTTCTAAAGATTCAAACAGTCAAAGTCATAGTTTTTATATCACGAAAACATAGGTGTTTCCCCTTACCTAAATAATTACCTCTAATTCGAAACTGAGAAGAATTGACATTCTCACTAAAATTCACTCAAATCACTCAAAAGTCAAACATAAAAAGTTAATCCCATAGGCTTGTATGAAAATCAAATCTCCACCACTATAAAATGAGATGATACACAAATCAAAAGGTCTTTAAAAAGGGTTGTAATGGGGCTCGAGTTAAAGGTGTGGATAAAGGCTGAATTAAAGGGTTAGAATCGAGATTGAATTAACAAATTACCTTTGAATTAACAAATTACCTAACTTAGAAAGATGAACTAAGATTCGAATAATTACATTAATTAAAACTTCATTACTAATAATACGAGCTTCTTCTCAAGATGTGGAATTTAAACATATAAGCTCACTTAATCATAGAACTAATAAATATTCTTCATTTTTTTAAGAACAAATCAAATAGATAGATTTTAACAATTGAAATAAAGAATGTAGTTAGGCAACTGATCAAATCAAATCTCGATATAAGGGTAGTTAAGAGAAATGGTGATAACAAATGCAAGATGGGTTTTCGGTTAAAATTAGTGGGTGAGTCAATAAAAGGTTTGCTAGGATCAAAGGGGTTCACTAGGGGTTAATTGTGAGGATAGGCTTTTAGTGGAGTAGTGGGTTAAATCGTAAGTGCCTTTATCATCTTTGTATATCAACTTCATGAATTGGTCTCGACATGTATAATCGAAGCAAGTTCTAGAATAAAAAATCAATGTTGGCACACTCATAATCAATAAAGTGAGTAAGAAAAGAATGTATGCTTTAAAAGGCTCAAAATCTCACAAAATAATGGGTTTTTTATATCAACCTTGTAAATTTCAAACTTCAAGGTAATAATTAGATTCAGGTAGACAACCTAAAAAAAATTTAGTTTTTGAAAATAGACTCATCATTCTTGATTCTCTAGTCTCTTAAAGTTTAAATCATCATTGCAGAATTATCAATGACTTAATCCAAAACATATCAATAAAAATCATAAGTCAATAGAAGTTTCATTCTAATTGTAAAATGAGAAAATTACTTAAGCTCAAGACATAATTCAGGGATTTGAGAATAATACAAAAAGTTAGGAAGTTTTCAAAATAAAATTCACCCCCCACACTTAAGATGTACATTGCCCTCAATGTACAAAGATATATATGATATCATATGAGATAGGGAGAAGTGAAACTTCCTGAATTTTGGATGGATTCCTTGAGTTGGAAGTGTAGAAATTTGACTCGGAGGTGAAAGATAAGTTGGAGGAGGCGTCTCTAGTGGTGTTATGGTGGCCGCCAACAATCTCTGCGCTAGATGAAGAAATTGGGTAACTCGTGAAGAATTAGCCAGGAAATAATAAGAATAATTCAAAATATACGAATTATAAATTTAAATAAAGGAAAGATAAAAAGAAAGAGTGCAAAAAGTAAAATAAAATTAAAAGAAAAGATTAATGGACTGAAAAGTCCTTATTGTTAGATGGTTCGCAAGGTGGGTGTGATTTCTAAGGGCGTGGTGTGGTGATTTCCTAACAGCCTTTAGAACCTAAATCAAAGAAAACAAAATAAAATAGACTAAATTAAGCATAACAGTAATAAAGAGAAAGAAAATAAAGGAGAAGGGAAAAGAAAAAGAAAAATTAAATGGACTCAAATGTCCTTGGCTCGGTGAATCAATGAAGCGGTCGGCATGAACTTATGTAATTCGGTCTTGTACGTGGAGACTGTGCTATGGTCCGTTCGCTTCCTCAACATGGGAATGGTAATGTTGGCCTTGCCTTTGGGCATTGAGTGATAGTGGTAAGGATGGTGAAGAGAAATTATGGTGGCTAGGGTTGAGAGGAAAGGGGTTTGGTGAGGAAAGTGTGCAGAAAATGGGGTTTATATAGAAATGAGGATCTGGTGATTTCCCACGCCCGTGTACCTTGGACGTGTTAGGTCACACAGTCGTGTCGCACGGCTGTGTTGTGCTTCGTTTGTTTCTCCCACACCTGTGTGCAGGTCGCCACGCCCATGTTTGATAAAACAGTGTCGACCACGGCTGTATCACACGGCCGTGGTGTTTAGTCGAAGCCCATGGCTTGAAGATATTTTTCGTCCTGTTTCGTACTATCTCTAACACACTGGTACGGAAATGTATGGTGTCCACATGGCCACGGCCACGCCCGTGTGCAAGGCCTGTGGTATGGAAATCTGGGTGGTTAGTTTTTAGTTAGATACTGAAAGTAAAAATGAAAATAAACATATGAAAATTAATGAGGTTAGTGCTCAGGTTGCCTCCTAAGAAGTGCTCATTTATAGTCTTAAGCTAGACTTACCTCTCATTCGCACATTCATGGTGGTTTGAGGAGTTGAAACTCCTCACCCCTCCTATCAGTTCTAAGATTATTATATAGTTCGAGTCGAGTAGCGTTTACCTTAAAAGTGCCAAACTTGGGATTGGTTACCTCGACTATTCCGTGTGGGGAGATATTCAGTACCTCAAAAGGTATTTCTTCGTTTGTATCAAGGTCTGAAGTGGTGATCCGAGGGTCTGCTTTATTCAACAATACCTGATCTCCGATCTTAAATTTGTTTGTCCCACGAAATGGCGTTGGTTCTGCTTCGTGTATTCCTAGTTTCTCCTTGAAATGTGTCTTCCACTCGTCTAGTTCATCGATCCGAAGCATTCGTTCCTCATGAGTTATTTCCTTTTTGGCATGGGGTCTAGGATTTGGCTCAGGTGTGTAGCTCCGTGGTGCTTCCTGAAAAGAAGGTTTAATCGAATGGTCATTAATAGAATTTATTTTCTCACCTTGATTGCTTGATGTCCTAGCCGAGTCAAGAGCCTGAAGAGTGATCGTCTCGTCACCTACACGAAGTATGAGTTCTCCTGTACCAACATCAATTTTAGTTCTAACAGTTGCTAAAAAGGGTCTTCTGAAAATTAAAGGAATATTATTGTCCTCATCCATGTCTAAAACGAAAAAGTCTACTGGGAATATGAATTTGTCAATTTTCGCGAGTACATCTTCAGTTATACCCCTAGGAATTCTAATAGTTTTATCAGCTAATTGAACGCTCATCCTAGTTTGTTTGGGTTTCCCTAGACTTAGTTGTTTAAACATTTTATAAGGCATAACATTGATGCTTGCCCCTAAATCAGCTAAAGCATTATCAACAAATAAACTACCAATTAAGCATGGAATTAAAACTCCCTGGATCTTTTAATTTTCATGGTAGTTTATTTTGTAGAATTGCTGAGCACACTGCGTTTAGTTTCACATGCGACTTTTTGTCTAACTTCCGTTTGTTTGTCAAAAGCTCTTTTAAAACTTCCTTGAATCTGGCATCTACGAAAGAGCTTCAAGAAACGGTAAGTTAATATGTAATTTCTTTAAAAGTTTAAGAAATTTACCAATTTGTTCGTCTGTGTTGTCTTTTCTTATCGCATTGGGGTATGGCACACGAGGTTGGTATTCTTTAATTATCGATTTTGGTTTGTCATGTTTTACCTCAACCTTACCTTCCTCTTCCACATTCTCTTGCCTTAATTTGGGCTCATCTAACCCTCCACTATCATGAGTTGTTATGGCTTGAAGTTGCTCTTTTGGGTTTGTTTCTGTGTTACTTGGCAAGCTGCCTTGTGGTCGTTCTGAGATCAACTTAGCAAGCTATCCTAATTGGTTCTCGATCCCTTGAATTGATGCTTGTTGATTTTTAAGTGTTGTCTTGGTGTTTTGGAAATGAGTTTCTGACACCGTGATGAATTTGTCAGCATCTCTTCAAGGTTCTGCTTCTTTTCTTGTGGGCAGGTTTGCTATTGGAAGCCTTAAAGGGGTTGTTGTCTTTGGTTTCCTTGACCACCCCATGTGAAATTGGGGTGGTTCCTCCAACCTGGATTGTAAGTATTACTATAAGGGTTATTTTGAGGTCTAGAATTATTCCCATATAGTGAACTTGCTCGTTTTCAGCGCTTGGGTTGTAAGGTGGATATTCCGTATTGCTTATCCCTCCTCCATCCATCTCGCACTATATAGCTGGATATAACTACGGAGAACCACATAAACCATCAATCTTTTTATTTAACATCTCTACCGAATTTAATAGCATGGTTACTTCATCGAGGTTGAAAACACTGGCAGCTTTTGTTGGCCTTGTCCTCGTGACTTGCCATTGATAGTTATTCAGTGACATTTCTTCAATGAATTCATAGGCAGCCTCAGGTGTTTTGTTATTCAGGGTTCCGCCAGCGGCTGAATCAATCAACTGCCTGGTTGAGGGGTTCACACCGTTATAAAAGGTTTAGACTTGTAACCACAAGGGTAACCTATGGTGTGTGCACCTTCTCAAAAAATCCTTGTATCTTTCCCATGCATCGTAAAATGTCTCTAAATCCATCTCCACAAAAGAAGAGATGTGATTCCTCAACTTAGCCATTTTAGCTGACGGAAAATATTTTAAAAATTTTTTTCGGTCATTTATTCCCATGTAGTGATTGATCCTCGTGGTATGGTAACAAGTTCAACCATTGTTTAGCTTTGTTCCTCAACGAAAAAAGGGAAACAACCGAAGATGAATGGCATCATCAGAAACGCCATTTATTTTGAAAGTATCGTAAAATTCTAGGAAATTCGCCAAGTGATTATTTGGATCTTCATCCTACAAACCATCAAACTGAACAAACTGCTGTATCATCTGAATTGTGTTAGGTTTCAGTTCAAATTTATTTACGGCAATAGTAGGTCTAACAATACTTGACTCAGTTCCTGTTAAATAAGGTTTAGCATAATCATACATAGTACGAGGAGCATGATTTTCGGCCACCACCGGAGGTAGCAGATTATTATCAGCCATCTCTTCGGTAGTATTAGTTTCGTTCCCTTGCTCTTCTTCTATGTATTGTAAGCTTCGCTTTATTTCTCTTCTGTTTCTGCGAACGGTACCTTCTATATCGCTGTAAAAAATCAAGGGTCCTGACGGGTTCCTTCTAGTCATAAACTAGAAAAACCTATCAGAAGCAAAGAAAGGGAAATAAAAATTAGAAAAATAAAAATAAAAAATATAAATTGCAAATAAATAAATAAATGGCTAAAGTAATAAATATCAAGTGTTCCTAATATCTTAGTCCCCGACAACGGCGCCAAAAACTTGATCATGTCTGAAAGTCTTTGTAACATTCTGAATTAATGGGTCTACGCGTTTAGTGTGAGGATATGTTTAAAATGTTAATTTAAGTAAAAGGGGTCTAAATTTGGGCTTAGAATTAGGCAAAGGCCCAGATTAAATTATTTTAAGATGGCATCATTAATAAGTAAAAAGGAACAAGTTTTGGGTCGTAAGGAGCCCATGTTTTTTTTTTAGGCCAATTTTCGACGCTTAAAATGGAGCAAGAGGTGATGCCACACACAAGGAGTAAGGGGCCCAAATTTAAGTTTCATGGAGCCCAATTCTTTTAATTTAAGTTAGCTAAATTTTGGGCATTAGGATTAGGTGGAGTGGATGGCAACAAGGTTAAGATTTAGGGATTTTAATGTTTAAAATATGTGGATAATAAGCAGATAAAGGCTATTATTTAGGAATTTATTTTATTTGGATAATAAGCAGATAAAGGCTATTATTTAGGAATTTATTTTATGTGGATAATAGGCAGATAAAGGCTAAGATTTAGGGATTTTAATGTTTAAAATATGTGGATAATAAGCAGATAAAGGCTATTATTTAGGAATTTATTTTATGTGGATAATAAGCAGATAAAGGCTAAGATTTAGGGATTTTAATGTTTAAAATATGTGGATAATAAGCAGATAAAGGCTATTATTTAGGAATTTATTTTATGTGGATAATAAGCAGATAAAGGCTAAGATTTAGGGATTTTAATGATTAAAATATGTGGATAATATGCTGATAAAGGAAGGAGGAGTTAGAGATAATTAAGTCTCTTTTAGATGAGCTAGTAGATTAAGATAAAGGAGGAAAGTTAGGAATTTATCTACAAAGAGAGTGATGGCCAAGAATCCATCACTGAGAGGAGTAAAGAAACCAGCTACTACATGGCAAAGGGTTGCCGAATTTCCTATAAATAGAGGGGGCTAGCTCCTTGTTTCTGACATTAAATCCTCTCCCTTTTGTGCCGAAACTCCCTAGCTTCTTTTCTCCAATTTTCTCTCTCTAATTTCTTTAAAAGCCGAAAGTCTTCCCCACTTTTTTTTCCCTTGTGCCGATTTCTCTAAAAAGCCGAAGCATCCATCGCTTTTTCTTTTATTCATCCTATTTGAGAAATTATTCTATACTTCCGGCATTTAAATCTTCCATTGGCATTGTCGAATCCTCTCTCTAGTGCTAGCTGAATCTCCTAAGCTAAGGTAAGGGTCGATTTTTGTTTAGTTCTCATAATCTATTCCCGGTTTTTGAGAAGCAAAAGCCAAAAGCTAATAGTTTAATGGTTTTCGGGATTTGAAGGAAGCTTGGTCGACTAGATCTAAAAGCTGAAAATCATAAGTCTCCAATTTCGAGATTTTAAGGTAAGAAGATTATCCCTAGATATTTATTAGATTCGTTCAATATATATATGATCTTAACTCTAAAAGGACGATTAACGATTAAACATTGTTATAGTAGCTCTGAAAAGGATTTGATGGAATTAAATATGGATCAGGCAAAAGAAAGAATCCCTAAGTTTAAGAAACGAGCAGTATCTGCTGTTTGAGATTGGCCAATTGGTTGTGGACTGGCTTCCGAACAACACTTTAGGCAGATAGCAGTTGTGTCGACTAAGGATAGCGTCGATATAGAAAGCCTCGTTTTATCGGTAATCAGGTGTGTAGATCTCTAACACACTACTAATAAACCTGTATGTATATCTATTTATGTATGTTATGGGCTTAAAAGCCGGAATGAGGCTGTATAGACAGTCGAATGGAACCCTAAAAGGGTTAGGCAAGGATGCCAGGTACGCAAACATAGAACTCCCTATGTGTATCGAAAAATATATATGACTGCATGATGTTTTCATTATGTGTGTATGCATGGGATGGGATATTGATATGATGAAGGGGAAGTGCATGATAGGTCACGCAGTGATCGGTGGTAGAAAACCCACAAATATAAATGCTAGGTCACATTGTGATCGGTGGCTATTCCACGTTTAATGATTCCTACTTAATAGGAATAGGCAGTACGGCTGTCGTTTTGGTGTGTAGCGGATGGAGGGTTGATTGTAGAAATCCCCAAGGTATGATGGTTGGTACGGGTTGGTGTGTAGAGGATGGAAACCTAGGATGTGTTGGGTTATTCATTCTTTATTGTTTATTATGTGATTATGATTGATGCCTTCCTGTATGGGCCAGGGCCCATAATGTGTTTGTGGGCTCAGGTCGATGTGTGTTTTGAGATTTATACACTGAGTCTTTGTGACTGACGCTTTCCTTTTCTCTACTCTTCCAGATGAACAGTAGATTGTGGACATGGGAGCCAAGACAGGCTCGAGGGGCCATCAAGTTCTATTTCTACAAGTTATTTTCTTTTGAGCTTTCTTTAAGTTTAATTTATTTCAATGTTATTTCGAGAATATTTATGTAATAAGGCCCCCAGTTTTCATGCAACTAAGTCGTTTTCAATGTTAAGCACTTTATGAATTTTATGATAAGGTTTATTTATACTTAATAATACTTAATACAAGGTTTCATTTTTAAAATGCCGCTTATTTACTTAAATATTGTCTAATTAACTCACATATTTCAAAAAACCATCAAAGCAAAGGTTTTCAAAGTACAGCCGTGACATGCCAGATCCGGTCGAAACGCATGGGCCGGGTTTGGGGTGTTATAGTCTTAATATTTATATAATGAATGATCGAGCCTAGAAATTAACTATGACAATGATTGAGGCAAGCGCATTTACCGTTTGGTAGTATAGCTATGGCAAGACCGGAAATATCATATCCTCAAGGACCAAGAGTATTAGTAATTATTATCTTTTTATTATTTAGCCTAAGAATTAAGGGAATCGTTGTTTAATCTAAAACTAACTAATTACTAAGCTAAAGATGCTAAGACACAGAGAGTGAATTGGGGAAATACTTTTGGGAAAACCAATTGATTAAAACAATACCCGAGGAAGAATCCACCTAGACTTCACTTGTTACTTAAGTCTGAACCAGACGATTTATTCACTTGGCTTGATCCGTAGGATTCCCTAATTTATATTAATACCTCTCTCGAGGCTACTAACGTCTAACCCTAGGTTGATTAATTGAAATCTCTTTCTAATTAAAACCTCTAAAATTGCATGAACTCGATCCATGGACTCCGATATTAGGTTTGACCCTAATCCGGCTGTAACACCCCAAACCCGGCCTAAACGCCATGACCGGATCTGGTGCGTCAGATGAAACTTTGTAATCGTCTGAAAATATTAGAACCTTTTTTTTTTAAAACTACAAGTTCGGTTGATCACTTGAAAACGCAGTGTTCATTTTGAAATCTTATATTTAATTCAAAAACTGCTTTTGTTGTGAAAATCAAACTTGCACCATCGTGGGTAGGTGATTTTTGAAAACACATGTTGTCGCTTTAAGTGAACCCGAGGTGTTGTCCATTATCGTTTGTAATTCGTTTGTTAAATTTTGGAAAACAGTCATTTACATTTTATTAGGAAAAACCCCATAACAATTAAATCAATTAAAGCGTTTAAATCCAAATCAAAAATACTGGTGGCCTTATAACATAACAGAATCCCAAATTAAAGAAAATTCAAAGATAAGTAAAATTTAATTTACTAAAACCGTGCATGGCCACCACGAAGTCCACTCCGGCCCATATCCACTGGAGTAAGAATTACCTGCAAGAATTTAAGTAGAAGGGGTGAGTCAAGAAGACTCAGTGTGCAATTACCCCACACGAACCATAACTAGGCCCGAGCCCATTCAAATACTATCTGGGCCTTAGCCCTTACAAAACCACCTTGGGTGGAGCCCATTCAGAATTGGACTGGGCCTTAGCCCTATTAGCACAGTATAGCACATAATGTATGCAATATGATGCAAACCCAACCCAACCTAGATGTCCATCCGCTACACACCAGCCATTCCTGCCAAACACACCAGTGGGGATTTCTACAATCGACGCTCACTGCTACACACCATCGATGGCAGTCGTGCTGCAGTCAGCTGCTCATCGCCGAAATATGTGGCATAGCCACCGAATTACACTGCCCTTTTCAACAACATCATATCCTCATTCCCATGCAACATACAATCATAGAGAAATGGATGCAGCATATATTAGCATACATAGAATATTCAGAGCATATGTATATTCATGCTAAGGTATTTAAATGGCATAATCAGAAAATAACTAACCTGGTATTTCGATTTTACCCTCCAAGGGAAACTCAACAGCCATTACCGAAATTTTGGCTTTCAAACAATGCATATACTTATTACAAACAAACAAAAGAAGGTGTGGGAATTACACACCTGATTACGCGAAGGACTATGCACTCTTGATCGACGTCCCCCTCCCTATCCCGAACAACTACGATCTGTCTATTCAGATCTGAAGTCGGCCCACAACCCAGTGTGGAAAATCCCGAACGGCTGACACTGCACGCCGTTTGAACTTGGGGGCAAGGACTACGAGTCCACCCCCTCCTTAGTTTGACTGGCACTCGCATCCATGAAAGAAACTTGATCAAGAAAGTACTATAACGAAAACAACGATTATCCAGCAAAGATGTTGGGTTATGGCAACGAATAACGGAGAGAGAGAGACTAATCGTAAAGAACTAAAGAGAACCTCCTTACCTTAGTTGATGAGGAATCACTCACACAGATTCGGCCTAAGTGAAAGGGTTAGAAGATGAGTGTTTCGATTCTAAGAAAGAAGTAAGGGAAATGAGAAAAAGAATAAAAGAAGGCATCTTACTACCACTTCTTGAAGCTCGACAAATTAATGACCAAAGATGAAAGTTTGCTTGATCCCAACGGTATTCGACCTTACCAAGGATAGATTCAGTTGTGTCACGTTGGAAGAAGAAGAAAAAGGGATTAGTCGTAATCTAAAATTTAGAGAAACCACCACTTTGGCTATGAGTAGGAAAGATTGAGAAGAAAGGAGTGAAATACTTACTAGTACCCTGCGGCTACAGATGATTCGAACAACTAAGATGGATTCAATAGTCACCAAGATGCCCCACTTGAATCTACAAGCATTCGGCTATAGGCAAATATGAAAGAATGAATTCAGTTGACACAAGAAGAGATTCGACTTGCAAAAGAAATGAATAGAGAAGAGAAAAGAAGAAGTAAAGATGGAGAACAAGATTCGGCTATGTCACTCATTCAGAAGAGAAACAATTCCAATCGGCTACCAGGGAGGTTCGACTATGAAGAAGAAACAAATAGCAAGAGGTGGGAAAAGATAGAAGGAATGCACAGATGACCACCCTAAAATTCGGCTAATACCAAAGAGACAAGAATAAAGTAAAAGGGTGCTGCGGTTTTGGTAGAAAAGAAGTGAATCAAGGTGACTGAAATGCAAAAGAAAGGGAAGATGGTTTCAGTTCTATTCTACTCTCAAAAGACACTTTGAAAAAACGGCACACTCCCCACACTTATGACCGAAATGCTCACCCAATATGCCTAAGTAACTAAAGGGAATTTTGACACACTCACACACACTCACCAACCGAATATGCTCCCACCAAAGACCCCTACATTCGACTAACCTCCTTCCCATACCAACTCCCACGATTTTCTCCTCCATTCCCTCCACCGTTCACTCCTCATCCTTCATTTGAAAACACACAACAACCTTGACCCATTCAAACCTCCCACAACTCTTCTTGTCCATCCATTCAAAATATTTGACTCATTCAACACCCACTCATCAGAGTCCAAGCCGAAAGCTACCACCTCTCCATCCTGACTCAAAAAATAATGCTCCTTAGTGTGGCATGTAGGATTTGAACCTTCACCCTCTCTGCTACCCTTGTGGCGTCATCGCCCTAGCTCCCTAAGGTGTCACTTGCCACTTTACCACACTCCTCTTTGTGTCACCAACCACACACAAATGTTCATAAGGCCTGCTTCTACAAGCTCTCCCCCCTAAAGTGCCCTAAAAGAAAAATGTAACCAAGGCTCTGGCTTGAACCCGAGCCTTCCCAAGACCCCCAAACATATCCAAAAACAAGCAGAACAAGCCAAACACACAAAAAGCATAGAATGCAGAACCCCCTAATTTTGGGATGTTACACTGGCAGATTTTCGTCGTCCTATCTCTAGGAGTGCGATCAACTCCGCTTAACTATGCTAGATCTACTCTTAAACAAGGACTTTTGCTCCACTGCCTAAGCACATCAATGCTTGAATCAATATCCTGAAATATCAAAGCAAGAATTAAGAACACATAATTAAGAACAACTCAAGTATTTATCATATAGTTCAAAAAATAATAACAAGATCCGTCTTAATTTTCATCCCCTCAGGGATTTAAGGGGTTTAGTTCATGTTTATAAAAGAATACATCTTAGAAGAAAGTATAAAACGGAACATAAGAAAAAACCCTAAAACCCTTTGAAGGAAATTGAAGGGAAGATCTTCCATCTTGAGTATAATTTTGGCTTCTTGAGATGAATCAACTGGCTGTCTTCGAGTAAATCCCACAATTCGGCCCTCTCTAGCTTGGCTTCTCGGCCTACCTGAACGCCCCCCTTTAGGTTTCCCTCTAGGGTGTTTATATAGGCTTTTGGAATATCTTTCTTTGCCTCCAAGTACCCTTTTTCTGAGTAGAATTAAAATAGGTCACATCAGGGACACGCCCGTGTGACACGCCAGAGTAAATCGAGTCCAGGTCGTGTTCAGATCTGCTAAAGTGGCACGGCTGTGTGGATTTCTCCAGGCTGTGTGAATTTCGTACTTTGGCCCATTTTCTCCGTTTATGGCCCGTTTCTTGTTCTTTTCATCCTCCGATGCTCTTCTAAGTATAAAACATGAAATTAAAGGATTAGGAGCATCAAATTCCACAATTCAGGGGATAAATCATCCAAAAGTATGCCAAATGTGGGATTAAAATATGTACATAATACGATTTATCAGGGTGTTACAAAAAATTAACTAAATAATCCTTATTTCATTAAGGATTCATCAATGGTAACATTTAGAAATTTTAACAATTTCGAAAACTAACACCTGAGTTAGCTAAATTGAGTTACAACAATATCAAAAACATAAAAATACTAAAAACGAGCTTAAGAAACACTCACATACAAAGGGCCAAATTTATTTGTAAGTTTGGAGCTTTTCTTTCCTTAAAAATGGTGAATTTCGATGATAGAGAAGAAATGAGAAAGGTGATGATGTTTTATTTCTTTTCTTTTTATAATACTTTATTTTAATAATTTTAACATAAAATAATCAAATGAACCAAGCACTAACTTAACATAATTTTCCATTTTGGTCTATTTTCCATATAAATCTTCACATATTTACCATTTAAGCCTTTTAATTAATAGAAATCAATAATAAATAAATTTTACAGTTTTTATGATTTAATCCATGTACCTTAATTAACTATCGAAGCACTATAATTTCTGGACCGAAATTCAATTCACCTATATAATAGCTCCGTAAATATTCAATGAAAATTTTTACAAGCTCGGTTTATAGAAACGAGGTCCCGATAGCTCATTTTTTAAAATCATTGACTTTAGGGTCAAATCGCTTATACCCTAATTAATCTACCAATTAACAAAATTACAAGAAAAAAAATCACTATATCATTATATTTGATTCGTAAATGTTAATTAATTGTATCTATGGAATCGTTTGTCAAAATTGGGGTTCTAAAACCACTACTTTTGACATCCATGAAAACGGGATGTTTCAAATATTTAATTAGTTTAATCTAATGACATTTAACATCATATCCTACTATAATCTATTTAGGATTGGTCATTAGCTATTTTAGTCCCTCGGATAGGTGCTATCTAAGTCCCCAAGCCTTTTTCTAATTAAAAATCTATAACAATCACACTTTTACAATTTAGTCCTAGGCCTTACTTAATGACATTTTCAGTTAAATTACTCAACCAAATTTCAATATATTTATATATTAGCTTCATAAATATTCATATTTAATTTTTACAAACTCGATTTATGGAAATGAGGTTCCAGATTTGCAATATTCAACACCACTGGAAACCGGGTTGTTACTATTCTCCTTCCATAAGAAATTTCATTTTGAAATTTTTCTTAGAAAGAGGTGGGGATACTAGGATCTCATTGCCTATAACACGCCTTATCTGTATCCTATGCCAGAACAACGTACGAGGTGTTACCTAACTTAATAACGTGCATACAAAATTTTTGGGTTATGAAATTTCGTTCACATTTAAAACTTTTCAAACTTCACCTTGAACTCCATAATATGGGCATACGAGGCCCAAAACATACTTTAGAAATGGTTCGGTACTAAATTAGGCACTTTAAAAAACTTTGGAAGATTTCACTTAAAATTGGGGCACATGCTCGTGTGGCAAGGGACACGCCCGTATGGGTAGACCGTGTGATCACACATGCCCATGTCCCTAGCTGTGTGGATTTATTTTTCAATTCAAACCTACAGGGGTTTTCACACAGTCTGGCACACGCCCGTGTCCATGGCCCGTATCCCTCACACGACCATGACACGCCCGTGTCTCCGCCAGTGTGTTAAAACCTTGACATTCTATTTCTAACGTCAGCAACATTTTAGGGTCACACGACCAAGGCACACGCCTGTGTACTAGGCCTTCTGGCTAATTTAATTTCACATTTAAGGTGTAGACTTCACACGAATTTATGGTGTCATCCACACGATTGAGACACACGGTCGTGCCTTAGCCCATGTGGCTACTACTGGGCATTCTGCTTTACCAAATTAAGGTGCAGGGGACACACTGCCAGACTACACGCCCATGGGGTAGACCCTATGTCACACACGGCCTAGACACACGCCCGTGTGTCTGCCCATGTGGAAAAAAACAAGGCTATTTACCAATCCCTTTTGCCACCCTTACTTGGACCAACATAAGCCACATCAAGTAATCCACACATAAACATCTGACGAAATCAGCCACAACCAAGACATACACACATCAAGGCCACTAGACTCCATTCACATGCAAAACTTATCACATATTTTATCAATCCGATCATGCGACTTATTCATGCATTAACGCACCATATATTTCACCATGCAAATTGCACATTCATGAAAAACATCATCATTTACATATATCAATAACAAGTATTAGCCATCATCCATGGCCTTATAAAAAATGAATGAATCTTCAAGACAAGCCAACACATTTGGCCAAAACAATATGACACTTGACAAAAGACCAAGTCCGTATACATGCCATACTCAAAATGATAAATCTAACTATTCCAAATGTTCAGACTGGTAGTGTGATCGAGCCTCCGACGTCCTTTGATCCTCGAGCTAGCTTGGCAATACTATAAGAAAATGGAAAGGAAAGGGAGTAAGCATAAAGCTTAGAAGTTACATATAAATGAGTAACAACACCAACCATGCATCTTTAAACACATAGCATATTATAAACCAGCACAACATTCTTGATTTAGCAATGGTAGATTTACTACATATTTACACATCATAAGTATAAGCCAAAGATTACAAGATTGTCTCGATATCATTCTCGTAGATAGAACTTACTCAATTTCATCCTTACCATTAAGGCATCATAACTAAGCTCATATATCATGAGTTTTGGCTAAGAATATGTACCACTCACAACATGAATATATCCTTTCATATCTTTATTATAAGCTTTAAAGAACCTGTGGAACCATTTGGAATACTAAAAGATATCCGATAAGCCTCACACAAGATGGTAAAATGCCGATGCCATGTCCCAGACATGGTCTTACACTGGCTCACATGTCGAGGCTAATGCCATGTCCCAAACATGGTCTTACACTAGCTCTCATCTCAATGCCAATGCCATGTCCCAGACATGGTCTTACACTAGCACATATTAACGCCGATGCCATGTCCCAGATATGGTCTTACAGTAGCACACATAATGTGGCCGATGCCATGTCCCAGATATGGTCTTACACTAGCACACATATCACCCAAATGTCATGATCTCGGTATCCTGACTATCCTAAAAGTTCAACTGAGAATTTTACCACATTAAATCTCATCAAATATATACACGATAATAATTAAAACTTCATGCAAAGTAAATGATTAATTGCATAATAACATTAAGTTACCTCCCTTACATGTGAACTTACCTCAGTATACAAAATATGGGCGACTAGTCCAAATTTAGTTCGAAAGCTTGGTTTTGCCCCGGTCTAGGTCTGAATTCCATTTTTCTTGATCTATAATGACAAATTCACTTATTTAATCACTACATTAATCAAGAAATCTATAATTCATACTTGGGAAAAATTATCATTTTGCCCCTAGACTTTCACATAATTACAATTTTGCCCCTAGGCTCGTAAAATGATTTTAATCAAATTTCCTCCTTTAAGAAGCCTAGCCGAACCTTTATTACTCTTATAGCAACTCACAATTTTCAATTATTTCACACATTTACAACCTATTTTATAAACATCATAAAATGGTCCTTTTAGGTGTTTTCATGAAAACCTCTTTTCACAAAAGTTGTTTATGTAACAACCAAGATTCATTTTCTTCCATAAATACTCAGCAAACATCACAAATCCTCTCATCGAAAATCTCTAGACTATCAACCATTTTGCAAAATAGTCCCCCCTTTAGTTAACTTATGCTATAAGGGTCCCAAAAGTACAAAAATTATTAAAAATGACCATTAAAATCACTTACTTGCAAGGGTGAAGAGTTGTTGAAATTTCAAGCTTCTAAAACCCTTATTTTTGCTGATATTTTTGGTGTAGAGGAGGAGGGTGAAAAGGTGATATGTTTTTCTCTTTATTTTATTTTATTTCTAGTCAAATTTGTCACCAAAACCTCACCTAACCTTTGACAATTTCATTTCTTTGTCTCTATTGCTGGCCATCACTCTTATAAAGGCCTATTTGCACATTAAGGACCTCTAATTTAAGGTTCTCTAGCTATATGACACTTCTAATTAGTAGAACACAAATTTCACCTTTTATGCGATTTAGTCCCTTTTAAAAAATTAAGCATTATATTTCACCAAAATTTTCATGCACTCATATAATCATGCTATAACACATAAAATAATATTAAAACTAATTTATCTAGCCTCAGATTAGTGGTTCCGAAACCACTGTTCTCACTAGCCCCAAAATCAGGTTGTTACAATTCTTCCCTTAGGGATTTTCGTCCCCGAAAATCTTACGAGTGAAAAGGTTTGGGTATTGATCTCTCATAGTCTCCTCGGGCTCCCATGTGGCCTCTTCAACTCCATGTCTATGCCATAGTACTTTAAGGAGTGCTATAGTTTTATTTCTCAATTGCTTGACCTCTCGGGCTAAGATCTTAATTGGCTCTTCGCCATAAGTCAAGTCTAATAGAATCTCAACCTCTGTTGGTGAAAGAACGTGTGAAGGGTCATAACGGTAACGGCGTAACATCGACACATGGAAACATTGTGGATCTTCTCTAACTCGGATGGCAAGGCTAGTCGATAAGCTACCGGTCCAATTCTCTCAGTCACCTCATAAGGTCCAATAAAACATGGACTTAATTTTCCTTTCTTACTAATTCTGAGGACTTTCTTCCACGGGGATACTTTCAATAACACCTTATCACCGACTTGAAACTCAATTTCTTTTTGTTTCAAATCTATGTAGGATTTCTGTCTATCCGAAGCGGCCTTCAAACAGTCATGAATTACCTTTACTTTCTCTTCGGTCTCTTTGACTAAGTCAACCCCGTGAATCTGATTTTCTCTGAGTTCGGTCCAATACAAGGGCGTTTGGCACTTACGCCCATACAAAGCGTCATAAGGGGCTATTTTCAAGCTCAACTGATAGTTATTGTTGTAGGCAAACTCTACTAGCGGTAAATACTTTTCCTAACTACCTTGGAATTCAAGGACACAACATCGCAACATGTCTTCAAGAATTTGAATTACTCTCTCCGACTGACTGCCGGTTTGTGAATGGAAAGCCGTTCTAAAATTCAACTTTGTCCCCAAAGCTTCTAGTAACTTTTTCCAAAACCGTGAGGTAAACCTCGGACCCCTATCTGAAATAATCGACATGGGCACTCCATTGAGTCTCAAAATTTCGAAAACATACAAATCAGCCAATTTTTCAAGCGGATAATCCATACGCACCGGTATAAATTTGAGCTTACTTTGTTAGCTTATCAACCATAACCCATACGGCATCTTTCTTCCTTGGCGTCCAAAGCAACCCGGACACGAAATCCATAGTAATACGGTCCCATTTCCATTTGGGAACCATCACAGGCTGAAGTAAATCCGAAGGTACTTGGTGTTCGGTTTTCACTTGCTGACAAATAAGGCACTTAGAGACAAACTCTGAAACGTATCTCTTCATTCCTAACCACCAATACATTTTCTTCAAGTCGTTGTACATTTTCACACTACCCGGTGTATAGACATACAACTGCTATGTGCCTCATGCAAAATTTTCTAAATAAGCTCATCGTCTTTGGGTACTCAAATTCTGTCTCAAAACATTAAACAGCCATCTGAACCAATCCTAAAGACTGATTCTATACTCATCTCACACTGAGTTATCTTAGCTTGTAATTCTTTATCACCTTTCTGAGCTTTGCAGATCTTTTTCAAAAACATTGGTTTTTCTCTCAACTCGGCTAAAATCAAACCATCGTCGGTTACTAACAACTGACTATTCATAGCCCTCAAGGCAAATAATGACTTCCTACTTAAAGCATCGGCGACCACGTTCCCAGTCCACGGGTGATAGTCAATCACCAGTTCGTAATCTTTTATGAGCTTTAGCCATCTCCGTTGGCGAAGGTTCAGTTCCTTTTGAGTCATCAAATACTTTAGACTTTTATGGTTGGTGAATACTCGGCATCTCTCGCCATACAAATGGTGTCTCCAAATCTTCAATGCGAACACTATGGTGGCTAACTCTAAGTCGTGAGTCTGATAGTTTTTCTCATGCGGCTTTAGTTGTCTCGAGGCATATGCTATTACCTTGCCTTCTTGCATGGGCATGTATCCCAATCCATTAAAGGATGCGTCATTATACAGTACGAATTCTTTTCTCGGTTCCGATTGCACTAAAATTGGAGCTTCAGTCAAAAATGCCTTTAGTTTCTCAAAAGTCTATTGGCATTTTTCCGTCCATTCAAACTTGACATCTTTTCTGTAGTAACCTCGTCATCAGAGTAGCAATCATAGAGAATCCTTTCACGAATCATTTGTAGTAACCTGCTAAGCCTAGCAAACTTCTAATCTCTGATACATTCCTCGACGGTTTCCACTCAACAATAGTCGGGATTTTACTCGAGTCAACTCTAATTCCATCACCCGACACTATGTGTCCTAAGAATCTGACCTCTTGGAGCCAAAACTCACTTTTACTAAACTTGGCATACAACTGCTAATATCATAAAGTCTGAAAAAAAGTTCTCAAATGCTCTGAGTGTTCACTCTCATCACAAGAATAAATTAATATATAATCGATAAAAATAACAACGAACTTATCCAAGTACGGTCGGGAAATACGATTTATTAAATCCATAAACACGGCGAGAGCATTTGTTAAGCCAAAGGGCATGACAAGGGACTCATAGTGTTCGTACCTCATCTAAAACACGGTTTTCGATACATCTTGCTCCTTAACTCTTAGCTGGTAATCACCGGACCTTAAGTCTATCTTAGAAAAAATCGTGGCTCTTTTCAATTGGTCAAATAGATCATCGATCCTTGGAAAGGGATACTTGTTCTTCACAGTCACCTTGTTGAGCTGTCTGTACTCTATATATAACCTCATCGACCTGTCTTTCTTTTTCATAAAAAGTACTGGAGCACCCCACGGAGAATAGCTCAGTCTCGCAAAACCCTTATCCGTTAACTCTTGTAGCTAAACCTTCAGCTCTTTTAACTCCAACAGTGCCATCCTATACGAGGTAACCGAAATAGGTGTCGTACCAGGGGTCAACTCAATACCAAACTCGACTTCCCTAGTTGGAGGCAATCCGGGCAACTCTTCTGAAAACACATCCAGGTACTCACATACCACAGGCACTGACTCAATCTTTACTTCAGACTCTTGGGTATTCAACACAAATGCAAGATAGGACTCATACCCTTTTCTCATGTATTTCTCAACAGTCATAGAAGAAACCAGTATAGGTAAGCTATCCGGTTCACCTGATTCAACCTGAATAATATCCCCATTTTCACATTTCAGTTAAATAAACTTACTACCATAGTTTACTAACATGTTATGAACAGTCAACCAATCCATTCCAAGAATTAGGTCAAATTCATCAAACGGTAGTAGCATGAGGTTAGCCGGAAAACAATGACCTCTAATCATCAAAGGACAATTTCTACACACTTTGTCAACTATCACATGCTTGCCTAATAGGTTTTACACTTTTATCACAAATTTTGTAGACTCAATAGGCATATTCATACTAGACACCAATTTCACACAAGCATACGAATGGGTAGACCTTGGATCAATCAAAGCAACAACATAAATATCGTGAAGAGAAAAAGTACCCATAATCACATCCGCTGACGATGACTCTTCGCGAGATCGAATGGCATAAGTCCTTGCACGCACTCGACTCTCGGACCTCACGACGGATTTTCTAGGCGCACTTCTACTACTAGCCTTACTTCCTGGGTTCTTTTGTGCTCTACTCCTAGACGGAGCGTTACCCGATCTCACACCTTGATCTCTATCTTTCTCGACCATCTCAGGACAACTATGAATAAACTGGTCTAGTGACCCACATTTGAAATAGCCTCTTTCATTTCCTCAGCACTCACTGAAATAACGTGTACCGCACTGTGAACATTCTGGTCGTTCGGTCAAGCATTACTAGCACTTGCGATAGAATTGGTTTGAGCTTTAGACACTGTATACTGCTTATTCTTATTTCTGCTCGAGAATCCTACTAACGCATTTGATCGAGTAGGAAACTCTCTCGATCTCTTGGATGAGGTCTTAAACGATCTTCCCATTTGTCTTTTCTTTAAGTCACGAGACTCGTTATTAGCTTTTCTCTTCTCCTTGACCAACTCTTCTGCCTTGCAAGCTCTCTCAATAAGCACCACAAACTCCCTTAACTCTAAGATGCCAACTAATAATCAGATGTCTTCGTTCAATCCGTCCTCAAATCTCTTGTACATGATGGCTTCGGTAGATACACACCCCCTAGTGTATTTGCTGAGTCTCACGAACTCACGCTCATACACTGTTATTGTCATTCGACCTTGCTTTAATTCTAGAAATTCCTTCCTCTTCTGGTCTATAAACCTCTGACTAATATACTTCTTTCGGAATTCCTCTTGGAAAAACTCCCATGTAATCCTTTCCCTTGGTACAACTGACACAAGGGTGTTCCACCAATGGTAGGCCGAGTCTCGTAGGAGTGACACAGCACACTTCATACACTCTTCAGGCATGCAAGACAATTCATCGAATACCTTAATGGTATTTTCTAGCCAGAACTCTGCCCTCTTTGGGTTATCATCAATATTCGCTCTAAATTCCTCAGCCCCTTGCTTCTGAATTCTGTCAACTGGAGGTTTTTCCCTTCTTAACATATCCACCACTTGGGGAGCTACATGGGTAGACTGGGGATTGGAGGGGGTGGAGGAGGTGGAGTGTTCGGAATTGCACGAACAAACTCCGAATACCAAGCATCCATCATATGGAGGTAGGCTTCTCTAGCCCCTCCACCCTGACTCAGTGTCACGGGCCCACTCTCGACTGGCGCGGTCCCCTCAGCGGGAGCCGGCGCATTACTCTCCACATCATCTGCCACTACTCCGTCGGGATCCATTTAGTATATGAAAACATTATTTAAATTCGTCAGGAGTTGTCACAGTATCATATTACATATATTTCATGTATAGCTAGAGTCGTACTCATGCTAGGTTAGTCCAAGAATCAAATAAATCATAGCTCTGATACCACTAAATGTAACTCCCATTACCTGTATCCTATGCCGGAACAAGGTACGAGGCGTTACCTAACTTAATAATGTGCATACAAACAATTCCAAGTTATGAAATTTCGTTCAAATTTAAAACTTTTCAAACTTCATCTTGAAGTCCCTAATATGGGCCTACGAGGCCTGAAACATACTTTAGAAATGGTTTGGTACTAAATCAGGCACTGTAGAAAACTTTGGAAAATTTCACTGAAAATTGTGGCAAAGGACATGCTCGTGTGGACAGACCTTGTGGTCACACACGCCCGTGTCCCTAGCTGTGTGGATTTATTTTTCAATTCGAACCTACAGGGGTTTTCACACGGCCTAGCACACGCCCGTGTCCATATCCCGTATCCCTCACACGGCCATGACATGCCCGTGTGTTAAAACCTTGACATTCTATTTCTGACGTCAGCAACATTTTATGGTCACACGGCCAAGGCACACACCTGTGTTCTAGGACGTGTGGCAAATTAAATTTCACATTTAAGGTGCAGACTTTACACAGCTGGGGCACATGCCCATGTATTATAGCCATGTCATCCACACGGTTGAGACACACGGCTGTGCCTTAGCCCGTGTGGTTACTACTGAGCATTCTGTTTTACCAAATTAAGGTGTAGGTGACACACCGCTAGACTACATGCCCATGCGGCAGACTGTGTGTCACACACGGCCTAGACACACGCTTGTGTGTCTACCCGTATGGACAAAAACAAGGCTATTCTCCAAGCCCTTTTGCCACCCTTACTTGCACCAACATAAGCCACATCAAGTAATCCATACATAAACATCTGACTAAATTAGCCACAACCAAGACATACACAAATCGAGGCCACTACACTCCATTCACATGCAAAACTTATCACATACTTTATAAATCCAATCATGCGACTTACTCATTCATGCATTAACACACCATATATTTCACCATGCAAATTGCACATTCATGAAAAACATCATCATTTACATATATCAATAACAAGTATTAGCCATCATCCATGGCCTTATACAAAATGAATGAATCTTCAAGACAAGCCAACACATTTGGCCAAAACAATATGACACTTGACAAAAGACCAAGTCCCTATACATGCCATACTTAAAATGTTAAATCTAACTATTCCAAATGTTCAGATTGATAGAGTGATCGAGTGTCTGACATCCTTTGATCCCCGAGCTAGCTTGACGATACTATAAGAAAATGGAAAGGAAAGGGAGTAAGCATAAAGCTTAGTAAGTTACATGTAAATAAGTAACAACATCAACCATGCATCTTTAAACACATAACATATTATAAACCAGCACAATATTCTTGATTTAGCAATGGTAGATTTACTACATATTTACACATCACTAGTATAAGCCAAAGATTACAAGATTGTCCCGAAATCATTTTCGTAGATAGAACTTACTAAATTTCATCCTTCCCATTAAGACATCATAACTAAGCTCATATCTCATGAGTTTTGAGTAAGAATCTGTACCACTCACAACATGATTATCTCCTTTCATATCTTTATCGTAAGCTTTAAATAACCCGTGGAACCATTTGGAATACTAAAGGATATTCGATAAGCCTCACACAAAAGGGTAGAATGTCGATGCCATGTCCCAGACATGGTCTTACACTGGCTCACATGTCAAGGCCGATGCCATGTCCCAGACATGGTCATACACTAGCACACATATCAACGCTGATGCCATGTCCCAGATATGGTCTTACACTATCGTACAAATCAGCCAAATGTCATGACCTCGGTATCCTGACTATCTTAAAGGTTTAATCAAGAATTTTACCACATTAAATCTCATCAAACATATACATGATAACAATTAATAATTCATGCAAAGTAAATCATTAATTGCATAATAACATTAAGTTACCTCACTTACATGTGAACTTACCTCAGTATACAAAATATGGGCAACTAGTCCAAATTTAGTTCGAAAGCTTAGTTTTCCCCCTAGTCTAGGTCTGAATTCCTTTTCTATTGATCTATAATAACAAATTAACTTATTTAATCACTACATTAATCAAGAAAATCTATAATTCATACCTGGGTAAAATTACCATTTTGCCCTTAAACTTTCACATAATTACAATTTTGCCCCTAGGCTTTTAAAATAATTTTAATCAAATTTTCTCCTTTAACAAGCCTAGCTGAACCTTTATTACTCTCATAGCAACTCACAGTTTTCAATTATTTCACACATTTACAACCTATTTTATAAACTTCACAAAATGGTCCTTTTAGGTGTTTTCAAGAAAACTCCTTTCACAAAAGTTATTTATTTAACAACCAGGATTCATTTTCTTCCATGAATACTCAGCAAACATCACAAATCCTCTCATGGTAAATCTCTATACTATCAACCATTTTGCAAAATAGTCTCCCCATTTAGTTAGCTTATGCTACAAGGGTCCCAAAAGTACAAAAATTATCAAGAATGACCATTAAAATCACTTACTTGCAAAGGTGAAGAGTTGCTAAAATTTCAAGCTTCCAAAACCCTTATTTTTTACTGATATTTTTGGTGGAGTGGAGGAAGATGAAAAGGTGATATCTTTCTGTCTTTATTTTATTTTATTTCTAGTCAAATTTGTCACCAAAACCTCACCTAACCTTTGACAATTTCATTTCTTTGTCTCTATGGCTGACCATTACTCTTTTAAAGGCTTATTTGCACATAAGGACCTCTAACATAAGATTCTCTAGCTATATGACACTTCTAATTAGTAGAACACAAATTTCACCTTTTATGCAATTTAGTCCCTTTTTCAAAAATTAAGCATAAAATCGCTAAAATTATTTCACCAAAATTTTCATACACTCATATAATGATGCTATAACACATAAAATAATAATAAAAATAATTTCTACGGCCTCAGATTAGTGGTTCTGATAAACCGTAATTATAACATATTTTAAACCCACATTTAGTTTGTTTTTGGATGATTTATCCCTCAATTTATGTAAAAAGGTACTCTTAATCCTTTCTTTTCATGTCTTATACCCAAGAAAGCACCCGAGGATGAAAAGAACGTAAAACGGGCCCAAAATGGAGTAAATGGGCCATATCACGAAATCCACACGGCCTGGCCCAAAGAGCACACGGTCGTGACTCGACGAGCATCTAGAACACGGCCTCACCCCGATATGCACGGCCATGCCTCAACTTAGAAATCCGAACACGGCTTGAAGACGAGTCAGACGGGCGTGTGACATGGCCGTGCCCCTGTCGTGGACTTAGACAATTTCAGTCGGAAAAGGATACTTAAGGAGAAAGAATCGCATTCCAAGAGCCTATAAATACCCCTAAGTACCACTGTTGAAGGGGGCGTCGAGCTAAGCCAAGGAGCCAAGCCGGAAAGGTTAGAGTTGAGGGAATTACTTGAAGTTAGCCAGTTGATCCATCCCAAGAAGCCGAAATTCTACTCAAGATGGTGGATTTCTCCTTTAGTTCCTTCAGGGAGTTTTAGGGATTTCTTATGTTTTGTTTTATCTTTCCTCTTGAGATGTTTACTTTATTTGTTATGAACTAAATCCCTCAGATACCTGAAGGGGATGAAACCTAGATGAATCTTGATATCGTTTTCTGAATTATATGATAAATACTTAGTTTGTTCTTAATTATGCATGCTTAGTCCAAATTTGATGTGCTTAGGTAGAGGAGGAATAGACCCTGCTTAAGAGTAGATCAAGCGTAATTAAGCAGAGTTGATCGAACGCCTAGAGATAGGGTTACGAGATTTTTCCGGATTAGGGTGAAACCTAATATGGGAATCCATTGATCGATTTACTACTATTCTAGGGGGTTATTATAAGAGAACAAGAGTTCCACTAATTAGCCTAGGGTTAGACGTTATTCGCCTCAGAGAGGGTTTAATATACGTTAGCGAGTCCTGCGGATCAAACTAAGTGAATAATTCATATGGTTTAGTGTTAGATAACAAATGAAGTGTAGGTGGATTCTTCCTGAGGGTATCATCGTGATCAACTGAGTTTTTTTCGTCAAGTTATTTCCCAATTCGTTCTTTTTGTCTTTGCGTCTTTAGCTTAGTAGTCGTTAATTTAGATTAAAGCAACTTCACTTTATTTTAAGCTAAATAATAAAAATAAAGTGAGTATTAGTACTTTTAGTTCCTTTGGGTTCGACAATCCGGTCTTGCCTAAGCTATACTACTATTCGATAGGTACACTTGCGTTTAATCGTTGTCAGAGTTAGTTTCCAGGTTTGATCATTCGTTTTATAAATTTTAAAGCTTTGATTTCAGCAATCAAGTTTTTGGCGCCGTTGCCGGGGAACTAAAATATTAAGAAAACTCTATTTTTATTACTTTAGCCATTATTTTTATTTTTCGTAACTTATTTTTATTTTTTATCCTTTTATGTTAAATTTTAAATTTTTGCTAAATTTTCTTTCTTTGTTTCCTAGCAGGTACCTCTAGTTTATGACTAGAAGGAACCCGGCAGGACCTTTGGTATACAGCAATGAAATTGAAGCTACCGTTCGTAGGACTCGTAGAGAAATCAGGCGAGCCCTAAATTACACAGAGGAAGATCAAGAAGGCAGATCCCATCCTACTAAAGGGATGGACGAGAATAATCCACCACCACATGATGTGGGGGAAAATAATGCTCCACGTACCATGTTTGATTGTGCTAAACTGCATTTAACAGGAGCAGAATCGAGTATTGTTGGGCCTGCTATAGCTGCTAACAATTTTGAATTAAAGCCTAACACAATACAAATGATTCAACAGTTTGTTCAATTTGATGGTTTGCAGGACGAAGATCCAAACGCTCATATAGCTAATTTTTTAGAGTTCTGTGATACCTTCAAAATAAATGGCGTTTCTGATGATGCCATACGTCTTCGGTTATTCCCTTTTTCATTAAGAAATAAAGCCAAACAGTGGTTAAACTCGTTACCACGAGGGTCAATCACTACATGGGAACAAATGACCGAAATGTTTTTTTGAAATATTTCTCATCGGCCAAAACGACCAAATAACGGAATGATATCTCTTCTTTTGTGCAGATGGATTTAGAGACATTATACGATGCATGGGAGAGATACAAAGATCTCTTGAGAAGGTGTCCACACCATGGTCTACCCTTGTAGCTACAAGTCCAAACTTTCTAAAATGGTGTAAACCCTTTCACGAGAAAACTAATTGATTCAGCCGCTGGTGGAACTCTGAACAACAGAACTCCTGAAATAGCCTACAAGTTCATTGAGGAGATGTCACTGAATAATTATCAGTGGCAAGTTACAAGGACGAAGCCGACAAAATCAGCTGGAGTCTACAACCTCGATGCCATAACCATGCTATCAACACAGGTAGAATTGATGAAGGGAAGGACTATAGTTTGAATGGTGATGGGGTTCTGTGTTTCCGGGAGAGAGTTTGTATGCCAAAGGATGTTGAGTTAAGGTAGATGATTTTGCGGGAGGCGCATAGTAGCCCATACGCTATGCATCCTGGAGGGGTTAAGATGTATCAGGATTTGCGAGAGCAGTTCTGGTGGCCAGGTCTGAAGCGAGAGGTAACAAAATTCGTGGGTAAATGTTTGACGTGTCAGCAGGTGAAGGCGGAATACCAGTTGCCTTCGGGGTTGTTGCAGCCGGTAAAGATTTCGCAGTGGAAATGGGAAAGAATCACGATGGATTTTTTTAGTGGGTTACCTCTTACGCCCACTAAGAAGGATTCGATTTGGGTGATTGTGGATCGGTCGACGAAGTCTGCTCATATCATACTGGTTCGTGTGGATTATTCTCTGCAAAGGTTAGCCAAGCTGTACGTGGCTGAGGTTGTGAGATTGCATGGTGTACCTGTGTCGATCATATCAAATAGAGACCCTATATTCACGTCACGATTCTGGAAGGCTCTACATTAGGCAATGGGAACAAGGTTAGACTTTAGTACCGCTTTTCATCCGCAGACTGATGGTCAGTCTGAGAGGGTAATCCAGATCCTGGAGGAAATGTTAAGAGGTTACATCATTGATTTTAGGGGTAGTTGGGAGGAGTATTTACCCTTGGTAGAATTCGCGTACAATAACAGCTATCAATCTAGTATTCAGATGGCGCCTTATGAAGCGTTATACGGACGGAGATGTCGTACTCCTACTTGTTGGACAGAGTTGGGTGAGCGTCAGGTGTTGGGTCCAGAACTAGTTTCGGAGACGGAAGAAAAAGTTAGGTTAATTCGGGCTCGGTTGAAAGAAGCGTCTGATCGGCGGAAATCTTATGTGGATCTAAAACGGAAGGAGTTGGAATTTACGGTGGGTGATCAAGTTTTTCTGAAAGTCTCACCGTGGAAAAAGGTGATGAGGTTTGGTCGGAAGGGCAAACTAAGTCCTAGGTTTATTGGACCTTATCGGGTACTAGAACGTGTGGGACTAGTGGCGTATCGATTGGAGTTGCCTTTAGAGTTGGAGCAAATACATGACGTGTTTCATGTCTCGATGCTAAGACGTTATCGTTCTGATCCATCTCACATTGTGCCAGTGGAAGAGATTGAAGTAAGGCCAGATTTTTCTTTTGAGGAGGAGCCAGTGCAAATCTTGGATCGAGACGTAAAGGTGTTGAGAAGGAAGTCAGTCCCTTTGGTCAAGGTTTTGTGGCGAAACCATGGCGTAGAGGAAGCGACATGGGAGCTAGAGGATGTTATACGATAGCAGTATCCCCATCTTTTCTGATCAGGTAAATTTTGAGACCGAAATTTATTTTAAGGGGGTAGAACTGTAACATCCTGAATTAGTGGGCCTGTGCATTTTGTGTGTTGTAAGTTTAATTTGTTAATTTGAGGGTTAGGAGCCCAGATTGGGCTCAGGAATGGGATGAGGCCTTGATTAAATGCCTGTGTAGACACTCTAGTGCTCTAACGGTAGGTATCTTTGTTTAAAAGTAGCAAACTGGGCTTGTGGCCCAAAGTGGGTGGCGCTACAAGGAAGGCAGAGGGTGGCGTCACTAGTGCATGAGGAGGGCCCAAGTGTTGGCCGCTTGGAGCCCATGTTTTTGGGCCAATTTCGACACTTAAAAGGGAGGAAGGGGGGACGGCAACAAGGCTAAAATATAGGGGATTTTTAATGTTTTTATTATGTGGATATTGTGCTAATAAAGGAGAGAGGAGTTGGTGCTAATTAGGGCTCTTTTTGAGGAGTTAGTAGATTAAGATAAGGAAAAAGGATAGGAGCTATCATTTGGTTCTAGAGTTGGCCGAAAATCAAACACAGGAGAGGGGGAGAAAATCGGTTTAGTATGGCAAGGGGTGTGCCTAAAATTTGAAGGCATCTCATTTGTTTCTTTTCTCATCTTTTCTCTTCCAAAAAGCCGAAAATCACCACCTTCCTCACCCTTTCTTTTTCTTTGAAATTCTCTTCTAGCCGAATCTTTTGATCCCCATTGTTATTCTCCCATTCACTAAAAGCCAAAACTACGCTCTTGTTTGTTCTTGTAGCCGAAATCTCTAAGTACCATTCCGTTCAGTTCCTTTTTCCCGGAGTGACCTCCATAGCCGAATCCTCTTTTCCAGGATTTTCTTAAAAGCCGAAATTCCTAGATCTCTAATCTTCTACGCTTCGATCTTCATCTGTGATTGCCGAATATTTCAGCAAGGAGTAGCCGAAACCTTCTGTAGAAGTAAGTGTCTATGGAGCTTTTTTTTCCAAACTTTTCCGACTTTTGGAGACCATAGCCGAATGGCTAAATAGTTGGCTAATCTCGTGTTTTCTTGCATGGGCGGCATTCCGGGATTTGATGGGGATCTAATCGCATAGGTTTCTAAATTGGTAGCACCTGAATCACCCTACTTCCGGGATCTAATCGATTTAGGTAAGGAGATTTGTTTATTTAAACATATAAATTCGGGTAAATAATAATCCTTGGCCGAATGTAGGGGAAGCTTTACCTTTGCGTTCTTCTGGCTTTTGAGCAAAGTTGTAGACAAAGGGCAGTATATCTAATTAGAAAGGGTATCGACATAGAGAGTAGTACTACGTGTTATCAGGTGTGTAACTTCTCACACCATTTAGATTGTATGTTAGTATGTGTATATAAATCTGTTTATATTCTGTTAAATGCCGAAATCCCGGCATAACGGTTGAAAACCCGAGGAGGGTAAAGGCGAATCACCAGGTTAGTGGTTTCTATCATTCATAAGTGAATGTTTCTGTTGAGATGATATGTTTTATATGTATGTCGATTTCTATGTATGCACGGGGTTGGGTGATTAATGAAAGGGGAAGTGTTCTGTTGTAGTGGCTCTGCCACGATCTGTTCTGGTGACTATGTCACAAATCTGACGATGAGCAGCTAACTGCAGCATGACTACCATCGATGGTGTGTAGCGGTGAGGGTGATTGTAGAAATCTCCAATGGTGTGATTGGCAGGTAAGGGTGGTGTGCAGTGGATGGAAACCTAGGATTGGGTTGGGCTTTGCATAATTTCTATTATATGATATTCTGTTGTTCTGATCTGTGGCGCTAAGGTCCAATCTGATGGTGAACGAGGGTTGCATACTTAGTCTCGTAACTCACCCCGTTGTTTAACATTTTTCAGGTAACACTTAGTGCATCGGACCGGGCTGGAGAAGAGCGCAAGGTGGCCATGCAGGAGTTTGTTTGATTTAGAAGAAGGGCTTTGTTAAAATCATTTACTCTTAATATTTTTAGTTAACTCGGTTTATTATTTCATTGTAATAAGGCCATGGGCCATTAGCTTTATATTTATGGTTTTTGGGCTTTACTTTCAGACACTTGAATTATCCGATAAAAATTGAAACTGAGGCATGTATTTAATTTCGGTTTTAAATTCATAAAGGCATTATATAGAATTTATATCTTATATAAACTATCAAATTAATAAGTTTTCCAGTATAAATGTCTAAACTCGACAAGTGTTTTTCCAAAAATGCGACATGTTTTACTAAATCTTCTAGTGACATGCCAGATCCGGTCGTGGTGTTTGGGCCGGGTTTGGGGTGTTACATCAACTCTTGTCAATTTCAAATTAAAGGTAATTATTCATATAAGGGGAGACACCTATGTTTTCAAAATACAAATTCATGACCTATCATTGTTTGAATCTTTAGGACTCTTTGAATTGAATTATCCATGTATAAATTATCTATGAATTATGATGAGACATTATTGATAGGAATTGTGAGTTATGGAAAGTTCGTTTTAATTGTAAGTTGAGACTTTTTGATAAACCGTAATTATAACATATTTTAAACCCACATTTAGCTTGTTTTTGGATGATTTATCCCTCAATTTATGTAAAAAGGTGCTCCTAATCCTTTCTTTTCATGTCTTATACCTAGGACAGCACCCGAGGATGAAAAGAACGTAAAACGGGCCCAAAATAGAGTAAATGGGCCATATCACGAAATCCACACGGCCTGGCCCAAAGAGCACATGGCTGTGCCTCGACGAGCATCTAGAACACGGCCTCACCCCAATTTACAAGGTCGTGCCTCAAGTTAGAAATCCGAACACGGCCTGAAGACGAGTCACACGGGCGTGTGACACGGCCGTGCCCCTGTCGTGGACTTAGACAATTTCAGTCGGAAAAGGATACTTAGGGAGAATGAATCGCATTCCAAGAGCCTATAAATACCCCCTAAGTACCACCGTTGAAGGGGGTGTCGAGCTAGGCCAGGGAGCCAAGCCGGAAAGGTCAGAGTTGAGGGAATTACTCGAAGTTAGCCAGTTGATCCATCCCAAGAAGCCGGAATTCTACTCAAGACGGCGGATTTCTACTTTAGTTGCTTCAGGGAGTTTTAGGGATTTCTTATATTTTGTTTTATCTTTCCTCTTGAGATGTTTGCTTTATTTGTTATGAACTAAATTCCTCAGATACCTGAAGGGGATGAAGCCTAGATGAATCCTGTTCGTTTTCTGAATTATATGATAAATACTTAGTTTGTTCTTAATTATGCATGCTTAATCCAAATTTGATGTGCTTAGGTGGAGGAGGAATAGACCTTGCTTAAAAGTAGATCAAGCGTAATTAAGCGGAGTTGATCGAACGCCTAGGGATAGGGTTACGAGATTTTTTTGGATTAGGGTGAAACATAATATGGGAATCCATTGATCGATTTACTGCTATTCTAGGGGGTTATTATAAGAGAACAAGAGTTCCACTAATTAACCTAGGGTTAGATGTTATTCGCCTCGAGAGAGGGTTTAATATACGTTAGGAAGTCCTACGGATCAAACTAAGTGAATAATTCATATGGTTCAGTGTTAGATAACAAGTGAAGTCTAGGTGGATTCTTCCTGAGGGTATCATCGTGATCAACTGAGTTTTTTTCGTCAAGTTATTTCCCAATTCGTTCTTTTTGTCTTTGCATCTCTAGCTTAGTAGTCGTTAATATAGATTAAAGAAACTTCACTTTATTTTAGGCTAAATAATAAAAATAAAGTGAGTATTAGTACTTTTAGTTCCTTTGGGTTCGATAATTCAGTCTTACCTAAGCTATACTACTATTCGATAGATACACTTGCCTTTAATCGTTGTTAGAGTTAGTTTCTAGGTTTGATCATTCATTTTATAAATTTTAAAGCTCTGATTTCAGCGATCAAGTTCCGAAACCACTGTTCCAACTAGTGCCGAAATTAGGCTGTTACATTGCCTCTTCTAGTTCCCAGGTCGCTTCTTCACCGTTAAGACTATGCGACAAGACTTTCTCCAACAACACATGCTTATTTCACAACTGTTTTACTTCTCGACCTAAAACCTCTACCAGCTCTTCTTCATATGACAAATTAGACTGAAGTTCAATTGATTCTACTCGTATAATATGAGATGGATCAGACCGTTACTGTCAGAGCATAGATACATGGAACACATCGTGAATCTTTTGCAATTCCAATGGTAGAGCTAGATGATAGGTAACCAATCCAACTATCTGGATGATTTCTTATGGCCCGATATACTTGGGACTTAACTTTCCCTTGCGACCAAAGTGCAGGATCTTTTTCCATGGAAAGGCCTTCAAGAATACCTTATCACCCACAGCATATTCAATATCTTTTTGTTTTAGATTAGCTTGAGATTTTTGTCTATTTAAGGCTATATTCAATCTATCTCTAATAAGCTTTACCACATTTGCTGCTTCTTGAATCAATTCAGGGTCGATGATCGTTTTTCACTCAATTCAGATCAATATAAAGGCATTCTATATTGTCAGTCTTATAATGGTTCATATGGAGTCATTTGAATGCCCGACTAGAAACTATTATTATACAAAAACTCGACTAGCTGTAAATAATGTTCCCAGCCAGATTCAACTTCAATAACACATGCTAGCAACATATGTTCCAGAACCTAGATAACTCGCTCTGATTGGCCATCGGACTGAGGATGGAGTGCAATGTTGAAATTCAACCTCGTACCTAATGGTTCATGTAATTACTTCTAGAATCTTGAGATAAAATGAGGGTCTCGATCGTAGATAGTAGACACAGACACACCATGAAGTCTACCTAGCTCGTGAATATATACTTCAGCCAGCTTCGAGAGTGACCAATCAGTTCTAACTGTTAGAAAATCTGCAGACTTCATAAGCCAATCCATTATCACCTAAAAAACATTTCTTTTGTTTAGTGATTTTGGTAGACTGACTACGAAATCCATTGCAGTTCGTTCCCATTTCCACCCTAAAATTGAAATAGGCTAAAGCAACCTAGTAGGAACTTGCTGCTTGGCTTTTACCTGTTAGCAGATCAAACACTCAGCAATATATTCAAAAATCTCTCTTTTCAATCTGGGTCTCCAATATAATTCTTGCAAGTCACAGTACATCTTCGCACCACTAGGGTGCAGAGCAAAAGGACCATCGTGAGCCTGACTGCCTTCGAACGTATTAACATCTAGAGTATAATTCCTTGTAACACCTCTTACCCAAATTCTACACCGGAACCGGGCCCGAGGCGTTACCGAATTAAAACTACTTGATCGCCACTTAGGCTCATCGACTACTCTCTTAAGTCACCTCAACAACCTCACTCTCGACATATGAGGCCTCACTTATATACACGAGGGCTCTCGAGACTATCTCGGAACTTTTTCCCAATCTTAAATTTTTCCTCTTTTATACAGGGCTCACACACTTGTGCAAGATGAGGCACGCTCGTTCATAGACCCACACGCCCATGCTCCACAACCGTGATGAATACTAACTACATACACACGGCCTCAAAGCCTAGTCATACGCCCATGTGGCTAGCCCATGGCCAACACTAACTAGACTCACAAGGCCCATGCACACACCCATGTGGCTAGTCTGTGGTCTTTCTGACTTAAAATGTTAACATGCAGGGGACACACGGCCAAGTCACACACCCGTGGTCTGACCGTGTGTCACACATGGTCTAGACACACACCCATGTGTCTATCCACATGGAATAAACAAAGCTATGTGCTAAGTTCCTCTCACCCCTCTAGCATACACAATATGCATTCATTCAACACATCCATAATCAACTCAAATTGAACTGTAGTCTCACACAGATAACTATATCTTTTCACATAATATAGAATGGAAACAACTATGGCATTATACAAAATGTATCATCCATTTAAAGGCCAACACATATTAACCATTTACAACAAAATTCACTAACTTGTCTAGCCCCTATACATGCCGTATACAAAACATTTAGTCTCATGTACCAGAGTGTGCTGACAGTGTGGGCGGTCTTCAAATTGATCCTCGTATCTCGATTCAACACTTTTTCTCTATAAGACAAGGGAAAAGAAAGGAGTAAGCTTTAAGCTTAGTAAGTTTACACATAAACAATTAAGCATCATAGTATAAGCCAAACAACAATTAACATTATACTAACATATAACATACAACTATGCTTACTCTTTCTATCCCTTACCACATTTCCAACACCTCATGAGTCACATACTCATAACCATTGAAATGCACCCCTGCATTTCAATATCACATCTATACAATATACAACACAACATCATTTCTCGATAATTCATCTACACAACTAATTAATTCAATTATACAACCACACAGCTAATCTGCACAGCTAATTTCTCGGTGGTTTCGCACTTAGCCCACCACAATCAATTAATAAGGTAGTATCGCACTTAGCCTACCACAAAGGTATTCATAGTGGTTTCGCACATAGCCCACTAGATGATATACCTAATAATAACATCGCACATAGCCAGCTCATCGTCAATATGAATTAGGATGGTATCGGACTTAGCCCACCATTTAGCATTCTCACTACACATTCACATATCTATTTACTTAACCATACATCCATTCAAACTTTTTCTACCACATTCATCCCACATAGTTTCTCAAGCATTCCCAATCATGCTACACACTAGCTAGAATTAACAAATTGTAAGTATGAATGCATTGTTTATGCATAGAGTTACCTCGATACTCAAAAGTATAGAAACGTGCAATTTAGTCCACCACCTTGCTTTTGCCTCGGTTTCGATCCGGGCTGCATTTTTCTTGATCTATAATGATAATTCAACTCATTAATATACACATTGACTAAATTGACTCTTATCTCATACTTTGGAAAAATTACTCTTTTGCCCCTAATCTTTCTCATTTTACACTTTTGGCCCAAGGCTCGGAAAGTGATTTTTATTCAACTTTCTAGCCTTTCATGCTTAGCTGAATCACTCACTCAACTAAAGCAATCATAAATTCTCATTAAATCACACATGTATGACCAAACTTAAAACTTTTACAAACTAGTCCTTACATGCATTTTCATGGAAAATTACTTAACAAAAAATGTTCCTACTACATCAAGCTTTCATAATCTTCCATAAAACATCAAAATACATGCATGTCATACATGACCACATCTTTGAACATCCATTATAGCTCATCAAATGGCTAAAAATAGCTTACTCATGCTACAAGGACTTAAAAAATACAAAGAATATCAAAAACGGGGCTAGAATGCACTTACTAGCTAGCTTGAAAAGTTGAAGAGCCCTAACAATGGCTTCCTTCATATTTCGGTAGCTTGGGGGAGAAGATGAATGAATTTTTGTCATCTTTTCTCCCTTTTTAATCATTTAATTGCCAATGACCAAAATGCCCTTTTTGATAACCTTCCTATTTTAACTCATCCATGCCCAATTTTGTCCAAAAACTAAAAATTAGGAAAATTACTCATTAAGGACCTCTAATTAATATTCTAAAGCAATTTCACAAAAATAGCTTCTAGAATCTCACATTTTGCAACTTTTGCAATTTAGTCCTTTTGGACAATTCAACCGCAATTTCACAAAATTGCTTCATAAAACTTTCACACTAACATGAAAACATAGTATAAACCTCAAAAACTCATACATAGACCTCGGATTTGTGGTCTCACACCACTATTCTGACTAGGCCCAAAATCGGGATGTTACATTCCTGTAACCAAATAAGAGTTAGGCAGTTTCTATAAGCATACGACTTAGGTTGTAATATAGTTTTTACAACGAAGTATGGATGTACTCCGGGGATTGTATCCAAGGGAGGGGAATACAAAATTAATAATAACTTCAGCGTTAATAGATCTAATTAGTATTTTAATTAAATTATATTACGATAAAACACAAAGTGAGGAGAAATTATTTTATAAGAAAAATAAATAAATAACATAAAAGGATAAAAAAAAAATATAATTGGTTGAATCAATCAAATCTAAGCATGGAAGACTGACTCACTTCAGTGGTAATAACTAATTCCTATGTTCACTAACTAATCTTGTAACACCCTCACCCGTATTCAACGCTGGAATAGGGTTACAGAGTATTACCAAACTTATAACGAAATTACACATTCATTTACTCATACATTTCCAAATTTCATTCAAATATTCGTATCGTCCCTAATACGAGCCTACGAGGCCCTAAACATGCATTAGGAGTGGTTTGGGACTAAACTGATAACTTTGGAAACTTTTTAAACACTTAGAAAACTTTCTCAAAAACAGGGGATACACCCCCCGTGTAGCTTGCCCGTATGTCTCACATGACCAATAGACACACTCGTGTCACAGGCCGAGTGGACATTTGAAATGGGAGCACATGGTCATGTCCCAGCCCGTGTCTGACCCCGTGTAACTCTCTGACTTGGATCACACGGCCAACACAAACGTCCGCGTGGCTAGCTCGTGTGCCCTAAAAATGGCCATACACGTCCATGTGTCAGGTCGCGTGCTAGGCCATGCCAAACCCGTAGGGTATACTGACTTGTGCCACACGGCCAGGTCACATGCCCGTGTGTGAAGCCGTGTGGAGCATATTGACTTGAATTTAATTTCAACAACAGGGGACACACGGTTGTGTACATGACCCTGTATCGCACACGACTGAGACACACGCACGTGTGGATAAAAATAGGCTATTTACCAAGCCAATTTGCCACCTAACGTTGAGCACACCTACATCAAACTCAGATGCACCAATATATAGCATGAATAAGCATTCAATCAACCTCAACCAAGCATCATTTATTCCATTTCAATACCAACAAATACAAGGCTCACGATACCACAATATGCAATTCGAATACATACCAAATTTTACCCTTTTCAATCATCAATATCATCATTTTCAAACATGCATCAAATTGCTTAAACTCATAAGCATACTAGTTACTAAATCATCAACCATTTGACATTCACCATACCTATTTTCATCAAGTATCAAATACTATCATAACTAGCATTTATAGGGCAATTACCAAACTTAAACAAAGGCCATTTGCACATTTGTATACATCATCAAATTCACCATTATAAGGCAATTTACATGGATACATATATACAAACCAAACCATAGACATTTACAAGCCAGTTCAAATGGCTAATTTCATAAGACCCACATTTATCAAAATGACCAAAGTCCCTATACATGCCGTATGACCCAAAACTTAATTTCAACGGTACCAAGTGATAGTTGGATAGTGTGAAGCGATCTCCGGCGATCCCCGAATCTGAGCTAGTTTTGAAATCACTATAAAATACAGAGAAATACACAAAGTAAGCTTTACAGCTTAGTAAGTTTGTATAGAATTTAAAATCAATTTATTGAATGTGCATAATTTAAACGAATAAAACATAATATACAATTCATATATGGAATCATCATCCTATCACAATTTCATTCACAAGATTAGTTATCACTTTCCTAATCTCCTTATTTCAATGCTTGTACTGTTCACGTACATACCTGTACCATTTCGTATCAAACTCATACTCATCCACATCTTTGACGTAACCGTTGAACTATTCGGAATATTATTGGACACTCGGGAAACTCGCACACTAAGTGCTAAATAGATAGTCGAAGCTATATCAATCTCGCGCACTAAGTGCCAATACATATATAAAGTGCCAATATATATATATATAGCTAAAGCTATCTCAATCACATACACTAAGTGCCAATATATAGCCAAAGCTATATCGGTCTCGCACACGAAGTGCCAATATATATATATAGTCAAAGTTATTCCAATCTTGCACACGAAGTGCCAATACATAACCGAATCATTGTCAAACATGTCTATAGTCTCGTATTAACAATTTATGCAATATCAAAGCATTTAAAACATAGTTATAACAATGCTTATTACATATGAACTTACCTCAGATGTAAAAACGATAACACGAGTCAAGTAATTCGAAACCTTGTTCTTCCCCCGATCTAAGCCCATATTTCACTTTTCTTGATCTATATAATATCAAATTCAGCTTATTTAATCATCACTCTATTCAATTTAATCCAAAATTCACTTTAAGGAATTTTTACACAATTGCCCCTAATATTTTACATCTTTTACAATTTAGTCCTTATTTCATAAAATCACAAATGCATGAAATTCAATATTAACTCATGCTAGTACAATTACCATTATGCCCCTAGCAGCCCATATTTTTCATTTATTTCACATTTTAACCACAAAGTTTCCACATTTCACAATTTAATCCCTAATTGGCATTTTCACTAAAAATCACTTAACAAAACTTGTATAATTCACAACAAACATTCATAATCTATAATAAAACATCAGAACACATGCTTATTCAACAAAGGGAACTTTCTAAATCTTTAACAGTTTCGCAAAATAGTCCCTAGGCTAGCTAGACCTAGCTGCAATGATCTCAAAAACGTAGAAATCATTAAAAACGGGACAAAAACCATACCTAATTGAGAAAAAATGCCTTGGCCGAATGATAGCCCTAAAAATGGTGTTTCCTCTCTTCAAAAATCGGTGGAGAAGATGATACCCAACAATTAATTTGGTTTTGTTTTATTTATTTTATGTTTAATAACCAAAATACAAAGTTAACCTTTAATTAAACATTTAAAAACACCTAATTATATGTCCATAAATGTCCACTCACCCTTATAATGGTCTAATTACTACTTAAGGACTTTTCTTTAAGATTCCATAGCTATTTAATACATTTAGCTATTAGAACAGCACTTTTGCACTTTATGCGATTTAGTCCTTTTCATTAAATTGACGAATCAAACGATAAAATTTCTTAACGAAATTTTCACACAAACATATTATCATGCTATAAACATTAAAATAATAATAAAAGAAATATTTTGAACTCAGATTTGTGGTCTTGAAACCACTGTTCCAATTTGACGAAAAACGGGCTGTTACAACTTTCCCCCCTTAGGGATTTTCGTCCTTGAAAATCTTACGAAAAAAGAGGTTAGGGTACTATTTTCTGATAGCTTCCTCGGGCTCCCACGTAGCCTCTTCGACACCATGACGTTGCCACAAGACTTTTGCTAAAGATATGCTTTTATTTGTCAACTCTTTAACCTCACGGGCTAAAATTCGGATTGGTTCTTCATTGTACGTCATATTGAGTTGAATCTCAATATCCGGCGGAGAAATTACATGCAATGTATCGGATCGATAACGGTGCAACATCGACACATGAAACATGTCATGGAACTTTTCTAATTTTGATGGTAATGCTAACCAATATGCTACTGGACCTATTCTTTCAATGATCTCATACAGCCCAATAAATCACGAACTCAGGTTGCCTTTGCAACCAAATCTAAGGATTTTCTTCTACGGAGAAACTTTCAGAAATACTTTATCACTCATCTAAAATTTAATGTCTTTACGTTTCAAATCCGCGTATGATTTCTGTCGATCTGAAGCTGCTTTTAAACTATCACGAATTACTTTCACCTTATCTTCTGTCTCTCGAATCAAATCAACCCCGTGAATTTTTTTCTCACTAAGCTCAGTCCAGTATAATGGAGTTTGGCATTTGCGACCATACAAAGCTTTATATGGTCCATCTTTATCTCGATTGAAAACTGTTGTTATACACAAATTCAACCAATGGCAAAAATTTCTCCCAGTTACCTTCGAATTCTAACACACAACTACGAAGCATATCTTCGAGAATCTGTATTACTCTCTCAGACTGACCATCAGTTTGCGGATGAAATGATGTACTAAAATTCAATCTCATACCCAGAGCTTCTTGCAATTTCTTCCAAAATCGTGACATAAATCTCGGATCTCTATCCGAAATAATAGAAACTGGCACCCCGTGCAATCTAACAATTTCAGATATGTACAATTAGCCAATTTGTCAAGTGAATAATTTGTACGTACTGGAATGCAATGTGCTGATTTCATTAACCGGTCTATGATAACCCATAAGCATCTTTCTTTTTCAAAGACAGGGGCAACTCGATACGAAATACATCGTAACTCTATCCCATTTCTGTTTTGGTATCATCATAGGTTGTAGTAAGCCTAGAAGCACTTGATGTTCGGCTTTGGCTTGTTGACAAACTAAACATTTCGATACGAACTCTGAAATGTCTTATTTCATACCCGACCACCAATACAATTGTTTAAAATCATTGTACATTTTGGTACTCCCCGGGTGAACAGATAAACAAGTACTGTGTGCTTCGTGCAAAATTTTCTAAATGAGTTCAGAATTCTTTGGTACACAAATTCTATCTTGGATCATTAAACAATCATCGGCTCCAATCTGATAGTCTGAATCACTAGTCAACTCACATTGCACTCTTTTGGTTTGCAATTCATTTTCATATTTCTGAGCTTCGTAAATTTGCTGAAGAAATACCAGTTTAGCATTCAACTTTGCTAAATCGAACCATCATCAGATAATGTTATCTGAGTATTCATTACACTTAAAGTAAACAAATATTTTCTACTCAAAGCATCTGTGACTACATTTGCTGTCCCCGGATGATAATCAATCACTAATTCATAGTCTTTAAGCAATTCGAGCCATCTTCGTTTTTGCAAACTCAAATCTTTTTGGGTCATTAAATACTTCAAGCTTTTATGATCGGTAAAAATGTAGCATTTCTCACCGTACAAATAATGTCACCAAATATTCAATGCAAATACAATAGCGACCAACTCTAAATCTTCCGTCGGATAGTTCTTTTCATGTGGTTTCAATTGTCTGGAGGCATAAGCTATAACTTTTCCTTCTTGCATCAACACGTAGCCCAACCCATTTAATGACGCGTCACTATAAATCACGAATTCTTTACCCGAATCAAGTCGAACCAACACTGGTGCCTCAGTTAACAATGCTTTCAACTGATCAAAACTCTGTTGACATTTCTCGGACCACTCAAACTTCACATTTTTCTGTAGTAATCTGGTCATCGGTGTAGAAATCATCAAAAATCCTGCAACAAAATGTCGATAATAGCCGGCTAAAAGAAAAGTTCTAACTTCAGATAAATTTCTCAGTGGTTTCCAGTCAACAACTGTGGAAATCTTGCTTGGATCAACTTGTATACCTTCCGCTGAATCAATGTGTCCCAAAAATCTGACTTCTCGAATCCAAAATTCACATTTACTGAATTTAGGATAGAGTTGCTTATCTCTAAAGGTTTGTAGCACAATCCTTAAATGCTTGGCATGCTCAGACTCATCTTGTGAATAGATCAAAATGTCTTCAATGAACACAACAACGAAAATACGGTCTTAAAATCTGGTTCATCAAATCTGTAAAGATTGTAGGACGATTAGTCAATCCGAAAGGCATAATAAGGAATTTGTAATGTCCCTACTCTGTTCTAAAAGCAGTTTTCGACACCTCTGAATCTGTAACATGGAACTGATAATAGCTAGACCTCAAATCAATCTTCGAAAACACTGTTGCCCATTTTAACTGATCAAACAAATCATCTATTCTCAGTAATGGATACTTGTTCTTTATCGTAACCTTGTTGAGCTTACGGTAATCAATACACATTCTGATCGATCCGTCTTTCTTCTTTACGAACAATACTAGCACACCCTAAGGTGAAAAACTAGGTCGTGCAAAACCTTTATCTATTAATTCTTGTAACTGAGCTTTCAACTCTTTCAAATCTGTTGGAGCCATTCTGTACGGAGCTATAGATATCGGTGAAGTACCCGGTACTAACTCAATAGCAAATTCAACCTCTCTTATTGGAGGCAACCCGGTAATTCTTTAGGAAACACATCCGGATATTCACAGACAACTGGAACTGATTCAATCTTAAATTCAGACACTTTTGTATCTAAAACATAAGAAAGATAAGCTTCGCAACCTTTTTTCACATATCTCTGAGCTGACATAGACGAAATCATTATAGTTAATCCACTTGATTCATCTGATTCAGTTCAAATGATTTCATTATTTTGACATTTCAATTCAATAGTCTTTCATCTACAATTCACAACGGTATCATGTAACGTCAACCAATCCATACCCAAAATTACATCGAATTCATCAAATGGCAAAAGCATCAAATCAGCCAAAAAATAGTAACCCCGAGTCATTAAAGGACAGTTCTTCCATACTTTATCTACGAGAACATACTTGCCTAAGGGGTGTGATACTTTAATCACAAACTCAGTAGATCCAACAGGCAAATTCTTACTAAACACTAAATACATACAGTTATATGAATGAGTTGATCCAGGATCAATCAATGCAATCACATTAGTGTCGTAAAGAGAAAATGTACCAGTGATAACATCTAGTGATGATGCATCTTCGCGAGCTCGAATAGAATAAGCTCTGGCTGGTGCTCTAGCCTCGGATCTCACAACAGAATCCTTTGTCGCACCTCTACTACTAGTCACATTTCCTGTATTTTTAGGTGGTCTCCCTCTAGCACCTGTGTTGCTCGATCTCACATTCTGAAATTTATCTTTCTCGGCTAATTCAGGACAATCTCGAATAAAATGATCTCGTGAGCCACAATTGTAACAAGCTCTATTATTATTTTTCATCCAACAATCCCGAAAATGTCGCCTTCCATACTATTTGCACTCGAGTTTTATTTTTCACATTGCTAACACTCGATACCGATGTAGTTTGAGCCTTAGGACTGGTGTATTGCTTTTTGCGATCTCTATTAGAATACCCCGCTGAAGTTGTCGATCGGTTAAAATGATCTCATGATTTCTTTGACGAGGAATGATAAGGTTTACTCATCAATCTCTTCCTCGAATCTCTCGCCTCTGAATCAGCCTTTCTCTTTTATTTGCTAAGCTCCTTGGTTTTGCAAGCTCTGTCGACCAAAACAACAAATTCCTTCAGTTCTAAAATTCTAACTAGAAGTTTAATGTCTTCGTTCAACCCATCTACAAATCGCTTGCACATGATTTTCTCAGTGGAAACATACCCCCGAGCATACTTACTCAACCTCACAAATTCTCTTTCATAGTCGGTCACAGTCATACGGCCCTATTTCCAATCTAGAAACTCCTTATGCTTTTGATCGAGAAATCTCTGACTTATGTATTTCTTCCAGAACTCAGTCTGAAAGAATTCCTAGGTAACTCTTTCTCTCGGTACCATAGACACTAAGGTATTTCACCACTGATACGTAGTATCTCTCACAAGTGACACAGCATACTTAACACATTCCGCTGGCGTACAAGACAACTCATCAAATACTCGGATTGTATTCTCTAGCCAAAACTCAGCTCTCTCAGGATCATTATCAACGGTAGCTCTGAACTCCTCAGCCCCTTATTTTTGAATCTTATCAACTGGAGGCTTATTTAGTTGTTGAAATTCCACAACTTGAGGAGCTACGGGAACTGGTTGGGGATTAAGTGGGGGTGGAGGTTGTTGAGCAGCCGGATTCATTCGAACATATTGTGTAAACCACTCGTTCATCATTTGGAAAAAGGCCTTTTTAGCCTCTCCCTCGTGACTACTCGACACAAGTCTAGAATCAGACGGCATTGCTCCTTGAGCGGGAGTTGGCGTATTACTCTTGACATCGTCAGCTACAGCTCGATTGGGATCCATTTACTATATGAAAATACAATTTAAATTGTCAGAAGTCATCACACTATCACAGGTTATATATGGCATGTATAGCTAGACTCTCACATACGCTACGTTAGTCCTAGAATCGACTAAACCATAACTCTGATACCAATAAATGTAACACCATTCACCCATATTCAAAGCCGAAATAGGGTTACAGTATTACCGGACTTATAACACAATTACACATACATTTCCAAATTTCATTCAAATATCAATCAACAGTTTCTTATCGTCCCAAATACGAGCCTACGAGGCCCTAAACATACATTGGGAGTGATTCAAGACCAAACAGAAAACATTGGAAAATTTTTAAACTTAGAAATTTTTCTCAAAAACAGGGGACACATGCGCGTGTGGTCCTTCCGTGTGTCTCACACGACCAACAGACACACTCGTGTCACAGGCCGTGTGGACATTCGAAATAGGGGCACATGGTCGTGTCCCAGCCTGTGTAACTCTCTGACTTGGATCTACGGCCAACGCACACGCCTGTGTGGCTAGCCCGTGTGCCCTAAAAATGGCCATGCACGTCCGTGCGTTAGGCCGTGTGGTAGGCCGTTGTAACACCCCTTAACTGTATCCTACGCTGGAACAAGGTACGAGGCGTTACCTAACTTAATAACATGCATAAAACACTTCCGGTTTATGAAATTTCGTTCAAATTTAAATCTTTTCAAAGTTTGTATTAAAATCCTTAATATGAGCCTACGAGGACCAAAACACACTTTAGAAACAATTCGGGACCAAATCGAGTTCTTTAGAAAAACTTTGGAAATGTCACTGAAAACAGGGGCACACGCCTGTGTGGAAGGGCAACACGCCCGTGCAACCCAATAACATGGCCATGTTAAAGGACCGTGAAACTCAGACGGCCTCAGCATATAGGGACATGCCCGTGTGGATTTATTTTTCAATTTGAAACTACAGGGATTTTTACATGGCCTGGCATATGCCTGTGTCCATGGCCCATGTCCCTCGCACGGCCATGACACGCCCGTGTCTCAGCCCGTGTGTAAAAACCTTGACATTTTGTTTTTGACGTCATCAATCATTCATGGTCACCAAGCCAAGGCACATGCCCGTGTGCAAGGCCGTGTGGAAATTCTAAATTTCACATTCAAGGTGCAGACTTCACACGGCCTGGGCACATGCCCATATCTTATGGTCGTGTCTTCCACATGGTTGAGACACACGGCCGTGTCTAAGCCCGTGTGGTTACTACTAGGCATTCTGTTTTCCAAACTTAGGGTGCAGGGGACACACGACCGAACTACATGCCCATGGGGCAGACCGTGTGTCACACACGGCCTAGACACACAATCGTGTGTCTACCCGTGTGGACAATATAAAGCTATTTTTCAAGCTTTATTGCCACCCTTACTTGCAACAACCTAATCCACACCCAACAAAACCAATCCACACACAAATACATGACCAAATCAACCATAACCAAGACATCCACACATCAAGGCCACTTTACTTCATTTACATGCAAAACTCATCACATACTTTATCAATTCAAACATGCAACCTACTCATTCATACATTAATATACCAAATACTCAACCATGCAATTTGCTCAATCATGAAAAACATTATCATTTGCATAAATCAACGAAAAATATTAGCCATTATCCATGGCCTTAGACAAAATAGATCAACTTCATGACAAGCCAACACATATGGCCAAAACAATATGACACTTAACTAAAAGACCCAATCCCTATACATGCCATACTTAAAATACTAAGGCTAACTATACCAAATGCTTCAATTGATAGTGTGATCGACGCCTCCGACATCTGTTGATCCCCGAGCTAGCTTGGCGGCACTATAAGAAAATAGAAAAGAGAGGGAGTAAGCATAAAGCTTTGTAAGTTGCATGCAAATAGTTAACAACAATTACCATGCATTATCATACTCATAACATATTATAAACTTGCACATAATTCTCAAATAATTAAAGGCATAAATTACTCATTTTCATCCTTACTAATCATACAACATAAATCGAGCTTATTTCTCATGAATTTCGTGTAGGTACCTGTATCACTTACAACATAGTCGTAACTTTTACACTTTTGACACAAGCTTTAAATTACCCAATGAACTAGTTGGAATACCAAAGGATACCCGACGAGCCTCACACAAGACAATACGATGCTGATGCCGATGCCATGTCCCAAACATGGTCTTACATTGGCTCACATATCGAGGCCGATGCCATGTCCCAAACATGGTCTTACACTAGCTCTCATACCAATGTCGATGCCATGTCCCAGACATGGTCTTACACTAGCACTCATACCAACGTCGATGCCATGTCCCAGACATGGTCTTACACTAGCACACATATCACCCAAATGCCATGGCATGGATATCCAATCTATTCCTAAGGTTCAAACGGGAGTTTTTACTACATCAATTTTTATCATGCATATTCATAACAATAATCATACACTTTATGCCATATTAATTGTTCAATACATAATAACAATAAAGTTGTATTATTTACGTACAACTTACCTCGGTATACAAAATATGGCCGATTAGTTCGATTTAGTCCAATAGCTTGGTCTTCCCTCGGTCTAGGTCTAAATTTTGTTTTTCTTGATCTATAATGACAAAATTTACTAATCACCACATTAATCAAGACATTGCAGAATTCCTACTTTGGCAAAATTACTGTTTTGCCCTTATACTTTAACATAATTATGATTTTACCCTATGCTCGTAAAATTATTTTCATCAAATTTCCTCATTAACCAAGCCTAGCCGAATCTAATTTATACTTGTAGCAGCTCACAATTTCTATTATTTCACACATTTACCACCTATTTTACAAATTTCACAAAATGGACATTTTAGGTGTTTTCATGAAAACCCCTTTCACAAAAGTTGTCTATTTAACAACCAAGATTCATTTTCTTCCATAAAATTTCAGAAAAAATATAAATACTCACATGGTAAGACCCTAGACTCTCAACCATTTTGCAAAATAGTCCCCTCATTAGCTAGATTAAGCTATAGGGGTTCCAAAAACACAAAAATTAACAAAAACAACCACCAAAATCACTTACTTGCAAGAGAAGAGCTTGGCTGAAATTTGAGCTCTCAAAACCCTTAAGTTTGCTGAAAATTTCAGTGGAAGAGGAAGAAGATGGGAAAAGATGATAACTTTTTCTTTGTTTTATTTTATTTTATTCATTTAGTCACCTAATGCCACCAATCTTTGACAAATTTCATGAATTAAAAATTCATGGCCAGCCACCATAATTTCATTGGTCTATTTACTCAATAAGGACCTCTACTTTAATGTTTCATAGCTATTTAAGACCTTCAGCTTGTAGAACAAAACTTTCTCACTTTATGTGATTTTAGTCCTTTTTCAAAATTAAGCAAGTAATCACTAAAATCAATTCACCACAATTTTCATGTACTCATATAATTATGCTATAACACATAAAATAATATTAAAAATAATTTCTCCTGCCTTGGATCAGTGGTTCCAAAACAACTGTTTCGACTAGCCCCAAAATCGGGCTGTTACAGCTATGCCAAACCTGTAGGGTATACTAGCTTATGCCACACGGCCAGGCCACACATTGACTACCCAATATGACATATCACAAAAATAACCAAGTTCATATACATGCCATACTCAAAATTAATTAAACTTTGCTATACCAAAGAGAAGTTGATAGTGTAATCTATAACAGTCTGATTTTGAGGCTAGTCGAAATAGTGGTTTCGAGACCACTAAACCAAGGTTAGGGAAAATTAATTTAATGTTATTTTATGTGTTATAGCATTATTATAAGGCTATGTGGAAATTTTGGTGCTTTAATTTTAGCAATAGCATGCTTAATTGTGAAAAAGGACTAAATCGCATAAAATACAAAAGTTCTATTTTGCAAGATAGAGGTACCAAATAGCTATAGAATGTAATTTGGAGGTCTTTAAAGTGCAATTAGACCATCTAGTATTTGTTGGCCAGCCATGTAGACAAGGGGGACAAGGGCATTTAATTTTTGGTCAAAAATTGGCTGAATTAGGTGAGAAAAGATGAATTAAAAATGATAAAAGCAAAACTATCATCTTTCACTATTCGCTCATCTCTTTCCACCGAAAATTGAAGAGAAATAGAGGTGTTTGGGGTTCAAACTTTCAGCCACTCAATTCTCATTCAAGTAAGTGACTTAGGTGGTTTTATTTGATGATTTTTTGTATTTTTGGAGTCCCCAAAGCCTAAGCTAGCAAAAGAAGAGACTAATTTGTGATATGATTGAAAGTATAGGGATTTGCCATGAGAGAGTTTATGTTGTTAGTTGAGTTTTTATGGAAGAAAATGAATGTTAGGGAGATGAGAAACAACTTTTGTGAAAGGTGTTAGCATGAAAACACGTAAATAGGATTTGAATGCAAAGATGGATTTTGTGTCACAAATGCATGAAATAGTCGGAATTGTGAGTAGTTGTAAGGGAAATAAATGTTCAGCTAGGCTTGTTTAATGAGAAAATATGTTGAAAAAATAATTTACGTGTAACACCCCAAACTCGGCCTAGAAGTTAGGCCCGAATCTAGCATGTCACATCGAAAGGTTGTATAAAACCATACGATCTTTAAAAATCTTTCCTCAATTTAAAAAATTTTTATCAATGAAAAACCTCGAGTTTCGTCGCTTAACAAATAAAATTTGCTTAAAGTTGCTTCCCTTGCAAACACACTATTATTTTCAAAACGTAGTTTATTAAAGCCATTTTCTTGTAAAACATTATTATCTTTAAAACCTTGTTTGATGCAAAAGCTTAATTTAAAACAGTTGCGAAAACATGATATTTTGAAAAACAGTAGTTACTTTGGAAAAACCCATGTTTAATAGACTAGCAGTTTGTAATCTAAAGAAACACCAAATAAGAGTTTAAACGGAAAAAAAACCACTGGCCTTATTACAAAATTATTAACCCAATAATTTAAAGTAACTAAATTAGACTAAAATCGCTAAGTTTAATCTTTAAACCATATCCAACGTGTGGCCACCTCCGAGTCCTCCGCAGCTCCAAATCCTCTAAGGCTGGGGATTTCCCGCACATTTAAAAGAAAGGGGTAAGTTACGAGAACTCAGTGTGTAATCCCTTATAACGGTCACTATCTGGGCCTGAGCCCGCACAGTATCGGTCTGGGCCTAAGCCCTATTCGGTAACAAGCTGGGCCAAAGCCCCAAATCAAAACAATACAATGGATATGAACATGTGCCCACCCCAATCCTACCAGCCGTCTGTGCCCACCCCAATCCTACCAGCCGTCTAACTCTCCACCCATACCAACGAATCGCACCATGTGGGGATCATGTCAACCCACCCTGCCAATCCACACCAATATTGCAATCAAGTTGCTAATCACGGTATATATGCACCTCTTAAGCCTTCAATAGTGGTATTATAATTGGCATAGAGCCATCAGTAACTGTATTATGTTTGGCATATAGCCATCGGCGACGATAATATAATCGGCACACAGCCTTGGGTAAATATGATCGACACAGAGTCATCGATATCTATTAGCCACATAGCGACGAGTAAATACGATTGGCACAAAGCCATAATCAAGATGGCACAAAGCCAAGCTCTCTAATAATGCAGCCTTGCTGCTAATAACAGTATATGTGGCTGAGCTACTAAAACGACATGTGGCGATGACACTCAAACGGTATGTGGCAGAGCCACCAGAACGGTATGTGGTAGAGCCACTAATACGATACTTCCTCCAATCATCAAACCCAACCCATGCAACATGTCGTGTATGTCATGCTCAATCATTACACGTGTATGTAAAATGGCCATGCTTAGTAACAGCCATTTCAACACATATTAACAGCAAATCAGACACACGCCCATAGTCAAGTCGGTTAAAACATAGCCACACAATCACGGTCAAATCGGTCAAATCATAGCACAAGTCAATCATTTGCCCACAAGGGCAAATTAGTCATTTTACCCTATAAGGGTATTCCGGTAATCCTATCCTACAGGGGTAATTTGGTAATTCTACTCATAACTAGTTCATGTATGCAGTGCATCTGAAACATAATCAATCATACAACACTAGTACTACCACAAGGGTACAACAGTCATTTAATCGGTTAGGGGTAAAACGGTCATTTCGCCCCGTAAGGGCATCTCGATAATTTTACCCGTCGAGGGTATTTCGATAACTTTACCCATAGAGAGTATTTCAGTAACTTTACCCATAGAGGGTATTTTAGTAATTTTGCAAACCAGGAGTATTTTGGTAATTTCACAAACTGGGGTATTTCGATAATTTTGTAAACCAGAGGTATTTCGGTAATTTCACAAATCAGGGGTATTTCGACAATTTTGCAATTTGAGAGTATTTCAATAAATTCACAAATCAGGGGTATTTCGATAATTTTGCAAACCAGGGGTATTTCGATAATTTCATAAATTGGGGGTATTTCGGTAATTTTGGAAACCAGGGTATTTTGGTAATTTTACAATCCGAGGGTATTTCAGTAATTTTGCAAATCGAGGGTATTTTGGTAATTTTCAAAATCAGGGGTATTTCAATAATTTCGTACATCAAGGTATTCTAATAAAGATAACGATACGATTGGGCCCAGGGCCCATTCTCGGCCTGGTCGCGTGTCAGAGTCTTAACAATTTATATAAAGAATGATCGAACCGGGAAACTAACTATGACAACGATTTGAGGCAAGCGCATCAATCCAACAGTAGTATAGTTAAGGCAAGACCGAAATGTCGAATCCCAAAGGAACCAACAGTACTAATACTAAGGCAAGACCAAAATGTCGAATCCCAAAGGAACCAACAGTACTAATACTACCTCTTTCTTTATTATTTGGCCTAAGAATTAAAGTGATCTTTATTTAATCTAAAATTAACTAATTACTAAACTAAAGACTCTAAGACAAATAAGAATGAAATTGGAAAAAAATACTTCGAGGAAAACCCAATTGATTAAGACGACACCCAAGGAAGAATCCACCTTGACTCGATTCGTAAGATTCCCTAAGTTATTTTAATCCCTCTCTCGAGGCGACTAACGTCTAACCCTAGGTTGATTAATTGAAATCTCTTTCTAATTAAAACCCCTAGAATTGCATTAACTCGATCTATGGACTCCCATACTAGGTTCACCCTAATCCGGCAAAATCTCGTCACCCTAGCTCTAGGTGCGCGATCAACTCCGCTTAATTATGCTAGATCTACTATTAGGCAGGGATTTTTGCTCCTCCACCTAAGCACATCATGCTTGGATTAATATCTCGGAAATATCAACACAAGAATTAAGAACACATAATTAAGAACAAGTCAAATATTTATCATATAGTTCAGCAAACGATAACAAGATTCATCTTAGCTTTCATCCCCTTATGGTATCCGAGGGTTTAGTTCATAACAATAAAAGAAAACATCTCAGAAGAAAAGATAAAGCAAAACATAAGAAATCCCTAAAACCCCCTGAAGGAATTGAAGGAGAGATCCTCTGTCTTGAGTATGATTTCGGCTTCTTGAGATGAATCAACTGGCTATCTTCGAGTAAATCCCCACAAGTCTGCCCTCTTTGGCCTAGCTGGATGCCCCCTGACTAAAGACTTTGGTTCCCCCCGACAAAAGCCCTGGCAGAAGGCTTCTGCCGAACTCCCCGCTTAAGTTGCCCCCTAGGGTGTTTATATAAGCTTTGAGATGCCTTACTTGGCTCCTAAGTATCCTAATTCGAGTAGAATTCCTCCTAGGGTGCTTAAATAGGCATTGGAATGTGATTCTTTGCCTCCAAGTATCTTATTCTAAGTAAAACTCCTATTGGCCGCGGCAGGGACATGCCCATGGCACACGCCCGTGTGAATCGTGGTCAGGCCGTGTTCGAGTCTGTTGATGAAGCACGACCGTGTGGTCTTGGGCCCAGGCCGTGTGGATTTCGTGATATGGCCCATTTACTCCATTTTGGGCCCGTTTTCCATTCTTTTTGTCATCCGGTGCTCTCCTGAGTATAAAACATGAAAACAAAGGATTAAGAGCACCAAATTACATAATTCAAGGCTTAAATTATCCAAAAGCATGCTAAATGTGGGCTTAAAATATGTTACTTTTACGATTTATCAAATACCCCCACACTTAAGCTTTTGCTAGTCCTCAAGCAAAATTCTCAACTCACAATTAAAAACGAACTTCCCTGATTCGTAATATTCATCAATAGTGTTTCATCATAATTCATAGATAATTTATACATGGATAATTCAACTCAAAGGGTCCTAAAGATTCAAACAATCAAAGTCATACATTTATAGTCCTGAAAACGCTAGATGTTCCCCCTTACCTAAATAATTACCTCTGATTTGAAATTGACAAGAGTTGACATCCTCACTAAAGATTCACTCAAACCACTCGAAGTGTTTAAGGTTCAGAATTAAGCATTCAAAAGTCGAACATTAAAAGTTAATCCCATATTCTTGCATAAAAATCAAATCTCCACCAATAAAATATGAGATGATACACAAATCAAAAGGTCTCTACATGGTTGTAACGGAGCTTAGGTTAAAGGTGTGGATAAAGGCTGAATTAGAGGGTTAGAATCGAGATTGACCTGACAAATTACCTGACTAAAAACAAAAACTAATTACATCAAATGAAAATTTGCACAACTAATAGTAATGACACAAGCTTCTTCTTCAACAATTGGAAATTAAATGTATAAGCTTATTTAATTGCATAACTAATAATGAATATACTTTGATTTTTTTTAAGAACAAGTCAGATGTGTAATAAAGGATAAATTCAACTACTTGAAATAAAGATCATAGTCAGTGATCGCTGAAATCAGAGTCTTAAATTTATAAAGAGAATGATCGAACCTAGAAACTAACTCTGACAACGATTGTAAGGCAAGCGCACCTACCGAACAGTAGTATAGCTCAGGCAAGACCGGAATATCGAATCCCGAAGGAACCAAAAGTACTAATACTAACTCTCTTTCTATTATTTAGCCTAAGAATTAAGTGAATGTTTATCTAATCTAAATTTAACTATCAACTAAACTAAAGACGCAAAGACAAAAAGAATAAATTGAGGAAAAATAACTTAGAAGAACAACCAATTGATTAAGACGATACCCTTAGGAAGAATCCACCTAGACTTCAGTTGTTATCTAACAATGAACCAGACGATGTATTCACTTGACTTGATCCGTAAGATTCCCTAAGTTATCTTAAATCCTCTCTCGAAGCAAATAACGTCTAACCATAGGTTGATTAATTGAAATCTCTTTCTAATTAAAACCCCTAGAATTGCATTAACTCGATCTATGGACTCCCATATTAGGTTTCACCCTAATCCGGAAAATCTCGTCACCCTATCTCTAGGCGTGCGATCAACTCCGCTTAATTATGCTAGATCTATTCTTAAGCAAGGACTTTTGCTCCTCCACCTAAGCACATCATACTTGAATTAATATCCCAGAAATATTAGCAAAAGAATTAAGCACACATAATTAAGAATAAGTCAAATATTTATCATATAGTTCAGAAAACAATAACAAGATCTATCTTAGGTTTCATCTCCTTCAGGTATCTGAAGGGTTTAGTTCATATCAAATAAAGAAAACATCTCAGAAAAAAAAGATAAAACAAAACATAAGAAATCCCTAAAACTCCCTGAAGGAATTGAAGGAGAGATCCGCCGTCTTGAGTAGAATTCCAACTTCTTGAGATGGATCAACTGGCTATCTTGAGTGATTCTCCACAAATCTGGTCTTTCTGGCTCGGCTCCTTGGCCTAGCTAACCACCTTCTTTCACGTAACACTTAGGGTGTTTATATAGGCTTTCGAAATATGTTTCTTCGCCCCAAAGTATCCAAATCCGAATGAAATTCTCTTTGCCACGACAGGGACACGGCCATGTCACACACCCGTGTGACTAGTGGTCAGGCCGTGTAAGTCGAGATCAGGCCGTGTTCTAGTAGATTGGCGTGGCAGGGCCATGTGGGATTAAGTCCAGGCCGTGTCGATTTTCATTTTGGCCCAATTTGGTCTATTTTAGGCCCGTTTCTCATTCTTTTCATCATCAGGTGCTTTCCTGAGTATAAAACATGAAAACAAAGGATTAAGAGCACTTTTTTACATAAATCGAGGCTTAATTCTTCCGAAAGCATACTAACTGTGGGCTTAGAATATGTTACTTTTACGGTTTATCAAATACCCCCACACTTAAGCTTTTGCTTGTCCTCAAGCAAAATTCTCAACTTACAATTAAATCGAACTTTCCATAATTCATAATTCCTACCGACAATGTCTCATCATAATTCATAAATAATTTATACATGGATGATCTACTCGAAGAGTCCTAAAGATCCAAACAATCAAAGTCATACATTTGTAGGACAAAAAATGTAGGTGTCTCCCTTTACTTGAATAATTACCTTTAATTCAAAACCTACAAGGATTGACATCCTCACAAAAGATTCACTCAAATCACTCGAAGTGTATAAGGTTCAAAAATTAAGCACTCAAAAGTCGACCCTAAAAAGTTAATCCCATAGGCTTGCCTGAAAATCAAATCTCCACCACTGTAATATGAGATGATACACAGATCAAAAGGTCTTTAACAGGGTTGTAACGGGGCTTCGATTAAGGGTATGGATATAGGCTGAATTAGAAGGTTAGAATCGAGATTGAATTGATAAATTACCTACCTAAAAAAATGAACTAATCCTAAATAATTACATCAATTGAAAACTAATAATACTACTATTGATAATACTCTAATACAAGCCTCTTCTTCAATAATTGGATTTTAATGCATAACCTCACTTAATCACATAACTAATAATGAATATACTTCGTTTTTTTAAGAACAAGTCATAATAAGGAATACATCTATTACTTAAAATAAAGATAATACCTAGACAACAAATCAAAATCAAAACTCGGTGTAAGGGTAGTCAAAAGGAATGGTGATAACAAATACAAAGGTTTTTGGGTTAATATTAGCAGTTGAGTCAATAAAAAGGGTTGTTAGGATCAACGGGGTTCACTAAGGGTTAATTATGTTGGTAGGCTTTTAGTGGAGTAAGTGGGTTAAATCCTAGGTGCCTTTATCATCTCGGTATATCAAATCATAATTGTGGTATCAACATGTATAATCAAGGCAAGTTCTAGAATAACAGTTCAAAGTTGACACACTCATAATCAATAAAATGAGCATGAAAAAGAATATATGCTCTAATAGGCTCAAAATCTCACAAAAATTATGGTTGTTTTGACATCAACCTTGCAAATTTCAAACTTTAGGATAACATTCAGATTCAGGTAGACAACCTAGCAGAAATTTTAATTCTGAAAAATAGACTTATCATGCTTGATTCTCTAATATTCTTAAAATTTCAATCATCAATGCACAATTAACTATGACTTACTCAAAAACATAAAAATCATAAATTATCAGAAATTTCATCCTAATTAGTAATACGAGAAAATTGATTAAAAATAAGACTAAATTCAGGGATTTGAGAATAATGAAGAAAGTTAGGCCGAATATGAGAATAATGCAAAATGTTAGGCACTTTCTTCAAATAAATATTCACCCCCACACTTAAGATGTACATTGCCCTCAATGTACAAAGATAGATATTCAATTCAAGATAGAGGGAGAGGTGAAACTTCCTGAATTTGGATGGTTTCCCGAAGTTGGAAGTCGATAGGGGTGGTGGCTGCTACCGAGCTCTATGCTAGATGAAGAAATTGGGGAGCTCATAGAGAATTAGTCAGGAGTTATTAAGACATATTTAAAATAAACTAAATATATAAATAAAGATAAGAAAGATAAAGAAAAAGAGACTATGAAGGAAAATAAACTAAGACTTGAAGATAAAAGGGCTTGAGAATCCTTATTGGTAGATGGTTCGTGAGGTGGGTGTGACTTCTAAAGCGACGGAGGTGCTGGTGGTGGCGGAAGTGGCGTGATTCCCAAGCAGCCTTTTGAACTTCTTAGGTTGCGGTGGTGGTGGTCGTGATTCCCAAGGTGTGATTCCCTAGCAGCCTGAAGAACCTAACCTTGAGAAACTAAAATATATTAAACTAAATTAAACATAAGTTTGTCAAAGAGAAGGAAATTGAAGCAAAAGAGAAAAGAAAAAGAAAAGATAAATGGTCTCAAAGACCCTTGGCTTGTTGTTTGGATGAAGCGGCTGACATGAGCTTATGTATATCGATCTCCCTAAGGAGACTACACTTGCTTTCTTCCACTTTTTTGTCATGGCTTTGGTGTGGCTCAAGGGTTTAGAGACTTCTTGTGGAGAGGACAATGTGAGAAAAGTGTATAAGAAAAGAAGTGGGAATTGGATGAGAAGGATAGGGAGGGTGTTGGTGTTTATATAGAGGCTCAATTCTGGTACTTTCCCATGCCCGTGGACCGAGGGCGTGTCGTTTCACACGGCCGCCTCGTACGGCCATGTGTCTAGGCATGTTTATTCTCTATGCCCGTTTTTCAGACAGCCAGGCCCGTTTTTGATAAGTCAGTGTTGTCCACGGCCTCGTCGCACGATCGTGGGCTTTTGTCGGTGCCCGTGTTGGAGTGGTTGGGTCCGTGAACTTCAAAAATTAGTTGAGTTTGATTTGTACCGCCTCTGCCATGTTGGTACAAAGATTCTTGAAGTACACACGGCCATAGCCACGGCCGTGTGCAAGGCCGTGTGGCCTGGAAATCTGCACCCTTGGTTAGTTTAGAATTATGTATAAAGAAAAGGAGAAAAGAAAATGAATTGAAAATAAATGTGAAAATAAATTGTGCTAGCACTCAGGTTGCCTCCCAAGAAGCGCTTGTTTATAATCTAAAGCTAGACTCTCCTCGTATTGAAAAATCAGGGAGGTTTAAAGGTTCGAATATCGTCCCTCATACTGACAGTTCTATATTCTTGATGAAGTTGGAGTCGAGAAGTGTGTACCTTAAAAGTGCCGAATATAGGATTGCTTACTTCGACTGTTCCGTATGGGAAGATATTACATACCTCAAGAGGGATTTCTTCGTTCGTGTTCAGGTCTGATGTGACGATGCAAGGATCTGCCTTATCTATTAATACCTGGTTTCCTATTTTGAGGTGATTTGATGTTCCTATGAGCTCTTCTGGAGGCTCTTCAGTTTTTCTTCATGCGGTTCTGCTTCTTCTTTAAAGTGCGTCATCCACTTTTCCAATTTGTCGGTCTCAAGGATTCATTCTTTGTGTGATCTTTCTGTGTCGACATGGGGGCCATGCTTCGGCTCAGGTTTGTAACCTTGTGGTGTTTCCTATGGTGAAAGTTGAACAATCTGGTTATCAACTATTTTTACTTTCTCATCTTCATCAATTGTTGTCCTGGCCGGGCTGAGAGCTTGTAAACTGATCGATTCGTCACCTACCTAAAGTATGAGTTATCCTGTGCTAACATCAATTTTAGTCTTAGTAGTTGCTAAAAGGGGTCTTCCTAAAATTAAGGGAATCGAATTATCCTCATCCATGTCTAAGACAACAAAATCTTCTGGGAAAATGAATTTATCAATTTTTACAAGAACATCTTCGATAATACCCCTAGGAATTCTAACAGTTTTATCAGCTAATTGAATGCTCATCCTAGTTTGTTTGGGTTTCCCTAGACCTAGTTGTTTAAACAATTTATAAGGCATGACATTTATGCTTGCCCCTAAATCAGCTAACGCATTATCAATAGTTAGTCTACCAATTAAACATGGAATTGTAAAACTCCCTGGATCTTTTAACTTCCGTGGTAGTCTATTCTGTAACATTGTTGAGCATACTGCATTTAATTCCACATGTGGCTCCTCGTCTAATTTACGCTTGTTCGTCAGGAGCTGTTTTAAAAATTTCCTTGAATCCGGCATCTGAAAAAGAGCTTCAAGAAGAGGTAAGTTAATATGTAATTTCTTTAAAAGTTTAAGAAACTTACCGAGCTGTTCCTCTATATCGTCTCTCTTCATCGCTTCGGGATAAGGTATGCAGGGTTTGTACTCTTTGATTACCGGTTTCAGCTTGTTCTTGACCTCAACCATATCTTCTTCTACCACCTTCTTTTGTTTTGAATTAGGATCGTCTAACCCTTCACTATCTTGAGCTGTTATGGCTTGAACTTGCTCCCTTGGGTTGGTCTCAATGTTGCTTGGTAGTCTTCCCTGTGGTCTCTCAGAAATCTGCTTAGTAAGTTGCCCAAATTGATTCTTGAACTCTTGTGACAATGCCTCAAGGTTTGTTTCTATTTTCTGGAAACGTGTGTCTGAGGCTGTTATGAAGTTTGTTAACGCCTCTTCAAGGTTCGGCTTCTTTTCCTGTGGGTAGGGCTGTTGTTGGAAGTTTTGGGATGGTTGTGATCTTTGATTTCTTTGACCGTCCCATGAGAAATTGGGGTGTTCTTCCAACCTGGATTATAAGGATTACTATAAGGGTTATTGTTAGATCGAAAATTATTACCCATATAGTTCATCTGTTCTCTCTCTATGCCCTGTCCGTAGGGTGGGTACTCAGGATTCACCACTCCTTCACTTGCGTCGCACTGCATAACTGGATGTGCCTGCAAAGAACCATAGAAACAATCAAATTTTTTATGTAACAATTCCACCTAATTTGATAGCGCGGTCTGTAACATCCTAAAAATTAGAATATTATCTTATTATTTGTGTTGGCTTGGATATGAATTTTGTATGTTTAGCATAGTCTTGTGAAGGCTTGATTTTATTTATGAAGCTAGAATAATTCTTAGTATTGAAAATTTAGTGAAGTGGATTAGGTGAACCTGACACTTAATTTAATTTAAGTGTTAAATTCTAGCACATGAGGAGTTAGTGACAAGGTGGTTATGGCGCTTGAAGGGTTGCTTGAGGGAAGTGGTTCGAGTAGCATGGATTGCATTTGGAAGACTTTATTTTTATGCACCTTACATTAAGTGTTGGTCAAACTATTCATATGGTAGGTTGGACTTTAAGTTTTATGGTAAGTTGAATAATAGTTTAGGAAAGCTTGTATTTTGGGATAAGAATCTTAAGAATTAAGGAAGGATGGGGGGACAAAAGGCTTGAATGGTGGAGAGTTGTTTTGGAAACTCTTCTATGGTCATTAGTCCATGTATGTGGACGGTATGGGTGTCTTGGGGGGTTGGCCGAATGTTGATAGGAATTTGGGGGGTTTTAGTTGGTCAATTCTTGCATTTTGTGCATCTTTTGCATTTTTTTCTTTTCCTCTCCAAAATCTTCCTCCTTAGCCGATTGTGTCTTGGGCATTAGGTACAATTTTGTTTTAGTTTTGGCATTGTTTTCTTGTTTTGTGTCAAAGTCGAAAAGACCATTGTGGTTTGCCGAATTTTTTTTCTCTTAGGCATTTGGCCGAATATTCATTTGAGTCTCTCTCATATTTTATTTTCGTTGTAGCCTAAAACCAACCCTTTTCCCTTAATCTCTTTCTTCATCTTTAGTGGTTGGCCGAATCTTCCTTCTCCCCATTTCTCTTTTTCTTTCTTCCACTTTTGCTCAAAATCGAAAACATCCCTCTCCCATTGCAATTTCTTTCTTTTTCTTCCTTTTCCTTTCTCTTTCTCCACTCTAGTCGAAACCTTTTTGTTATTACAAATCAACCATAGCCGAAATTCCCTTCACCATTTAACCATATTGCCGAAACTTCCCATTCTCTTTTTTATTTGTCTTGGCCGAATATCATCAAGGGTAGGTCTTCATTTGGTTTTCTTCAATCGGTTTTGGAAGGGGGTAAGTATTCATGGCCGTATTTCTTTTGTTTCTTTTCTCTTTTCTATGTCGTTTTTCTTGAGGGCAAAGGCCGAATTTTTGGGTATTTGTTGTAAGGTTCTAACTATTCGAAGGAACCAATTTTTCTTCTAGACTCCTCGGGATTTTGGAAGTAATCGACTCAAGCCTTAATTCTCTGACAATCGTTTTGGGTAAGCTAATAGGACAAGGAGATCGAGTGCTGTAGATCGGGTCTTCAGGATTTAGTGCTTGCATTAGTGACAGGTGTGTACCTTACACACTTCATAACTCGGTAACATAATATGAGATTCTCAATATGATACCGTAAGGGTATGAGCAAGGAATCGGGTAAGTCCGTTTCGATATGACTTTTGCAATATGATGCATGATGATACGATTTATGATATATTTGCTAAGTGATTCCTAATAAAGTATAATGGCATGATTTGTTTAAATGTTGCATTGGTATGGGTGATATGAGAGGAGGGGGAAGGATTTGATATCCGTGTCTTTGGGACACTAGAGGTTTGGCACCTCCAGTGGTTTGGTACCACAATATTATTTCATGTCTGTGGGACACCAGAGGTTTGGCACCTCATAGCGACTCGTCCCAGTGGCTTAGTACCACAGTGGGTTGGCCCCACATTTGATATTATGGGATCGTCGCCAGTGATTTGGTATCACACGTGGGTTGGCCCCACAACTTGATTATTCGTGACTTTGGGTCACCAGTGGTTTGGCACCACATTATTGGATATCGTGACTTTGGGTCACCAGTGGTTTGGCACCACCAGTGGTTTGGTACCACAAGGGGTAGAAAAGGAGTTATGGATGGCTAGGTTGGGTGCATTATATATATATATATTGCTTGATTATGAATTGTGTAAGAATGTTGCATCAACCGGGGGAAGGATTTATGCACTGAGTCTTGGTGACTCACCTTCTCCCTTATCTTTTCAGGTGATTCGTAAAATCGCGGATGAGGAGCCGGATGAACTCGAGGAGGCCATGCAATAAAAACTCGGTTTTATAAGAACTTCGATTTGGGTACTTTATTTTATCTTAATTTAGTTTTTATCTTTATATGGATTTGTAATAAGGCCTTTTTAATTATGTTTTGGATCATTTATATGTTTTGGACTTGTTTTAAATATGGCTTATAAATTACATGGTTGATATATATATATTAATTTGAGCACAAAGTTTTCTAAACTACAAAACGAAATGGTTTTCAAAACGTTACCATCGGGTATAATAAATCATTTGATAATAATTAACAACTTAAGTGTTTTCGACAACTTAAATGATTTTCAAATTGAAGTTTCTTACTAAAATGATAAAGGTTTTCAAATTAATAATTCGGGTTTTACTCAAAAATGGCATAAATGTTTTCTAACCTATGGATGACAACTAAGCTTTTAAGTTTTATTTGTGGAATTTCAAAGTAAACCACCAGTTTTTTTTTTAACTAATCATGCACTAGCCTTCTAAAATTTAATCGGTAATTAGACTTAGTTCAAAACATTTTCCTCTGTGGCATGCCAGATTCGGTCGTGGCGTATTGACCGGGTATGGGGTGTTACATGGTCATTGCGTCAATGTTGAAAACTCTACCTGCTTTAGCTGGCCTTGTTCCTGTAACTTGCCACTGATAGTTATTCAGTGACATCTCCTCTATAAACTCGTAGGCTGCTTCAGGAGTTTTGTTGTTCAGGGTTCCACCGGCAGCTGAATGGATTAGCTGCCTTGTTGAAGGTGTAACACCCCAAACCCGGTCAATACGCCACGACCGAATCTGGTATGTCACTGAGGAAAATATTTTGAAGAAAAACGAGTTAACGATTAAATTTTTGTGAAAAACCCTTTGAAATTCTATATTTGTAGAAATCAGGTGTATAATAAGTTAAAACTAATAATTTACTTTGAAATTACATAAAACTTTAAAATAAGTGAATAAATCATAGGTTAGAAAACATTTATATCATTTTAAAAAAACTCGAATTATTACTTTGAAAACCAATTGCATTTGAATGTAGAAACTAGATATTTGAAAATCATTTAAATTATCGAAAACACTTAAGTTGTTAAAATTATCAAATGATTTATGTTACCGGATGTAACGTTTTAAAAACCATCGCGTTGTGTAGTTTAGAAAACTTGGTGCGCAATTTATTGTAACAATCAAGAATTTATAACCATATTTAAAACATAATCAAAACATAAAAATAATCCAAAAACATAATTTAAAGAGGCCTTATTACAAACCCATAAAATATGAAAACCAAATTAAAGTAAAGTACCCAAATGGAAGTTCATATAAAACCAACTTTTATTGCATGGCCTCCTCGAGTTCATCCGGCTCCATATCCGCGATCTCACGAATCACCTGAAATGATAAGGGAGAAGGTGAGTCACCAAGACTCAGTGCATATTCCCTCTCCCGGGTAATTACCACATACTTACACAGATTATAACCAAGCAATATATATGTATAATGCACCCAACCTAGCCATCCATAACTTCTTTTCTACCCCGTGTGGTACCAAACCACTGGTGGTGCCAAACCACTGGTGTCCAAAGACACAAATGTGATACCAAATCACTGGTGACCGAAGTCACGAATAATCCATCTGTGGGGCCAACCCACGTGTGATACCAAATCACTGGCAGACGATCCCATATCTCAAGAGTGGGGCCAACCCACGGTGGTGTTAACCACAGGGACAAGTCGCTATGAGGTGCCAAACCTCTGGTGTCCGAAGACACGAATGTGATACCAAATCACTGGTGGTGCCAAACCACTGGTGGTGCCAAACCACTGGTGACCGAAGTCACAAATCATCAAGTTATGGGGCCAACCCACGTGTGATACCAAATCACTGGCGTCGATTCCATATCTCAAAAGTGGGGCCAACCCACGGTGGTGTAAAACCACAGGGACAAGACGCTATGAGGTGCCAAACCTCTGATGTCCGAAGACACAAATGTGATACCAAATTACTGGAGATACCAAATCTCTGGTGTCCGAAGACACAAATGTGATACCAAATCACTGGTGACCGAAGTCACAATCTTCCCCCTCCTCTCATGTTGCCCATACCAATGCAATATATAAACAAATCATGTCAAAATACTTTGATATGAATCATATAACAAAATCTCATAAATCGTAGATCATGATTTCAATCCTCATGTATTAACAACATATCGAAACGGACTTACCTGAATCCTCATTCATACCATCACGGTATCATATCCAAATCTCATCGTTTTTCCCACTTTCATAATATGATTAGTTATAACACACATAAATACATATATAAACCAAGTTATAAAGTGTGTAAGTTACACACCTTTCACCAAAGCAAAACTAACTTCCGAAGATCCGATCTACCGCACTAGATCCTTGTCCTACAATCGGCCATATCACAATATTTTAATGAAAACCATTCGGCCAACAACATATCTTAATCCAATAAAACCTTAGGCTTCCTCAACCAACTTTAGAAGTATAGAATCCTTACCACTTGACTTACCAACTCCGATTCGCTAAAGGAATGACTTAAATCGATTGCTTCCGAAATCCCAAAGAGCCTAAGAGAATAATCGAATCCTAAAAATGGTTAGAACCTTGCAAAACAAAGCCTAAAGATTCGGCTTTTGTCCACAAGAAAATAGCTTGGAGAAGAGAAAAGAATTGAAAGAAAATCAGCCATGAACACTTACTCTTTTCCAAAATCGATTGAAGAAAAATCAAAGATAATCTACCCTTGAATATTCGGCCAAAACAAAGACTAAAAGAAAGTAGAAGATTCGGCTATGGTGAAGTGAAAAAAAAGAAAAGAAGAAATAGAATGGAAGTAAATGTTTTATCTTTGAACAAAAGAAAAAGAAATGGTATTTGAGATGGAGAAATATTCGGCCAAGAGAGTGTAAAAGAAAAGTGTTTATGAACCAATGTCAAAAAGAAAAGAAAAGAGAGATGTAGAAGAGATGAGATTCGGCCAACACCTATTTTGCCTAAAAGAAAAGTGCAAAAATACCAAAATGAAGTTTTGGTTTCAAAAGCAAAGATGAAAGAAAGGAAATAGCATTTTTGGTTCAATAAAACAAGAGCTAAAACAAAAGCTAACTTTGCACAAAATGCACAATAACATTCGGCCAAAGAAAGGGTTTTTTGGAGAGGGAAAACAAAATGCAAAAAGATGTTTAAGAGGAAAAATTGGCCAACTATTCCCCCCCCAAACCACCTAACAACATTCGGCCACCCCCCTAGACACCCATGCCGTCCACATACATGCTCTAAAGCCTTGAATAAAGTTTCCAAAACATCCCCCATATTCCATGCCTTATGTCTCCCCAACCTTCCATAACTTCAAGATTCTTATCCCTATTATCAAGCTTTCCTTAAACATATATTCAACTTACCAAAAGATGAAAGTCCAACCTATCATAAACATAAGTTGACCGTCCATAAATGCTAGGATGCACAAAAATATAAAATTCTCAAAATGCCTTCCATGTTACTTGAACCACTTCCCTCAAGCAACTTTCCAAGCTCCTTAACCACCTTGCCACTAATTCCTCTTGTGCTTTAATTTAACACTTAAATTAACTTAAGTGTCAAGCTCACCTAATCCACTTTATTAAATAAACCATACTAGAATTTATTCTAGCTTCCTAAATAAAATCAAACCTTCACAAGACTATGCCAACACACAAACAATACTACCCGAGCTAACACAAGTAACTAGATGAGATACAAATTTTTCCTAAAGCCCAAAACCCAATTGGCCCAATCCTACTAGGCCCAATTTCAGGATATTACAGAAGGGTTCAAACCATTGTAAAAAGTTTGGACCTGTAGCCACAATGGTAATCCGTGGTGTGGGCACCTCCTTAACAAATCTTTGTATCTGTCCCATGCATTGTATAAGTCCCTGAATCTATCTGCACAAAAGAAGAGATATCATTCCTTAACTTGGCCGTTTTGGCCGGTAGAAAATATTTTAATAAAAATTTTTCTGTCATTTGATCCCATGTAGTGATTGAGCCTCGTGGAAGAGAATGCAACCACTGTTTGGCTTTACTTCTCAGGGAAAAGGGAAATAACTGAAGACGGATGGCATCATCAGAAATGCCATTTATCTTGAAGGTGTCGAAAAATTCTAGGAAATTTGCTAAGTGTGTGTTAGGATCCTCATCCTGCAAACCATCAAACTGAACAAATTGTTGTATCATCTGTATAGTGTTAGGTTTCAGTTCAAAATTATTTGCAGCAATAGTAGGCTTAACAATACTAGACTCAGTTCCTGTTAAACTAGGTTTAGCATAATCATACATAGTACGTGGAGCATGATGTTCGGCTATCTTTGGAGGTAGTGGATTATTCTCAGCCATCTCTTCTGTGGTATTTATTTCGGCTTCTTGCTCTTTGTCTATATAGTTTAGGCTTTGCCTTATTTCTCTGCAATTTCTATGAACGGTACCTTCAATATCACTATCATAAAGTAGAGGCCCTGTCGGGTTCCTTCTAGTCATAAACTAGAGGTACCTGAAAGGGACAAAAGAAAGAAGAAAGAAAATTTAGAAAAATAAAATAAAATTGCAAAAATAAAAATAGTAAATATGGCTAAAGTAATAAAAATTAAGCTTTCTTAATATTCCAGTTCCCCCGCAACGGCGCCAAAAACTTGATCGCTGAAATCAGAGTCTTTGTAACAGTCCAAATTTGACCCTAATCGGAACAGTGGTTTCGGGACCACAAATCTGAGTCCGAAAAATATTTAAATATTATTTTCTGTGTTTATTATATGTGAATTTTTATGTGTGAAAGTTTCGTATGAAAATTTGATTGTTTGTGTGATTAATTAATTAAAAAGGGCTTAATCGAATAAATTATAAATGTGATAGTTTAATGTGTAATGGCTAATTTAGTGTTGTCTTTTAAAAGGGATGTATTAAACTTGAAATTTATCCTTTTTAAAGGATAGTGGGCGGCATAAGACAATTATGCCCATTAGTTTATGTGTTTGGATAATTTTTAGTAATGGTTAGTTTAGTAATCTAATAATAAGTTAATATAATATACCTAGTAATCTAATAATAAGTTAATATAATATACCTTATATGATAAAATAATAAAAACATGCTCATCTTTCTTAAGACATAGCCGAAACTAAGAAAAGAAAAAGACTTAGGGATAGCTTTGAATTTCGGCAATCTTTTAGCTTGAATAAGGTATGTTTAGCTTTCAGTTTTTGATAATTTTTACGTTTTTGAAATCGTTGCTTCGAATACTTCAAGACCCATGCTTGAATTTTTTATTTTTGATGAATATTTTGAAATGTGCCATTGATGAGTTCATGAGTTTTATGATGATAGTTGATGAATTATGAAGAATATATGTTAGATTAATATGTTTTGTATTGAGATTTTTGGTGATTTTGTGTAATTAGGGCTAAATTGAAAAAATAAATTTTTGAGGGGTTAAAATGCAAAATAAATGAAATAAATGGACTCGTATAGTCCCTATGAATATTCAGCCCTTAGGTGGTGTAGTGAAATTTTGTGTATTTTGTATTTTGTACAATAGGGATTAAATTGTAAAAATGTGAAACATTAGGGGTAAAATGGTAATTTGCCCATTTATGTGTTTTGGGACTAAATTGAGATGAAATGTGCTTGAATGAGCTAAATTTTAATGTGTTCAGATCAAGAACAAAGAAAAACGGATTTGGATCGGGGAAAGGCGAAGGTTATCGAATAGCCGATCTACGTTGTTCGTCGATAGTCGAGGTAAGTCCTTAAGCAAATATATGTCAAAGAATTATTTATGTATCTAGTAAAAGTTGAAATTTGAAATTTTTAAGGATAAAAATATGGGATTGCCGAATGTGAAGTATAGTAATGGATTGAATTTGTTTTGTTAAATATAAAGTGATCAAGCATGTTCTATTTGATATGTGAAAGTAATATGAAATATATGTGATGTTAGTGATTTTAGTATTAAGTAATGTATATGGAATGATTCATTGTGTTGATATTCGGGCTTCGAGCCTAGCAGGCCTTGTCCCGGTGAAATATTTCGGGCTTATTGCCTAGCAGGCTAAATGCCGATGTTTAAATCTCCGACCTTGAATCTAGCAGGCCTAGTGCCGGTGTGTGCGATTCGGGCTAAGGCCTAGCAGGTTCTATACCGGTGAGTTTCAATTTCGAACTTCGTTTATATAGTAATAAGGTCATGAAACAAATCTAGTAAGCTTAAGCTTTGAAAATGAATTTGTTAATTCGGCAACAAGGTATGTACTTTCATACTTTAAAGTTATATATATATATATATATATGCTATGATAATGATCAAATAAAATGATGAGAGAAATGTGTTATACACTTGGTTGTGAAGTTGTTTATATAATATGCCATGTGGTTATTGGAAATTTGAAAACATGAGTATGGTCAAAATGTTCATGTAGGTATATTTATACACCTAGATATGTGATTATTTTTATATATTCGGCAATTGATGTATTTGGTAAGAAATGGAGAGTTACCAAGTGAGTTTATAAGTAAGACATGTATATTTAATGTCATGAATTAATTTTATATCATGCTTGGATTGTTGAGCGATATGATATAGTGCTTAAGACTTACTAAGCTAGTAAGCTTACTTCGTGTGTGTTCATTGTTTCGTTTTATAGATTCCAGTAAAGCTACGGGCTCAGAGGATCGTCAGAGGAGTCAACCACACTATCACCCCATTTTGGTACTTATAAACTTAGTTCATAAATCAAGGGCATGTATAGGTTAGACTAAGTTTAGAAACCAATGATATTTGATCTTGTATATAAGTATAGCCTTACAAAAATGGCTATTTCTCTTGGTTTAGTTTAATTTTCTATGTTTTGTTATAATGATTTGATCAAAGCCTAATGGATGTTTAACTTCGGTCATGGTTTGAGTCATTTGTAAAGGTGATCATATGGTTTATATGTTATGTGTTCGGTTTTTAACAAGTTTGGCTTTGGTATTTTATATGCGAAATAGGGTTGATGCATTTATGTTTGGTGTGTGATCTCAACTAAGATGAATTTATGAGTTACTTATCTATCATGCTTTACGAATATTAATTGAAATAAGTCATGTATTTCGGCAATAAGGTAAATGTTATATGCTGGATGCATCTAGTATGAATAAATAATGTTTTATTTAAGTGATCATGGTATGTGATATTCATATTTATAATGAAGTATGTATACAATGGTTGGATGTATATATATATATATATATATATATATATATATATATATATTTATAAGATCGATTACTATTGGTAAGAAATGAAAATGTTCTAGGATGGTTTAGGTACTAATCCAAATGGAAGATGAATTAGTATGCTCGGTCATGATGTAATGTTACAATGTTTGCATATTCATTTGATTATTTAATAGTATGAATAGTTCAAATGGCTTAATGTGCACACATATGGTAGTAAAATGAATGAAAATTAGTTTATGTGATATATGTGTTGATTTATGTCTGACCTATATTATAATGATACAAGTTGAGATATGTTTTAAGTGTATAAATTTCATGAATGTTTGAGTCGTGTGGTTCAGACATTGTCATGTATATGAAATATAAAAGATCGCATTGCTTGTGTTTGAATTCAAATGAAGGTCTATCTGGAATTGAGTTTAGTTTGGTAATACCTCATAACCCTAATCCGATGATGGATACGGGTTAGAGATGTTACAGTCTTAAATTTATAAAGAGAATGATCGAACCTAGAAACTAACTCTGACAACGATCGTAAGGCAAGCGCACCTATCGAACAGTAGTATAGCTCAGGCAAGACCAGAATATCGAATCCCAAAGGAGGCAAAAGTACTAATACTAACTCTCTTTCTATTATTTAGCCTAAGAATTAAGTGAATGTTTACCTGATCTAAATTTAACTATCAACTAAACTAAAGACGCAATGACAAAAAGAATAAATTGAGGAAAAATAACTTAAAAGAAAAACCAATTGATTATGACGATACCCTTAGGAAGAATCCACCTAGACTTCAGTTGTTATCTAACATTGAACCAGACGATGTATTCACTTGACTTGATCCGTAAGATTCCCTAAGTTATATTAAACCCTCTCTCGAAGCAATAACGTCTAACCCTAGGTTGATTAATTGAAATCTCTTTCTAATTAAAACCCCTAGAATCGCATTAACTCGATCTATGGACTCTCATATTAGGTTTCACCCTAATCAGGCAAAGTCTCGTACCCTATTTCTAGGCGTGTGATCAACTCTGCTTAATTATGCTAGATCTACTCTTAAGCAGGGACTTTTGCTCCTCCACCTAAGCACATCATACTTGAATTAATATCTCAGAAATATCAACATAAGAATTAAGCACACATAATTAAGAACAAGTCAAATATTTATCATATAGTTCAGAAAACAATAACAAGATCTATCTTCGGTTTCATCCCCTTTAGGTATCTGAAGGGTTTAGTTCATATCAAATAAAGAAAACATCTCAGAAGAAAAGATAAAACAAAACATAAGAAATCCCTAAAACTCCCTGAAGGAATTGAAGGAGAGATCTGCCGTCTTGAGTAGAATTCCAGCTTCTTGAGATGGATCAACTGGCTATCTTCGAGTGATTCTCCACAAATATGGTCTTTCTGGATTGGCTCCTTGGCCTAGCTAACCGCCTTCTTTTAGGTAACACTTAGGGTGTTTATATAGGCTTCTGAAATATGTTTCTTCACCCCAAACTATCCAAATCCGAATGAAATTGCTCTTTACCACGACAGGGACACGGCCATGTCACACGCCCGTGTGACTAGTGGTCAGGTCGTGTTCGGACTTCTTAAATGAGGCACAACCGTGTAAGTCGAGATTAGGCCGTGTTCTAGTAGACTGGTGTGGCACGACCGTGTGGGATTAAGTGCAGGTCGTGTCGATTTCCTCTTTGGCCCAATTTGGTCCATTTTAGGCCCGTTTCTCATTCTTTTCATCCTCGGGTGCTTTCCTGAGTATAAAACATGAAAACAAAGGATTAAGAGCACCTTTTTACATAAATCGAGGCTTAATTCATCCAAAAGCATACTAAATGTGGGCTTAGAATATGTTACTTTTACGGTTTATCAGTCAGGCAACTGATTAAATCAAATCTCGTCATAAGGGTAGTCAAAAGGAATGGTGATAACAAGTACAAAGGGTTTTGGGTTAATATTAGTGGGTGAGTCAATAAAAAGGGTTGTTAGGATCAACGGGGTTTACTAGGGATTAATTATGAAGGTAGGCTTTTAGTAGAGTAAGTGGGTTAAAACATAGGTGCCTTTAGCATCTCTGTATATCAAATCAAAGGTGTGGTCTCGTCATGTATCATCAATGCAAGTTCTAGAATAACAAATCAATGTTGACACACTCATAATCAATAAAGTGAGCACGAAAAAGAATGTATGCTCTAAAAGGCTCAAAATCTCACATAGAATTATGGGTATTTGATGTCAACCTCATAAATTTCAAACTTCAAAGTAATATTCAAATTTAGGTAGACAACCTAACAAATTTTAAATTTCTGAAAAATAGACTTATTATGCTTGATTCTCTAGTATTCTTCAAGTTTAATCATCAATGCCCAATTATCAATGACTTAATCCAAAACATATCAATAAAAACCATAAATCAAGGAAATTTCATTCTAATCATAATATGAGAAACTTACTTTAGAACAAGGCATAATTCAGGGATTTTCAAATAATACTATAGTTAACCCCCCACACTTAAGATGTACATTGCCCTCAATGTACAAAGATAGATAATATCAAAATAATCATAAAATCATAAGATGGGGGGAGAAGTGAAACTTCCTGAATTTTGGATGAAGTCAATGAAAAGAAACCGGATAAGATTGGAGGTGAACATGGGGAAGCGCCTCGAACTGTTTGAAATTGAATCCTCGAAGCAGCCTTCCTGATTTTATTGTATCCTAAGCTAAATCTAAATGACATGAAGAAAAATAAGAAAATAACAAAGAATAAATAAATAAATAAATAAATAATTAAAAATAAAAGTAAATAATGGAAAATGAAAGAAGAAAGATAATTGGAAAAGAAAAAGGAAGAAGGGGGCTTAAATAGAGATGCAACCCGTGTCCATATTCCTACTTGTGGCACCCACACGGCCATGGCCACGACTGTGTGTAAGGCCGTGTGAGTATGGAGAACCTGTGCCTAAACATGGAAAGAAATAAACTAAACTAATTAGTAAGGTTAGTGCTCAGGTTGCCTCCCGAGAAGTGCTCGTTTATAGTCTTAAGCTAGACTTTACCTCTCATTCGTATGGTCATGGTGGTTTGAGGAGGTGAAAATCCTTTCTGATGCGATCAATTCGGTTATTGATATAAAATTTAAGTCGAGTAATGTTTTCCTCAAAAGTGCCGAAATTAGAATGTGTTACCTCGACCGTTCCATTTGGGAAGATTTTGAGTACCTGATCTCCTATCTTAGGCTGGGTTGTCCCATTATTAAGTTCGTCGTGGAGTTGCCTCATTTTTGCTTCGTGTGTTTTTAGTCTCTCCTTGAAGTGTGTCTTCCATTCGTCTAGTTCATCAATCCACAGCCTTCGTTCCTCATGAGTTTCTTCTTTATCGACACGAGGTCTAGGATCTGGCATCTGCGAAAGAGCTTCTAGAAACGGCAAGTTAATATGAAATTTCTTTGAAAGTTTAAGAGACTTACCGAGTTGTTCCTCTATGTGGTCTTTCTTTGTCGCATCGGGGTATGGAACACGGTGTTGGTACTCTGTAATCACCAGGTCTGGTAACTCATGGCTTACCTCAACCTTACCTTCACTTACCACATGCTATTAGCTTGGGTCAGATTCCACTAACCTTTCACTGTCATGAGCTATTACGGCTTGAATTTTCTATTTTGGGTTAGTTTCAGTGTTGCTTGGCAAGCTTTCTTGTAGTTGTTCTGAGATTAGCTTAGTAACCTGACCAAACTGATCCTTGATCTCCTGTGTTGATACCTCAAGTTTCGTTTCTATCTTTTGGAAACGTGTTTCTGTATCTTGGAAACATTTTTCTGAGGCCGCTATAAATTTTGTCAGCATCTCCTCAAGGTTCGACTCTTCTTCCTATTGGTGAGGTGGTTGTTGAAAATCTGGAGGAAGTTCCGGTTGGCTACTTTGATCATCCCACGAGAAATTGGGATGGTACCTCAAACCTGCATTATAAGTGTTATCATAAAAATTATTTTGAAGTCTAGAGTAGTTACCCATATAGTGGACTTGTTCATTCTCCATGCCATATCCGTAGGGTAGGTACTCAGGATTCGCCATGCTTCCTAGATTCGAGTCATATTGCATTATTGGGTGTACCTGCGATAGACTATACAAACCATCAAACTTTTTATTCATTATCTCTAGCTGGTTAGATAACCTAGTGACCACGTCGAGGTTGAAGACACTGGCTGCTTTAGTAGGAATTGTCCTCATGACTTGCCACTGATAATTACTCAGTGCCATCTTCTCTATAAACTAAAATTATCTGCCAAAAGCAAATAAAGGAAAAATTAGCAAAGTAAAAAGTAAAAATAAAAATAAAAATAAAAAATAATAATGAAAATAAATTGCAATAAAAATAAAAAAATGACTAAAGTAATAAAAATTAAGCGTTCTTAATGTTTCAGTTCCCCGGCAACGATGCCAAAAACTTGATAGCTTGTCAGAGTCTTAAAAATTTATATAAAGAATGATCGAACCTGGAAACTAACTATGACAACGATTTGAGGCAAGCACACCTATTGAACAGTAGTATAGTTAAGGCAAGACCGGAATGTCAAAACCCAAAGGAACCAAAAATACTAATACTAACTCCTTCTTTATTATCTAGCCTAAGAATTAAAGTGATCTTTATTTAATCTAAAATTAAGTAATTAATAAACTAAAGACTCTAAGACAAATAAGAATGAAGTTGGAAAAAAATACTTCGAGGAAAACCCAATTGATTAAGACAACACCCAAGGAAGAATCCACCTAGACTTCACTTGTTATCTAACTCTGAACCAGACGATTTATTCATTTGACTCGATCCGGAAGATTCCCTAAGTTATATTAATCCCTCTCTCGAGGCGACTAACATCTAACCCTAGGTTGATTAATTGAAATCTCTTTCTAATTAAAACCCCTAGAATTGCATTAACTCGATCTATGGACTCCCATATTAGGTTTCACCCTAATCCGGCAAAATCTCGTCACCCTATCTCTAAGCTCGTGATAAAGTCCGCTTAATTATGCTAGATCTACTCTAAAGCAGGGACTTTTGCTCCTCCACCTAAGCACATCATGCTTGAATTAATATCCCAAAAATATCAACACAAGAATTAAGAACACATAATTATGAACAAGTCAAATATTCATCATATAGTTCAACAAACGATAACAAGATTCATCTTACGTTTCATACCCCTCAGGTATCCGAGGGTTTAGTTTATAACAATAAAAGAAAACATCTTAGAAGAAAAGATAAAGCAAAACATAAGAAATCCCTAAAACCCCCTGAAAGAATTGAAGGAGAGATCCTCCGTCTTGAGTATGATTCCAGCTTCTTAAGATGAATCAACTGGCTATCTTCGAGTAAATCCCCACAAGTCTGCCCTCTTTGGCCTAGCTGGACGCCCCCTGACTAAAGCCTTGGGTTCCCCCCAACCAAAGCCCTGGCAGAAGGCTTCTACCGAACTCCCCGCTTAAGTTGCCCCTAGGGTGTTTATATAAGCTTTGAGATGCCTTGGCCCCTAAGTATTCTAATTCGAGTAGAATTCCTCCTAGGGTGTTTAAATAGGCTTTGGAATGTGATTCTTTGCCTCCAAGTATCTTATTCTGAGTAAAACTCCTATTGGTCGCGGCAGGGACACACCCATGGCACACGCCCGTGTGAATCGTGGCCAGGCCGTGTTCGAGTCTGTTGATAAGGCACGGCCGTGTGGTCTTGGGCCCATGCCGTGTGGATTTCGTGATATGGCCCATTTACTCTGTTTTGGGCTCGTTTTTCGTTCTTTTCGTCATCTGGTGCTCTCCTGAGTATAAAACATGAAAATAAAGGATTAAGAGCACCAAATTACATAATTCAAGGCTTAAATCATCCAAAAGCATGCTAAATGTGGGCTTAAAATATGTTACTTTTATGGTTTATCACGGTCCAAATGGACCCACACGCTCGTGTGGCCCATTTAGCCCAAATCTAGCCATAGATATGAGATTCACATAGACCAGTTCAATATCTACTACACAATCATACAATTTATTTATATGGGCCCACGGGCCCATTGGCCTCACATGGCCCATTTCAACCCATCAAGGCCCAAACAGCCTAAACCCACAAGAACACTCATGATGGCCTTAACTATCGCATCGAAGCTCCCACACATGCGCTCGCACGCTCGTGTGGCTACCATCGCCGTGTGACCGGCATTTTGGCATTTGCCGCTCTACAACTAGAGTAATTCGAAATACACACCTGATAGGAATCTGGAGTTGATCTGCGCTCTGAACACTCCTATGCCCAAACGCCAGCCTAAGTATGCTTACTCTCCTCATAGATTGCTCTATTTAAAGCCAACTTCTCACCTTCCCTCTTGCTAGCTTCTCGATGTGGGATCCCTCCTTCAGCAGAGTTTAAATCCAACACAAACTCTGGCCATCCGAACTTAGCAAAATAAATATCCCTTTTTGCTTGCGATGGGATTCGAACTTAGGCTCCCCTGTAACTTAATCCACGCCGCTAGCCACTAGGCAACAAGCTCTTCTTATGTTTAAAATCATGCGCAACTAAATATAAGTCTATGGGCCAACGTCTAGGTTCACTTAAAAAATAAATCAAAATGAAATGCAAGCGCTAAGACTTGAACCTTATATCCCTTGCTTCCTTGTGTGACGTCACCACCTTGCCTCCTATGTGGCGCCATTTGCCACTAGACCAGAACTCCTTTTTGTGTCATTTTTGTCCACATTTTATTCTTAAAACCTATTTACTAACTCCCAAGGTTTTATTCACCTAAAACCAAAATTTTCCTAAAGCCCAAGTTTGATCCCAAGACTTTTTAGAAGCCCCCTAACCTTCCAAAATCACTCACCTAATAGGTCCAACTTGCATTAGTGTCATTCTCTTATTTTCAAAAATTTTAAACGCTCCCAAGCCCAATAAGCCCAATTCTACTAGGCCCAAATTTGGGTCGTTACATTACAAGCCTAGGGGCAAAATTGTAATTTTGCCATAGTACAAGGGAAAATGGTCATTTTTGCCTAAGTGTAGATTTTGATGCACTATGATAATAGAAAGATCTAAATGAATGATTTTTATTGTTTTAGATCAAGAAGAGCGCGGAGTTAACCTTGACTGGGAAAAAGGTAAGGTTACGGAATAAACCGCAAATTGAAACGTTTTGCACCGAGGTAAGTTTACATGTAAACAATACATTTTCATATACACATTGTTATTGCTAACTAGTGTATAGCATGATTGAGAACCTGTACGGTTCAAGTGGATTGAATGCGGTAATTATTAAAGAATTGTCATATGAATTACGAGATAGATATGTGAATGTGTAATGACAATACTTGATGGTAGGCTAAGTACGATACCACCTTATTACTGAATTGCGATGGGCTGTGTGCGATACCATCGCCTATTTATCATTTGGTGGGCTATGTGCGGTACCACTGTAATTATTCTTTTAGTAGGCTATGTGCAATACCACCCTATTAAAGATTGATGGTGGGCTAAGTGTAAAACCACCGAGTGATTGGTAGTATGAATGTTTATTTAGTTATGATGTGTTGAATCACGTGACTTTGTGGTATTAAGTGCAGGGATGTATGTTAATGAATGTGAGCATTAAGCTCGTGGTATGGTTGGGATGTGGTAAGGGAGGAAATGAGTAAGCATGACTATGAATGTGGATTGTTCTTATTTAGTTGTAATGCTATTTAATGTTTAGCACATACTATGATCTTATTTGTCTATATGTAAACTTACTAAGCTTAAAGCTTACTCCCCTTTTTTTCCCTTATCTTATAGAGTTAAAGAGCAGGGTTGGGATACGCAGATAATCAGAAGATCGCCTACACTATCAGCTCTAGACTTAGTACATTTTGTGTATGGCATGTATAGGGTCTAGTCTGGTTAGATTGTTTTGTTATTGAGGCCAAAACTATATTGGCCCTTTTGATAGATAAACTATTTTGTATATTGCCATGGTTGATGGCTCACTTTGTTATATATGAAAAGATGCAGTTATTCATGGAAGTTTATATCGCATAATATGGGTTGTTTGGGGATATGTTGAATGAAACCATGTTGTGGGAGCTTGAGGGATGAAAAGAGCTTGACAAATAGCCTTGTTCTTGTCCACAGGTAGGCACACGGGGGAGTGTCTAGGCCGTGTGTGACACACGGTCAGTCCCATGGGCGTGTGACTTGGCCGTGTGTCCTCTTGCATGCTAGAATTCCAAGTCAGTATGCCTTGTAGGTCATGGGCGTGTGCCCAGGCCGTGTGAAGTCTGCACATTAAATGTGGAATTTAATTTGACACATGGGCTAAGGGCACGGGTGTGTGCCTTGGCCGTGTGGCCATAGTGAGATGATGGAGTCATAGTGAGAATGCCAAGGTTTTGGCACACGGGCTAAGACACAGGCGTGTCAAGGCTGTGTGAGGGACACAAGCCAGGGACACGGGCGTGTATCTGGCCGTATGAAATTGATCAAGATCAACCACGGGTGGAAGACACGGGCATGTCTTAGGGGCACATAGGCGTGCCCCTAGACCAACACGGGTGTGTGGCCCCTGTTTTGTAGAAAAGTTTTCCAAGCTCGTAAAAGTTCCCATATAGATTCCGAAACCTCACAGAGGTATGCTTAGGGCCTCGTGGGCCGAGAATGAGCAAGTGACGGGATTAAATGAAATTTTATAGCCCTATTTTAGACATTTAAGCGAGATAATTTTGGTAATGCCTCAAGCCCGGTTCCGACTTCAAACACGGGTAAGGGGTGTTACATAATCCGAACTCCGACGTCCTATGATCCCCGTGTTAGCTTGGCGATACTACTAGGAAATGGAAAGAAGAAGGGTAAGCATGAAGCTTAGTAAGTTTGCATGAAATAAAATCAAAACATAAAGGCTCATGATAACATCCATTCATCACACTAAATAACACACAACTTCTCAAGCACATCGACATAACTTACTCATGCTTACTCTTACCAAATCACATATCACATTTTGCATTCATTTCTCGTAAGTTACTCATGGGTACCTGTATCACTTCATCACATAACTTTAGCATTTTATTCTCTTGAACATAACTTAGCTCTTTGTCATCTTTAACATAAACTTAGCTCTTTACCCGTTGAACTACTTGGAATATTGAAGGATACTCAAACTCATCATACATATAACATGATGCCAATTCCATATCCCAAATATGGTCTTACATGGGATCACATCTCGATACCAATGTCATATCCCAGATATGGTCTTACACGTGATCTCATATCTTGATGTCGATGCCATATCCCAGATATGGTCTTATACGAGATCGTATATTGATGTTGATGCCATGTCCCAGACATGGTCTTATACGGGACCTTATTTATCTCATGTTGTGACAATGGTATCCTTACTATTCCTAATGTTCAACCGGGACTTCAACTCAACATAATATCATTATACTTTCATCGAGACATCATTAACAAATTTCATAGAAATAATATAAATTTCTCATGATATCAACAAATTAAGAATATAATAGCATTATGTAGCTTTAATTTCACACAAACATACCTCGGCACCAAAATATATGTGGAATTGTTCAATTTAGCCCACCACCTTATTCTTGCCTCGGTTTCGGTCCAGGCTTCGTGTTTCTTGATCTATAATGAAAATTTCACTCATTTAATGATCGCATTGATTAAAATAACTCATGAATCATGCTTTGGCAAAAATTACGATTTTGCCCCTAATCTTTTACAAAATTATGATTTTACCCTTAGGCTTGTAAAATGAAATGTGTTCATTTTTCACACACCCGAGCCTAGCCGATTCATATTCCCTCTTACAGCAACACAAGATTTCAATTATTACACACATTTACCACCTATTTTACAACCTTTACAAAAAGGTCATTTTATGTGTTTTCATGGAAACACCTTTCATAAAAGTTGTTTATTTGACAACTATTCCATAAAAATTCAGCAAACAACATAAATGCTCACATGGAAAAACCCTAGACTATTAACCATTTTGCAAAATAGTCCCCTCATTAGATAGATCACACTACAAGGGTCCCAAAAGTCGAAAATTATCAAGAAAAACCACCAAAATCACTTACTTTCAAGGGTGAGAAGTTGCTGAAAATTTGAGGCTTCCAAAACCCCTCCTTGGCTGATATTTTCGGTGGAAGGAAATGAATGAATAGGGTGATATCATCTTTCTCTTTATTTCATTTATTTCCTTCAATTTAGTCACCTAATTCACCTACTTTGACCAAAATTTGACATTTCTTGTCCCATATGGCCGGCCACTCTATCTTAAGGGTCTAATTGAAATTTAAGGACCTCCAATTTAATATTCTATAGCTATTTGACACCTCTAGCTTGTAAAATAAAACTTTCTCATTTTTTGTGATTTAGTCCTTTTTCGCAATTAAGCATGCAATTGCTAAAATTAATGCACCAAAATTTTCATGCACTCATATAATCATATTATAACTCATAAAATAATATTAAAAATAATTTTCTCTAACCTCAGATTAGTGGTTTCGAAACCACTATTCCGACTAGCCCCAAAATCGGGCTGTTACAATTCTCCCCTTAGGGACTTTCGTTCCCAAAAATCATACTGGTTAAAAGGTTGGGATATTGGTTTCTCTGAGCCTCCTCGGGCTCCCATGTAGACTCTTCTACCCCGTGTCTTTGCCATAGTACTTTCACGAGGGCTATACTTTTGTTTCAGAATTGTTTCACTTCTCGAGCCAAAATTTTAACCGGCTCTTCGCCATAAGTCATGTCCAGTTGAATTTCTACCTCTGATGGTACAATCACATGCGAAGGGTCTGATTAGTAGCGACATAACATAGACACGTGGAAAACATCATGAATCTTTTCCAACTCAGATGGTAAAGCCAAACGATAAGCTACCAGCCCTATCCTTTTGGTAATCTCATACGGTCCGATAAAGCGCGGACTCAATTTGCCTTTCCAACCAAATCTGAGAACTTTCTTCCATTGTGACACTTTTAAAAATACCTTATCACCAACTTGAAACTCAATCTCTCTCCTTTTCAAATCCGCGTAGGACTTTTGTCTATCCGAAGCAGCTTTTAAACAATCACGTATCACTTTTACTTTCTCTTCGATTTCTTTGACCAAATCGATCCCGTGAATCTGGTTTTCTCTGAGTTCGGTCCAATACAAAGGCGTTCAGCAATTATGCCCACACAATGCCTCATAAGGTGCCATTTTCAAGCTTGACTGAAAATTGTTATTGTAGGCAAATTCTACTAATGGTAAGTACCTTTCCTAGCTGCCTTGAAACTCCAAAACACAACATCGGAGCATGTCCTCAAGAATCTGGATTACTCTTTCTAACTGACCATCGATTTGTGGATGGAAAGATGTACTAAAACTCAACTTTGTGCCCAAGGCTTCTTGCAACTTTTTCTAAAATCGTGATGGAAATCACATATCTCTATCCAAAATAATCGACAATGGTACTTCGTGTAATGTCACTACTTCTGACACATACAAATCCGCCAACTTATCAAGTGGATAGTTAATACGTATCGGTATAAAGTGAGCTGACTTCGTGAGTCTATCAACCACAATCCATACAGCTTCTTTCTTTTCCTGTGTAAAGGGTCTGGTCCCATTTCCACTCGGGAACCATAATAGGCTGAAGTAAACCCAAGGGTACTTGGTGTTTAGCCTTCACTTGCTGAAAAATTAGGCATCTCGATACAAACTCTGAAATGTCTTTCTTCATACTTGGCCACTAATACCATTTCTTCAAGTTGTTAAACATTTTTGTACTGCCTGGATGTACAGATAAACATCCTCTATGTGCTTCATGTAAAATTTTCCGAATGAGTTCATCATCTCTAAGTACACAGACTCTGTCTCAGAACATCAAACATCCATCAAAATTAATCCGAAAGTCTGACTCAACATCCAACTCACACTGAACTCTTTTGGCCTGTAAAACGCTGTCGCCTTTCTGAGCTTCACAAATCTTTTGGAGAAACATCGGTCTGGCCCTCAACTCGGCTAAAATAGAACCATCATCTGACAAAACCATCCGTGTATTCATGGCTATCAATGCAAACAAGGATTTCCTACTCAAGGCATCGGCGACCACATTGACCTTTCCTAAATGGTAGTCAATCACTAACTCGTAATCCTTTATCAACTCTAACCATCTCCATTACCTTAAGTTCAACTCCTTTTGAGTCATCAAGTACTTTAGGCTTTTATGATCAGTGAATATCCGACATTTTTTACCATACAAATGGTGTCTCCATATCTTCAGTGCAAATACAATAGTGGCTAACTCCAAATTGTGGGTCGTGTAATTCTTCTCGTCCGACTTTAACTGTCTAGAGGCATAAGCTATCACTTTTCCTTCTTGCAAGAGTACACAACCCAATCCATTTAGGGATGCATAACTATAGACCACAAATTCTTTTCCTGGTTTGGGTTGTACTAGAACTGGAGCCTCGGTCAGCAATGCCTTCAATTTCTCAAAACTCTGTTGGCACTTTTCTGACCATTCAAACTTCACATCCTTTTGCAATAACCTCGTCATTGGGGTAGCTATCATAGAAAATCCCTTGACAAATCGTTTGTAATAACCAACTAGGCCAAGAAATCTCCTAACCTCAGATACATTCCTTGGCAGCTTCTAATCCACAATTGCTGAGATCTTACTCGGGTCAAGTCTAATTCCATCTCCCGAGGCAATGTGCCCCAAAAATACGACTTCCTTAAGAAAAAAAATCACTTTTACTAAACTTGGCATATAACTGATTTTCTCGTAAAATTTGCAAAATCGTCCTCAAGTGTTCAACGTGCTTGTTCTCGTCCTGAGAGTAAATCAGTATATCATCAATAAAGACCACAACAAATTTATCCAAATATGGACGAAAGATGCGGTTCATCAAATCCATGAACATAGCAGGGGCATTTGTTAAACCAAAAGGCATGACTAAAAACTCATAGTGACTATAACTTGTCCGGAATGCAGTTTCCGGCACGTCTTCATCTTTGACTCTCAAATGGTAATATCCAGATCTCAATCTATCTTAGAAAACATAGTGGCTCCCTTCAGTTGGTCAAATAAATCATCGATCCTTGGCAATTGGTACTTGTTCTTTATGGTTACCTTATTAAGCTGACGATAATCTATACATAACATCATGGAAACATCTTTCTTCTTCACAAATAATACGGGAGCACCCCGCGGAGAATAACTCAATCTTGCAAAGCCATTATCCGTTAACTCTTGTAACTGCCTTCAATTCTTTCAACTCAGTTGGAGCCATCCTATACGGAGCAATTGAAATGGGGGCACTACCAGGTGCTAACTCAATCCCAAATTAAATCTCTCTAACCGGAGCTAACCCTGGCAATTCTTCTGGAAATACATGAGAGTTCGTCAAACACTCTTATCGAGTTTTCTAACCAGAACTCCGCCCTCTCAGGGTCAATATCTAGTTTAGCTCTAAACTCCTCAGCCTCGTGCTTCATAATCTTATCCACCGGAGGTTTCAATATCCTCACAACATCAATACGTTGAGGAGCCACTTGATTTGGCTGAGGTATAGGAGGAGGTGGAGGAGGTTGAGCATTAGGGTTTGCTCGAAGATAGTCCGAGTACCAATTACTCATCATCTGGAGAAAGGCTTCCCGTGCCTCTTCTCCTTGACACCTAGCCTCGGGTCCACTTTGTGCAGGCACGGTTCCTTGCGCAGGAGCCGGCTCATTACTAGCTACTTAATCACTAGTAGATTGATTGGGATCCATATACTATACGAAACAAGATTTAAAATAATCAGAAACCACCACACTATCATAGTACACTTATGGCATGTATAACTAGACTCTTACACCCGCTACAGTAGTCCTAGAACTGACTAAACCATAGCTCTGATACCACTAAATGTAACACCCATTACCCGGGTTCTATGTCGGAACTGGGCCCAAGGAGTTACCGTATTAAAACCTCATGATCGCCACTTATGCTCACCGTGACTACTCTCTTAAGTCACCTCAGTAACCTCTTTCTCGACTTACGAGGCCTCACTCATACACAAGAGGGATCTCGAGACTATTCCAGAACCTTTTCGATTCTTAAAATTTTCCTCTTTTATACAGGGCTCACACCCCCGTGTAATATAAGACACGCCCGTGTATAGTCACACACGCCCATGTCCACAAACCGTGCATAAAAACTCAAGCATTCTGCCAATGCCCCACGGCTAGAGTACACGCCCGTGCTCTCCAACCGTGGTGAACACTGACTTCACTTACACGGCCTAAAGTCTAGACACACGCCTGTGTGGCTAGCTCGTGGCCAATTTTGACTTAAAAGATCAACATGCAGGGGACACACGGCCAAGTCACACGCCCATGGGCTGACCGTGTGTCACACATGGCCTAGACATACGCCCGTCTGTCTATCAACATAGACAAGAACAAAGCTATATGCTAAGCTCTTCTCACCCCTATAGCATACATAACATGCACTCATTCAACACATCCATAAGCAACTCTAATTAAAGTGCAATCTCACATAAATAACTACATGGCATAACACAAAATAGACTATCCATCTAAAGGCCAACACATCTTAGCCATTTACAACAAAATTCACTAACTTGTCTAGCCCCATATACATGCCATATACAAAACATTGAGTCTCATGTATCAGAGTGTGGTGATAGTGTGAGCGATCTTCCAATTGATCCTCGTATCTTGATTCAACACTTTTACTCTATAAGACAAGGAAAAAGAAAGGGAGTAAGCTTTGAGCTTAGTAAGTTTACATATAAACAATTAAGCATCATAGTATAAGCTAAAAACAATTAGCATCATACTAACATATAATGTACAACTATGCTTACTCTTTCTATCCCTTACCACATTCCCAACACATCATGAGTCACATACTCATAACTATTGAAATGCACCCCAGCATTCAATATCACATTTACAAAATATACAACACAACATCATATCTCGATAATTCATCCACACAGCTAATTTCTCGGTGGTTTCGTACTTAGCCCACCACAATCAATTAATAAGGTAGTGTCACACGTAGCCTACTATAAAGTTATTCATAGTGGTTTCGCACGTAGCCCACTAGACGATATACCTAACGATAGCATCGCACATAGCCAGCTTACTGTTAATATGCATTAAGATGGTATCGCACTTAGCCCACCATTTAGCATTCTCACCACACATTCACATATCTACTTACTTAACCATACATCCATTCACAATTTCTACCATGTTCATCCCACATAGGTTCTCAATCATTCTCAATCATGCTACACACTAGCTAGCATTAAGAAATTGTAAGTATGAATGCATTGTTTAAGCATAGACTTACCTCGATACTCAAAAGTATAGAAATATGCAATTTATTCCACCACATTGCTCTTGCCTCGGTTTAGATCCGAGCTTCGTCTTTCTTGATATATAATGAATAAATCAGCTTATTCAATACACACATTGACTAAATTGACACTTATCTCATACTTTGGTAAAATTACTCTTTTTCCCCTAATCTTTCTCATAATTACACTTTTGCCCCAAGGCTCATAAAGTGATTTTTATTCAACTTTCTAGCCTTCCATGCTTAGCCGAATCACTTACTCAACTAAAGCATTCATCAATTCTCACTAAATCACACATGTATGACCAAGCTTAAAACTTTCTCAAACTAGTCCCTACATGCATTTTCATGGAAAATCACTGAACAAAATATGTTTCTACTGTATCAAGCTTTCATAATCTTCCATAAAACATCAACATACATGCATGTCATACATGGCCACATTTTTGAACATTCAATATAGCTCATCAAATAGCTAAAAATAGCTTATTCATGCTACTAGGACTTCAAAAATACGAAGAATATCAAAAACGGGGCTTGGATGCACTTACTAGCAAGCTTAAAAAATTTGAAGAACCCTAACAATGGCTCTTGAAAATTTCGGCAGCCTTGGAGAAGAAGATGAATGAATTTTTTCATCTTTTCCTCCTTTTTAATCATTTAATTGTTAAATGACCAAAATGCCCTTTTTGATAAACTTTCTATTTTAACTCATCCATGCCCAATTTTGTCCAAAAATTAGAATTTGGGTAAATTGCTATTTAAGGACCTCTAATTAATATTCTAAAGCTATTTCACACAAATAGCTTCTAGAATCTCACATTTTGCAACTTTTGCAATTTAGTCCTTTTGGACAATTCAACCGAAATTTTACAAAATTGCTTCATGAAACTTTCACACTAACACGCAAACATAGCATAAACCTTAAAAACTCATACATAGACCTCGAATTTGTTGTCTCGCACCACTATTTTGACTAGGACCTAAACCGGGATGTTACAACTCTCCCCCCCTTAGAGATTTTCGCCCTCGAAAATCTTACCAGTAAAGAGGTTTGGATATTGCTCTCTCATAGATTCTTCCATTTCCCACGTAGCCTCTTCAACACCGTGTTTCTACCATAACACTTTTACTAGTGCTATGCTCTTATTTCTCAACTGTTTCACTTCTCGAGCCAAGATCTTAATCGGCTCCTCTTCATAAGACATATCCGGTCTTATCTCAATTTCTGTTAAAGGAATCACATGTGAAGGATCGGAGCGATACCGTCGCAAAATCGATACATTGAACACATTCTGAAACTTTTCCAACTCTATCGGCAAAGCCAACCGGTAAGCTACTGACCCAACTCTGTCTGTAATCTCATATGGCCCTATAAATCTTCGACTCAACTTCCCTTTTCGTCCAAATCTCATAAATCTTCTTTCACGGGACACTTTCAAAAATACTTTGTCACCCACCTCAAACTCAATCTCTTTTCTTTTCAAATCCGCGTACGACTTCTGTCGGTCTGAACCAGCTTTCAGACTATTACGGATTACTCTCACTTTCTCTTCGGTCTCTTTTACCAGATCAACTCCATGGATCCGTTTCTCACTAAGCTCAGTCCAATACAATGGAGTCCGACGCTTACGACCATACAAGGCCACATACGGAGCCATCCGTATACTTGACTAATAACTGTTGTTGTAAGCAAATTCGACCAAAGGTAGATATCTCCCCCAACTACCTACGAATTCTAACACACAGCATCGAAGCATATATTCGAGAATTTGAATTACTCTTTCAGACTGACCATCAGTTTGCAGATGGAACGCCGTACTGAAATTCAACCTCGTACCCATGGCCTTTTGCAACTTCTTCCAAAATCTCGAAGTAAACCTCGGATCTCTATCTGAAATAATAGACATAGGCACACCATGCAATCTCACTATCTCTGCAACATACAACTCAGCTAACTTATCCAGTGAATAATCAACACGTACTGGAATAAAGTGAGCCGACTTCGTTAGTCTATCCACAACAACCCACACAACATCTTTCCTTTTGGGAGTCATCGGCAACCCCGTCACAAAATCCATGGTAACCAGATCCCACTTCCATTCGGGAACCATCACTGGCTGAAGCAATCCCGAAGGCACTTGATGCTTAGCTTTCACTTGTTGACAAATTAGACACTTTGCCACAAACTCTGAAATATCTCTTTTCATACCCGGCCACCAATAAAACTTCCTCAAATCATTGTACATTTTGGTACTGCCCAGATGTATTGACAAACATCCACTTTGGGCTTCATGCAAAACCTTTCGGATTAACTCTTCATCTCTAGGTACACAAATTCTGTCATGGTATAACAACCAACCATTCGAGCCCACTCGAAAATCAGAATCACCTTCAGATCCGCACTTAGCTCTCTCAGCTTGCATCTCACTGTCATTTCTCTGAGTCTTACATATCTGTTGAACAAATAGTGGCTTAGCTCTCAACTCTGCCAAAATAGCGCCATTATTAGCTATTGCTAAACCCGTGCTCATAACTCTTAGAGCATACAAGGATTTCCTCCTCAGGGCATCCGCAACCACGTGCGCTTTTCCCGGGTGATAATTAATGACTAATTCATAGTCTTTCAATAACTCAAGCCACCGCCTCTGCCTCAAATTCAGATCCTTCTGATCCATCAAATATCTTAAACTCTTGTGATCCGTAAAGATTCGACACTTCTCACCATACAAGTAATGTCACCAAATCTTTGACACGAAAACAATCGCAGCCAACTCCAAATCATGAGTTGGATAATTCTTCTCGTGCGGTTTTAGCTGTCTTAAGGCGTAAGCGACTACCTTACCCTATTGCATCAACACTGAATCGAGACCATTAAACGACGCATCACTGAAAACCATGAACTCTTTCCCCGATTCTGGTTGAACCAAAATCGGTGCCTCAGTCAACATTGTTTTCAGTCTCTCGAAAATCTGTTGGCAAGTTTCATCACATTCAAACTTGACATCTTTATGCAAAGATTTCGTCATCGGGGTAGCAATCACAGAGAACCCCTTTATGAAATGCCTATAATATCCCGCTAATCCCAAGAAACTTCTGATTTTCGACACGTTCGTCGGCTGTTTCTAATCCACAATAGCCGAAATCTAACTTGGATCAACTCTGACACCATTACCCGACACAATGTGTCCTAGAAATCCGACCTCTCGGAGCCAAAACTCACTCTTGCTAAATTTAGCATACAACTGCTTATCTCTTAAAGTTTGCAAGACAATTCTCAAATGCTCTTCATGATCATTCTCATCCTGATAATAGATTAATATGTCGTCAATAAAGACAACCACAAACTTGTCTACATATGGTCTGAAAACACGGTTCATCAGATCCATAAAAATCGCAGGTGCATTCGTTAGACCAAACAGCATAACCAAAAACTCATAATGGCCATACCTTGTTTGAAATGCAGTTTTCAACACATATTGCTCTTTCACTCTCAATTGATAGTAACTAGACCTCATATCTATCTTGAAGAACACTGTAGCTCCTTTCAGTTGATCGAAAAGGTCATCAATCCTTGGTAAGGGATACTTATTCTTCACTGTCACCTTGTTGAGCTGTCTATAGTCTATACACAATCTCATAGACCCATCTTTCTTTTTCACAAATAATATCGGAGCACCCTATGGTGAGTAACTCGGTCTTACAAAACCCTTATCTGTCAACTCTTGCAACTGTACCTTCAATTCTTTCAACTCTAAAGGTGCCATTCTATATGGAGCAATTGAAATTAGTACCGTTCCTGGAATCAACTCAATCCCAAACTCAACTACTCTCACTGGAGGTAATCCGGGTAACTCTTTCGGGAATACATCCGAATACTCGTATACTATCGGCACTGTTTCAAACTTCACTCCAACCTCTCGAGTATTCAACACGAAGGCGAGATAGGATTCACACCCTTTTCTCAAACATTTCTCCGCCACTAGGGAAGAAATCATCACTGGTAGACTATTCGATCCACTTGATTCAACCCGAACTATATCTCCACTCTCACATTTCAATTCAATAAACTTACTACCACAGTTCACTAAGACATTATGGGTGGTTAACCAATCCATGCCAAGGATTAAATCAAACTCATCAAACGGCAATAACATAAGGTTTGTCGGGAAATAATGATTCTCAATCAATAAAGGACAATTTTTACACACTTTGTCCACTAACACATGCTTTCCTAACGGGTTTGACACCTTAACCACAATATCCGCAGACTCAACGGTCATACTCAAACTAGATGCTAATCTCATGCAAATATAAGAATGAGTAGACCCTGGATCTATTAAAGCAATAACAAAGGTGTCATAGAGAGAAAAAGTACCTGTTATCACATCTAGGGAGGATGCCTCTTCGCGAGCGCGAATAGCATACGTCTTCGCAGGTGCCCGACCCTCTGGTCTCACAGCAGAATCTTTGGACGCACCTCTACCACTATTCCCACCTCTCGGGTTCCTAGGTGGTCTACCTCTTGTAGACACATCATTAGACCTTATATCTTTCTTCTCTTCCTTACCATCCCTCTCGGGGCAGTTTCGGATAAAGTGATTGGGGAAGCCACATTTATAACAGTTCCGACTGTTACCCCAAAACTCTCCAGTGTGATATCTACCACAACTTGGACACTCCTGTTTGCTCTTTGTATTGCCCACACATTCCATCGAGGTGGCTTGGACTCTCGAACCCGAACGAATATTGCCCAAGTCTCGATGCGAATAACCCACTGGTGCTGTCGTCCGAGGATTTCCTTCCTTGGATCTTTTCGACTGGGCTTGATACGACTTGCCCATCGGCCTCTTTCTAGCATCTTGGGTTTCACTCGCATCCCTTCTCTTTTATTTACTCAACTCTTCGACATTACTTGCCTTTTCAACTAACACCACAAACTCTTTCAACTCCAGAATACCCACTAGGAGTTTGATGTCCTCATTTAGTCCATCTTCGAACCTTTTACACAAGATGGTCTTTTTTGATACACACTCTTGAGCGTATTTGCTAAGCCTAACAAACTCACGCTCAGACTCTGCTACTGACATTTTCCCTTACTTCAACTCAAGGAATTCCTTCCTTTTCCGATCAGTAAATTGTTGGCTTGTATACTTCTTCCGGAATTCTTCTAGAAAGAAGTCCCACATCACCCGCTCTTTCTTGACCACCAACATTAGTGTCTTCCACCAATGGTATGCCGAATCCCTAAGCAAAGATATGGCACACTTCAAGCTCTCTTCAAGTGTACATGAGAGATCATCAAACACTCACATCGAGTTTTCTAACCAGAACTCCGCCCTCTTAGGGTCATCATCTAGTTTAGCTCTAAACTCCTCAGCCCCGTGCTTCCTAATTTTATCCACCGAGGGTTTCGATATCCTCACAACATTAATACCTTGAGGAGCCACAAGATTTGGCTGAGGTATAGGAGGATGTGGAGGAGATTGAGCATTAGGGATCGCTCGAACATAGTCCGAGTACCAATTACTCATCATCTGGAGAAAGGCTTCCCATGCCTCTTCTCCTTGACCCTTAGCCTCGGGTCCACTTTGTACAGGCACGGTTCCTTGCGCAGGAGCCGGCGCATTACTAGCTGCTTCGTCAGTAATAGATTGATTAGGATCCATATACTAAACGAAACAAGATTTAAAATCATCAGAAACCACCACACTATCATAGTACACTTATGGCATACAGCTAGACTCTTACACCCGCTACGGTAGTCCTAGAACTGACTAAACTATAGCTCTGATACCACTAAATGTAACACCCCTTACCCAGGTTCTATGTCGGAACTAGGCCCGAGGAGTTACCGTATTAAAACCTCATGATCGCCATTTAGGCTCACCGTGACTACTCTCTTAAGTCACTTTAGTAACCTCTTTCTCGACTAACGAGGCCTCACTCATACACACGAGGGCTCTCGAGACTATTTCGACTCTTAAAATTTTCCACTTTTATACAGGGCTCACACGGTCGTGTAATATAAGACACGCCCGTGTATAGTCACACACGCCCATGTCCACAAACCGTGCATAAAAACTTAAGCATTCTGCCAATACCCCACGGCTAGAGTACACGCCCGTGCTCTCCAACCATGGTGAACACTGACTTCACTTACACGGCCTAAAGTCTAGACACACGCCCGTGTGGCTAGCTCGTGGCCAATTTTGACTTAAAAGATCAACATGTAGGGGACACACGGCCAAGTCACACGCTCATGGGATGACCGTGTGTCTCACATGGCCTAGACACACGTCCGTGTGTCTATCCACACGGACAAGAACAAAGCTATATGCTAAGCTCTTCCCACCCCTCTAGCATACATAACATGCACTCATTCAACACATCCATAAGCAACTCAAATTAAAGTGCAATCTCACATAGATAACTACATGGCATAACACAAAATAGACTATCCATCTAAAGGCCAACACATCTTAGCCATTTACAACAAAATTCACTAACTTGTCTAGCCCCTATACATGCCATATACAAAACATTGAGTCTCATGTACCAGAGTGTGCTGATAGTGTGGGCGATCTTCCAATTGATCCTCGTATCTCGATTCAACACTTTTACTCTATAAGACAAGGAAAAAGAAAGGGAGTAAGCTTTGAGCTTAGTAAGTTTACACATAAACAATTAAGCATCATAGTATAAGCTAAACAACAATTAGCATCATACTAACATATAAAGTACAACTATGCTTACTCTTTTTATCCCTTACCACATTCCCAACACATCATGAGTCACATACTCATAACTATTGAAATGCACCCCAGCATTCAATATCACATTTACACAATATACAACACAATATCATATCTCGGTAATTCATCCACACAGCTAATTAACTCAATAATACAACCACACAGCTAATCCACACAGCTAATTTCTCGGTGGTTTCGCACTTAGCCCACCACAATCAATTAATAAGGTAGTATCCCACTTAGCCTACCATAAAGTTATTCATAGTTGTTTCCCACGTAGCCCACTAGACGATTTACCTAACGATAGCATCGCACATAGCCAACTTATCGCCAATATGCATTAAGATGGTATCGCATTTAGCCCACTATTTTGCATTCTCACCACACATTAACATATCTACTTACTTAACCATACATCCATTCACAATTTCTACCATATTCATGCCACATAGGTTCTCAATCATTCTCAATCATGCTACACACTAGCTAGCATTAAGAAATTGTAAGTATGAATGCATTGTTTAAGCATAGACTTACCTCGATACTCAAAAGTATAGAAATATGCAATTTAGTCCACCTCCTTGCTCTTGCCTCGGTTTAGATCCGGGCTTCGTCTTTCTTGACATATAATGAATAAATCAGCTTATTCAATACACACATTAACTAAATTGACACTTATCTCAAACTTTGGTGAAATTACTCTTTTGCCCCTAATCTTTCTCATAATTACACTTTTGCCCCAAGGCTCGTAAAGTGATTTTTATTCAACTTTCGAGCCTTTCATGCTTAGCCGAATCACTTACTCAACTAAAGCATTCACCAATTCTCACTAAATCACACATGTATGACCAAGCTTAAAACTTTCACAAACTAGTCCCTACATGCATTTTCATGGAAAATCACTTAACAAAAGATGTTTCTACTATATCAAGCTTTCATAATCATCCATAAAACATCAACATACATGCATGTCATACATGGCCACATTTTTGAACATTCAATATAGCTCATCAAATAGCTAAAAATAGCTTATTCATGCTACTACGACTTCAAAAATATGAAGAATATCAAAAACGGGGCTTGGATGGACTTACTAGCAAGCTTGAAAAATTTGAAGAACCCTAACAATGGCTCTTGAAAATTTCGGTAGCGTTGGAGAAGATGATGAATGAATTTTGTCATCTTTTCCTCCTTTTTAATCATTTAATTGTTAAATAACCAAAATGCCCTTTTTGATAAACTTTCTATTCTAACTCATCTATGCCCAATTTTGTCCAAAAATTAGAATTTGGGTAAATTGCTATTTAATGACCTCTAATTAATATTCTAAAGCTATTTCACACAAATAGCTTCTAGAATCTCACATTTTGTAACTTTGCAATTTAGTCCTTTTGGACAATTCAACCAAAATTTTACAAAATTGCTTCATGAAACTTTCACACTAACACGCAAACATATCATAAACCTCAAAAACTCATACATAGACCTCAGATATGTGGTCTCGCACCACTATTCCAACTAGGCCCTAAACCAAGATGTTACAAAATGTACCCGTAATTACATCAGGGGGTGATGCCTTTTTGCGCGAATGGAGTAAGTCCTTGCAGGCGCTCTACCCTCAGATCTTGCAGCCCGCTCTCTAGAGGTATTCTTACTGCTCGTTTCATTTCTCGAATTTCTCTACGGCCTTCCTTTAGTAGTACTTCTCGATCTTGCACTCTGAGATTTATCTTTCTCACCCACCTCCGGCCAATCTCTAATAAAATGATCGAGGGATCCACACTTGAAACAAGCTCTCTTGTTTGCTCGACACTCCCCGAGATGATGTCTACCACATTGTGGACATTCTGATCTACTTGGTCGAGCGTTGCCAACACTAGCAACTGAACTGGTTTGAGCTTTAAACCCCGAGTATTGTTTACCCTTACTTCTATTTGAAAACCCAGCCGAAGTGGCTGATCGAGTAGTGCAATCTCTTGACTTCTTAGATGAGGATTGGAATGACTTACTCAGTTGTTTCTTCCTCGAGTCACGGGACTTGATTTCAGCTTTTCTTTTCTTCTTGGCCAACTCATCGGCCTTACAAGCTCTATCTACTGACATAACAAATTCTTTTAGTTCTAGGACACCAACATACAATCGGATATCCTCATTTAATCCATCCTCAAACCTTTTGCACATGATGGCCTCGGTGGACACACACTCCCGGGCATACTTACTAAGCCTTATGAATTCGCGTTCATATTCAGTCACCGTCATTCTACCTTGCTTTAGCTCAAGAAATTCCTTTCTCTTTTGATCAATAAATCTTTGGCTAATTACTTTTTCTGAAACTCTTCTTGGAAGATTTCCCAATTAATTTTCTCCCTTGGTACAACCGACACAAGGGTGTTTGACCACTGGTAGGCTGAATCTCTCAAGAGAGATACCACACATTTTATACACTCTTCAGGTGTATAGGACAACTCATCGAATACCCTGATGGTATTTTCAAGCTAGAATTCTGCTCTTTCTGGATCATCATCTTTGTTAGCTCGAAATTTCTCGGCTCATTGTTTTCGGATTCTATCAACCAGGGGCTTTTCCTTTCTTACTACCTCTACCGCTTGGGGAGCTGCAGGGGTAGGCTGGGGAATAGGTGGGGTGGAGGGGGTTGAGCATTAGGATTTGCTCGAACAAAATGATTATACCAGTTACTCATCATGTAGAAAAAGGCTTCCCGAGCCTCCTCTCCCTAACCCAAAGTCTTGGTTCTACTTTCTACTGGCGTGATCCCTTGCGCGGGAGTTGGCGCATTACTAGCAGCATCATCAGCAACAGCTCGGTCGGGATCCATTTACTATATGCAAACATAATTTAAATCGTTAGGAGTCGTCACACTATCATTATGTAAATACTCATACGTACGGCACGAATTGCTAGACTCCTATATACGCTATCTTAGTTCGAGAATTGACTAAACCATACCTCTGATACCACTAAATGTAACACCCTTTACCTATGTCCAACACCGGGATAGGGTACGAGGTATTACCTAACTTCAAACACATGCATACATTCAATTTCGAATCATAAAAGCCCGTTCAAATTTAAAACTTTTCAAAATTCATTTTAACATCCTTAATATAGGCCTATGAGGCCCAAAACACATTTTAGAAACATTTCGAGATCAATTCGAGTGCCTTGGAAAACATTAGAAAATGTTGTTAAAAATAGGGCCACATGCCCGTGTGAAAGGGAACACGCCTATGTCGGCAGGCCGTGTCATCACACATGCCCAAGTCCCTTGTCCGTGCGGATTTATTTCTCCATTTGAATCTTGACATTATGTTTCTAACGTCATCATTCCCATAGGGTCACATGGCCAAGGCACACGCCTATGTCCTTAGACCATGTGGCAAATTAAATTCCTAATTTCAGGTGCAGACTTCACATGCCTGGGCACACGCCCATGCTCTATGATCGTGTCTTTCACACGATTGAGACACACGGCCGTGTCTTAGCCCATGGTTACTACTGAGCATACTAACTTGCCAACTTAGCATGCAAGGGGACACACGGCCTATTAACACTCCCGTGAGGCTGACCCTTGTGTCACACACGACCTAGATACACACCCGTGTGTCTACAGGTGTGGACAATTATAAGGCTAACCACCAAGCTAATTATCACTTGGAAAAGCAACCACACTTATACCATTTCATTTTAACACACAACATGACCATAAGGCACTTCTAATACTCAAAATCAAGACACCCACATATAGGTTTACACTACATTTGTCATGTGTATACTTTACTCATTACTCATCCAATCACACAAGCATGCACTTCATAAACTTCATCATCATTGAATATATAAATCTTATCAAGTATTAGCCAATTTCCAATGGCCATTTACAAAATGAATTGAATGACATTAATAGCCACACATTGGCTACCCAATATGATATATCATAGAAATAACCAAGTTCCTATACAAGCCATACTCAAAATTAATCAAACTTTGCTATACCGAAGAGAAGTTGATAGTGTAATCCGAACTCCGACGTCCTATGATCCCCGAGTTAGCTTGGCGATACTACAAGGAAATGGAAAGAAGAGGGGTAAGCATGAAGTTTAGTAAGTTTGCACGAAATAAAATAGCAACATAAAGGCTCATGATAACATCCATTCATCACACTAAATAACACACAACTTCTCAAGCACATCGACATAACTTACCATGCTTACTCTTACCAAATCACGTATTACATTTTGCATTCATTTCTCGTACGTTACTCATGGGTACCTGTATCACTTCATCACATAACTTTAGCACTTTATTATCTTGAACATAACTTAGCTCTTTGTCATCTTTAACAGAAACTTAGCTTTTTACCCGTTAAACTACTTGAAATATTGAAGGATACTGAATATCATCATACATATAACACGATGCCAATGCCATATCCAAAATATGGTCTTACATGGGATCACATCCCGATACCGATTCCATATCCCAGATATGGTCTTACACGGGATCTCATATCTTGATGTCGATAACATTTCCTAGATATGGTCTTATACGAGATCGTATGTCGATATCGATGCCATGTCCTAGACATGGTCTTACACGAGATCTCCCTTCGGTACTGATGCCATATCCTAGACATAGTCTTATACGGGACCTTCTTTATCTCATGTCGTGACAATGGTATCCTTATTATTCCTAATGTTCAATCGGGACTTCAACTCAACATAATATCATTACACTTTCATCGAGGCATCATTAATCAATTACATAGAAATAATATCAATTTCTCATGATATCAAGCAATTAAGAATATAATAGCATTATATAGCTTTCATTTCACACAAACTTACCTCGGTACCAAAATGTATGTGGAATTGTTTAATTTAGTCCACCACCTTGTTCTTACCTCGGTTTCAGTCTAGGCTTCGTGTTTCTTGATCTATAATACCAATTTAACTCATTTAATGATCACATTGATTAAAATAACTCATGAATCATACATTGGCAAAAATTATGATTTTGCCCCTAATCTTTTACAAAATTATGATTTTACCCTTAGGCTCGTAAAATGAAATGTGTTCATTTTTCACACACCCAAGCCTACCCGATACATATTCCCTCTTATAGAAACTCAAGATTTCAATTATTACACACATTTACCACCTATTTTACAACCTTTACAAAAAGGCCCTTGTAGATGTTTTCATGGAAACACCTTTCATAAAAGTTGTTATTTAACAACTTAGATTTATTTTCTTCCATAAAAGCTTAGCAAACAACATAAATGCTCACATGGCAAAACCCCATACTATTAACCATTTTGCAAAAATAGTCCCCTCATTAGCTAGATCATGCTACAAGGGTCCCAAAAGTACAGAAATTATCAAGAAAAATCACCAAAATCACTTACTTTCAAGGGTGAGAAGTTGCTGAAAATTTTAGGCTTCCAAAACCCTCCTTGGCTGATATTTTTGGTGGAAGAAGATGAATGAATAGGGTGATATTATCATTCTCTTTATTTTATTTATTTCCTTCAATTTAGTCACCTAATTCACCTACTTTGACCAAATTTTGACATTTCTTGTCCTCTATGGCCGACCACTCTATCTTAAGGGTCTAATTGCAATTTAACGACCTTAAATTTAATATTTTATAGCTATTTGACACCTCTAGCTTGTAAAATAAAATTTTCGCTCTTTATGCGATTTAGTCCCTTTTCGCAATTAAGCATGCAATCACTAGAATTAATGCACTAAAATTTTCATGCACTCATAAAATCATATTATAACTCATAAAATAATATTAAAATGATTTTCTCTAACCTCAGATTAGTGGTTCCGAAACTGCTGTTCCGACTAGCCTCAAAATCGAGCTGTTTAGTATGCTCCACACAGCTTCACACACGGACGTGTGATTGGCCATGTGCCACAAGTCAGTATACCCCTAAATGGCACACGGCCTAGCACACGGGTGTGTGACTTGGCCGTGTTGCATAAGTTAGTATACCCTATAGGTTTGGCATGGCCTAGTACACAACCTGGCACATGGGTGTGTGTGGCCATTTCAAAGGGCACACGGGCGTGTGTTTGGCCGTGTGACTCAAGTCAGTATGTATGCCCTATTTCCACACGGCCTGAGACACGGGCGTGTCTGGAGCGGTGTGAGGCACACGGCCTATTCAGACGGGCGTGTGACCCCTGTATGGATGAAAAATTTCTATGTTTTCAAAAAAATTCGTATGTTATCGGTTTAGTTCTGAACCACTTCTAAAGCATGTTTAAGGCATCGTAGGCTCTTATAAGGGACTATGTGATTATGTTGAATGGTATTTGAGTTTGAATGCATAAATGTATGAGTATTGTATGTTAAATGATGTGTATTGATCGGTAATACCTTGTAGCCCTACTCCGGCACCGGATACGGGTTAGTGGTGTTACATTTTTTTGGTATTTGAGCTACAGTTTAGCCGATTCTAGGACTAACGTAGCGTATGTGAGTCTAACTATATATGCTATATATATAAACTATGATAGTGTGATGACTCCTGACGTTCTTAAATGTGCTTTTATATAGTAAATGGGTCCTAATCGAGCTGTAGTTGATGAGGTTGAGAGTAATGCGCCTACTCCCGTGCAAGGTACAGCGCCTGCTCCCGTGCAAGGGATAGCGCCTGCTCCCGTGTAAGGGACAGTGCCATCCGACTCTAGACCCGTAACGGGTAGCCAAGGAGGAGAGGCTAAAGAAGCCTTCTTCCAATTGATGAACGAATGGTTCACACAATACATTCGTATGAACCCGGCTGCTTAACAACCTGTACCCCCACCTATTGTCCAATCGATCCCTGTAGTTCCTCAAGGTATGGATCCTTTGCGACATTCTGATCTATTCGTGAGATGAATATGAACATACCGAGCACTTGAGAGTTGTTTTACAAACTCTACGTGATAAGTAATTATTTTCAAAGTTCAGCAAATGTGAGTTTTGGCTCTGAGAGGTTGGATTTCTAGGGCATATTGTTTCAGCTGACGGTATTAGAGTTGACCCGAGTAAGATTTCTGCTATTGTTGATTGGAAACCTCTAAGAAATGTGTTTGAAGTCCGTAGTTTTTTAGGCTTAGCAGGTTATTACCGAAGATTCGTGAAAGGATTTTTGATGGTTGCAACACCGATGACACGACTGCTTCAAAAAGATGTGAAATTCAAATGGTTAGAAAAATATCAGCAGAGTTTTGAACAGTTGAAAGTACTGTTAACTGAAGCGCCAATTTTGATTCAACCTGAATCGGGGAAAGAATTTGTGATTTATAGTGACATGTCATTAAATGGTTTGGGATGTGTTCTAATGCAAAAAGGAAAAGTTATAGAGGTTTGATAGCTCGCTCGATTCGGATAAAGTCAGAGTTACGCATCACACTATCTAGTTTCCGATTGGTACTTATAAATTTGTGGATATATGTAAATATGTCATGTATCGGCCAGTTATAAGATGATAGTTATGGTTACTTGAACTAGTAATTTTGTTACATGTTATGGTATAATATTAAGCCATGTGATTTGGCTTAATTTGGTATAATGTTTTGGTTATATATGAGTTTATAAATATGGTATGTTTTGGCAAGAAATAAATGGTATGGAAATATACAAGTGATGTCTCGATATGAATTAATCACATGAATGGAAAATGCATGATAACATTTAAGTATTTGAATGCTATGTTGAAATGGTATAAAATGTGTATGAGATGTCATGGATTGGCTGTCAATTGAGTTGTGAAGTGTTGTAAGTTAGGCTTGTATATGCATGTAAAAATAGGGTGGCAAAATGGCTTTACAAATGGCCTATTTTTTGTCCACACGGGCAGGGGCACGGGCATGTGTCTCAGCCCTGTGCGACACACGATCATGTTGCATGGCCGTGTGTCCCCTAGTGATGAAATTAAATTGAACTCAGTATGCTCCACATGGCTTCACAGATGGGCGTGTGATTGGTCGTGTGTCACTAGTCAGTATACCCCCTAAATGGCACACGGCCTAGCACAGGGGCGTGTGACTTGGCTGTGCCGCATAAGTCAGTATACCCTACAGGTTTGGCATGGCCTAGTACACGGCCTGGCACACAGGCGTGTGTGGCCATTTCGAAGGGCACACCGGTTAGACACACGGGCTTGTGGTTGGCCGTATGACCCAAGTCAGTATGTATGCCCTATTTCCACACGGGCTGAGACACGGACGTGTCTGGAGTTGTGTGAGGTACACGGCCTGTTCACACGGGCGTGTGACCCCTGTATGGATGAAAAATTTCTAAGTTTTCCAAAAAAATCGTATATTATCGGTTTAGTCCCGAACCACTTTTAAAGCATTTTTAAGGCCTCATAGGCTCTTATAAGGGACAATGTGATTGTGTTGAATGGTATTTGAGTATGAATGCATAGATATATGAGTATTGTATGTTAAATGATGTGTATTTATCTGTAATCCCTCGTAAACCTACTCCAACGATGAAGATGGGTAAGGGGTGTTACAGGGACAAAAACCATACCTAATTGAGCAAAAATGCCTTGGTCGAATTGTAGCCCTAAAAATGGTGTTTCCTCTCTTCAAAAATTGGTGGAGAAGATGATACCTAACAATTAATTTGGTTTTGTTTTATTTATTTTATGTTTAATAACCAAATTACGAAGTTAAACTTTAATTAAACATTTAAAAACATCAAATTATATGTCCATAAATGTCCACTCACCCTTATAATGGTCTAATTACTACTTAAAGACTTTACTTCAATATTTTTTAGCTATTTAATACCTTTAGCTATTAGAACAACAGTTTTGCACTTTACGCGATTTAGTCCTTTTTATTAAATTGACTAATCAAAAGATAAAATTTCTTAACGAATTTTTCACAAAAACATATTACCATGGTGTATACATTAAAATAATAATAAAATAAATATTTTTACCTCAGATTTTTGGTCCCCAAACCACTGTTCCGATTTGACTAAAAACGGGCTATTATATAACAGTCCGGTTATACCCTAGCCGGAATAGTGGTTTTGGGACCACAAATACGAGTTTGAAAAATATTTTAATATTATTTTCCATGTTTAAAGTATGTGACTAATCATGTGTGAAAGTTTCGTGAATTAATTTGATCGTTTGTGTGCTAAATTTGAGCTAAGGACTTAATCGCATAAAATGCAAAAGTGACTTGCTATTTGTTAAAGTGTCAAATTGCTTTGTATTTAAAATGTGTGAGTCCTCATAATGTAATTAGACCATTGATAGTGGGAATGGACATAAGTGGGCATATATTAAGTGATTTTATAATGTATTCATTAAGGATAAAATTGGTATTTGATTATTATGGTAATTATTAATTAAAATAAAACATAATGGCGGCCATTTTATCATGTTTTATGGCCGAATGAAGCAAAAAATATAGCTAAAAAGGGTTTGAAATTTCGGCACTTGCATAGCTTAATTGACGTATGTATTTTGCTCAGTTTTTGATGATTTCTATGTTTTTGTGATCATTCCTTTGAATTCTTGCTAGCCCATGCTTGAATTTTTGAATTTGATGATGTATTCATGAATTTCCATTGATGATATTTTGTGGTTTTTGTTGTTTGATGATGGAAAATAGAAGATATGTGGTAGATTAACATATTTTGTCTTTGAAATTTTGATGAATTTGACTATCTTGGGCTAAATTGTGAAATGAGAAATTGAAGGACTAAAATGTAAAATAAATGAAATATACGGGCTTATATGAATTGTACTAACATTCGGCCTAGCATGGGTAAAATGAAATTATGTGTATTTTGTGATTTTGTGAAATAGGGACTAAAATGTTAAAATGTGAAATGTGAGAGCCAATTTGTAAAATGCCATAAATAAGTGTATTTGGATTGAATTTAATTATTTGATGAATGAATAAGCTAAATTTGAATATGAATAGTTTATGAATCAAAGAAAACGGAATTAGATCGGGGGAAATCGAAAGTGGTTGAGTAGTCGTTTCTATCCATTCGTACCCGTACAAGGTAAGTTTATATACAAATAAATGTTTTTGAGTTGATTTATTTATGCTTACATGAAATTGAATTGTGATGAATGACTATGGAAGATGTATATGTGAAATCCGAGAAAGTTTCGACAATGTATCAATGTCCGAAAAGCCCCGTACGAACCTTAAGAATAGTTAGGATACATATGTCATGACATAGGGTTTCAATATGTGTTATCGTGTAAGACCACGTCTGGAACGTTGGCATCAATTTGAGTTTGTAAAGCCCCGAATTTGGGCTTAGTAGAATTGGGCTTATTGGGCTTTAGGTCTCAGAAAAATTTTAAGTGAGCGAGAAAATGACAATTGGCATGTGGGCTTTGAGGGTTATTTGAAGTCTTAGGGATAGTGAAGACCATAGGGAAAATTTTAATTTTTGCCTTAGTGGACCCTTGTCTTAAGTATTAGGCCTCTTAAGCAGATTAAGGGGAAAATAGGACACAAGTGGGCTTGTGGTCCAGTGGCAAGGTGGCGTCACTTGGGGAGCTATAAGGTGGCGTGATTGTCAGCTGGAGAGGTCCAAGGTTCGAGGCTTAGGGGTGGTACTTTGTTGGACTATTTATTTTACAGAGTGGACAGCCAGAATTGTGTTGGTTTTGAACTCTTGCCGTGTAGAGTTTGAAGTGATCTGGTGTGATGGATGTGGAGGGAATTTTGGATGAGATTAAGGTGTTATCAGGGAGAAAAGTTAGGAGATGAGGGTGTGAGGAATTGCTGCCGAATGGGACTTTGGGGGAAGGTGTATTTGGCTTTTGGCTATAAAAGGAGAGGGCCGAATGCTTTGAAAGGTTCTTTGAGTTTCCATAAGTCTTTTTCTTTTCTCCCCTCAGTCGATTTCTTCCATTACCGAGTCATCATCCTCCCTTTTTGCCGAATTCTCTCATAGCCAAATTCCCTTATTGTCGAATTACCATCATCCTTTCTTTCCAAAATTCCTATTTGTGCCGAACCCTTGTTGCTTTCCTCCATCACAAATCAATTGGTATCTACTCTCAGTCAAGGTTAAAAGCTGAATCTCCTTCATAGCTATCTAGGCCGAAGAATCTAAGGTTGGATTCGATAAGTATTCTGTTAACCACCTTAGTGCGTTTTGTTAAAAGCCGAAGGGCTATCTAACTTCTCATTGTCATTAATCTTGTTTTAACAAGGGTAAGGTTCAGAGATCGCAAGCGTGGTAAGGATCGTTAGCAAAGTGTAAATGTACTCAACTCGATTATGGTTTAAGTAAATGGCTGAATGCGGGTATGATCTATAGGGGTGACTCGTGTGGATTATGAGTCACTCGAATTTTGATGGTGTATGTGTGGGTGCAGATCTAGGGATATTCGTGAATAGTAGCTAAGGAAGGGCTACTAGAACGTGTGGCACACGGTAAGGTTACGATGAGGTTTCAGTTTTTGATAAAGTGTGTATTAAGCCAAGATTAATCGTTAAGTGATGACTATTGTAGGTTTGTGATTAAGGGGTTTGCAGCATGCGTGGTTACCAGGTGTGTACAAACACTACACACACAAAAATCGGCAAGGCCGAAAGGTCGAAATGCTGAAAGTGGTTAAATAGGCCTGTCGAGCTTGTGGGCCCAAATCGGTATGGGTTGTTATTGGATAATGATTTGACATGAATGGTGGCATGATTTGATTGTAATCGGCCTAGTGGGCTGTGTAAATATGATTGGGTTTTAAGGGCTACATGAATATGAAATGGGATTAATGGGCCTTATGGGGTCTTAGGATAGTATGCTAGGGTTTTAATGGACTTTAGGCGTAGTCTGATAAATTCTTCAATCGCATAAGACTTAATCTAATAATTAAACATGTTCGTGGACAAGTCTCTAGGTTAAAGTGTGGTAATGGACATATGCATGTCTAGGATTGGATCTCGGGAGAGCTTGGTACTTAAGCGGTCCTAGTGACCCACCTCCTCTTCTTTGGGATCCTACCTGGTGCATAGTGACTGCTCACTTTAGCCGCAATGTCTTGTTAATGGGCCAAAGTTCATAACTAAAACCGGAGAGGGACCAAAATACCCCTAATTTGTAAAATTACTAGAGTACCCCTGATTTGTAAAATTACCAAAGTACCCCTAATTTATAAAATTACCAGAATACCCTTGATTTGCAAAATTACCAAAATACCCCTAGTTTTGTAAAATTACCAACATACCCCTGATTTGCAAAATTATTGAAATACCCCTGTAGAGTAGATTTACGGAAATACCCCCGGGTACTGAAATGACTAAAATACCCTTAGGTGCTTAACGTGTGAAAATGTGTATGTTGCATTCATGAAATATATGTTGCACTTGGGTAGGTTTTGATGATATGGAGGAAGATATGTGGGGATCGCATAGTTGCTTGACGACCGTGGATCCACCGGTAGCTTTAAGCCCATTATATGCTTGGCAGCCTTGCTGCAACGCTTGAGTAGTGCCGCTATTGGTGCTACCTTTGGAGTGTAGGGATTAGTGGGTTGATATTTATATCCCCACAGGAGTGTAGGGTTGGAAGGGAAATGGAGTGTAGGGTTGGATTTGGGATGAGTGCATTGTATTCATGTGATTTTGTTTTCATATGAGGTCATTATGGGCTAAGGCCCAAGGCCATCGAATTTGATAGGGCTTAGGCCCAATTTGATATTTGCATGATTGGATTGCATTACCAAGGGTCGTACACACTAAGTTTCGAAACTCACACCCTTTTATTTAATGTTTTAGGTGATCCTCAGTAGATGGCTCGACGTCGAAGAGGACTCAGAGGTGGCCACATTGCAAGCAGTTTTATTTAGTTTTGAAAGACTTAGTTTTAATTACTTTATTATAATAAGGCCTTGTATCTCCAATTTGACTTTAGATTTTGAATTTTGTTATTGTTTCAACTGTTTACTTAATTGTTAAACTTAGATAAATTTCTTAAGTTTAAACATGATTTTTGAAACATTTAAAACATGGGCTTTTATCCCAACTTAATAAATTGCAAGGATTTTGAGTTTCTAAGGCTTAAATCTAGATTTTTGACTTAGTAAAATCATTTTGAATTATCCCTTCAATGTGACATCACCACATTCAGCCATACTGTTCGGGCTGGGTTTGGGGAGTTACATTTAGTGGTATAAGAGCCTAGTTGAAAAGCTCGGGCTATGAAATGGGCCTTAAATTTTGGGTTTTTAAAACAAGTAGATTTTCAAAGGAGTAGCTAGGGTGGCCCTAAATGTGGCGGAGTACTGGTTAGAAGCTACAGAAAGAATAATGGATGACTTGGATTGCACGGCGGAACAAAAGTTGATAGGGGAGATATCCGCAATTAGGGAGGAAGCCTATCAGTGGTGGTTGACCGTAAAGGAGGGCAACTAGCCGGAGCAGATCACTTGGGAGTTCTTCAAATCTACATTCCAGGGGAAGTACATTGGAGCGGGCTATGTGGATGCCCGAAGGAAGGAGTTTTTGAGTCTGACTCAAGGAGATAAGTTGGTAGCAGAGTATGAGGCTAAGTTTCTGCACCTTAGTCGATATGCCAAAGGAATAGTCGCAACGGGGTATGAGAGATGCGTACGGTTCGAGGATGGGTTAAGAGACAACATTAGGGCACTTATAGCTCCACAAAGTGAGCGAGATTTTACAATCTTGGTGGAGAAAGAAAAGATAGCGGAGGAAGTAAAGCGCACGGAGCACCTCAACCGAGAGAAGGAGAAGGGCAAGAATAAACGGAATGTGGAAGCTGTGGCGGCTAGACAGAGGCCTGCAAGGAGAGCCAGAGTGAATGGGTCGGTTAGAGCTGGGGCCCTGTTGCTACTGCTAATAATGGAATACCACCTTGTGCTGTGTGTGGAAAAGGGCATACGGGCAAATGTTGGAGAAGGATAGGAGCTTGTTTGAGCTGTGGATCTATGGAACATAGGATTAGGGAGTGCCCGAGAAGGCCAGATCAGGTGCGAGCTGAGGGCAGAGGTGATTTCCCGCCACAGAGGGGTGGTCAACAACCACCAAGGGGCCAGGGTCAAGCCAGAGGCGACAATGGCACAGGATGAGGACGTGGAGCACCAGGCAAAGGTGCAGGTCAGGCAGAGGCAGGACAGCCAGCGTTAGTTTATGTTGCTTGTCGCAAAGAGGAAGGTGATGCACCAGATGTGATAACAGGTACATTCCTTATTTGTGAGCTACCTTATATTGCGCTAATTGATGTGGGGTCGACACATTCTTACATTGCATGCAATAGGACTGAAACTGTAGGGGTTGAGTTTGAAACCATTGAGAATGAAATGACTGTGTTAAGTCCTTTAGGGCAGTCGGTGAAAGTTAGTAAGTTGTTTAGGAATGTACCGTTGGTAGTTCAAGGAGTTATTTTCTTAGCAGACTTGATGGAATTACCATTTGGTGAGTTCAACCTCATCTTAGGCATGGATTGGTTGACGAGGCACCAAGCAACTCTAGATTGTGTTGCGAAGCGGATGGTGTTAAGAACTATGGAAGGTGATGATAGTAGTGATCGGGGAATGACATGATTACTTGTCGAACGTGATTTCGGCTTTAAGGGCAGAGATATTGGTGAGGAAGGGCTGTGAAGCTTACTTAGCCTATATTAGTGATTTGTAATCTAAGAGTTCAAGAGTGTTAGTGTTATTAAAATCAGAGCGCGCAGCGAAAGCATAGTGGTGTGACTTGAGCAGTGTGATTAATAGTTAGTTGGAAATTTTGAGGACAAAATTTCTTTAAAGGGGTAGAATTGTAACGCCCCGAATTTGGGCTTAGTAGAATTGGGCCTATTGGGCTTTGGGTCTTAGAAAAATTTTAAGTGAGTGAGAAAATGACAATTGGCATGTGGGCTTTGAGGGTTATTTGAAGTCTTAGGGATAGGGAAGACTATAGGGAAAATTTTAATTTTTGCCTTAGTGGACCCTAGTCTCAGGTCTTACGCCTCTTAAGCACATTAAGGGGAAAATAGGACACAAGTGGGCCTGTGGTCTAGTGGCAAGGGGGTGCCACTTGGGGAGCTATAAGGTGGAGTGATTGTCAGCTGAAGAAGTCCAAGGTTCGAGGCTTAGGGGTGGTATTTTGTTGGACTATTTATTTTATAGAGTGGACGGCAAGAGTTGTGTTGGTTTTGAACTCTTGCCGTGGAGAGTTTGAAGTGATCTGGTGTGATGGATGTAGAGGGAATTTCAAATGAGATTAAGGTGTTATCAGGGAGAAAAGTTAGGAGATGAGGGTGTGAGGAATTGGTGTCGAATGGGACTTTGGGGGATGGTGTATTCGACTTGTGGCTTTAAAAGGAGAGGGCCGAATGCTTTGAAAGGTTCTTTGAGTTTCCATAAGTCTTTTTCTTTTCTCCTCTCAGTCGATTTCTTCCATTGCGGAATCATCATCCTCCCTTTTTGCCGAATTCTCTCATAGCCAAATTCCCCTATTGTCGAATTACCATCATCCTTCCTTGCTGAAATTCATATTTGTGCCGAACCCTTGTTGTTTTCCTCCATCACAAATGATTGGTATCTACCCTCAGTCAAGGTTAAAAGCCGAATCTCGTTCAGTAGCTATCTAGGCCGAAGGATCTAAGGTTGGATTCGGTAAGTATTCTGTTAACCCCCTTAGTGCGTTTCGTTAAAAGCCGAAGGGCTATCTAACTTCTTATTGTTGTTAATCTTATTTTAACAAGGGTAAGGTTCAGAGATCGCAAGCGTGGTAAGGATCGTTAGCAAAGTGTAAATGTACTCAACTCGATTATAGTTTAAGTAAATGGCCGAATACGGGTATGATCTATAGGGGTGACTTGTGTGGATTATGAGTCAGTCGAATTTTGATGGTGTATCTGTGGGTGCAGATCTAGGGATATTCGATGATAGTAGCTAAGGAAGGGCTATTAGAACATTTGGCACACGGTAAGGTTACGATGAGGTTTCGGTTTTTGATAAAGTGTGTATTAAGCCAAGATTAAACGTTAAGTGATGACTATTATAGGTTCATGGTTAAGGGGTTTGCAGCACACGTGGCTACCAGGTGTGTACAAACACTACACACACAAAAAATCGGCAAGGCCGAAAGGCGGAAAAGTCGAAAGTGGCTAAACGGGCCTGTCGAGCTTGTGGGCCCAAATCAGTATGGGTTGTTATTGGATAATGATTTGACATGAACGGTGGCATGATTTGATTATAATCGGGCCTAGTGGGCTGTGTAAATATGATTGGGTTTAAAGGGCTACATGAATATGAAATGGGCTTAATGGGCCTTATGGGGTCTTGGGAAAGTATGCTAGGGTCTTAATGGACTTTAGGCCTAGTCTGATAAATTCTTCAATCACATAAGACTTAATCTAATAATTAAACATGTCCGTGGACAAGTCGTTAGGTTAGAGTTTGGCAATTGACATAGCATGTCTAGGATTGGATCTAGGGAGAGCTTGGTACTTAAGCGGTCCTAGTGACCCACCTCCTCTTCTCTGGGATCCTACGTAGTGTATAGTGTCTGTTCACTTTAGCCGCAATGTCTTGTTAATGGGCCAAAGTTCATAACTAAATCCCGAAAGGGACCAAAATACCCCTGATTTGTAAAATTACCAGAGTACCCTAATTTGTAAAATTACCAGAGTACCCCTAATTTGTAAAATTACCAGAGTACCCCTAATTTGTAAAATTACCAGAATACCCATGATTTACAAAATTACCAAAATACCCCTAATTTTGTAAAATTACCAACATACCCTTAATTTGCAAAATTATCGAAATACCTCTGTAGGGTAGGTTTACGGAAATACTCCTGGGTTGTGAAATGACTAAAATACCCTTAGGTGCTTAATGTGTGAAAATGTGTATGTTGCATTCATGAAATATATGTTGCACTTGGGTGGGTTTTAATGATATGGAGGAAGATATTAGGGGATCGCATAGTCCCTTGACGACCCTGGATCCACCGGTGGCTTTAAGCCCATTATATGTTTAGCAGCCTTGCTACAACATTTGAGTAGTGCCGCTGTTGGTGCTACCTTTGGAGTGTAGGGATAGGTGGGTTGATATTCATATTTCCACAAGAGTGTAAGGTTGGAAGGGATAGGTGGGTTGATATTTATATCCCCACAAGAGGGCTTAGGCCCAATCTGATATTTGCATGATTGGATTGGATTACCCAGGGTCGTACACACTGAGTTTCCAAACTCACACCCTTTTATTTAATGTTTTAGGTGATCCTCAGTAGACGGCTCGACGTGGAAGAGAACTCAGAGGTGGCCACACTGCAAGCAGTTTTATTTAGTTATGAAAGACTTAGTTTTAATTACTTCATTGTAATAAGGCCTTGTATCTCCGATTTGACTTTAGATTTTGAATTTTGTTATTGTTTCAATTGTTTACTTAATTGTTAAACTTAGATAAATTTCTTAAGTTTAAACATGGTTTTAGAAACACATAAAACATGGGCTTTTATCCCAACTTAATAAATTGAAAGGATTTTGAGTTTCTAAGCCTTAAATCAGATTTTTAACTTAGTTGAATTATCCCTTCAATGTGACATTGCCAGATTCAGCCATACCGTTCGGGCTGGGTTCGAGGTGTTAAAGAATTATACGTGTAAGACCATGTTTGGGACATCGGCATCGTATATGATTTCATGTAAGACCCTGTCTGGGATAGTCGCATCGATATTTGATTACATGTATGACCACGTCTAGGACGTTGGCATTGTATGAGTTTTCAAAGATATCCGAGTATCCTTATAGATTCCGAATGGTTCAACGGGCATTCCAAGAAATGAATAATTATGTGAAATGTAGATCCGATGCAGGTACATTTGAAATGTATGCAAAGTAAGAGTATGAAAAGTATATGTGAATAATGTGGAATTGAGATACATGTATGAAAGAAATTAAATAAATTGTGCTATGATCAAATTAACTACATGGTTATGTGGTATGTGTGTAAGGAAATGGTTAGGAACAATTGAGCCAAAGGAGAAATATGATTTTGCTATTGAGTTATGCTATAGTTATGTGAACGAAACGGTGTATAAATGTTCTACATGATAAGTTTATTTGTATATGGCTTACTAAGCTTTTGAAAGCTTAGTTTGTCTGTGTTTGATTTGTTTTATAGATCATCACCACACTATCAAACTATACTTTGGTACCTTTTTAAAATGTATATATTAAAGTATGGCATGTATAGGCTAGAAATGTTAAGATATGTTTTGGAATATGTATATATAGCCATGTGATATGGCTTGTTAATGAATGTGAATATGGTAAATATATTCCATGCCTTGTGATGCAAAGTTAGTTAATTTTTTATGAAAGGATGACATACTGAGTTGGTAAGTTTTAGTTGGATTTATATATAGAAGTGAATAATGTTGTAATGAGTCAAATTGTGCATAATTTTGATATGATTTGGTTGTTTTGAGTTATAAAATGATGCTTGTGTGTGCTTGTAGGTATGACCCTTATTGGGTGGCAATTTGGCTTTGCAAATGGCCTATAATTGCCCACACGGTTGAGCATATGAGCGTGTGACCCGACTGTGTCCTTCACTATTTTATTTCAAAGAAAATCAGTGATGCACACAGGCTAGACACACGAGCATGTGACAGGCCATGTGGTTCTAGTTATTTTCGTACACAGGTTGTGACAGGGGCCAAGGCACGGCCGTGTGAGGCACACGGCCTCGCCACACGGGCATGTGCCCTGTTTTGAAAGAAAATTTTTTTGAGTTTTGCAAAGTTTTCGTATTAGATTGGTTTAGTCCCGAAACCCTCTCTAAAGCATGTTTAAGGTCTTTTAGACCTTCTAAAGGGACAAAATGATTATGAATGGTGATGTTTTGTTGATGTGAAATGTATGTTTGTAAAATGTTCCAATATGTCTGGTAATGCGTCTTAACACTAGTCCGATGATGGATATGGGTAAGGGGTGTTACATTTGGTTGGTTTCAGAGCTACGATTTAGTCGATTCTAGGACTAACGTAGCGTGTGAGAGTCTAGCTATACATGCCATATATAAGAACTGTGATAGTGTGATGAATCCTGACATATAAAATGTGTTTTCCATATAGTAAATGGATCCCGAAAGAGTTATAGCTGACGGTGTCGAAAGTAATGTGCCTACTCCCTCTCAAGGATACTCCCTCTCAAGGGACAGCGCCGTCTGATTCTAGACCGGTTACTAGCAGTCAGGAAGGAGAGGCTAAACAAGCCTTCTTCCAAATGATGAATAAGTGGTTCACTCAGTATATTAGAACAAATCCGGCTATTCCTCAACCTCCGCCCCCATCTAATTCCCCTCAGACTTCTGTTGTACCTTCGATTATGAATTAAAATCTGTTGAATAAGCCTTCGATCGATAAAATCTGTAAATATGGGGCCGAAGAGTTTAGGGCCACTAGTGATGATGATGCAGAGAAAGCTGAATTTTGGCTCAAGAATACAATTTGTGTGTTTGATGAAATGTCGTGTACCCCTGAAGAATGTGTAAAATGTATTGTTTCTTTGTTGAGAGATGCAGCATATCAATGGTGGAAAACTTTGACTTCTGTCGTTTCAAAAGAATGAATTACTTGGAATTTCTTTCAATTAGAATTCAGGAAGAAATATATCAGTGAGAGATTTATTGATCAAAATTGAAAAGAGTTTCGTGAATTGAAATAGGGTCGTATGTCTGTTATAGAATATGAACAAGAATTTGTAAGACTAAGTCAATATGCACAAGAATGCGTCTTGACCGAAGAAATAATGTGTAAAAGGTTAGAAGACGGCCTGAATGAAGATATTCGTTTGTAAGTTGGAATTTTCGAAATAATAGAGTTTGTTGTGCTTGTTGATCGAGCATGTAAAGCTGAAGAACTCGGGAAAGATAATAGAAAAGCTGAGTCAAAAGCTAGAGATGTGAGAAAGAGATCCTCAAGTAAATCATTTCAGTCTACATCAAAGAAATTCCTAGATGAGTATAGCCCTTCAAAGGCTAATGCGGGACATTCGAGCAGAGATCGTGTTAGATCGCATTCGAGTTTCAAAGTTCCAGCTACTTTGATAGCTAATGTTGGAAATGTCAGATCTGAGTGACCCGAATGTAGACATTGTGGTAAAAGACACCCCGGGTAATTGTAGATTGAATGAACGAGCTTGCTTTAAATGTGGATCATTAGATCACTTTATTTGAAACTGTCCCGAGTCTGTTGAGCAAGAAATTACACAGAATCCGAAGTCAAATAACGCTTCAGCTAGGGTAGACCTTCCAGAAACATGAGAAATGTGAGTGGTAGCCAGAGAGCTACGAAAGATACAGTTGCGAGATCTGAAGCGAGAGCACTTGCCAGAGCTTACGCCATTCGAGCTCGTGAGGAAGTTTTGTCTCCAGACATCATTACCGGTACTTTTACTCTTTATGATACTTTTATGATTGCATTGATAGATCCAGGGTCTACTCATTCATATATATGCATGAACTTAGTATCCAGTAAGACTTTGCCTATAGAGTCTACTGAATTTGTAATTAGAGTATCGAACCCCTTAGGCAAAAGTGTCTTGGTTGACAAAGTGTACAAGAATTGTCCGTTGATGTTTCGAGATAACTATTTTTTGGCAGATCTGATGTTATTACCTTTTGATGAGTTTGATATAATCCTGGGTATGGATTTGTTAAAATTTAGTGATGCTATTGTGAATTGCAAACGGAAAACTATTGATTTGAGATGTTAGAATGATGAGATAATTCGGATTGAGTCTAGTGATTTGAATGGGTTGCCAGTAGTGATATCTTCGATGAAAGCTTTGAATTATGTGAAAAAGGGTTGTGAAGCTTATTTTGCCTATATGATTGATTCAAAAGTAACTAAAAAGAAAGTTGAATCTGTGCCAGTTGTTTGTGAGTTTCCTGATGTGTTTCCTCAAGAACTACTGGGAATACCTCCGATACGAGAAGTTGAGTTTGGAATAGAGTTAATGCCGGGGATGACCCCAATCTCAATAGCTCCGTATAGAATGGCTCCGACAGAATTGAAAGAATTAAAGTCTCAATTGCAAGAGTTGACCGATAGAGGATTTGCACGACTGAGTTTTTCACTGTGGGGTGCTCCTGTTTTGTTTGTGAAAAAGAAAGACGGTACGATGACAATGTGTATTGATTATCGTCAATTAAACAAAGTGACCATTAAGAATAAATATCCTCTACCTAGAATCGATGATTAGTTTGATCAGTTGAAAGGAGCTTCTGTGTTTTCAAAGATAGATTTGAGATTAGGGTACTATCAATTACGAGTAAAAGATTCAGATATTCTGAAAACTGCCTTTCGAACGAGGTACAGGCACTATGAGTTTTTAGTTATGCCTTTTGGATTAACAAATGCTCCTGCTATTTTTATGGACTTGGTGAACAGAATTTTTAGACCGTATTTAGATCGATTTGTTGTTGTATTCATTGACGACATTTTGATTTATTCGCGTGATGAAATTAAGCATGCTGAACATTTGAGAATTGTGCTTCAAATTCTACGTGATAAGCAATTTTATTCAAAGTTTAGTAAATGCGAGTTCTGGTTGCGTGAAGTTGGCTTTTTGGGACATAGTGTGTCAGCATTCGGTATACAAGTTGATCCGAGCAAGATTTCAACTATTTTAGAATGGAAGCCTCCGAAAAATGTGTCTGAACTCTGCAGTTTTCTAGGACTCACTGGTTATTACCGACGGTTCGTAAAAGGCTTTTCAACGATTGCAACTCCATTGACGAGATTGCTTCAGAAAGATGTGAAATTAGAGTGGTCTGAAAAGTGTCAGAAAAGCTTTGATCAGTTGAAAACTCTATTGACTGAAGCTCTAGTGCTAGTACAGACAGAATCCGGTAAAGAATTTGTGATATATAGTGATGCTTCGTTGAATGGTTTGGGTTGCGTATTAATGCAGGAAGGAAAAGTTATAGCTTATGACTCGAGACAATTGAAACCACATGAAAAGAATTATCCGACATATGACCTTGAGCTGGCTGCGATTGTGTTTGTGTTGAAAATTTGGCGCCACTATCTTCTCAGTGAAAAATATCATATGTTTTCAGATCATAAAAGTCTGAAGTATTTGATGACTCAGAAAGACCTGAATTTGCGACAAAGAAGATGGATGGAACTGTTAAAAGACTATGAGCTAGTTATAGATTATCATCCGGGAAAAGTAAATGTAACACCCTTAACCTGTATCCGTCGCCGTATTGGGGTTACAAGGCATTTCCAGACATAGCACAAGTCATAACAATTATTTACTACTCATATGGTCATAACTGAATACATTATAAGTAATGGTGCACTTTCATAATATACTTTAAACATTAACACACATATCTTATATCCATATTGTCAAATTCATATATAAGCATTTTTCATCAAATAGCAAAAGTTACTATTCATTTGGTCATTGAAGTTACATTAGCCGAATATGCACATGCTTATAATCACTTTACTCAAACAAATTATCAATTATCAAAACCAAATATACATATATACCAAAACATTACTTAACTGAATCTAGGATATACCAACTTCAATACCAATTGCCGAAAGCATCCAAGCATATAATCGATCACATCTCTTATAATTAACACAGTCAATTTATCAAAACCATACATATCTTACAAATAACCTAAAACATATAAAACCAAGCTCATTACACACATATATGTATATCATGACCGATTTTGCACAACCAAAATATATAACCTATAACGCCATTCATACCTATTATGAAAATTATGTACCACATCATACAATCACCATGGTCTAAATTACACAACTATGATTTAACTCAATGATCAATCAAGCTACATATTCAAACACCAAGTGTAAACACATCAGGAATTATACTTTCATAATAAGTTGACACCATGGCCGAATTCACATAATACCAAAATACCATAATTTAGCCATTTTCGCATGGCATATATACATATACACATCATTCGAAATAAACTCAAAAAGTGACACAGCCTATACATGCCATAAACTTTAAGTTTAACCTCAAAAAGGTACCAAAATATTGATGATAGTGTGACGAACTTTAGCGATGATCCCAGAGCATGTAACGATCACTCGAAAGAAATCTAAAATACGAGAGCAACCAAAAACCAAGTAAGCTTTAACAGCCTAGTAAGTTATAAGCAATTATATAACAACAATGCATTATACTATTATATATAATAGGTCAACTTACTATAATCACCATCAAGATTTATAACCATAATTATAAGTTATAACACCATTCATAGACTTTCATATTTCATAGCCTTAAGGCCGAACACTCACACGTTCAATAATAGGTTCACATTGAACAATATATCACTTTCTCATCTCAAACAAATACATATGTATATATATACACATCACATTTGCTTAATTTCATATACATATATCACTTGCCGAATTTATACTTATATTTCTGACCCTTATAAATCACATATTGATATGCAAAATACTTAATTTCATTTCAACCACAATACTTACTTTACTATCCATATATGATATATCATTACATACCTGATCATTTTATTTCGCCTATTACTTTTAATAACTGATATCCTTGATGGATCAATAAACCCACACACTCAGTGCCAAACCTTGTAATGTATCGTACACTTAGTGTCGTCACATTAACATCTCGCACACTCAGTGCCAAATGACCGATTCTGCACACATAGTGCTCGGTATTTAAATTCGCACACTTAGTGCATAACTTGAACTTGTTATTCGTTTAATTAAGCACATACATAAGACTTAAACCTCAATTACACATATATATACTAATTAGCTTATTTCATCTCCATATCAACATCACATTCAGCCATCATTGACATATAAATACACATCACATTCGGCTGTATTCATCTCTCAAATCAATATCACACATGGCTATATTATTAACGTATATGTATGCATCACATTCGACTATATTCATCTCCCAACCAATATCACATTCGGCAATATCAACGTTGTACATATTGGAACGGTGGAAATGTGCAAGTGTACACAATCGTAACAAGTAATAAAGTGACAAGTAAATGTCGAGTTATCGTACCCACAGGGACTGTAAAAGAATTATTTATGAAATAATTTCAAACACTTTGGTTAGGAAAGATATTCAATTTTTGGAAGCTATTTGAAAACTAAAAGAAAAACAAAGTAACTTAAAATAAAACAAAGTTCAAGTGTGCGATTTCGAAAACTGGTTTTAATCAATATGACATGAATGTGTTGGTTTAATCACATTTCTTACCTTAGAATTATTAAACTTGTGTTTATACTTGTTAAAATATGGCAACCCGGTAATTTGCTAACTTATGAACACATTTACAAATCAAAAATCCATTTATCTTTTGTACATATTTCTATGCCAATTCGACCGATTAAACAGACTGAAAAAAGTAAACATGTTATTGTACATACACACTTATTAAATTAAACAATCTCTCGCATATTCCTATGTCGATGCAACCGATTAATTCAACCTAACAAGCATATAAAAGATCATGTGAAGTAACAAAGTATTTTTAGTTTGAAACAATTTAATCACAAAAATCCTGCAAGTTATGCAAGGCATACATATCGTCAAATATAATACTAATTTAATCTTCAGCTACCTTAGAAGAATTAAACATGCACAGATTAAGTATTGTGTCCATTAATTACAATTTCAATGCGTTTAAATAATTAATTCATTAGCTATCTAAACAATTATAATGTCAGATAACTTAAACATAATTTTACTTAATCAAACATTTCACCGAGGCCTTTAACAGCATAAACATAATTTTAACAATCTAAGGGGGCGAAATGGAATCAAACCAACACAAATTAAATTCAAGCTAAATTGATTAAATTAAACATTTCAAAAGCATGAATATTCATAAACATGTTCGTCAAAACAACAACAAATAAATTAAAGAGATAGGGAACAAGAAACAAATCCAGTGGCTCTCCGTGGCTTGTCTGATTGAACCCTTCTTCGTTCTTCGTTGTCCTCGGCTATCAAGGGGGCTTATGAACACTTCAAATGCTGCTTCAAATGGCTGGAAAACACCTCTTTTCCAAGAGGGGAAATCGGCACAAGAACAATGGGAAAATAGAATGGAAATGAAAGGAGAAGAGTTGAGAGAATGAGAGAATGTTGGAGAATTGATGGATGCCTTGAATGAGCAGCTAGGGGCTGTATTTATAGTGTTTAGGGGCTGCTAAAAATAGCAAAAAATCAGCAGCAAAGAGTCCCCCATGGCCGGCCATCCTATGTGGCAAAGTTGATGGATTCAACTTTGCCAAAATTAGCTTGGGGCAATCTTAAAAAGCCTTAAATTTTGGAGGGGTTTGAATGTGATTTGAAAAGATCTTCAAGGGCTCCTTTGCAAGCTGAATAAATCAGCAAATAAGCTGATTTGGGCCTTCATTGTGGACGGTTTGGGCTGCCCAATTAGTGGCTGGTTCGGTTCAACCGGTTCGGTTCAACTAGCGCGGTTTAACTGGACCCTTTTTCCATAATTAATTAATAATAATTTATGTAGCCCAAATTAAATTGGGAATAAATTAAAATTAATTAAATTATGATTAAATTTCATAATTGGACCGTCTTGGGCTGGAAATAGAGTCGCCTTGACACTTCAAATCGCTTCTCGGTTTAATTCTTCGAGAGGTGTCTGCCGAGTCGATTTTTGCCCTTTTTGCGATTCTGTCGAAAATAGTTAGAATTAAACAAAATTAATTAAAATTTATCATATTCATATTTTGAGCACAAATTAATTATTTTATAATATTTTATAATATTTAATTATTTTTCGACAAGAATTTACTCGGAACCACATGAAACTGGGTCAAAATGGGCATGAAAAAGTATATAAATTTTCGTGTTTCCACACCCCCAAACTTAATTCATTGCTCGTCCCGAGTAATGCAAAATTTTGAAAAGAATTATCTCGGAAAAAAAAAAAACCTTTGAAAAACTCTTTCAGAACAACTTTCCTCTCAAAATTTTGAATTGAATAGACTTAAGCTCAAAGATAAGAAATTTGATAGTTATGCAACTTAAGCATTCATATCGTTCAAATTAACTCCAACAATTATCATACTAGCGAAATTAGACTAAATGTTTTTAATAAAGACATGTTCTTCACTACCAAACTGATTTTAATTCCTTATTCAAAAAGTAAACTACAATCATTAAGCTTAACTAATGTCTTCATATGTTGAACATAGCAATTTCTCTCCACTAATGTAGGTAACATGGGAATCTCGAATCAATAGGTCTTTAATAAGGTTGTAACGTGGCTGGGCTTAAGGGTAGGTAAAAGATAGATAAAATTTATGGCACAAAAACCCTAGACTCAGCTTAATATCGAACCTTCAAAACTTCAATCCTTGATACCCAACTTATGCTCTTTCGAACACTTAGTTCATTTTGAGTACATGTTTTTTTTTTTTAAACTCAAACTCGAGCACTTGCTTCATGTACAACAATTTTTCGAGCATTTGGTACTTCTTTTCAACTCCCCCAAACTTATTTTCAAACGATCTTTTGAATAGTACTGAGTCTAGTGTTTGGGATGATTTTAGAAGTAATTAAGAGAAAGTTGATGGCTAAATATCGCATAGGTCCAAATAAACTTAGGCCATATAGTCTCAAAATTGGGTTTCAAAGGATAATTTTATCAAGGTCAGCTTGAAAGGCTCAAACGGTCCAAACAAAATTTTGCCTAAATCATTTTTCAATATTCCCTGCTTCCTAGGATTTCGCCTCAAGAAATTACTAAGTCAATTCTAAAGACTTAAGCTTTCATGCATGCCTAATTTTTTCATAAGGAACTAAAAATTTTATGGTATGAATTTGTACGCTTTATTAAAAATACATTCACATCTTTATTAAGCTAACATAATAAATTATTAAAATAACAGAACTTTATTAGTACTAAAGTTTAGCATAAGTAACAAAATTTCAATTTATTGAAAAAAATATATCCTAAGCATAATTAAAAGAACATTTTATTCTGAATAGAATCAATTCAAATTTTCGGTCCCCCCTACTTAAAGTGAACAATGTCCTCATTGTTTAAAGTGAATAAATACTATACACCAGGTAGGATAATTAGAAAAGAGGAGGTGAGTCAAATTGACTGCTTAAGTACCAAGCTCTTTCTAAAATCCAATCCTAGACATGTATATATTTATTGCCACACTTTATCCTTTGAGACTGTTCAATTTTTATTCATGCTTCCTATCTCTTATTTTATTATGCAAAAATAAAAATTCCTAATTGACCTAATCCTAAGATACTTAAGAAAGAAATAAAAGTTGAAGTCCTCCCCTTTTTTTATTTGTTTGCCGATCCCTTAGAATTCGACTCTTCTTTTGCTTCATTAGTATTGCCTCTACATGAATCGCTTAGCTCCTTCTTCGAGGATGGAACCCATGGCTCATATATAAAATCTGGAAACTCAGGCACAAAAATAAAAGGGTCATTATAAATTTTCTTGAGAGCACTCCTCATCGAATCATCTCTTATTTTTGCGTATCGCCAATATGCTTGTTGCTGCCATTGCATGTGTTGCATTAAATCCATAAGCTTTGACAACTCATCACGACAATCTGGGCTAGGCGGTGGAGCTCTAAACATTGAGGGCTCGATATCAGGTTCAGCTTCTGGTTCTGCCTCCCTAGGGACTTCATTTGATTGCTCTGGTAGGGTTTCTGTGGGTTCATTTTCTTCTTCTTCTTCGGGATCCTCACTTTCTTCAATTTGTTGCTGGAGAACAGAATCTCCGGCTACTCAGTGGAGATCCCAATCGGTAATTGTGCCTTGACTATACTCTGTCTTCTTTACATCCGCAAGGAGTTTTGCTTTTAAGCACAGAATTGTGATCGTAAAGGGGAAATAGGCAGGGCCAGAGCGTCTAACAGCACAATTTCGCATTTCTCTCAGGATGATTTTGCCCACATCAATGGTCTTTCCAGTTAAAATCGAGTATAGTAGGACCATTCGCTCTAAAGAAATTGTTGTCCCATGTGAACTAGGCATCAAGCTGAAACGAATGAAATAGAACCATACCTTCGCAAGTGGTGTCAAATACTCTCTTCGACAAGTGTGGATTCCTTGCTTTGACACAGTCCACTTAGAACCTGGAACTGTGAGTTCTTTGAGGATTTCTTGTAGATTTTCAGGCTTAATATTGTTCAATAGAGAGGAATATTCATCGTTGTCAAAATCAGGAAATTCAAAGAACTCATTAATAGCACTAGAATTTATTGGTACCTTGATTCCGCGGACTGGAACTTCGGTTAGCTCGCTTGAAGTTAAGTTCGCGTAGAATTCACGAACTAATTCTTCATCCACACTTGGTCTCTTTTCAGAAAACAATTCCCAATTGAGGGTTTCAGCAACTTGACGAATACGAGCCATAAAATCTCTGTAGTTGCTTTCCTTCAATGTGAGGCCTTTTTCTGGATGCATCTGTTGGTTCTTGAAGATACTTTCGTATCTTATTTTGGCTTCTTCACAGTGAAATTTGCTTTGTGCTTTGTCAATTTGAGCGGAGGCACGAGTTCTTTTACGAGTCATGATGGACCTGAACACAAGATAGAAAGAATAAAAATCAGTTAAATGATTTAATTAATTCAACAAATTGAAAATTCAATAATTGAATAGAAATTAAAAATAAAATTTAATAGCAATTAATAATATTTCAATAAATTGAAATATTAAGTAATTGAAAAATTAAATTTTTAAAATAAAATTTACTAACAATTATCAATATTTCAATAAGTTGAAAAGAATTAAATAATTAAAATAGAAATTAAAATTTTAAAAGAAAATTATTATTACCACTCACCTTGTAGATTTGAAGAGCTCTAAAATAATAATAATAATAATAATAATAATAATAATATACTAATGAGTTTAAAGGAAGAGTTTAAAGGAAGGTTGGCTTAGTGTTGGGGAAAAGGAGATGTGCGCATAGGCACAAAGTGCAGCAAGCAGGTGCCGCTCAAGAGAGCTGCAGCAGGTGGTGCGCAAGGATCGGCACAATGGAACGCCTGGGCTGTTGGCGCGCAGCAAGCGCACAGGGCAGGGGCAGCAGCACGTGAGGCACCGGGGCAGGAGTTAGTGCTGGCGTACAGGTGTGCTGGAGCAGAAGGCGTGCGCTGGAGCTGGAGCTGCTGCTTGCTGGCCGAATTAAGGCTTGGGAGCTAGGAACTTGCGGCAATTGTGGTGAAAAGGAGGTTGGGTGATGAGTGAATGGGTGTATCCATGGTGCAATATATAGATGCAAGAGTATAAAGTAGACTAGAACTCTTAAGCATTAAAAATAAGAGTTTAATTCTAATTTAACTCAAGATAAACAACAATTAATAATTAATTATTTATAACTAAATTATCAATTGTCATTTAATTATTAAGATAAATATGAAAAATAAAAATAAATCTAATTTTAAGCTAAGTTGATAAAAGTTAATATAGAAATTATAATAAATATAATTATATATTAAAGTTTATCAATAAATATGAAATTAAAAAAATGTTTATTTTAGATGCCTTTTAAAAATATTTACAAAAAAGACACCTAGTTTTTATTATTCATGAAAATAGCAACCACATTTTTAAAATAATTCAATTAAGTCCTTAGACTTAATGAAAATTTGAAATTAAGTTGCAATTTAAGACTTGGGTCAAAATTGACCTTTTTATTTGGAAACCTAAAAGTTTATTTTGCTATTCAGGGGCTATTTCCTTGGAAAATTATGCAAAAATCAATTCCCAGGAAAGATTGGAGGGGTCACAAGCGGTCCCGCTTAAGTTCCAATCTCCTAGACAGAATTTATTTGAGCATCATAAACCCGGAAATATTCCCTAAATATTTTATTGAAAGCAATAAAAACTAAGGGTTAGATAAATTGAACGAGATTTTATCCCGTTTAGGGTTTTCTCCGTAATAATGTTTCAAGCGCTGAGCATTAACTTGAAAATTACCTCTCTTACCTTGGAGTTCAATAACCCCGTATGGATAGATACGGTGAATCGTAAATGGACCGGACCAACGTGACTTTAACTTACCCGGGAAGAACTTTAATCTGGAATTAAATAGCAAGACTTGCTGACCTGCTTCAAACTCTCGAACTCGGATATGCTTGTCATGCCATTTCTTGAGTCTTTCTTTGAGTAACTTGGCGTTTTCGTATGAGAACATTCGAAATTCCTCTAACTCGTTGAGTTGGAGCATTCGTTTTTCTTTAGCAAGCTTGAGATCCAAATTGAGTTGTCAAAGAGCCCAGTAAGCTCTATGTTCTAACTCCAGAGGTAGATGGCATGCTTTCCCAAAGACCAACCGATAGGGTGACATTCCTAAGGGTGTCTTGTATGCCGTTCTGTAGGCCCATAAAGCGTCGTCTAGTCTCTTGGACCAATCTCGTCGGTTCGGGCAAACTACCTTCTCGAGTATGCCTTTGATCTCCTTATTTGCCAGTTCAGCTTGCCCATTTGTCTGCGGATGGTAAGCTGTGGCAACCTTGTGTTTCACTCCATGCTTATCTAGCAACCATTTTAACCACTTGTTCACAAAGTGGGTCCCTTCATCGCTGATAATAGCTCTTGGGGTTCCGAACCTTGTGAACACATGTTTCTGCAAAAACTTCATCACAACTTTAGCATCGTTCGTCGGATAAGCTTCAACCTCGACCCATTTGGACACATAATCTACTGCTACCAATATATACTTGTGACCAAAAGACGGAGGAAAAGGGCCAAGGAAATCGATACCCCACACATCGAACAATTCTACTTCAATGATATTTGTTCGAGGCATCTCATCTCTATTGGATACGTTTCCAACCCTCTGACATCGATCACAGTTCTTTACGTAAACATATGCATCCTTGAATAGTGTTGGCCAAAAGAATCCGGCTTGCAATACTTTGGCCGCTGTACGAGTACCTCCAAAGTGTCCTCCACTTGGAGCTGAATGACAGTGGTATAAAATTTTCGGCATTTCATCCTCTGTCACACATCTTCTAATCATCTGATCTGCGCACGTTTTGAACAAATACGGCTCTTCCCAAAAATAATACTTTACATCGTGAAGAAATTTTTTTCTTTGCTGATATGTTTTATCAATTGGCATCAAACCACAAGCTAAATAGTTAGCAAAGTCAGCAAACCAAGGAGTATTATGGACATGAGTTACCTTCAGTATTTGTTCATCTGGAAATGTCTCATGGATCGGTAAAAGTGAAGAATTTTCCTCTTACGGCTCCAATCTGGATAGGTGATCTGCTACTTGGTTCTCTACTCCTCTTCGATCTTGAATTTCCAGATCGAACTCTTAGAGTAGAAGCACCCACCGGATCAATCTTGGCTTAGCATCTTTCTTGGCTAATAAGTACTTAATCGCGGAGTGGTCTGTATAGACAATCACTTTGGTACCTACAAGATAAGATCGAAACTTGTCAAAAGCAAAGACAATAGCAAGTAACTCTTTTTCCGTTACCGTATAGTTTAGTTGGGCTCTGGTTAGAGTTCTGCTTGCGTAGTAGATAGGATGAAAAACTTTGTTCCTTCGCTGGCCCATGACAGCTCCAATGGCAAAGTCACTTGCGTCACACATCAATATGAATGGCGAATCCCAGTCTGGTGTGACGATTATAGGTGCCGTGAGTAATCGATTCTTCAGATCGTTGAAGGCTTTTAAACAATCCTCGTCAAATTTGAATATCGAGTCCTTCTCCAACAACTTGCATAAGGGCTTAGCCACTTTAGAGAAGTCCTTGATAAACCTTCTATAGAAACCGGCGTGACCCAAAAAGCTCCTAACACCTTTTATAGATGTTGGAGGTTGGAGTTTCTCAATAACATCTACTTTTGCCTTGTCCACCTCGATCCCATGTTTCGTTACCCGATGGCCTAGAACAATTCCTTCTCGTACCATAAAATGGCATTTTTCCCAATTGAGTACGAGATTCGTCTCTTCGCATCGCCTTAGTACTTTCGCTAGATTGGCTAAACAATCCTCGTAAGTATCTCCAAATACTGAGAAATCGTCCATAAAAACTTCTAAATATTTCTCAACCATGTCAGTAAAAATAGACATCATACATCTTTGAAATGTAGCAGGTGCATTACATAAACCAAATGGCATGCGTCTAAATGCAAATGTACCGTACGGACAGGTGAATGTCGTTTTGTGTTGATCTTCCGGTGCTACCGTAATCTGATTATACCCTGAGTATCCATTGAGGAAACAGTAGTAATCTCGTCCTGCGAGTCTATCCAGCATCTGGTCTAAGAATGGTAAAGGAAAGTGATCTTTCCTAGTCGCCTTGTTCAGCTTCCGATAATCGATACAGATTCTCCATCCCGTAACTGTTCTCGTTGGTATCAACTCGTTGTTCTCGTTTTCCACGACCGTGATACCTCCTTTCTTCGGTACGCACTGGACTGGACTTACCCATGAACTATCTGAGATGGGGTAAATTATACCCGCATCCAACCACTTGATGATTTCCTTCTTCACGACATCTTTCATGATTGGGTTCAGTCTTCGCTGTCCATCAATCATTCCTTTCTCGCCATCTTCTAATATAATCTTGTGCATACATACTGACGGGCTAATACCACGAATGTCAGCTATGGTCCATCCGATAGCCTTCTTGAATTGTTTCAAAACTATGATAAGCTTCTCTTCTTGTTCAGTAGTTAATTCTGCTGAAACAATCACAGGCAAAGTAGAGGCGTTACCTAAATAAACATATTTTAAGTGTGAAGGTAATACCCTGAGTTCTAACTTAGGTGGATCCTCGGTTGATGCTTTTGGCTGCATGTAATCTCTGTTCTCTAATTCCAAAGACTCAAAATGAGTTTGCAGATTAAATCTCTTTTGATTAGCTTCGAGTGAAGCTAAGTATTCGTCCTCCTCTTCCTCATTTGTTGGATCCGATGTCAAAATTCTTTCCAAAGGGTCATCAGCACTGTTAAGTTCCTTCTCTACTATTAATTCCTCTAAATCGGTCAGTGCAGAACAATCATCCATAGTGTCAGGAAATCGCATTGACTTAAAAACATTAAATGTTACCTGATCGTCCTGAACACGCATAGTTAGCTCGCCCTTCTGCACATCAATAAGAGTCCTTCCAGTTGCTAGGAATGGTCGTCCTAGGATAATTGGTACTTCTTTGTCTGCTTCAAAATCTAGAATTACAAAGTCAGCAGGGAAGATAAACTTATCTACGCGTACCAATACGTCCTCGATTTTTCCTTCTGGATGCGCTAAGGATCGATCTGCTAGTTGAAGTGTAACCGTAGTTGGTCTAACTTCTCCTATCCCCAATTTCCTAAATATTGACATAGGCATCAAGTTAATAATTGCACCTAAGTCACATAATGCTTTACCACAATATGTTGATCCAATATTGCATGGTATGGTGAAACATCCAGGATCTTTCAATTTTGGGGGTAATTTGTTCTGAAGATATGCACTGCATTCCTTCGTCAGAGCTACCGTCTCAAATTCTCCAAGTCTTCGTTTCTTAGACAGAATATCTTTCATGAACTTCACGTAGTTCGGCATTTGCTCAAGTGCTTCGACCAACAGGATGTTGATGTGAAGTTGCTTGAGTACGTCTAAGAATTTCTTGAATTGAATTTCTTGCTTCGGCTTCTGAAGTCTTTGAGGGTAGGGTGGCGGTGGTTTCAGTACTGGAACTGGTTTCAGTTGATTCGCCTTTGGCGGTAATTCTGCATCTAACGACGTTGGGAGATCAGAATTAACTGGTCCTGCGGTTACTTTGATAGGTCTTGCAGATTTTGGTTATGGCGAAACTGGTGTGTCAACACTTGGTTGAACTTCTTCTTGAGCCTCAGCTTGCTCCTTTTCAACTTCGACAGTGTTGGGCTCTACTATCTTTCCGCTCCTCAATTGTAATGCTTTGCAATGTTCTTTCCCCGGATTTCTCAGATTTTCCGTGTCACTAGGTAAAGCACCTTGTGGTCGGTTCCTAAGTTCAGTCGCAAGCTGGCCCACCTGATTCTCCAAATTCTTCAATGTAGCTGCTTGGCTCTGGATTAAGGCATCGTTCTTTGCTAGATATGCCTTTAGCAAGCTTTCCAGACTATTGGATGTTTCAGGTTGAACTGGCTTCTGGACTTGTTGCGGAAAATTTGGCGGCTGGGTCTGTCTTGGTTGGGTGTAACTGGTTCCAGCCCCTTGGTTACTCCAGGAAAAATTCGGGTGATTTCTCCACGATGGGTTATAAAAGTTGAACTGCAGCCCTTGCCTTCCTCGATTTTGGTTCTGATTGCCCATGTAGTACACAGATTCGGGGTTCGATGGACATTCTTCGAACAAATGTCCCTCCCCACAATAAACACAGGCTATATTCTCAAATTGATTAGTCGGCTGTGCTGCAAAACTATTAGACCCATTAGTAGTAAGATTTTTAAGCATTGAGGATATCAATGATACCTGAGATGCGAGTGAAGTAAGGGCGTCTACTTCATGAATTCCAGCAACTCGTCTTCCTGACGCTGCTCGGTTAGTTGGCCACTGATAGTTATTGCTGGCAATCCTCTCAATAATTTCATAAGCCTCGTTATAAGACTTAGAAAGGAGAGCACCATTAGCAGAGGCGTCCACTACCATCCTTGTGTGCGCGTTGAGACCATTATAGAATGTCTCAAGTTGAATGCAATGAGGAATTCCATGCTGAAGGCATTTTCGTAATAGCTCCTTAAATCTTTCCCATGCCTCATACAAGGATTCTTCATCCATTTGATGGAAAGCAGTGATCTCGTTCCTCAGTTTAGCATTTTTGCTTGGCAGAAAATACTTCATGAGGAATCTCTCAGCTAACTCTTGCCATGTAGAAATGGAGTTCGATGGCAATGAATTTAACCAAGCACGAGCTCTGTCCCTTAACGAATATGGGAACAACTTCAATCTTAAGGCATCTTCGGGTACTCCGGCTAACTTGAAAGAATCGCTTACTTCCATGAATAGTCTTAAGTGAAGATGAGGATCTTCAGTAGGCATCCCACTGAATTGGCCCACTGTCTGAAGCATCTGGAACATGACTGGCTTCAACTCGAATTGTTGTGCCTCGATTTCGGGTCTCCTAATACCCGGATTAAGATCGTTAAACACTGGCACGGCATACTGTCTTAAGGCTCTATCCCTATCATCAACAATAAGGATAGGATTCTGAGAAGGATTTGCTCCGTTTCCTTGGTTTATATTCTCGAAATTCATTCCTTCGGTCCTTCTCTGGTTTGCTTGTCTTCTTCGTTGGCGAAAGGTTCGTTCTATTTCAGGGTCCACAGGGAGTAAGTCAATAATCTGGTCAATACTCATAAACACCTGAAATATTCACAGAAAAATTAATTAAGTTAAAATTTAAACAAGAAAATAAATAAACCAAAATGTAAAATAGATTCACAAATAATGACTTTGAAATAGAGTCCCCGGCAACGGTGCCAAAAACTTGGAACGGTGGAAATGTGCAAGTGTACACAATCGTAACAAGTAATAAAGTGACAAGTAAATGTCGAGTTATCGTACCCACAGGGACTGTGAAAGAATTATTTATGAAATAATTTCAAACACTTTGGTTAGGAAAAATATTCGATTTTTGGAAGCTATTTGAAAACTAAAAGAAAAACAAAGTAACTTAAAATAAAACAAAGTTCAAGTGTGCGATTTCGAAAACTGGTTTTAATCAATATGACATGAATGTGTTGGTTTAATCACATTTCTTACCTTAGAATTATTAAACTTGTGTTTATACTTGTTAAAACATGGCAACCCGGTAATTTGCTAACTTATGAACACATTTACAAATCAAAAATCCATTTATCTCTTGTACATATTTCTATGCCAATTCGACCGATTAAACAGACTGAAAAAAGTAAACATGTTATTGCACATACACACTCATTAAATTAAACAATCTCTCGCATATTCCTATGTCGATGCAACCGATTAATTCAACCTAACAAGCATATAAAAGATCATGTGAAATAACAAAGTATTTTTACTTTGAAACAATTTAATCACAAAAATCCTGCAAGTTATGCAAGGCATACATATCGTCAAATATAATGCTAATTTAATCTTCAGCTACCTTAGAAGAATTAAACATGCACAGATTAAGTATTGTGTCCATTAATTACAATTTCAATGCCTTTAAATAATTAATTCATTAGCTATCTAAACAATTATAATGCCAGATAACTTAAACATAATTTTACTTAATCAAACATTTCACCGAGGCCTTTAACAGTATAAACATAATTTTAACAATCTAAGGGGGCGAAATGGAATCAAACCAACACAAATTAAATTCAAGCTGAATTGATTAAATTAAACATTTCAAAAGCATGAATATTCATAAACATGTTCGTCAAAACAACAACAAATAAATTAAAAAGTTAGGGAACAAGAAACAAATCCGGTGGCTCTCCGTGGCTTGTCTGATTGAACCCTTCTTCGTTCTTCGTTGTCCTCGGCTATCAAGGGGGCTTATGAACACTTCAAATGCTGCTTCAAATGGCTAGAAAACACCTCTTTTCCAAGAGGGGAACTCGGCACAAGAACAATGGGAAAATAGAATGGAAATGAAAGGAGAAGAGTTGAGAGAATGAGAGAATGTTGGAGAATTGATGGATGCCTTGAATGAGCAGCTAGGGGCTGTATTTATAGTGTTTAGGGGCTGCTAAAAATAGCAAAAAATCAGCAGCAAAGAGTCCCCCATGGCCAGCCATCCTATGTGGCAAAGTTGATGGATTCAACTTTGCCAAAATTAGCTTGGGGCAATCTTAAAAAGCCTTAAATTTTGGAGGGGTTTGAATGTGATTTGAAAAGATCTTCAAGGGCTCCTTTGCAAGCTGAATAAATCAGCAAATAAGCTGATTTGGGCCTTCATTGTGGACGGTTTGGGCTGCCCAATTAGTGGCTGGTTCGGTTCAACCGGTTCGGTTCAACTAGCGCGTTTTAACTGGACCCTTTTTCCATAATTAATTAATAATAATTTATGTAGCCCAAATTAAATTGGGAATAAATTAAAATTAATTAAATTATGATTAAAATTTCATAATTGGACCGTCTTGGACTGGAAATAGAGTCGCCTTGACACTTCAAATCGCTTCTCGGTTTAATTCTTCGAGAGGTGTCTGCCGAGTCGATTTTTGCCCTTTTTGCGATTCTGTCAAAAATAGTTAGAATTAAACAAAATTAATTATAAAATTAATTAAAATTTATCATATTCATATTTTGAGCACAAATTAATTATTTTATAATATTTTATAATATTTAATTATTTTTCGACAAGAATTTACTCGGAACCACATGAAACTGGGTCAAAAAGGGCATGAAAAAGTATATAAATTTTCGTGTTTCCACATATTTACCTCTATCAAATACATGTACATCATTATAGATAAATTCAACTCAACTCAATTGCTTAAAACTTACCTTGGATATCGACGGACTATGTTTCACGACTATTCGCTTAACTTCGCTTTTCCCCGATCCAATCCCGATCCTTTTTCTTCTTGATCTCAATAATTCCAAATTAAGCTCATTCAAACATATTTTCATTCAATTTAGTCCAAAAACGCATAAATGGACAAATTACATTTTTACCCCTAATATTTCACATTTTCACAATTTAGTCCCTATTGCACAAAACACAAAATATTCAAAATTTGACTATATTATACTTAGGCCGAATGTTCCTTACAATCATACAAGTCCATACATTTCATTTATTTCACATTTTAGTCCCTCAAAAATTTATTTTTACAATTTAGTCCTAATTACTGAATTTCATCAAAAATTCAAAGACAAAACTTATTAATCTAACACATATAATTCATATTTCATCATCAAACACCAAAAACCACAAGGTATCATCAATGGAACAAAATCATCATCGCAATAAAAAATTAAGACATGGGTTTTGTTATTTCTAAGCAACGATCTCAAAAACATAAAAATTATCAAGAACCGGACAAAACACATACCTAAATCAAAGCTTCAAAGTGCTGAATATAGCTTAGGTTTTTCCTTTCTCTTTTCTTTAATATTCGGTCAAGAAAGATGAACAAAAATGCATGGTTGTTTATGTTTTATTTTATTTATTACATAATAATATGTATATTACCTTTTTACCCTTTATAAAATAATATGAAATATTTATATAATATGCCTATTACCGTCCACTACCAATAAAAATGGGCTAATTTCCCTTAAAAGACCCCATATTAAAAAGCCACTATCAAATTAGCCCTTTACACATTAATTTGTATCTTTTGCATTTTACGCAATTACGTCATTTTATTTAAACAAACACCTAAACGACAAAATTAAGTCACGAAAATTTAACAAAATCAAATTCACATACAATAAACACAGAAAATAATTTTAAAATATTTTTTGGACTCGGATTTGGGGTCCCAAAACCACTATTCCAATTAGGGTCGAAATCAGGCTGTTACAATAAATGTTGTTGCTGATGCTTTAAGTCAGAAATAACTATTTGTGCTACGTGTGATGAATACTCATTTAGACCTTTCTGATGATGGTTCAGTTTTGGCCGAATTGAAAGCGAAGCCGTTTGGCCGAATTGAAAGCGAAACCGTTATTCTTATAGCAAATTTGTGTTGCTCAGAAGGTCGATAATGAAATGTTAGCGAAACGAGCCTAGTGTGATTTGAACCCTGATTCTAAATTTCAAGTTGACGTTGATGATTGTTTGAGATTTTGAAATCGGATTTGTGTTCCGAGAAATCCATAGTTGGTTTAGTTGATTTTGAAAGAAGCACATAGCAGTTGCTTATCGGTTGATCCGGGAAGTACAAAGATGTATAATGATTTGAAACAACTTTTCTGGTGGCCTGGAATGAAAAGAGATATCTCTGATTTTTTTTTGAAATGTTTAATCTTTCAGTAAGTTAAAGCTGAGCATTGGGTGTCATCTGGTTTGTTACAACCGATTATGATTCCCGAGTGGAAATGGGATAGGGTGACAATGGACTTTGTTTCAAGTCTACCTTTAACTCCGAGGAAGAAAGATGCAATCTAGGTTATAGTTGATAGATTGACAAAATTAGCTCATTTTATTCTGGTGAGAATAGATTATTCGCTTGATAAGTTAGCTGAATTGTATGTATCAGAGGTTGTGCGATTGCACGGAGTACCATTATCTATTGTGTCAGACAGAGATCCAAGGTTTACTTCGCGGTTTTGGAAGAAACTGCAAGAGGCTTTAGGTACTAAATTGCACTTCAGTATAACTTTTCACCTGCAGATGGATGGTCAATCTGAGCGGATTATTCAAGTACTCGAGGACATGTTGAGATGTTGCATTCTTGAGTTTAAAGGTACATGGGAAAAATATTTTCCATTGATTGAATTTGCGTAAAATAATAGCTTTCAAACGAGCATTAAAATGGCACCGTATGAAGCCTTATATGGTCGTAAATGTCGAACATCGTTATACTGGTTAGAGCTCAGCGAGAATAAGATTCACGGGGTTGACTTGATAAAAGAGACTGAGCAGAAAGTGAAAGTAATCTGTAATAGTTTGAAAGCAGCGTTAGATCAACAAAAATCATACATAGATTTGAAACGAAAAGATATTGAGTTTGATATCGGTGATAAAGTATTTTTGAAAGTGTGTCCATGGAAGAAAATACTCTGATTTGGCAGAAAAGGAAAGTGAAGTCCGAGATTCATAGGGCCGTATGAGATAATTGAGCGTATTGGACCTGTTGCATACAGATTGTCGCTACCACCTGAGCTAGAAAAGATTCATAATGTGTTTCACGTATCGATGCTTCGACGATACAAATCTGATCCTTTGCATATAATTTCTCCATTTGAGATTAAAGAATTGAGAAACAAGAAAATTCCGTTAGTAAAAGTATTGAGAAATAAGTCTGATATGACTTATGAAGAAGAACCGATCCATATTTTAGCTCGTGAGATTAAAGAACTGAGAAATACAAAAATTTCGTTAGTAAAAGTATTGTGGCATCAACACGGGGTCGAAGAAGCTATGTGGGAACCTGAAAATGCTATGAAAGAGAAATATCTGAATCTGTTCAATGGTAAGACTTTCGGGGATGAGAATTCCTAAGGGGGGAGAATTGTAACAATTCAGTTTATACCCTAGTCGGAATAGTGGTTTCGAGACCACAAATTCGAGTTTGAAAAATATTTTAATATTATTTTCCATGTTTACAGTATGTGATTAATCATGTGTGAAAGTATCGTGAATTAATTTGATTGTTTGTGTGCTAAATTTGAGTTAAGGACTTAATCGCATAAAATGCAAAAGTGACTTGCTATTTGTTAAAGTGCCGAATTGCTATGCCTTTAAAATGTGTGAGTCATCATAATGTAATTAGACCATTGATAGTGGGAATGGACATAAATGGGCATATATTAAGTGATTTTATAATGTATCCATTAAGGATAAATTTAGTATTTGATTATTATGGTAATTATTAATTAAAATAAAACATAATTGTGGCCATTTTATCATCTTTAATGGCCGAATGAAGCAAAGAAGATAACTAAAATAGGGTTTGAAATTTTGGCACTTGCATACCTTGATTGAGGTATGTAGTTTGCTCAGTTTTTGATGATTTCTATGTTTTTGTGATCGTTGCTTTCAATACTAGCTAGCCCATGCTTGAATTTTTAAATTTGATGATGTATTCATGAATTGCCATTGATATATTTTGTGGTTTTTGTTGTTTGATGATGGAAAATAAAAAATATGTGATAGATTAATATATTTTGTCTTTGAAATTTTGATGAATTTGACTATCTTGGGCTAAATTGTGAAAATGAGAAATTGAAGGACTAAAATGTGAAATAAATAAAATATATGGGCTTATATGAAGTGTAATAACATTCAGCCTAGCATGGGTAAAATGAAATTATGTGTATTTTGTGATTTTGTGAAATAGGGACTAAAATGTTAAAATGTGAAATATTAGGGCCAATTTGTAAAATGCCCTAAATAAGTCTATTTGGATTGAATTTAATGATTTGGTGAATGAATAAGCTAAATTTGAATGTGAATAGACCAAGAATCAAAGAAAACAGAATTAGATCGGGGGAAATCGAAAGTGGTCGAGTAGTCGTTTCTATCCGTTCGTATCCGTGCGAGGTAAGTCTATATACGAATAAATGTGCTTGAGTTGATTTATTCATGCTTATATGAAATTGAATTGTGATGAACGACTATGGAAATTGTATATGTGAAATTCGAGAAAGTTTCGACAGTGTATCAATGTCCGAAAAGCCCCGTACGGACCTTAGGAATAGTTAGGATACATATGTCATGACATAGGGTTTCGATATGTGTTATCGTGTAAGACCACGTCTGGGACGTTGGAATCGATTTGAGTTATACGTGTAAGACCATGTCTGGGACATCGGCATCATATATGATTTCATGTAAGAACCTGTCTGGGACAATGGCATTGATATTTGATTACATGTAAGACCACGTCTGGGACGTTGGCATTGTATGAGTTTTCAAAGATATTCGAGTATCCTTATGGATTCTGAATGGTTCAAAGGGCATTCCGAGAAATGAATGATTATGTGAAATGTGCATCCGATGCAGGTACGTTTTAAATGTATGCAAATTATGAGTATGAAAAGTATATGTGAAAAATGTGGAATTGAGATACATGTATGAGAGCAATGAAATAAATTGTGCTATGATCAAATGAACTACATGGTTATGTGGTATGTGTGTAAGAAAATGGTTAGGAACAATTGAGCCAAAGGAGAAATATGATTTTTCTATTGAGTTATGCTATATTTATGTGAATGAAATGGTTTATAAATGTTTTACATGATAAGTTTATTTGTATATAGCTTACTAAGCTTTTGAAAGCTTACTTTGTGTGTGTTTGCATTGTTTTATAGATTATCGAAGCTAGTGGAAGCTTGGAGATCGTCGAGGATCATCACCACACTATCAAAGTATACTTTGGTACCTTTTGAAAATGTATATATTGAAGTATGGCATGTATAGGCTAGAAATGTTAAGATATGTTTTGGAATATGTATATATAGCCATGTGATATGGCTTGTTAAAGAATGTGAATATGGTAAATATATTCCATGCCTTGTGATGCAAAGTTAGTATATTTTTGATGAAAAGATGGCATATTGAGTTGGTAAGTTTTAGATGGATTTATACATAGAAGTGAATGATGTTTTTATGAGTCAAATTATGCATAATTTTGATATGATTTGGTTGTTTTTGAGTTATAAAATGATGCTTGTTGGTGCTTGTAGGTATGACCCTTACTGGGTGGCAATTTGGCTTTGCAAATGGCCTTTAATTGCCTATATGGTTGAGCACACAGGCGTGTGACCTGACCGTGTCCTTCACTGTTTTATTTTGAAGAAAATCAGTGATGCACATGGGCCAGACACACGGGCGTGTGATAGGTCGTGTGGTTCTAGTCAGTTTTGTACACGGGTTGTGACACACGCCAAGGCACGGCGGTGTGAGGCACACGGCCTAGCCACACGGGCATGTGCCCTGTTTTAAAAGAAAATTTTTATGAGTTCTGCAAAGTTTTCGTATGAGATTGGTTTAGTTCTGAACCCTCTCTAAAGCATGTTTAAGGTCTCGTAGACCTTCTAAAGGGACAAAGTGATTATGAATGGTGATGTTTTGTTGATGTGAAATGTATGTTTGTGAAATGTTCCGGTATGTCTATTAATTTCTCTTAACCCTAGTCCAGCGATGGATACGAGTAAGGGGTGTTACATGTTACTAATCCCCCACAAGAGGATTATTTCCTCATGTATTTCATAAACAACATAAAATTGATAAAGAATATAAACATGAATAATAAATCAAGAGTAAAAGTTTAAGAGAAATCTTTAATTGTAGTAATGAATTGAAAGCGTAGAAATCCACAAGAGTTTGTTGAATCTACAAATATGATTCTTTGCCAAAGAAAATTGAAAATAAAACTAAAAAGAAATCCTATTTACGAAGGAAACTAAAAACAGAAAAATGAATAAAAGTAGCAACCTAAACTAGAATCAAATTTGAAAGATATAGACAAAATGTTTAAGAAGTGTTCAGTGAATCCTATTTATAGATTTAGGGTTGGCCATTGTCCATAGCCGTTGCTTGGCTGATATTTTTACATTAAATTTTGTAAAGCAGACCAAAACGCCCTCAGCTCATTAATTCTTTACGTCAAGGTGATGTCGCAACATCCTCTACCCTATGTCGCGATGCTGGTGGCAGTTTGCCTTGTTTAGGCTCAAATTCAGGGCTATATTGCGACATACTCTGACTACGTCACTACACCGAAAGCAGTCTTGCTATTTTGGGTATCTTGCTCACTATGTTGCAACGTCGAACCTCCATGTTGCAACATGGCAACCAATCTTATGTTCCCAAGCCTCTGAATGATGTCCTGCACACTCACGAAACACGCTAGTTCTTCCTTTATGTCTACTTTGGCCCCTAAAGTCATATAAGCGACTCAAATGACACTTTTTATTATTGGATAAATAAAACTAAAAAACTAAATAAAACATCATGCAATTGCTTTTATTCAAGCTCCTTAAGTACAAAAAATGGTTTAATCTACTACAACGAATTGTGGCATATCAAACTCCCCCACACTTATGTCATTTTTGTCCTCAAGGAAGAAAATAAAAACAAAACTAAAATAAAAGACGACTCTTGAGTAAATATGATACAAGGACCAATTTTGGAACACATAACTAGGGATAATCATACATACATACATACATGTAAGTCTGGCATGATATATAAATGACTTATCATTCTTAACTTCAAACACATAAGTTAAGTATACTACAAAATGTATAAATAACAAGGTCTTCAAATATATGAATCCATCAATAAATTATATAGGTTTAGCAATGTCCATTGATGAATAGATTTACCAAGGTTACATAGGACTTTTCGACTTGTAACATTCTGAGGCTTAAGGTAGGTTTGAAATTCAAGAACAAGGGTATCAAAATATTTTCAAGCATGAAAGTAGTTGGCCACATCACATTGTTCCCTATACTTCCCCTTAATAACCCCTGCCCTCTCACCACCTTATTTCTCCTTCTCTCACCTTCTTTATTTCTCCATGTAGGAAGTCACAGTATGATAGAGCAACTATGATCAGCTCATGAGTTTTTGTGCACTAATGGTTGAGGTTTCTAATTTTGTGAAATTTATTTTTGAGTCACTTTTGATTTTTTTTCAACATATCTCACTCACCATGCTTTCTTTTTCATTGTTCAAGTACTTTTTCTACTCATTTTATCTTTTTCTAAAAAAAATTATTTTGAAGATTTTGGCTAAACCTTATAATCACTATATCACACTACCCCTTCCTATTTCACTCTGATTTTTACATGACCTTCATGATTCCTCTACCTAACCCTTAATACGTATGGCCAGTCATCTAAATTTGTGTATTTCAAGGACCAAAGAAAAAAGGTAAGTACAAGTTCATATTTTGGCTCGAGTTTTGCATGAAGATTCATCAAGAAGAGTTTCTGGGTCAAATATGGGTACTAAAGATCGATGAATTAGGTTGGGTTTTTAGCTCTGGATTATACCAAATAATACCTTAGGTCATCCCTAGGTATCTTAATATTCACAAATTTAATCCATTATGTAATCACAATTTTAACCAGTTATCATACATACTAGCATGCTCGCTCCCCTATATTATCTCTATCATTTGGTATATTCAAGTACTTAATGCCTATTTATAGTGTTATATATAGAACTTAGTAGTCTATTAACTAAAAATTTAAAATCATTCACTATCATGCCAAATTTACCTTAAATACAATCAACCTATATACATGCTCCTAACCAATCACTTTTAATTCTACAAGCTTAAGCGCACTTTTGAAAAGAAAATAAATGAAAAAGCATAAGAATGAAACTAAAATTTCCTATGTTACCCCCACACTTTAGATAGCCCATTGTCCCTGATGTGCAATCCTTAAATAAATGAGGAATAAAGTTACTCGATTGATCTTGAAATTGTTGTATTCTTATGGTGGGTGCTTCCTTGTCATGACATTGAAGTTACTCGATTGATCGTGACATTGTTGTATTCATAAATGTAGTGTTTGTTTCATGTGAGGTTTCTACATAGAAAGTTCATAAACAAAAATAGCAAATATATATATGTGTAAACTTACTATTACTCCTACTCCTAAATCTATAAAATAAAAACTATCCTAATTAATTGTTTTACAAATCCTAAAAATTAAAAAGAAAATGAAGAAGATTTGTAGTAAAAATTAGAAAGAAAAAGAAAAGAGGGGCTTTGGGGATTTAATAATTTAGGAGATTTGAGAGAGAGTTTAAGGTTAAGGAGAGTTGAAAAATAGGTTAATAGTGTTTTAAGTTTAAAATTTTGGTGTTTTTATGTTAAAAAGTCAAGTAAAATGATGTTAAAACCGACGGGTTGTGTGATGGGTTGGGTCGGCCCTATAGAAAATTGCAGCGATGTCACTGTAACACCCCAAACCCGGCTTGGACGTTATGATCGAATTTGGCAATGTCACATGATAGTGCTTTTAGAAATCGTAACTGTGTTAAAACCATTTTTAGGTATCTTCGGTTATCGTCAAAGAATGTCGTGTATTTGTTCGTTATCCATTTTCAAAACTTTATATGTTGCCGAAGATTTTAAAACGATTTGCAAGGTCGTACGTATTTTGATAAAACCTTTGTTTATTTTGAAAACTCGCATTTTTTCCTATTGCTAGCAGTTTATAAAACAATAATCCCAAGTTTTAAACAAAAATCCGAATGGCCTTATTACATAAAATTTACCCCAAATATAACCAAATCATAATTAAAAATAAACCGTAAATAAGTGTCCAGAACCATGGTCACTGCCGAGTCCTCCGCTGCACCGATCTGTCTACTGCTGGGGATTACCTGTACAGATAAAGCAGAAAAGGGTGAGTTTTTGCAAACTCAGTGTGTAATCCCCACAAATAACATGCACACAAAGATCATATCAGAAAACAATCATGCATTCACAGTTCGGGTCTGAGCCCATTACAGAAACGGTGTGGACTTTAGCCCACTCAGATACAGAAACAGACGTATTATAGGGCCTTGGCCCATTCCAGATAGAATATGCAGAAAACAAAGTCCTACCCACCAGCCTCTACACACCAACTCCGTCCAACCCTACACACCATGTGGGGATAAAATCAACCCACCTAGCCCTACACACCATGTTGTACCGAATGCGGCACATAATCAGAGGTTCGCAACTGAGCTGCCAGATAACAGGCTTAAGAGCCTTTCAGATACTTCCTCCAATCATAATCAACCCACCCCGATGCAATGCAGCATACAAGAATGACATGCTATTATGCAATTAAAACTTATACATATATATTCAGATCAGCATACATGCTTAGTAGAGAAATTAGATAGACAGATCGTTCATTTAGGGGTCTAAGTATTGCTTACCGACCCTACGGTAGGTCCACAGTCGACTTGGGTGACCCGTGCAACCTTATAGAGTTTTTCAGAAAAATGGGCTCACACGCCCATGTGGCCTGCCCGTGTGGTTCACTTGTGTGGCCCACACGGCCCAATTGGTCGAGCCCGTGTATCGCACATAGCCTCATTTAACCCTCACATGGTCGTCCGATTGCGCACAGTCGGGCTCATCAATCACACGGTTTTGTGGCGATTTACAGTCTTGCACACGGCTTACCACACAGGCAACCACACGCCCGTGTGGCGTCGATAAGAAGGTTTTCTACTTGAGCTGAAACCTCGTTTTCTGCATTTTCGGGTACACACCTGGTCTGATTTTGACTCGTAATCACTCCAGAGCACAGTGAAACCTACAATCAACAATCCAAGGCCCAACTTCAGTCACTTAAATCGATACTAAACCGAATCAGTATGAACACAAAATTCCTAAATCTTGCCGTTAACCCTTACCTTAGCAAACAACGACGAATCCGCACCTCTTCGGCACCGACTGAAAATCCACAGCCTCTTAAGGACCTCCTAAACATCACATAAGACCCTTCTTTACTAATTAATCGTGAGGAACAGTTAAGAACGATTGAAACCATCACTTACCGAATACGAGAAGAAAGCGTTGTGCAAGCAAGAAGCAAAATAAAAATTGAAAAGAAAGGGGAGGAAAAGGGGAAGAAAACGAAAGCAAAAGAGAATAGAGAGAGCCGAATTTTTGCCTAATTGAACCTCTGATCAGATTCTGATAACTTCCCCCTCTTAACTACTTAATTCTCTCCTTCAAACACTCCATTATCAGTGTTTAACTAAAACCCAAACTCTTGCACAACATTAGCAGCAAAATAGTTCCCTTGCTCGCACAGAGATTCGAACACAAGGCCTCCACCACAACAACACACCACTTAACCACCAGACCAGCAGGCCCATTCTGTTAGTTACCTACACACTTTAACTTATAAGCCTACCAACGAGAGTTTGGGCTTTACTCATAAAAATACCAAAATTTACCCAAGTTGAGACTTAAACTTGAGACCTCCCACACACACCCAGAACACATAACCACTGAAGCAGACACTCATTCATGCCAAAGTTACAAAAGCCAAAATTAATGAAAAACTGTGGCATTACAACTCTACCCCCTAAAAGAAAATTTTATCCTCGAAATTTTACCTGATTAGAAAAGGTAAGGATACTGCTGCTGCATCGAATCCTCTGGCTCCCAAATGGCCTCTTCAGTGCTATGATTCCGCCATAGCACCTTCACTAAGGGGATAGATTTCCTTTGTAGAACCTTAATGTCGCACTCTAGAATCTAAACTAGCTCCTCCTCAAATGTCAGATCTGGTCTAACCTCAATGTTCTCAATAGGAACAACATGTGTGGGATCAAAGCGATAGCGTCTCAACATTGAGATGTGAAACACATCATGTATTCGATTCAACTTTGAGGGAAGCTCCAACTGATATGCGACTGGCCCCACTCATTTTAGAATACGGTACGACCCAATAAATCGAGGGCTCAGCTTACCCTTGCGGCCGAACCTCAAAACCTTCTTCCATGGTGAGACCCTGAGAAAAGCTAAGTCCCCTACAGAATAGTCGATATCCTTTCTCTTAAGATCAGCGTAGGACTTCTGCCTATCCGATGCTGCTTTTAATCGATCTCCTATCAATCGGACCTTATCTTCAATTTTAGAAACCAATTCTGGGCCCAGAACACGTCGCTCACCCAACTCAGTCCAACATAAGGGAGTGCGACACTTATGGCCATATAGTGCCTTGTACAGTGCCATCTAAATGCTAGACTGATAGCTGTTGTTATAGGCGAACTCTGCCAACAGCAAATACTCCTCCCAACTGCCACGGAAATCAATAACACAACTCCTCAACATATCTTCCAGTACTTGAATCACCCTCTCTAACTTACCATCTGTCTGAAGATGTAAAGCAGTACTGAAGTCTAACCTTCAACCCAGAGCCTCATGTAATTTCTTCTAGAACCGCGACGTGAAACGAGAATCCCTATCGGAGATGATTGAGATAGGAACCCCATATAGTCTCACTATTTCTGATACATATAGTTTAGCCAGCTTCTGTAGAGAAAAGTCTGTCCTGACCGGAATGAAGTGGGCAGACTTGGTCAATCGATCCACGATGACCCAAACAGAATCCTTCTTAGTGGGTGTTAAGGGAAACCCACTAACGAAGTCCATCATTACTTGCTCCCATTTCCACATCAGTATTTTCACCGGTTGCAGCAACCTCGAAGGCAACTGATGCTTAGCCTTAACCTACTGATAAGTCATACAGCAAGCAATGAAATCCTTCTTTACTAATTAATTGTGAGGAACAATTAAGAACGATTGAAACCATCACTTACTGAATACGCGAAGAAAGTGTTGTGCAAGTAAGAAGCAAAGTAGAAATCGAAAAGAAAGGGGAGGAAAAAGGGAAGAAAACAAAAGCAAAAGAGAAGAGAGAGAGCTGAATTTTTGCCTAATTGAACCTCTGATCAGATTCTGATAACTTCCCCCCTCTCAACTGCTTAATTCTATCCTTCAAACACTCCATCATCAGTGTTTAACTAAACCCAAACTCTTACACAACATTAGCAGCAAAATAGTTCCCTTGCTCATACAGAGATTCGAACACAAGACCTCTACCACAATAACACACCACTTAACCACTAGACCAGCAGGCCCATTCTGTTAGTTACATACATACTTTAACTTATAAGCCTACTAACGAGAGTTTGGGCTTTACTCATAAAAATATCAAAATTTACCCAGGTTGAGACTTGAACTTGGGACCTCTTACACACACCCAGAACATATAACTACTAAAGCAGACACTCATTCATGCCAAAGTTACAAAAGCCGAAATTAATGAAAAATGGGAGGTGTTATAGTCACGACATAGAGGTTCCCTATTGTGACATAGGGTTCGGTATCATGACACACTATGAAATCTCTAGAAGCTGGGGCTACTGACTACTCTGTTGCAACACAATGGTGTCGTGTCACGATATTAGCGGTGTTTCGACATGAGGGTTCTGTGCTGTGACACCGACTCTGTTTTGGTCCTTTTGCTTGAGTTTTACAGTGCTTAGAATAGATTTTTAAAGAGTTTATATAAATTTAATTCTTAAACTACTCATAAGTTTATTAAAATACAATAATGTACGAAAATTTAGTTTAGTCTACAAAGATGTCATGTATTGCTGTCAGATTCATCCGTCAGCTCTGTCAGTGTATACATCGATTCACCTTAGTTATTTTTGTATCTGAATTAGTCAAGCATTCGTCATGCCATTCTGCCTTGCTCTGTTTGTCCCGTTCATTGAACTTGCTCTTTCCTTCTGCACGAATCACAGAGAATACCTTTTCTGACTCAAGATAGTTAGGATTTTTTTACAGATATTTTATAACATGATCTTTCTAACTTTTCCTTATTTCCCTTGTTCTACTGGTGACCCCATTTGAATATCTCAATATCACCATTGAATTTCATAATTAATTCATTATTTTCTAAATTGATGGTGGACCTAGATGTAACGAAGAATGGTCTACCTAATAGGATGGGTATGTCACGGTCTTCCTCAAAATCTAGAATTACGAAATCGATTGGGATGATAAAACTGCATATCTTAACTAAGACATCTTCAAGTATCCCTTTTGGTTGTACCGAAGTTCTATCAACTAATTGTAGTGTGAAATGTGTGTTTTTAAGTTTCCCTAACCTGAGTTTTTCATATATTGATAAGGACATTAAGTTTATATTGGCTCTTAAATCACATAGGGCCTTACTAAATTGAATATCCCCTATCTCTATAGGAATTGCAAAACTCCCCGGGTCTTTCAAATTTAGGGTATCTGTTTAAAAATTATTGTATTACACGATGCATAAATATTAACTTGCTTTTCTATTTTAATTTCCTACGCCTAACCATAATATCTTTTAAGTACTTAGCATATTTAAAAACTTTTTCAATTAATTGAATTAAAGACAAGTTAACGTCAAGCGATTTAAATAAGTTTAGAAAATTTACAAACTCTGTAATTGGCTTATTTGATCTTCAAGTTTATTCAATGTCTTTATCGTTTGGTACAGTAAGACCACACCTGTTTTACTTTAGTCTACATTGATTGCATCTCTCTTTCGATTTGGTCCAATCGTTGACCACATACAATATGATCATTTGGGTTGGCCCTTTCCTGAGGTTTCTACAAATATGAAGGTTGATAAGTAGAATTTTGTTTAACAAGATTAGAACTATTACCTCTTCCTTGGTTTTTGTACTATCTCAGATTCCGGTGATATCTCTAATTAGGATTGTAAGTGTTTGAATAAGGATTTCCACCCCTATTCCCAGTATAACTCATGTTCTTAGTTGGGTTATCAAAATTTTGACTAAGATGTTTGTCTCCGCCAAATATTGAAGATCCACTAGATGTTGACTCCATCCTGTTGAGTTTGTCCAAAATCAGTTGATACTTGTTGTCCTCCTAAACAACTTTTACCGTGACTAGGCTCTAGCCATAAGATAGTCTTTTGTTTGGCTACTAGCAAGAATTCATTTCCATATTTTATATAAGATCATATGCATCCTCATATGTTCAGTTCATGAAGGCTCCTCCTGCAGCTCCATCTAGTCTTGATCGTGCATGTGCATCCAACCCGTTATAGAGTATCTACAATCACAATCATTTGTGTAAACCAAGGTGTAAACATCTATGGACCAACATCTTAAACCATTTCCATCGTAAAAACTTTCTCCTTCTAGTTGTTTAAATGTGAAAATTTCCCTCTTGAGTTGAAACATCTTGCTAATAAGAAAAACTTGTATAGAAACTTCTCTGCAAGTTCATTCCATGTCATAATAGATCCTGGTTCCTACGAGTTTAACTAAGACAAGGCATTATTTATTAAGGATAAGGGGAACAACCAAAGATGAATAGCATTATCGGTGACCTCGTTAAATTTAAACGTATCATAGAGTTGGAGAAATTGTTTAGGTTTTTATTTGGGTCCTCCATTATCGCCCCTTTGAATCACAAATGATTTTGGATCATCTGGATCATGGCCGGTTTAATCTCAAAATTATTTTTCCTGATGGCTAGCCTTGCAATATTGCCATGTACCATGTCCAGATTTGGTAGCACATAGTCTTTTAATGCCCTTTCTTCTTGTGGCATTGGTGGATTTAACGATAGTTGTGGTGGTGGTGGTAGTAAGTTTTGTATGTTAGCTTCGTTAGGTTTGTCACACAGTGGGTTTTCACATAGTGAGTTGCCTGCAACAGGGGGTAATCTTGCATCTGTAGTTGCTATTGCTGTCGACGATTTTTACGAATTATTCTTTGTGGATTAGTGGGTGGCTCTATAGGTGTGCCCTTACTACGAGTCGTACACTAAAACGACAAAGAAAAATGAAAACATTAGTAAAGAAAAATAAAAATCATAACTATAATCTAAACATTTCCTAATTATTCTATTAATTGCAAAAATCAAAACTAATTCAATAAAGTTGCCTCCTCGACAATGGCACCAACAGCTTGACCGCCTTCGGACATACTAACGTCTAATGTATAATTCTTGCAACAAAATAAGAGTTAGGTAGTTTCCGCAAGTATATGGGCTAGGTTGTAGTTTTTACAACAAAGTATGGAAGTACTCCGAGGGTTGTAACCAGTAGAGAGAAATACTAAATTAATAATAACTCTGGCATTAATAGATCTAATTAGTATTTTAATTAAATTATATTACGATAAAATAAAATGTGAAGAGAAATTAATTTATATAAAAAATAAATGGCATAAAAGAATAAAAATAGAAAACTAATTGGTTGAATCAATCAAATATAAGAATGGAATACTAACTCACTTTGGTGGTCATAACTAATTGCTATGTCCACTCGTTAATCTTGCATAAGAGGATTAGTTTCTCATGGATCTCATCAACAACATAAACTTGATGAAGAAGATAAACATGGATAATAAATTAAGAGTAAAAGCTTAAGAGAAATGTTGAATTGAATTGATGAGTTGAAAGCACAAAAATCTACAAGAGTTTGATGAATCGACAAATCTAATTTTCCATCGAACAAAAGTGAAGGTAAAACTGAAGAGAAATCCTAATTACAATGGAAACTAAAAACTGAAAACTAAATAAAAGTTGCAACCCAAACTATAAAATTTAAAGATACAAAAATATCTTTAAGAAGTGTTTAGTGAAGCCTATTTATAGATTTAGGGTTGGTCATCGTCCATAGCCCTAGTTCGGCTGACATTTTTACGTTGAATCTCTGTGTAGACCAAAATACCCTTATCTCATTAATTCTTTGCATCAAGGCAATTTCGTGTCATCCTTTGCCCTATGTCGTGACAGTGGTGGCCGTTTGCTTGGCTCAGGCTCATATTCAGGGTTGTGTCGCAACATCTTCTGGCTATGTTACGACACCGAAGGTTGTCTTGCTATTTTGGGTACCCTGGTCACTGTGTTGCGACGTCGGCCTTCCATGTTGCAACATGGAGACCATTCTTGTGTTCTCATGCCTTCGAATAATGTCATGCACACTCACCAAAGACGTTAGTCTTCCTTTAGTCCTATGTTGGCATCTAAAGTCATATAATTGACTCACATCACACTTTTTTATTATTTGAGAATTAAAACTGAAAAACTAAATAAAACATGATGAAATTTATTTTATTCAAGCTCTTTAAGTACGAAAAATGGTTTAATATGCTACAATGAATTGCGACAGATCAAAGCCTCGCACAAAATCATTATTTTCAACTCAACAGTGTCAGGAACATAGATTCAATTACAAAATCAAAGATAACCATTTACGTAAATACTGAAACTTTCAACAATGCCTTTCTGAGCAAGCTTTAGTTTCTCCGCTAACTTGACATCGACTGATTGTGCCTTTTTTATCTGATCAATCAGAACATACTTAACTTTCAGCTTAGCTAATAGCCTGCCATCACAAATACTTAGTTGAGTGAACATTACTCTTAATTTGATTTCTAATTTCTGACTCAGCATTTGGCACAAACTAAGTTATTCAGCGAAGTATTATTGCATACTACAAATGCTTTCCCGAATTTGGTTGAGGTCAAGATTGACACTTCTATCAACATGGTCTTTGACTTTTCAAAATTTTCCTGATACTAATAATTCCACACAAATGAAACAATCTTTTGTAGGAGTTTCTTCATAGGCAAGGAAATGTGAGAGAATCCATTTACGAACCTCCTATAATAACTAGCCAGACCAAGGAAGCTTTGAATCTCTAACATATTTTTCGGCAACTTCCACTGAAGAATAGCTATAATAACGTGCTTGGAAAGACCACTTCATGTAAACATAACTCACACTTATTGTGCTTCTTGAAAAGTGGCTTCTTACGCAACACTTACTATACAATTCTTAGATGTTTTTCATGCTTGACCTTTGAATTTGAGTATATCAGGATATCATCAATAAACACTAACACAAATTGATCAAAATAAGGTTGAAAAATGCGATTCATGAGATCCATGAACGTCACAGGTGCATTTGTCAGCCTGAATGGCATCATAAGAAATTCATTGTGACCACATCGTGTATGGAACGCTATTTTTTGTAAGTCTTTCACTTTTAGCTGATAATATCCCAATCTTAGATCGATCTTGGAGAAGGCTAGTGCACCATTCAACTGATCAAACAAATCATTGATACACTACAATGGATATCAATTCTTGATTGTCAGCTTGTTAATTATCAATCATCAATACAAAGCCGCATTGATCCATCTTTCTTCTTAATGAACAATACTGAAGCTCCCTAGTGTGATATACTAGGATGTATAAAGTCACGGTCCAAGAGATCTTGCAACTAAAATTTCATCTCTTTTAAATTCGTTGGTGTCATATGGCATGCAGCATTTGACACAGGATCTATGTTTGAGTAAACTTCAATTGAAAATTGAACCTCACCATTGAGAGGCAATCTTTAAAATTCCTTAGGAAACACATCCGAAAACTCACATATTGTCTGAATCTTGTTTAGTTGGCATTCATCTGAGTTCGAGTTAATAATGTAGGCTAAGTCAACTTCACAACCTTGATTCAAAAGCTTATTAGCTCGAACCGATGAAATGACATGAGTAGAACCACTCAATATGATGTCTTTAACTTCAAAAATTTAGCCTTCCAAACTTTGGACTGAAAACTTGTTTTTGTGACAGTCTAGAATCACTCCATGCTTGGTGAACTAGTCTTTTCCTAGAATCACATCAGAATCGCCGAACGGCAAAATCAACAGGAAAAGATCTATTTTGGATTTCCAATGGATACCACCTACACACTTGGTCAACAAGCATAATTTGTCCCAAAGGACTCGGTACAACCATAGCTACCTTCGACATATTAGATTTCAAATTCCCTAATTTCATGAAGCTAGAATTTATATAAAATCTAGGGTTAACTAAAGCATGCACAAGTGTTGAATGCAAAAGGAATATATAGGCTTATGCAGGCACTCTAGCATTAGATTGTTGAATTTTCAATTCAATCCCTCTTCTCTAACTACCCCTTGATATAAAAATGCCATAAGGATTTCCTTATCCCCTAATTGCAGGAGAGAACCATTAAGTGGAAAAAGGAGAACCATTATCAATTTTCAGGCATTCACAAGAAAAATGCTCCAAATTCTCACAATTGAAACACGCGATGATTTCTTTCAAGCACTCACATCTGTTCTTTTCTCCGAAGGGATCACAATTCAGAAAGTCCGAGTCTCTAGTAAGACCGCTAACACTGACCATGGATACAAATGATTGTTGGTCCCAACCTCTTTTTGACTTAACCATCCTCAAAGTCAACCTCCAAAGTCCCTTAGAATTTGTAGCTCGCTTTGGCACATGATGCGAACTAGATGTCCCGACTCTTTTTCTAAAGGCTCAAGAGGACTCGATCTTCTTATCTAGGGCCATGGCCTGCTCAACCATTTTGTCTCGCTCAGTCAAATATGTGAATTCTTTTAACTTGTGTCATACCTACTAAACTCAAATTTCATCACGCAATCCCTTAAGGAATTGCTTACAACTCTCTTCCTTAGATAGTATAAATTCTAGAGTGTACTTGCTGAGTCAAAAGAATTCTTGCTCATAATCAACCACTAACATGTCGCCCGATTTCAATATCATGAATTCCTGTTTTCTGTATTTGAGATACAACTCACCGAAATATTTCTTCAAGAACTCAAGCTAAAAGAATGTCCAAGTAATTTTGTCAACCGGCACGTGTCAAGTAACTTTTAATCACCATTGATACACCTCCTATTTCGGGACGGGTACAATGTACGTAACACACTTGTGCGAAAAACACTATAACTATTTTAGTGCTCGACTAATTGATTCTAGCCAAGCATCAGCTAATGAGGGATCTACAGCTTTCAACCCTTTGAGTTTAGTTGCCCCATATTTTCAAAACTTTTTTTACTAGAGCTCGCTGGGTTGGGTGTAACAGTCCGGTTTATACCCTAGTCAGAACAGTGCTTCCTGGACCACAAATTCGAGTTCGAATATTATTTTAATATTATATTCTGTGTCATTAATATGTGGTTTAGCATGTGTTAAATTTTCGTAAGTTAATTTGTCCATCTTTGTGCTTAAATTGATAAAAGGGATTAAATTGCATCAAATGCAAAATTAGCATGCTTTTTGTAAAGGAATTTATTTGCTTATGTCTTTATTATACGAGGTCCTTAAAAGGTTATTATGCCATTATGAGTAAGTGGACATTTATATCCATGCATTATAAGATGATAAAATGGTTTCATTAATGTTACATTAGTAATTTGTTAATTACATGATATTAAATAAAACTAAAGGCTTAAAAATAAGCCATTATCATCCATATTGCCAAAACATCAAAGAAAAGAAAAAGAAAATTGAGCTAGGGCATTCGGCTAGCTTTTGATTCAATTTAAGGTAAGTTTTGCTTTGGTTTTTGATAATTTTTACGTTTTTGTAATTGTTGCTTTGTCTACTATCAAGCCCATGTCTCAATTTGATGAATTTATGATGTTTGTGTGATATGCCATTGATGATTTGTTAAGCTTTTTGATGATTTTTGGTGTTAAATGATAGGTATGTAATTGATGAACATATTTTGTTCATGAAGATTTGATAAATTTAGCTAAATAGGGCTAAATTGAGAAAATGGCAAATTGAGGGATTAATTTGCAAATTTGATGGAAAATGTGGGCTTGTATGTGATGTGTATATATTCGGCAAAGCATGTGTATAAATGAATTTTGTGAATTTGATGTTTTGTGAAGAATGGACTAGATTAATAAAATGTGCAAATGTGAGGGCTAAATTGCAAATAGCCCTAAATGTATGTCTTTGGATTGAATTGAATGAACTAGTGAATAAAAGGGTTAATTCTAAATATGTTTAGATCAAGAACCGAGGATAACGAATTTAGATCACGGGAAAGCGAAAGTAAACGAGTAGCCGTTTCTATTCCGATAAACCGAATCCGAGGTAAGTCACTATGCAAATAAATACATTTATATGAAATTGTAAATGTTCTCATGTTTATTGTGGATAATGAATATCTATATGATGTTATGCATATGAATGCCGAGATAAGTTCGATATAGTGATTAAGTTCAAGAAGTCTCGTCTGAGCATATGAATAGATAAAGTTGGCTAAGTCACGACATAGACATCTGTTCTGTTGATATCATGTAAGACCGCGTCTGGGATGTTGGCGTTGATTTGAGATTCGTGTAAGACCCTGTCTGGGACAGTGGCTTCGATATCTGATTATGTGTAAGACCACGTCAGGGACGTTGGCATCAATATGAGCTTTATGTATAAGACCACATCTGGGACATTGGCATTGTTATAATTCTTACGTGTAAGACCATGTCTGGGACATCGGCATCGTACTAATTCGTGTAAGACCCTGTCTGGGACAGTGGCATCAATATCTGAGTACACGTAAGACCTCGTCTGGCACGATGGCATTGTACGATCTTTCGGAGTTTCTGAATATATTACTGGATTTCTTTATGGTTCCACAAATGAGTCTAAAATGCAAATGGCAAACCCGAGCTTTAATAGATTGAGTAAATGAATGTTCGATTCAGGTACGTTGATTATACACCAAATGTGTATATAAGGTAAGTGACTAAGTGTTTTACTATGATGGATTGGAAATATATTCCATGAAAGCATATATGAAAATCTATGTGTTTGTGATTCTTGAATTGATAAACGTGGCAATTTGGCCAAGAATATGAATCAAAGTATAAATGTGAGAAATTTACCTTGTAGAAGAAATATGCCAATGTGGTTATATGTTTACATGCTTTACATATCAAGTTTGTTTGTGTATTGACTTACTAAGCTTTTGGAAAGCTTACTCTCTGTATGTGTTTTCTTTGTTCTGTAGGTCGTCAAAGCTACTGATAGGCTCGGGACCGTCACGGATCGTCATCACGCTACTAAAACTTATTTTGGTACACTTTGGAAATGTATATATCTCAATATGGCATGTATAAGCTAGTTTTGGTATAAGTTGTATAATGAACTTAGCCATGTGATTTGGCTAATTATGTTTTGGTAATATGCCTTAATGAATGTGATATGTGAAGTCGTTTTGGCATGATTAGTTGATATATGAAATGGTTATGAGACGGTAAGTATATATTGATGAAAGGAGCTTGGTATAATTTAGATTTAGTCATGCAAATTGGTATGTTTGGAATTGGTTTGAATGATTTGTGGTGTGATTACCTTAGTTGGCGAATATGCATGAATTGGTTGTTTATTTTGCTATGCTTTGATGGTTAAATGTGCATGAGATATCTTGTTAAATATGGCTTGTATGTTTGACCCTTATGGGTGGCATTTTGGCCTTGTAAATGGCCTATAATGTCACACGGTTGTGGCACACGGGCGTGCCTAACGACTGTGGGTGAATCGTAGGGTGCAGTTTAGCATCACACAGCCTCAACACGGGCGTGCTTGGTGGCCGTGGTGGGGAAGTCAATATATGACCTAAAAGTACACGGCCATGGCACACGGGCGTGCCTAGTGACTGTGTTGGTATAGTCAGTATATAGACACGGATGGATACACGGGGGTGTCTAGAAGCCGTGGAGGGCACACGGTCTCCTCCCACAGGCATGTCTCCCCTGTAGTTTATTAAAGTTTTAAATTTTTCGAGAATTCTCTATGTGTTTCGATTTAGTCCCGACTCAAATTGTAAGCATGCTTAAGGTCTCGATGATCCATTTAAGGGACATTATGTATGAGAATGTTGATTGAATGTATGATTTTGGTCTGCGAATGTTCCTATCTGTCTGGTAACTCTCCTAACCTTAATCCTGCGACGGACACGGGATAGGGGTGTTGCATTGGGTCTACTGAAGAAACGCGTGAAGCAATTTTCGCTACTTGCTGAAGAACTTCCACTATGGTGTGAAACAAATTTTTATCTTCTTGACCTTCTTAACAAGGTCATTGGCCCTGTAACACCTTTCCCTCGTATTCACTGTCAAAATAAGGTTACGAAGCATTACTGGACTTTCAACACCTTTAAACATACATTTCATTTACAGTTTATCAATTCAAATACAATTCAATCACAATCAATCATTGTGTCCCTTAAACAAGCCTACGAGGCCTTAAACATGCATTAGGAGTGATTCGGGACTAAATCAAAAGCTCGGGAAATTTCTCAACACTTAACAATTTTTTTCTCAAAACAGGGGACACAAGCCTGGGTGACACATAGCCATCAGACGCCTGTGTCATAGGCCGTGTGAACATTCGAAATGGGAGCACATCGCCATGTCCCAGCTCGTGTCCTACCCTGTGTCCAACCAAGTGAGGTTACTGACTTAGGTCACACGCCCGTGTGTCTAGCCCGTGTGCCCTTCGAAGTGGTCAAACATGCCCGTGTGCCAGGCCGTGTGCTAGGCCGTGCCAAACCTGTAGGGTATACTGACTTATACAACACGGCCAAGTCACACGCCTATGTGCTAGGCCGTGTGCCAATTAGGGGGTAAACTGACTTGTGCCACACGGCTGATCACACGCCCGTGTGTGAGGCCGTGTGGAGCATACTGACTTCATTTCAATTTTAACACCAGAGGACACACGGCCATGTAACACGACCGTGTGGAAAAGAATAGTCTATTTACCAAGCCAATTTGCCACCAAAATTTAGATAAACGTTCACCTTTCAAATAGCACACAATATAGCATCAATAGGCATATATTACAATTCCAATCAAGCATGATTTATATCAATTCCAACACCAAACAATAAAATCCATAAATACCAGATATTGCTATCTAACTTCATGTTAATCATTGTCTTCTCAAAATATCAAAATGACCATTTACAAAATATGCAATATTATGCTCAATTCCACAAACATACCAACTCTCAATTCATTACCTATTGACAATCAAATTTTCTTAATATCAATGAGTATCATGAATCCACCTCAGCCACACAACATAGGTCAATTACCAAATCAAAACAAAGGCCATTTACACACTTATATACTAAGTGCCATATATAGCTGAAGCTATCTTGAATCACACACTAAGTGCCATATATATCCGAATCATTGTCAAACATGTAACATCCCGAATTAGGGCCTAGTCGGAACAGTGGTTTCGGGACCACAAATCCAACGTAAGAAAATTTATTTTTATTATATTTTTATGGTCTACAATTTCACAGAACGATTTCGTGAAAATTTCGTTCGAAAATTTTGAGGTTTGGCCACTCAATTTAGTCAAAAGGACTAAATTATAAAAGGTGCAAAACATGAGTTCTAGAAGTTAGAGGTGTCAAATTGCTATGAAATTTTAAAGTAGAGGTTCTTAAATGGTAATTAGCCCATTGGTTAAATTGTTGGACAAAAATGGATATGGTATATGTTAGATAACATATTTTTTGTAAGGGCATTTTAGTCCTTTTGTAAATTAAATGAAATAAAAACAAAATTAAAATGCCAAATTTCTCCATCTTCTTCATAAGGACGAAATTTACCAAGGGAATACATGGCTAGGGTTTTCTTAACTTTCCAAGCTCATGGTAAGTCCGTTCTAGCCCCGTTTTTCAAGTTATTTACGGTTTTGGAGTCCCGGTAGCTCGATTTAGCTTATGCTACTAATAATTCATGCTAGGGTTCATCTTTGGAAAATTACCCATAGGTGAAAAGTGTGTATTTTGAAATTTTATGGTAGGATATGAAGCTTGAAATTATGTTAAACAACTTTTACTAAGCGGTTTTAAGTGAACGAGTAAAACGACATAATCAGTAAAAATACCTAATGTCCATAAGTGTATGTTAGAGTAAGAATTTGATGTTTCCATAGAAGGGAAAAATGATCAGCATGTTATAAAACATAATTTTAACGGTTGAAGTTTAATTTTCTAGTATTGGGGCAAAAGTGTAAATATGTAAAAGTTTAGGGGCAAAAAGTTTGAGTTAGGGACTGTTTTGAGTAGTACATTAATTAAATAACTGAAATGTGATGTTTTAGACCCCAAAAAACGAGATTTGGACCTAGACGGGAGGAAAATCAAAAATCGAGAAAGTTGGTAAATTGTCGTTTCTGGATTCGAGGTAAATTGGTGTGTAAATAATAATGCAATAATGTCGTAATGTATGTTGAAACCTAAATTGCGGTATTAAATTGATTTTTCTGAATTACATGTTTTGTGTATTATGTTGGTGAATTGATTTAATAATAATGTTTATGATAAAAGGTGACATAGGTGACATGGAAAATGGGTCGAAATGTTGTGCTTAAAGGTGTTTTCTATGACTATGGTTATTTTGTGAAATGGAAAGTTGATATGTAAATAATACATTTATTTTACTTGTTCAATAATTATTTTGCTAGATATTATGGAAATCATTGGGTGATAACTATAATATGGAAATGTATGGAATGTGAAATTCTCGATTGAACCTTAGGAAAACCGAGAGATACGGAAAATATGTAGCTAGGTTACACGAGTGATAAGGGACCTTCACCGTGTGCACAAGAAAGTTACGAGATGGAAAAATTTGATATGTAGCTAGGCCACATGGATGATAAGGGACTTTCATCATGTGTGCAAGAAAGCTACGGGATAATAATTTCATATCTAACTAGGTCACATGTGTAATACTGTGTGTATACCATGTGTACAAGAAAGTTACGGGTTATGAGTAGCTAGGTCACATGAGTGGTTCCTAGTATTGGTCACCATGTAGACAAGAAAGCTACGAGATGGAATGGCTAGGTCACATGGGTGATAAGAGACCTTCACCATGTGTACAAGAAAGCCGAGTTATGTGTAGGTGGAGCTATGTGCTGAGACCACCGAGTATCGGGTGTTTGTCGAAGGGGTTTAACGAGATAAATTACTAATGGTGATTGGTACGATCATGTTATGAATAAGTGCAAGAGTGAATGTGATCAATTGAGAAATGTGGCAAATGTACGTGTGAGCAAGGGTGCATGTGACTATGTGTATATTTTAGCGAAGAATGGTTGGAACTGTTGGACAGCAGAACAGGGGAGACTTTGAAGAATAAACTGTACTAATTGGTTAAACCAAAAATTATGAAACTTTTATGGTAAGAAGATATTCGAGTCTAGTTTCAGGAAAAAATATCGGATCTTAATTCGCAGATCCGTAGCTCAAGATATAAATAATTTAGTGACTGTGACTCAAGTAGACAGCTTCAGATGAACATGAATAAAAAGTGAAACTATGTGCAATTATGATTGTATTATCTTGAGAACATATTGTGAAGATTTATAAAAGCCTGTTAATAAATCACTTATTATTTACATACTTACTTACTAAGCTTTGTAGCTTACTTCCTTTCATTTCCCATATCTTATAGGGTTGTATGCTAACTCAAGTTGGAGATTGCCAGAGATGTAATCACACTATCAAGCTATCATCGTGGGGGTAAAAGTGAATACAAACCTCTTAAGTTTATGGCATGCATAGGGGACCTAGTCATTTGTATATGTTATAATTGGTTTGGCTTAAAATATTGGTCTTTAATATTTAGCAGTTCATTTTGTATAATTTGGATGAAATTTTATGACTGAGTTTAATACGTTTACAAGTGTATGTGTTTTGGTAATGCCTCGTACCCTATTCGGGCGTTGAATACGGGTAAGGGGTGATTTAGTGGTATCAGAGCTATGGTTTAGTTGATTCTCGGACTAACATAGTGTATGTGTGTAACACCCCAAACCCGGTCAAAACGTTACGACCAGATCTGGATTGCTACAGGAAGGGTAGTTTTGAAAATTCAGGCAAAACATCGTAATTTGAGAAATTATTTTGTTTGGTGAATCCATGTTAAGGGCTTATTTAAAATTCTGTTTGAATATGCACATTCTACCATTCTCTTATTAAGTTAACTAGGTGCTGAAAACGAGTTTATTTCATAAAATCGAACATAGGAAATATCCATCAGATGACAATTTTATTAAAAGGTGAGAACATGACCCTTGAAAATTATATTTGTAGTGTTAAGGAAAATCCCAATCTTAATTATTTATTACTTATGATCTGTTTGATTAACGTTTTAGAAAACCTTTATTTACGTCCTTTATTTACGTTTTCTTAAGAAAACCCCATTTTTCGATAGTTCATATCCTATATATAAAAGCAGCATTTAATCAAAACCCCGAAATAAAGTTAAAGCGGCCTTATTACAAATTAAAATACCGAAATAAAAATAAGTTCAAAACAAAGTATGAGTTTACTTAAAGAAATCACAACGCATGGCCACCTCGAGTCCACCCCGGCTCCAAAACCCGCCATTTATGGATTACCTGCAAAATTAGCAGAGGGGTGAGTCACTGAGACTCAGTGTGTAAATCCCCGTACAACTCAAACTGGGCCTTAGCCCATTCAGTATGGCATATGTCACAAGTATGCTATGCAGCCCAACCCAGTCTAACTCTCCATCCAAACGCCCGTGGCATTATGCCACTGTGGTTCTTGACCACCGTGGTCCCGGACCACTGGTGACAAAGTCATTAATATGTGTAACCGCGGGGCCAACCCACTGTTGGTTCTTAAACCACCGTGACAATCTCTGATTAGTTATGTATACGTGGGGCCAACCCACTGTGGTTCTTGACCGCTGAGACAAGTCACTAATTTATGCATTCATGGTTTCAACCACAGTGGTTCTTAGACTACTCGTGACAATAGTCACTTGATTATCACTTCCCCATTCCTTCAATCCCGAGCCCATGCTCATTTCATCATGCTAAATATGAATGCAACATACTCTCACTGTGAAACAGTTAATTATGACATACATGCATATAATCAAGAATATCATCATCGAAAAACTTACCCGATGTGTCCAACCTTACCCACAAGGGTATCTCGACTATCAGATTAGTCATTTCGGCTTTCAGCCAATACAGTTAATAACACAACTACAAGATACGTGTGAGTAGTACACACCTGATAACGGGTAACACTAGGCTTTCTATGTCGACGCTTTCACTAGCAGGGACGACAGCTATTTGCCTATCCCCGGCAGACGTCAGCTCTCTACCACAGCCCGACGAAAAATCCCGAACCGCCAACACCGCCTGTCTTTTAAACTTAAGAGCCGCAACTATGGGTTCGCTCCCTTACTTAGATTGACCGACACTTGCATCCATGGAGAAACTTGATCAATACAATACCACGACAGAAAAAACGGTTATCTAACAACGATATCAGGCTAAGGTGGCGAATCAACAAAGAATAACCAAACGAATAGAACCAAGGGTAACTCCTTACCTTTGTAAAAATGCGAATAAGCAAGACTGCTTAGAAAAGAACTTTCGGCCACTTGGGAAGTCTTAGAACTTCTCTTCCTGATATACGGCTTCTTTCCATGAAGAATGAGAGAATGCGTTATGGAAGAAGGAGTGATCAGTTTGTTGAATAGGAGTAAAGGAGATGAAGAAAAACTAAAAGAGAATACCTTACCTTTGACCAACGAAACCGAACACCAGAAGATTGGCTTGTGAAACCGAATGAGTCCCTAGAAAAACCCAAGTCAGAACCGATTCCCAAATACCAACAAAAGGAACGGCCTTTCGGCCAACAACCAACTTACCAAAGACCAGCCGAATGCAGGCTAGATGAAGAAGAGAATTCGAAAATGAGCCCCTCTACAATCGGCCAATATCCCAAAGGAAACGAGTTAACACTTCCAGTTTAATAAACCATAAGAGAAAAGAAATAGAATGAACAAAAAAGAAGGAGATGAATCCCTTACAAGAATAATAAGGGGATGCCGATTGAGAAGGTTAACAGGATATGTGGTGGCTATCTAACAGGGAAAAGAGAAGAGTTAGGGAGTAGAGAATTTCGGCTTTGCAAAAAGAGAATGATTAGAGAAAGGAAAAGAAGAAGAAAATGGACAACAAGGTTCGGCTATGAAGCAAATGAGTTTGAGAGATGATTCGGCCAGGGAAAGAAAATAGTAGAGAAGAAAGAGGGTTTTTGGTTTGGCAAGAGAGGAGATGAGGGTTGAACTAGGTTCGGTTAAGGTGTTAAGGAAGAACAGAGAAGAAGAAAAGATTCGGCAAGGGAGCTTCAAGGAGTTTCGGCTAACACATGAAATGGGAGAAAAAGTAGAGGAAGAGAGATGAGAGAGCTACGGTTCTCTTTGGTAACAACAAGGAAATGAGACCAAATGATCAAAGAGCAAAAGAAAAGGGAGGACCCTCTAGATGGTTTCAACTTAACACTCACTCACAAGACACTTGCACTAACGGCACTACACCACCCCCTTATGACCGATTGAACCAAAACAAAAGAGAAGAGCCAAGTGCCTCAAGCCTCCAGAATTTTGGCACACACATCCTACAAATCTAAACCGAATTCTCCTCCCCCTCCAAGCTCCCCACAACCGGGCATAACATCTACCAACTTGAAATCCATTGATTCTCTCCATACTTCACTCCCCAACAACCATTTGAATTGGTTTGACCAATTCAAATATCACCAACACCTCATGGCCACTCATTTGAATGTGTTGACACATTCAACGATCATCCCTGGAGAGTCCTTATCGAAACCACCTTCTCCCCATCCAGGTGCTAAAAATAAAGCTCCAAAGTGAGGCTTGTGGGATTCGAGCCTCTTCCCTGCTGCTGCTCCCTTGTGACGCCACTTCCCTGCATCCTTAGTGGCATCTCCTTGCCACTTTAGCACACCTCGTCTTGTGTCAACAAACACAAGTAATTACCCTTAAGGCATGCCTCAGCTAGCTCTCCCCTAAAGTGCCTAAAAACAAAATTTTTACCAAGGCTCAAGCTTAACCCCGTGCCTTCTCGGGACCCCCAAACACACCAAATTAACAAAAAAAACATGCCAAACACACAGCAACATGCAATAATGCAGAGCCCCTAATTCCAGGATGTTACAATGTGAGTCTAGCTATACATGCCATATTACTACTCGTGATAGTGTGATATCTCCCGACTCTGACGAAATTGTTTTGTTAAGAAAAAGATGACTTCCAACCGAGCTATTTTTCGATAATGTTGATAATGATATTGAAATGATTGGGACATGCTTATGATGTGTCAAAATTTGGAAAGGTCTGAATGGAAGTTCACAATATATATGTGTTAATGTACCAAATGAGATAACCACAAGTTGAGAAATGTGAGAAGTGGAATGAAATGAAAGTTTATATGGTGGTAAGCCCATCCATGTTTGTTTGGCATGCATATGATGTTATGTGCCCAACATATTTGATTAAGTGAAGACGATAAGTAAATTTACTCAAATTGACAGAATGTGTGTTTATATACACTTGTTTTTATAAGATAATCGATAAAGTTCGTGTAACATGACTATGTATGTTAATTAGCTTGAAGTTAATTATGTAATTGTGATTATATAATGTTGGTGATGAATACAAAGTCATATGTGTGTATTTATGAGAGTCAAGTCAGAAGCTTTATGACCTCACCCCCTTACCAGTGTTGTTTTATAACGAAAATTCATGAGAACCACGTGGAATAAGTCCATAAATGTGAAACTAAAAAGTTTAGTGGTGAAATACTTAGTAATGCATATAGAGATAAGAATAGTTTGGAAAGTGGAAACAATTTTGGAAGGATATCAGAATGTTTTAAAGATTTTACAGATTATGCAATGTCACGGATAAAGGAGAAGTTAGTCTCGGCTAATCGACTTATTTAGATATGATGTCTAAAGTATGTGTTTGCTGAAATTTTTCCCGAATTGATTTTCGTTAGTGAGTGGAATAATACGGGGTTCATGATGACAGAATTAGTCAAAGAAATGACATTTGAGTAGTAAAGATGTCTCTGTGTGTGATAGTTACAATTGAAATGAATATGGTGATCTTTTCTTTGTATTCTATATATTCTTTTATCCCCAGAGATATGTGTGTGATTGTTCAGTTTCTGATGGAGTTCTTACGTTGTGAGAAGCTAACTATGATGTTAGACGAATGCCCTGTTGGTCTGGTCAGTTTATGATTGGTATTTCTTTATCTCTTTGGAATTCTATTTATATATGTTGGAATGAAGCCTATGGTAAAAATTTATGTGAGACTGTTCTTTTGCTTCTACTGATTATGGTTTTATTTTATATATACGGAAAATATATTATCTCTGTTATGATGGAAGTCCAGAGTTGGTAAGCATTGTTTTTTTTTTTTGGCTGGGTTTTTCTGAGGAATCATCAGGATCTCTGTTATTTTCTTGTGAGTTATGTATATTTAAACATGCCTCAACTAAGAGAATAAATTTTGTGTATTCACGAGTATGAAGACGGATAGTCTGAATGAAGAAATTATATTATAGAAAGCATAATACAGAGATATGCCTATTTGATTATTCTAACAGGATGATGTTATTATAAGTTAAATTTGTTCTGATTGGAAATGTTATCACATTTGCGAAAGTTTCAATGGTCTGGCTATACTAACAAAGTTAAAGCAATTGAAGGTATTATTAACCGAAGCTCTAGTTCTGAGTTCAGTTGGAATTGAGTAATGAGTTTATGATTTTTTTTCAGTGATGCACTAGTGAACAGATTAGAATGAGTTTTATTTCTAGAATATATAGTGATGTTGGAAATTAAGAGAAAGATACTAAACCACTCTTCTGGTAAGATTTTCGAGGATGAAAATCCTAAAAGGGGGAAGAAATGTAACATCCCGAATTAGGGCCTAGTTGGAACAGTGGTTTCCGGACCACAAATTCAACGTAAGAAAATTTATTTTTATTATATTTTTATGGTCTACAATTTCATGAAACGATTTCATGAAAATTCCGTTCGAAAATTTTGACGTTTGGCCACTCAATTTAGTCAAAAGGACTAAATTGTAAAAAGTGCAAAACTTGAGTTCTAGAAGTTAGAGGTGTCAAATTGCTATGAAATTTTAAAGTATAGGTTCTTAAATGGTAATTAGCCCATTGGTTAAATTTTTGGACAAAAATGGATATGGTATATGTTAGATAAGATATTTTTTATAAGGGCATTTTAGTCCTTTTGTAAATTAAATGAATTAAAAACAAAATTAAAATGCCAAATTTGTCCATCTTCTTCATATGGATGAAATTTACCAAGGGAAGACATGGCTAGGGTTTTCTTAACTTTCCAAGCCCATGGTAAGTCCGTTCTAGCCCCGTTTTTCAAGTATTTACGGTTTTGGAGTCCCGGTAGCTCGATTTAGATAATGCTACCAATAATTCATGCTTGGGTTCATCTTTGGAAAATTACCCATAGGTGAAAAGTGAGTATTTTGATGTTTTCTGATAGAATATAAAGCTTGTAATTATGTTAAACAACTTTTACTAAGCGATTTTAAGTGAGAACGAGTAAAACGACATAATTGGTAAAAATACCTACTGTCTATAAGTGTATGTTAGAGTAAGAATTTGATGTTTCCATAGAAGGGAAAAATGACCAGCATGTTATAAAACATAAGAATAAGGGATGAAGTTTAATTTTCGAGTATTGCGACAAAAGTGTAAATATGTAAAAGTTTAAGGGCAAAATTGTAATTTTGCAAAAGTTTGAGTTAGGGACTGTTTTGAGTAGTACATTAATTAAATAAGTGAAATGCGATTTTTTACACCCTGAAAAATGAGATTTGGACCTAGAACGGGAGAAAAATCGAAAATCAAGAAAGTTGGTAAATTGTCGTTTCTGGATCCGAGGTAAGTTGGTGTGTAAATAATAATGCAATAATGTCGTAATGTATGTTGAAACCTAAATTGCGGTATTAAATTGATTTTTCTGAATTACATGTTTTGTGTATTATGTTGGTGAATTGATTTAATAATAATGTTTATGATAAAAGGTGACATAGGTGACATGGAAAATGGGTCAAAATGTTGTGCTTAAAGGTGTTTTCTATGACTATGGTTATTATGTGAAATGGAAAGTTGATATGTAAATAATGCATTTATTTTACTTGTTCAATAATTATTTTGCTAGATATTATGGAAATCATTGGATGATAACTATAATATGGAAATGTATGGAATGTGAAATTCTCGATTGAACCTTAGGAAAACCGAGAGATACGAACAATATGTAGCTAGGTCACACGAGTGATAAGGGACCTTCACCGTGTGCACAAGAAAGCTACGAGATGGCAAAATTTGATATGTAGCTAGGCCACATGGATGATAAGGGACTTTCACCATGTGTTCAAGAAAGCTACGGGATAATAATTTCATATGTAACTAGGTCACATGTGTAATACTGTGTGTATACCATGTGTACAAGAAAGTTACGAGTTATGAGTAGCTAGGTCACATGAGTGGTTCCTAGTGTTGGACACCATGTAGACAAGAAAGCTACGAGATGGAATGGCTAAGTCACATGGGTGATAAGAGACCTTCACCATGTGTACAAGAAAGTCGAGTTATGTGTAGGTGGAGCTATGTGCTGAGACCACCGAGTATCAGGTGTTTTTCAAAGGGGTTCAACGAGATAAATTACTAATGGTGATTGGTACGATCATGTTATGAATAAGTGCAAGAGTGAATGTGATCAATTGAGAAATGTGGCAAATGAACGTGTGAGCAAGGGTGCATGTGACTATGAGTATATGTGCATAATGTGTTTGATATGTGATACGTGATTGAAATTGTGGTAAGGCTGATATGGTGTGAGCGCCATTATGAGTACTCATAAATATTGGTGATGATTATTCATTTGTATGGCTAGTATTGAACATGCTTGGTGTTATGTGTGCATATATGGATGTAATATAAAGAAAACATGGTAGAGTAAAATTTTCAGTAAAATAGATTGAAACAGCGGCAGTTATGTGATTTTGAAAAATCACCATAAATATTATAGATTGAATTATATGTTGGATGAGATATTTATTTAAATATTATTGAGTCTATTTTCATATAAAAGAAACATAGAAAGCAAAGGATTTGTATATTTTGAGATATTTATATTTTTGTGAGACTGGTTCAGAGTGATTTTGAGATCCCCTGTTTTGACTTGGAAAAATCATTGAAAATTGTAAAAAAAATAATTTTGGGACATAATTTATATGGTTAGATTTTTTATTGAGTCTATTTTTATGAGAAACAAACTAGAACATAATTTGAATTCTTTACAAAAAGATAATTAAAGTTTAGCGACGAATGGTTGGAACTGTTGGACAGTAGAACAGGGGAGATTTTGAAGAATAAACTGTACTAATTGGTTAAATCAAAAATTCTGAAAATTTTATGGTAATAAGATAATTGAGTCTAGTTTCGGGGAAAATTATCGGATCTTAATTCGGAGTTCTGTAGCTCAAGATATAAATAATTTAGTGACTATGACTCGAGTAGACAGCTTGAGATGAACATGAATAAAAAGTGGAACTATGTGCAATTACGATTGTATTATCTTGAGAACATATTGTGACTTTACCCACCGAGGGTATTTCAATAACTTTACCCACTGACGGTATTTTCAAAGGCCCAATGTCGCCTCAAGCGACTCGATTTCCATTTCCAGACAATACAGTGCTATTGGGCCTAAAACCCGATTTCGGCCCATTCGGGCCCGCATGTTCATGTGGCCCATTCTGATCATTTTCAGTATCGGTTCTGCGGAGTTCACAGTCGCATCAATCAACTTACACTTTTCATCATTTTCGCTCATATGGGCCCATTAACCCGTTGGGCCCATTTAGCCTGCCTCAGCTCAACAGGGCCCGTTCTGGCCTCAATTTCACGAGAGCGCTCGTAACACTCTCAATGGTCTATCACCCTCACTAGAGGCTCGGTTTATCACTACGAGCGCTCGCACGCTCGAGTGATCTCAATAGCTGGTATTCTGGCTTTTAGTATTTCAGCTTCTAGCCGACTCCCTGATTATAGCAGTAATAGTTTAAGCAGGGGTGTGAGATTACACACCTGTTATGGGTTACGGATCGTGCTATTTTCCGAGGCACCTAAGATCTTAATTGACCATCAATTAATGTTCACATTCGATAATCCAAAATATGAAAATATTTAACTATTGACTTATCTTACCAACGAATGATAGACTCCCTTCTCTGGAGAGTATTCGGCCCACACCTACTGATCAAAGAACCGCGTCCCTAATGAAAAGAACGTGTTAGAACATTGTTCAAGATAACAAGAGAAATGGCCTTTCGGCCCCAACGAACTCAAAATAAATATAGAAACTTCCATCCCTATTCGGCCATGGCCTCAACTTACCAACCAACGAAAGAGATCCCGAAGCAGTTTGAGCCAACAAGAAGAAATTTTTGTACCCTAGAAGATTCAGCCCACACAAGGAGTCAAGGCTTCTTATTTGTTTAGCTTCGCAATACCAAGAGAAGAATAAGAAAAAAAGGAGAGTTGGATGTTCGACCAAGGAGAACCCAAAAAGAGCAAGTGGAGGTTCGGCTATTGGAAGAAAAAGAAAATGATAAGTATGATAGAAAAAGGGAAGAAAGATGTGTTGGTACGGCTTAGGGGTAAAGAAGAGAAGTGTTCGGTTAGGAAGATGAGAATTGAGGAGAAGGAAAGAAAAGAAAGGAAATGATAGTTTTACCAATTCGGCACTTAGCAGAAGAAATGCAGGAGGAAGAAAAAGAGATGAAAGCAATGTGAAAAAAGACTCGAAATGATGGTGAACTAAAACCCCAGAATGCAAAACCCACAAGAAAGACCAAAGGTATTCAGCACACTCTCACAACACCAACCGAAAATACACTCCCAACACTACTAACCTTTGGCCGAATTTTTCCTGTTCACTTCCCCACATTCGGCCAACACTTCCACACACTCCACTTCCTTGATTTTCTCCACCTTTCTCTCCTACACTTACTCTCCTTCACTCGTTTCAATTGCTTGACCAAGTCTCCAACCAACCTTATAGAGTTTGATCCCAATTCTACCTCTTGCACTATCAAGTCACAAAATAAAAGCCTCTAGTTGCCGATTGTGGGATTCGAACCCCAAACCTCCTTGCTCCCCACCTAACGCCTCTACCACTGAGCTACCAGCTCATCTTGTGCTTCTAACCACACACAAATTTACTTAAGTCCCGCTTCCAATAGCCCTCTCTACTAAAGGGCCAAAAACCAAAATTTTTACAGGGCTCAGACCCAAACCCAAGCCTCTATAGAACCCCCAAACACACTCACATAGCTAGCCAAACAAACGTAACATGAATTTAAGCAAAACTACTAACCCTTAACTTTTGGGGCGTTACAACTTTACCCCCCTTAAAGAAATTTTGGCCTTGAAATTTACCTGATCAAAAGAGATGAGGGTATTGACGTCGCATTGCCTCCTCAGGTTCCCACGTGGCTTCCTCCGCACCGTGATTACGCCACAGTACCTTAACTAATGGAACTGACTTCCTTCTCAGTACTTTAACATCTCGATCTAAAATCTGCACCAGTTCTTCTTCAAAAGTCAAATTAGGTCTTACCTCGATCTCCTCCACCGGCACTATATGAGGAGTATTAGAATGGTAGCGCCTCAGCATAGATGCATGAAATACGTTATGTATCCGATTCAACTCAGGAGGCAGCTCAAGCTGATAGGCGACCGGTCCAACACGCTTTACTATCCGGTAAGGGCTGATAAACCTAGGACTCAGCTTGCCCTTCCGCCCAAATATCAGGATCTTTTTCTAAGGTGAGACCTTTAAAAAGACATAATCCCCCACAGAGTGCTCTATTTCCTTACGCTTCAAGTCAGCATACGACTTCTATCTATCAGATGCTTCTTTTAACTGATCCCGGATCAATTTAACTTTCTCCTTAGTTTTAGAAATTAACTTTGGACCCAACAATCGCCGCTCACCAAATTCTGTCCAACAAGTAGGGGTACGGCACCTATGGCCATATAATACCTCGTATGGTGCCATCTGAATACTGGATTGGTAACTGTTGTTGTATGCAAATTCTGCCAACGGTAAGTAGTCTTCCCAACTGCCCTTGAAATCAATCACACAGCTTCTCAACATGTCTTCTAAAATTTGTATTACCCTTTCCAATAACTGACCATCAATCTGAGGATGAAATGTCGTGCTGAAATCTAGCCTTGTACCCAAAGCTTCGTGTAACACTTTCCAGACCGAGATGTGAATCTAGGGTCTCTATCTGAGATGATAGGCACTGGTACCCCATGCAACCTTATAATCTCCGCCACATATAACTTGGCTAACTTTTGCAACGAGTAGTCCGTGCGAACCAGTATGAAGTGAGCGAATTTAGTCAGTCGATCAACAATAATCCATATCGAATCTTTCTTAGTACGCGTCAGGGGTAGCCCACTAACAAAATCCATGGTTACCCTCTCCCACTTCCAAAGTGGAATCTTAACAGGTTACAGCAGTCCCGAAGGCAGTTGATGCTCAGCCTTCACTTGCTGGCATGTCAAACACTTACTTACAAAATTGGTCACCTCACGCTTAAGTCCTGGCCACTAGTAAGTTACACGCAAATCTCGGTATAATTTGTTTCCACCAGGATGTATAGTGTATGGGCTACTATGTGCCTCAGTACACAAACTCAGAGTCCTTCAGTACACAAACTCTCCCACAGAAGCATAATACTCATTCACTATTTAACCTAAAACCCTCAGTTTCTCCCTTCTTCACTTGTTGGAATCGAGGAACCAATGATTTGTCCAACATCTGTTTCTCTCTAATCTAACCAATCCACGTCGGTTCACTTGAAGTTCAGCTAATAAACTACCATCCTCAAACAGGCTGAGACGAGCGAACATAGCTCTTAGATCAGATACCACCTTACGACTTAGTGCATCCGCTACCACGTTAGCTTTTACCGGATGATATTTGATCGAGCAATCATAATCCTTCAGCAACTTTATCATCTTCATTGCCTGAGATTCAACTCCTTTTGGGTAAGAAGGTACTTAAGACTCTTATGGTCGGTGTAGATGATCGACCTTTCCCTGTACAGATAATGTCTACAAATCTTTAGTGCGAACACCACCGCAACTAACTCCAAGTCATGAGTGGGGTAGTTCACCTCGTGCGGCCAGAGCTGACAAGATGCATACGCCACTACCTTCCCTTCCTACATCAGCACACAACCAAAACCCGTGCACGGCACATCACAATAGACAACAAATTCTTTTCCAGCTTCTGGATGAATTAGTACTGCCTCAGTCAGAATCTTCTTCAACTTTTCAAAACTCTCCTGCTATTTATCAGTCTAAACAAATGGTACTCCCTTACGCAGTAACTTAGTTAGGGGTGCAGCAGTCAGTGAAAACCCCTCAACAAACCGTGTGTAGTACCCAGCCAGACCCAGAAAACTTCGGATCTCTGATACTGACTTCGGTGGCTTCCAATCCAATATGGCTTCAACTTTCCGAGGATCAACCCTAATCCCCTCGACAGACATAACATGACCCAAAAATGTCACCTCCTTCAACCAGAACTCGCACTTGCTGAATTTGGCATAGAGTTGCTTTTCTCTCAATATTTGTAGAACAATCCGGAGATGGGAATCATTCTCCTCCTCAGTTCTTGAATACACCAGAATGTCATCTATAAATACCACTACGAACCGGTCTAAGTAGGGTTGGAAGACCCGGTTCTTCATATCCATGAAAGCAGCTAGTGCATTCGTTAATCCAAACGGCATAACCAAAAACTCATAATGTCGATAACGTGTTCGGAATGCAGTCTTGTATATATCTACCTCATTGACCCTTAGCTAATGATACCTCGATCTAAGATCTATTTTAGAAAAAATCGAAGCCCCGCACAGCTGATCAAACATATCATCTATCCTCGGTAGCAGATACTTGTTCTTGATCGTTAACTTGTTCAACTGACGGTAGTCAATACACATGTGCATTGACCTATCCTTTTTCTTTACGAACAATATAGGTGCTCCCCACGGAGACACACTCGGTCGGCTAAACCCTCAATCTAGAAGCTCTTGGATCTGAGCCTTTAATTCTACTAGCTCTTTTGGTGCCATTGTATAAGGGGCGATGGACACCGGAGCAGTTCCTTGTAATAGCTCAATGCCGAATTCGACCTCACGATTTGGTGGCAACCCCGGAATCTCTTCAGAGAATACATTCGAAAATTCCTTTACAGTCCTGACATCCCCAACAGACAAACCCTTAGCATCAGTCGTGCTGACATAAGATAGAAACGCCTCACAACCTTTGCGAACCAGCTTCTCAGCCCTTAACGCTGAGATTACGTTGGATAGATAATCCTTTTGCTCCCCTATCACAATCACTTCCTCATCCTCTAAAGACTTCAATACCATCTGCTTAGGCGCGCAATCCAAATTCACACAGTGTTTCACTAACTAGTCCATGCCCAAAATGAGATCAAACTCGCCAAACGGCAATTCCATCAAGTCCGCCAGAAAGACTACCCCTTGAACCTCTAGAGGCACATCTTAAACAACTTATTCACTATAACCAACTGTCCTAAAGGACTAATCACTCACATTTCTCTATCAGCAAGTTCATACTGTAAACCCAAAGTTCCAAATACAGTACATGCAACATATGAGTGCGTAGATCCAATATAACCAAAGCTATAAATGGTACATCATGAATGAGGAACGTACCAGTTATAACGTCAGGTGCGTCGCAATCCTCTCGACGCCGAGCAGCATACACCAACCCTGGCTGTCTCGCATCTGTATTACCAGCACCTCTGCTCGGTGCTCCACGACCTCGTCCAAACCCGTTTCCCTCTCTGGCTGGACCATGACCTCTCGGTGGCTGTTGACCACCTCTCCCTGGCTGAACATATCCCTGACCTGCAGCTTGCATCTGTCCCGGCCTCTGCGTACAGTCTCTAACCCTGTGATCTCTCGATCCACATCTGAAGCATGCCCTAGTTCTCTTCCAACATTCACCCTGATGAGATAACCTACACACAGCGCAAGGCTGCGGTCTGCCAGCAACAATCGAAACTCCAGTTTGGATCGGCCTATCAAATCTAGGCCTCTTATTAGACCTACCAGAAAAACTTAAGGGCTCAAAATCCCTCTTATTTCTACCCATTTCCTTTTCACGGTTATGACGCTCTGAATGTTTCACCTCCTCGGCAATCTTAGCCTTTTCAACCAGGGCAGCGAAGTCTCTTTCCCTCTGCGGAGCTATCAATACAACAAATCATCCCGAAGACCATCCTCAAACTGCACACAGCACTCATATTCTGTTGCAACTATACCCCGAGCGTACCGGCTGAAACGCAGGAACTCTGCCTCATACTCCACTACGGACTTATCCCCCTGAACCAGATTCAAAAATTCCTTTCTCTGGTCGTCCACAAAACTTGCCCCGGCATACTTCCCTTGAAAAGTCGCCTTAAAGAAACCCCAAGTCACCCGGTCTGCCTGCGTACCTTCCCTCACTGTAAGCCACCATTGGTACGCCTCATCTCGCAGTAGGGACACTGCTCCCTTCAACTTTTGTTCTACCGTGCAGTCAAGGTCATCCATGATTCACTCAACCACCTCCAACCAGTATTTCGTTACATTTGGGGCTTCACCAGAGATGCCCCTAAATATTTTCGCCCCATTTGACCGGAGTCGTTCAGAAATGGACCCCCGAGGCACCGACCCAGTAATCGCTCCAGCAACCCTTTCCAGAACTCGTAGCATTGCTTGGGACAAAGCATCATCCCCTCCAGCATGGTTGTGAGACCCTGTTTCAGTTACTGGTGGTACCGGTGCTTCCCTTTCAGGCATATGTCCCGATGCTGAGGACCCAGCCCTAGCACCTCGGCCTCTACCACGGCCACATGTACCCCTTCCGCAACCTCTTGCGCTCAAATCGATGTAGCATTTTTTTTGATTAAAAAGTTTTATGAATCAACTTATACTTCATGTAATTATTAGCAGATATCTTATGAAAGGCAGTAATTTTTGTAGTATACTACTACTATCCCTAGTATTTTTATAGTACAGTCATATCAACCTAAAACAAAGTATGCCACACTTTCAGTAACATCACTACTTTCTAAACCAAAATTTAAACAGATTTGAAAAATTTTCAAAACACTTTCCACAGCCGAGTTTTGCAACCTGGCTCTTATACCATTAAATGTAACACCCCAAACTCGGCCTAGATGATATGACCAGATCTAGCATGCCACATCAGGTGTTGTTTAGAAAACCTTAAGATCGTTGGAACTCATTTTCAAATCTAAACCTCAAGTGTTCAAAATCCCATTTCTCGTTTTGTGCTAACAAAAGAAGCTTTATTCGAATTAATACCCTTTCAAAAAAAATTGCACGAATTATCTTGCTTATTAAAATCATGTCTGTTACAACAGTTTGGTTTTAACAGTTGCGAAAACATGATATTCTTAAAATAGTTGTTATTGTTTTTAAAAACCCGTGTTGAATAAATTTGCAGTGTTTAAAGAAATCCCAAATAAAAATTAAAACAGTTACAATGGCCTTATTACAACAATTATAAAACCCAATAATTAAAGTAATGTAATCCCAAGTTGAAATACTAAATTAACCCTCGAAACATGCAGTACGTGTAGCCATCACCGAGTCCCTCGCGATCCAAATCCCCTAAGGCTGGGGATTACCTGCATAGATAAAGGAAAAGGGTGAGTTACAAGAACTCAGTGTGTAATCCCCAGTTACAGTCACAGTATGGGCCCAAGCCCATACAGTATCAGTTAGGGCCTAAGCCCCAAATTCATGATAATGCGAACAAAAATGCAGCCCAACCCAATCCAACCATCACACCACCCGTACCAACCCTACACACCTGTAGGGACCAAGTCAACCCACCCAGCCCTACACACCAATAGCGCAGTCGAGCTGCTAATATAAACGCAGCAAAGCTGCCAGTAACAGTATACGTGGCTGAGCCACTAAAATCAGTATATCGTGGCAGAGCCACTGCATCAGTATAACATGGCATAGCCACTTGTACAGTACTTCCTCCAAATACATAACCTAACCCAATGCAACATGTCGTGACATATTAACTCAATGTATGCAATAATTTACCATCATTGCAATTAAACAAATTACACACAAACACACTAAATCTACCTCTAGGGGTATAATGTTCATTTGATCAGTTGGGGGTAAAACAGTAATTTCCCCCTCGGGGGTACTCCAATAATTTCACCAAACGAGGGCATTCCAGTAATTCCACCCTTTAAGGGTATTTAAGTTATTTTTACCCACCGAGGGTATTTCAGTAATTTTACCCACCGAGGGTATTTCAGTAATTTACCCACCGAGGGTATTTCATTAATTTTACCCACCGACGGTATTTTCAAAGGCCTAATGTCGCCTTGAGTGACTTGGTTTCCATTTCCGATCAATACAGTGCTATTGGGCCTAAAATCAGATTTCGGCCCATTCGGGCCTGTACACTCATGTGACCCATTCTGATCATTTTCAGTCTCGGTTCTACAGAGTACGCAGCCGCATCAATCAACTTACACTTTTCATCGTTTTCACTCATATGGGCCCATTAACCCGTTGGGCCTATTTAGCCCGCCTCGGCTCAACAAGGCCCATTATGGCATCAGTTTCACGAGAGCGTTCGTGACACTCTCAATGGTCTATCGCCCTCACAAGAGGCTCTGATTATCACTACGAGGGCTCGCACACTTGAGTGATCTCAATAGCCGGTATTCCAGCTTTCAGTATTTCAGCTTCTAGCCGACTCGCAGATTACAGTAGTAATAGTTTAAGCAGGGGTGTAAGATTACACACATGTTATGGATTATGGATCTCGCTTTTTTCCGAGGCACCTAAGATCATAATTGACCATCAATTAATCTTCACATTCGATAATCCAAAATATGAAAATATTTAACTATTGACTTATCTTACCAATGAATGATAGACTCCCTTCGCTGGAGAGTATTCAGCCCACACCTACTGATCAAAGAACAACATCCCTAACGAAAAGAACGTGTTAGAACTTTGTTCAAGATAACAAGAGAAACGGCCTTTCGACCCCAACGAACTGAAAATAAATATAGAAACTTCCATCCCTATTCGGCCATGGCCTCAACTTACCAACCAACGAAAGAGATCCCGAAGCAGTTTGAACCAACAAGAAGAAAGTTTCTGTACCCTAGAAGATTCGGCCCACACAAGGAGTCAAGGCTTACTATTTGTTTAGCTTCGCAACACCAAGAGTAGAATGGGAGAAAGAGGAGAGTTGGATGTTCGACCAAGGAGAACCCAAAAATAGAAAGTGGAGGTTCGGCTATTGGAAGAAAAAGAAAATGACAAGTATGATAGAAAAAGAGAAGAAAGATGTGTTGGTACGACTTAGGGGTAAAGAAGAGAAGTGTTCAGTTAGGAAGATGAGAATTGAGGAGAAGGAAAGAAAAGAAAGAAAAGGATAGTTTTACCAATTCGGTACTTAGTAGAAGAAATGCAGGAGGAAGAAAAAGAGATGAAAGCAAAGTGAAATCGGTAGAAGTCAGAAAAGCAGAAAAAGACCCGAAATGATGGTGAACTAAAACCCCAGAATGCAAGACCCACAAGAAAGACCAAAGGGTTTCGGCACACTCTCACAACACCAACCGAAAATACACTCCCAACACTACTAACCTTTGGCCGAATTTTTCCTATTCACTTCCACACATTCAGCCAACACTTCCACACACTCCACTTCCTTGATTTTCTCCACCTTTCTCTCCTACACTTACTCTCCTTCACCCATTTGAATTGTTTGACCAAGTCTCCAACCAACCTCGGAGAGTTTGATCCCAACTCTACCTCTTGCACTCCCAAGTTACAAAATAAATGCCTCTAGTTGCCAACCGTTGGATTCGAACTCCAAACCTCCTTGCTTCCCACCTGACGCCTCTGCCACTGAGCTACCAGCTCATCTTGTGTTTCTAACCACACACAAATTTACTTAAGTCCCGCTTCCAATAGCCCTCTTCACTAAAGGGCCAAAAACCAAAATTTTTCTAGGCCTCAGACCCGAACGTAGGCCTCTATAGAACCCCCAAACACACTCAAATTGCTAGCCAAACAAGCATAACATGAATTTAAGCAAAACTACTAACCCCTAACTTTTGGGGCGTTACATACACAAAGTCTCATATCGATGCCATGTCTCAGACATGGTCTTACACATATCACAATGCCATAGCCCAGCTATGGTCTTACATATCATTACGATGCCATAGCCCAGCTATAGTCTTACACGCGATTACGATGGCATAGCCCAGCTATGGTCTTACACGTACTCACATGTACTGCCCTGGTCCAACCATGGTGTTACGTTCACAATGCCATAACGCAGTTTTGGTCTTTTCACTAAAATGACATAGCCCAGCTATGGTCTTACATTCCATACTTTGCCATGGTCCAACCATGGTCTTATCCGTCAATTCATCATTGAACGATCGTACTCATCTCCTGCGTTCTACTCAATTTGATCTTCCAATTTAATTTTCATACTACTATAATATTTATGGTTCCATAACAAAGTCATAAAACAAAATATTATATATTCTCTAATTTAACAATTAAACATGAGATTCAACTATATGGACATACTGATTATGCATTATTCAAACAAGTGTACATACACACACATTCCATCCATTGGATAAGTGTACTTAGCATATTCACTTAATCAAATATGTTGGGCACCTAACATCATATGAATGTCAAACAAACATGGATGGGCTTATCACCATATAACTTTCATTTCATTTCACTTTTCCACATTTCTTAACTTATGGTTGTCTCATTTCATACATTAACACATGCACATCACGAACTTCTATTCATACCTTTCCACATTTCAACACATCGTAAGCACATTTCAATCATCTCAAATCATTTTCAGCATTATCAAAAATAGCTCGGTTGGAAGTCATCTTTGTTTTAACAAAAAATTTGTTAGAGCTAGGAGATATCACACTATCACGAGTAGTAATATGGCATGTATAGCTAAACTTACATATGCTAGGTTAGTTCGAGAATAAACTAAACCATAGCTCTGATACCACTTAACATAACATCTCTTACCCATATCCAACACCAAAATAGGGTACGAGGCATTACCAGACTTATTTGCAAGCAACATTCAAAACCGAGACTTAAATGTCCATCCAAATTAAAACTTTTCATTCACGTGCACATCGTCCCTTATATAGACCCACGAGGTCCAAAATATACATTGAGGGTGGTTCGTGACTAAACCGAGACCTTAGGATGATTTTACGAAACTCATAAAAATTTGAGGCTTTACGGGGCACACGTTCATGTGGCATGTCACACGCCCGTGAGCTTAGGCCGTGTCGATTTTAGGTTGCATTCTATTTATGACATCAGCAACAAATGGATGCCACACGGCCAAGTCACAAGCTCGTGTGCTAGGCTATGTGGTCAATTTTATTTTCATAATTTTTTATAAATCAGGTGCAGACTTCACACGGCCAGGGAACACGCCCATGTCCCAAGGCCGTGTCACTCACATGGTAGTGTGTCAGCCCGTGTGGCCAATTCTGGACATTCTGTTTTGCTATATTAAGGTACAAGAGACACAAGGCCGGATCACACGCCCATGGGGGCAAACCACGTGTCACACACAACCTAAACACACACCCGTGTGTCTACCTATGTGGACAAATAAAAGGCTATTTTCCAAGCCAATTTGTCACCCTTACTGGCAAACATTCATACAACATCACATGGCACAAATCATGGCATATAAATGCCTTCAAACCGAACCAAACATAATCAATCAAAAACGTATCATTTACATATTCACTTCCATCATTCTAATAACATTATGCTTTACTAACACAACTCATACCAACTTCATATTCATAAGGACATTATCATATGAATGACTCATATCCAACATTAGTCAACTTATCTAATCAACAACAAGACTATTAACCACATCCATCACATATCAAGCAAACATAAACCACCTCATAAGGCATTGGCATATGCATATGAATAATCATATAATCAACATAAGTCATTATTCATGGCTATATACAAATTGGACCATAACCATTATAGGCCAACACATTTATGCTGACATAATTACAAAAGGTAAAGTCCCTATACATGCCATAAACTTAAAATATTTGCATTCACTTATACCCAAATGATATCTTGATAGTGTGATAGCATCTTCGGCGATCTCCAACCCGAGCTAGTTAACTTAACCTATAAGAGATAGGAAAGAAAAGGGAGTAAGCAATATAGCTTAGTAAGTTCATATGCAAATAATAAACAACTATTAACATTCATTTACTTTATCCATCCATAAGAGTACTATTATTACAATTTGCATTAAATCTCAAGTTTACCACTTATTCATTCATAGTGCTTACTCTTTTAACTTATAAACACCACTTACATGCCTTGGCATTAGCCTAACCACCACGGTCTCCCCATTATAACATATCACACTATTTAACAAGTTATTTCCATCCTCTTAATCACATGCACATTAATTATGAGTAATCATAATTTCAACATGTAGTTTAACCACATTTCACTTGTCTAAGCTCGTATCTTGCTATATTCTCATAATGACTTTATTCGACAATTATGCCTGTCCTTCCTTTTCTCATATCCAATGAAACACAATTTAAATAAATACATCGTACTATACCACAAATCAATTAGGCTCATAAACCTATGACAAGATAATTATCAAATCTTATCATAGATCCATTCATCTAAAGTGTAGACCACTAATTATAAGGTTATCAATATTTCTCAACCGTAATTTACTTGAATACATTCTTACCAAATGTCCATCACACATTGAGCTCATTACTCATGAGTTGTTGTATATACCTGTACCATCTCGCAACATAACCATTTGCTTTCTCATATTTGGCATACTCATTGAACACTTGGAATACTAATTGGATACACTGAAAGTCTTTGCACATAAGTGCCACATATGTAGCTAAAGCTACCTCATATCTCATATCACATAAATGCTCACTCTCGAGCTAATCACAATTTTGCTCACACAAGCTGTCAGGTATCCGCAACACATGTCGGACTACCCAGCCACTGGTAGACGTACAAGACCAGCACCCGGATCACATAAGCACATATATACCACATGGGTCCCTAGTGACATGTCACTCATATCTTATTCTATTCCTAAGGTTCAAATGGGATTTTTCATACTTATAGGAAATTATTGACTGTATCCATAGAATTAATCATTCATTCCACACATTTTCGAAGTAGAATATTTAAAATACAAACATAATAAAGCATTATTCACATACGAACTTACCTTGATACCAAAAAGGTAAAAAGGGACCTAATCGTCAATTTCTCTCTTTTTCCCCATTCTAGGTCCAAACCTCATTTTCTTTGATCTATAACATCACATTTAGTCTATTTATTAGTCACATTATTCAGTGTGATCCAAAAATCACATTATGACAAAAATTACGTTTTTACCCTTAAAGTTTTACATATTTACACTTTTGCCCCTAGGTTCGTAAAATGAAATGTGTTCAATTTCTTTGTATCACAAGCCTAGCCGAATCACTCTCATGCCTATAGCAGCCAACATTTTCCATTAAAACACACTTTTATGACATATTTTATAACTTTTACAAATTAGTCATTTTAGGCATTTTTACCGAAAATCACTTAGTAAAAGTTATTTCTCTAACCAAACACATGCATAATCTACCATTAAACATCAAAATACACAAACTCCTAACATGGGTCAAACCCTAGACCTTCATCATATCTCAAATAAATTGTAGAAATAGGTAGATCATGTTACAAGGATTTCAAAAACATGAAAATCATTAAAAACGGGGCAATAACAGACTTACTATGGAGCTTGGAAGCTTGAAAAAAACCCCTAGGCATGGTTTCCATGGTATATTCGGCCAAGGTAGGTAGAATATGGACAAATATTTGGCTATTTTGGCTTTTTAATTATTTTAATTACTCAATGACCAAAATGCCCCTAACTTTAAAAATTCTATTTCACCTATTTCATGTCCATTTTTTGTCCAACATATTATCCAATGGTCAAATTACCAACTAAGGACCTCTAATTTAAAATTTCATAGCAATTGCACACCTCTAGCTTCTAGAACTCAAGTTTTGCACTTTTTACGATTTTATCCTTTTAACTAAATTGAGTGCCAAAACATCAAAATTTTCAAACAACATTTTCACGAAACCATTTTCTGAAATTGTAGACCATAAAAGATATAATAAAAACAAATTTTCTTAAGTCAGATTTGTGGTCCCAAAACCACTATTTTGACTAGGCCCAAAATCGGGCTGTTACACTGCGACTTAAGTTATTCCCTTACTCATTGCCAGATCGTGCTAGTGTCATAGTGCTAGATCTTTAGTCTAGCGATCTGTGCAGTCTTAGGTGATCTGTTCGTTCAAACTCGCTAAGTCAGCATTTTCTCAAGTGAGGATTCCTTAAGAACTCCTCCAAGGCACCAATTGTAGAGAGGGAGCGATTTATGCCAAAAGAAGCAACCAAAGAACAACAGAAAAGACGCACACAAAGTGTTTGAGTAAATGCTCTCTTTTCTCTTATTGACAAAGAATAATGAAACAATGAATGGAGTGAGTACAAATGAGGGGGAGGCTCTCTATTTGTAGTTGAGCTCCCCTAAAACTGACGATCAATATATATAAATACATCGATGGAAGAGATTGACGATATCCCACGATTTAAGGGATTTACAAGATATGCCATATCAAATCCTATCTAATCTATACAAGATATGATTCCCTCTATCTTCTAAGATTAGTTACTAAATTAGCCTAAGTTGCCATATCTTTGTTATTAGGCCAACCAGGCTTCAATCTGACAGGCTCTCCAATAGTTCTTAAATCAGGTTAGTTCTCGTGGGCCAAATGACCCCCATTTAAACAATAAACCTCCATCGGATGCATTTGGTGCGATTGTCATAGGCTTTGAACTGCGGCCCGTGACACTAGAGCATGGTTAAATGCATTATAGTCGGGCACGATCGCATCGTGGAATGAGTTGTGTTAGAGGTTTCTGTTAAGATATAATCCTCCTAACATGAATACTAAGTTGAGGAATGACATTACATCATTTAGATAATCAGATAATGAAACATTATATAAAGCATGGGAGTGGTTCAATGAGCTATTAAGAAAATACCCGATGCATGGTTTCCAGCATTGGACGCAAACGGAAATTTTTTACAATGGATTGAATACTCATATGGAACGGTGGAAATGTGCAAGTGTACACAATTGTAACAAGTAATAAAGTGACAAGTAAATGTCGAGTTATCGTACCCACAGGGACTGTAAAAGAATTATTTTTTAAAATGATTTTAAACACTTTGGTGAAAGAAAAATATTTGGATTTAAGAAATATTTAAAAACTAAAAAAAAAACAATGTAAAATAAAATAAAACAAAGTTCCAATGCACGATTTCAAAAGCTGATTAATCAAGATGATATAATTGTGTTGGATTAATTACATTTCTTACCTTAGAATTATTAAACTTATGCTTATACTTGTTACGAATAAATCACGGCAACTCGGTAATTTGCTAACTTATGAACATATTTACATGTTATTGCACATACATACTTATCAAATTAAACAATCTCTCACATATTCCTATGTGATTCAACCGATTAATTCAACCTAATAAGCATATAAAACATCATGTGAAGTAACAAAGTATCCTTAGCTTGAAACAATTTAATCACAAAAATCTTGCAAGTTATGCAAGGCATATATATCGCCAAATACAATGCTAATTTAATCTTCAGCTACCTTAGAAGAATTAAACATGCACAGATTAAGTATTGTGTCCATTAATTACAATTTCAATGCGTTTAAATAATTAATTCTTTAGTTATCTAAACAATTATAATGCCAGATAACTTAAGCATGATTTTACTTAATCAAACATTTTACCGAGGCATATAACAGCGTAAACATAATTTTAATAATTTAAGAGGACGAAATGCAATCAACCCGACACGAATTAAATTCATGCTAAGCTGATTAAAATAACCATTTCAATATCATAAATATTTATAAACATGTTTGTCAAAACAACAACGAAATTTAAAGAGATAAGGAACAAGAAGCAAATCCGGTGTTTCTCCGTGGCTTGACTGATTGCTCTGTTCTTCGTTATCCGTTGTCCTCGACGATCAAGGTTGCTTATTAACACTCCACTTGCTGCTCCAAATGGCTAAGAAAACACCTCTTTTACAAGAGGGGAAATTGGCACAAGAAGGCTTGGTTTTGGTGGAGAAATGAGAGAAATGGAGAGAAGAGAGAATGAGAGAGTGAATGAGAAATGAAGGACTGAGGGATGATTGAGGGATGGTTTGAATGATCAGCAAGGGGTGGTATTTATAGCTGATTGTGGCTGCTAAAAATAGAAAATAGTAGCAGCCAAAGAGACCTCCCTTGGCCGGCCATCTATGTGGCAAAGTTGATGGTTTCAACTTTGCTAAATATAGCATGGGGCAAATCTACAAAGCCACTAAATTTGGAGGGGTTTGAATGCAACTTTGAAAAGTCTTCAAGGGATTCTTTTCAAGCTTAATTAATCAGCTAATAAGCTGATTTGGGCCAGCAATATGGACGATTTGGGCTGCACAACTCTTTGCTTGGTTCGGTTCAACCAGTTTGGTTCAACTGATGCGGTTCAATTGAGCTTTTTTCATAATTAATTAAGATTAATTTATTTAGCCCAAATTAAATTGGGAATAAATTAAAATTAATTAAATTATAAATAAATATTCATAATTGGATCGTCTTGGGCTGGAAATAAATTTGCCTTGATACTTCAAATTGCTTCTCGGCTTTATTCTTCGAGCAGTGTCTGCCGAGCCAATTTCCGCCCTTTGTGCGAATCTGTCAAAAATAGTCAAAATAAATCAAAATTAGCTATAAAATTAATTAAAATTCATCATGTTTATATTTTTAGCACAATTTAATTATTTTATAATATTTAAGTATTTTCTAACAAGAATTTAATCGAAACTACATAAATTTGAGTGAAAAGGGGCATGAAAAAGTGTATAAATTTCCGTGTTTCCACACCCCCAAACTTAATTCATTGCTCGTCCCGAGTAATGCACAAATTTGAAAAGAATTTTCTTGGAAACACCTTTGAAAAACTCCTTTAGAACAACTTTCTTCTTAAAATTATGACTTTAATATACTTATGCTCAAAAATAAGAAATTTGATAATTATGCTACTTAAGTATACATATCGTTCAAATTACCTCCAACAATTATTATACTAGAAAAATTAGACTAAATGTTTCTTAAATAAGACATGTTACTCACTACCAATTTGATTTTAATTCCTTATTCAAAATTAAACTGCAATCATCAAGCTTAATCGATGTCTTCATATGTTGAACAGAGCAATTTCTCTCCACTAATGTAGGTAACATTGGAACTTTGAATCAATAGGTCTTTAATAAGGTTGTAACGTGGCTGGGCTTAGGGGTGGGTAAAAGATAGACAAAGTTTTGGTTAAAAACCCTAGACTCAGCTTAAAATCAAGCCTTCAAAATTCTCACCCTTGATACACCAACTTTTGCTCTTTCGACCATTTATTTCGAGTACATGTTTTTTTTTTTTTTAAATTCAAGCTCAAATTCGAGCACTTCCTTCATGTACTACAACTTTCGAGCACTTGATACTTCTTTTAAACTCCTCCAAACTTATTTTCAAACGATATTCTGAATAGTACTGAGTCTAGTGTTTGGGACAATTTTAAGAGTAATGAAGATAAAATTGATGGCTAAATATTACATAGGTCCAAATAAAATTAGGCCATATAGTCTCAAAGTTTGGATTTCAAAGGATAATTTTATCAGGGTCAGCTTGAAAGGTTCAAACGGTCCAAACAATAGTTGCCTAAATCATTTTCAATATTCCATGCTTCCTAGGATTTCGCCTCAAGAAATTACTAAGTCAATTCTAAAGACTTAAACTTTCATGCATACCTAATTTTTCGTAGGGAATTAAAAATTTTATGGTATGAATTTGTATGTTTTATTAAAAATACATTCATATCATTATTAAGCTAACACAATAACTTATTGAAATAATAGAACTTTATTAATACTAAAGTTCAGCATACTTAACAAAATTTCAAATTATTGAACAAAATATATCCAAATCATAATTAAAAGAAAATTTTATTCTGAGTGGAATTAATTCAAATTTTCGGTCCCCCTACTTAAAGTGAACAATGTCCTCATTGTTTAAAGTGAATAGATACTATACACCGGGTAGGATCTTTAGAAAAGAGGAGGTGAGTCAAATTGACTGCTTAAGTATCAGGCTCTCTCTAAAATCCAATCCTAGACATGTATATATCTATTGCCACACTTTAGCCTTTGTGACTTGTTCAGATTTTATTCATGATTCCTATCTTTTGTTTTATTGTGCAAAAATAAAAATTCCTAATTAACCTAATCCTAAAATAACTTAAGAATAAAAATAAACTAAAGTTCAAGTCCTCCCCTTTTTTTATTTGTTTGCCGATCTTTCCGAATTCGACTCATCTTTTGCTCCATCAGTATTGCCTTTACACGAATCGCCTTGCTCCTTCTTTGATGATGACGTCCATGGTTCAAATATGAAATCTGGAAACTCAGGCACAAAAATAAATGGGTCATTATAAATTTTCTTGAGGGCACTTCTCATCGAGTCATCTCTTATTTTTGAGTATCTCCAGTAGGCTTGTTGCTGCCATTGCATGTGTTGCATTAAGTCCATCAGCTTTAACTGCTCATCATGAAAATCTGGGCTAGGCGGTGGAGCTCCAAACATTGAGGTTTCAATATCAGGTTCAGCTTCTGGTTCCATTGATTCTGCCTCATTAGGGACTTCAGTTGATTGCTCTGGCGGGATTTCTGTGGGATCATCTTCTGCTTCTTCGGAATCCTCGCTCTCTTCAACTCGTTGCTGTAGAACAGAATCTCCGGCTACTCGGTAGAGGTCCCAATCAGTGATTGCGCCTTGACTATACTCTGTCCCCTTTACGTCCGCAAGGAGTTTTGCTTTTAAGCATAGAATTATTATTGTAAAAGGGAAATAGGCAGGGTTAGAACGTCTAACGGCACAATTTCGCATTTCTCTCAGGATGATTTTTCCAACATCAATGGTCTTTCCAGTTAGAATCGAGTATAATAAGACCATTCGCTCTAATGAGTTTGTAGTCCCATGCAAACTAGGCATAAGGATGAAACGAATGAAATAGAACCATACCTTCGCAAGTGGTGTCAACTACTCTCTTTGACACGTGTGGATTCCTTGCTTTGACATAGTCCACTTAAAACCTGGAACTGTAAGTTCCTCGAGAATCTCTTGCAAATTTTTAGGCTTAATGTCGCTCAACAGAGAAGAATATTCATCGTTGTCGAAATCAGGTAATTCAAAGAATTCATTAATAGCATTCGAATTTATTGGTACCTTGATTCCACGGACTGGAACTTCAGTCAATTCGCTTGAGGTTAAGTTCACGTAGAATTCTCGAACTAGTTCCTCATCCACACTTGGTCTCTTTTCACAAAACAATTCCTAATTGAAGGCTTCAGCAACTTGACGAATACGTGCCATAAAGTCTCTGTAGTTGCTTTCATTTAATGTGAAGCCTTTCTCTAGATGCATCTATTGATTTTTGAAGATACTTTCGTATCTTACTTTGGCTTCTTCACAGTGAAATTTGTTTTGTGCTTCGTCAATTTGGGCGGAGGCACGAGTTCTCTTGCGAGGCATGATTAACCTGAGCATAAGATGGAAAAATTTATTTTTCTAAAAAATTTAATTAATAAAAATTATTAATATTTCAATAAATTGAAAAATTAAATAATTGAATACAAATTAAAACTTAAGGAAAATAAAATTGTTCTTACCACCTCTCTTGTAAAAATTAAGAACTCTTAAAATAAAATATACTAATGAACAAAAGATGGAAAATTAAAAAGAAAGGTTGAAGGCTTTTGGCTTAGGTTGGATGAAGGAAGAGTTCCGCCTAAACGCACAAGGCAGCAAGGCGCACGGCTGATGGGGCTAGAGCGAGTAGCAATGCGCGAGGGGGCTACAAGCAGGTGGCGCACAAGGCCTTGCGGCAGGTAGGCCACGGGCTGGTCGGGTGTGCGAGGAGATTGTGCGCAACAAGCACGCGGGCTGGAGGCAGCAGGCACGAGGCCACGACTTGGGCAACTGCTGGGGCGTGCGGTATGTGCTAGAGCTGCTGGCCAAATGCTTGTTGAGGCTAGGGGCTTGCGGCACATTGAGGGATTGGTGTTTGGGGATTTGGGTGATGAATGAATGGAGAGAACAAATGTGCAATTTATAGAGGGAGAAGTAGGAATTAGAGTAGAACTCTTAGAACAATTAAAGAATAAAAATAAGAGTCCAATTCTAATTTTACTCAAGATTAACAACAATTAATAATTAAATATTCACATATAAAATTATCAATTGCTATTCAATTATTAAGATAAACATAAAATAAAATTAATCCTAAGCTAAGTTAAATTGATAAATTTAACATATAAATTATAATGAATATAATTATATATTAAAGTTTATCAATAATTTATAAGTATGATATTAAGTAAAAACATTTATTCTAGATGCCTTTTAAACATATTTACAAAGAGAGGCACCTAATTTTTATTATTTACGAAAATAACAACCAAGTTTTAAAAATAATTCAATTTAGTCCTAGACTTAATGAAAATTTAAATTGAGTTGCAATTTAAGACTTGGGTCAAAATTGACCTTTTTATTTGAAAAACCAAAAATTTATTTTGTCATTTAGGGGCTAATTTCTTGGAAAATTATGTAGAAATCAATTCCAGGAAAGATTGGAGGGATCACAAGCGGTCCCGCTTAAGTTCCAATCTCCTAGACAGAATTTATTTAAACATAATAAACCCGAAAAATACCCTAAATGAGAATCTAAATCAGACTGACAAGTGATTTAACTTCCTGTAGAATGTTTCAACGCTGAATTGATAAAATTACTCCCTACCTGTTCAAACTATGGAACGCGATATCGTAAATGCCATTTCTTGAGTCTTTCTTTAAGAGTAATTTGGCGTTTTCGTATGAGAACATTCGAAATTCCTCTAGCTCGTTGAGTTGGAGCATTCGTTTCTCTTTAGCCAGCTTGAGGTCCAAATTGAGTTGTCGAAGAGGCCAGTAAGCTCTGTGCTCTAACTCCAGAGGTAGATGACAGGCTTTCCCAAAGACCAACCTATAGGGTGACATTCCTAAGGGTGTCTTGTATGTTGTTCTGTAAGCCCATAAAGCATCATCTAGTCTCTTGGACCAATCTCGTCGGTTCGAGCAAACTACCTTCTCAAGTATGCCTTTGATCTCCTTATTTGCTAGCTCAGCTTGCCCATTTGTCAGTGGATGGTAAGCGGTAGCAACCTTATGTTTCACTCCATGTTTATCTAGAAACCATTTTAACCACTTGTCTATAAAATGGGTCCCTTCATCGCTGATAATAGCTCTTGAGGTTCCGAACCTTGTGAACACATGTTTCTACAAGAACTTCATCACAACCTTGGCATCGTTCGTCGGATAAGCTTCAGCCTCGACCCACTTGGATACATAATATACTGCTACAAATATGTACTTGTGACCAAAAGACGGAGGGAAAGGACCAAGAAAGTCAATACCCCAAACATCCAATAATTCTACCTCAATGATATTTGTTCGAGGCATCTCATTTCTGTTGGTGACGTTTCCAACCCTCTGGCATCGATCACAACTCATTACATAAGTACATGCATCCTTGAATAGTGTTGGCCAAAAGAATCTGGCTTGCAATACTTTGGCCGCTGTACGAGTACCTCCGAAGTCCCCCACTCGAAGCTGAACGATAGTGGTATAAAATCTTCGGTATTTCATCTTCTGTCACACATCTCCTAATAATCTGATCTGCACACCTTTTAAACAAATATGGCTCTTCCCAGAAATAGTCTTCACATCATGAAGAAACTTTTTGCTTTGCTGATATGTTTTATCAATCGGCATCAAACCACAAGCTAAATAGTTAGCAAAATTAGCAAACCAAGTAATATTATGGACATGATTTACCTTCAGTATATGTCCATCTGGAAAAGTCTCCTGGATCGGTACAAGTGGAGAATTTCCCTCTTGCAGCTCCAATCTGGATAAGTGATTTGCTACTTGGTTTTCTACTCCCTTTAGATCTTGAATTTCTAAATCGAACTCTTGAAGTAGAAGCACCCACCGAATCAATCTCGGCTTAGCATCTTTCTTGGCTAGTAAGTACTTAATTGCGGAGTGGTCCATATAGACAATCACTTTGGTACCTACAAGATAAGATCGAAACTTACCGAAAGCAAACACAATAGCAAGTAACTCTTTTTCTATTACCGTATAATTCAGTTGAGCTCCAGTTAGAGTTCTACTTGTGTAGTAGATGGGATGAAAAACTTTGTTCCTTCGCTAGCCCAAGACAGCTGCAATGGCAAAGTCACTTGCGTCACACATCAACACAAATGGTGAATCCCAGTCTGGTGTGACGATTATGGGTCCGTGACTAGTCGACTCTTTAGATTGTCGAAGGCTTTTAAGCATTCCTCATCAAACTTGAATACTGAGTCTTTCTCCAATAGCTTGCATAAGGGTTTAGCCACTTTGGAGAAGTCCTTGATAAATCTTCGATAAAAACCGGCGTGACCCAAAAAGCTCCTAACACCTTTTACAGATGTTGGAGGTGGGAGTTTCTCAATAACGTCTACTTTTTCTTTTTCTACCTCGATCCCATGTCTTGTTACCCGATGCCCTAGAACAATTCCTTCTCGTACCATAAAATGGCATTTTTCCCAGTTGAGTACGAGATTCGTTTCTTCGCAACGCCTCAATACCTTAGCTAGATTGGCTAAGCAATCCTCGTAAGTATCTCCGAATACTGAGAAATCATCCACGAAAACTTCCAAGTACTTTTCAACCATGTCAGTGAAAATAGACATCATACATCTTTGAAATGTAGCTGGTGCATTACATAAACCAAATGGCATGCGTCTGAATGCAAATGTACCATACGGGCAGGTGAATGTCGTTTTGTGTTGATCTTCCGGTGCTACTGTAATCTGATTATACCCTGAGTATCCGTCGAGAAAACATTAGTAATCTCATCCTACGAGTCTATCCAGCATGTGGTCCAAAAATGGCAGAGGAAAGTGATCTTTCCTAGTCGCCTTGTTCAGCTTTCGATAATCGATGCCGATTCTCCATCCCGTAATTGTTCTCGTTGGTATCAACTCATTGTTCTTGTTCTCCACGACTGTGATACCTCCTTTCTTCGGCACGCACTGGACTGGACTCACCCATGAACTGTCTGAGATAGGGTAAATTATACCTGCATCCAACCACTTGATAATTTCCTTCTTCACTACATCTTTCATGATGGGGTTCAGTCTCCGCTGTCCATCAATCGTTCCTCTCTCGCCATCTTCTAATATGATCTTGTGCATGCATACGGATGGGCTAATACCGCGAATATTGGCTATGGTCCATCTGATAGCCTTCTTGAATTGTTTCAAAACTATGATAAGTTTCTCTTCTTGTTCCGTAGTTAATTCTGCTGAAACAATCATAGGCAGAGTAGATGCGTTATCTAAATAAACATATTTTAAGTGTGAAGGTAATACCTTGAGTTTTAACTTAGGTGGCTCCTCGATTGATGCTTTTGGCTGGCCGTAATCTCTTTTCTCTAATTCCAAAGATTCAAAACGGAATTGCGGATTAAATCCTTTTTGATTAGCTTCTAGCATAGCTAAGTATTCATCCTCCTCTTCATCATTTGGAGGATCCGATGTCAAAATTCTTTCCAGTGGGTCCTCAACACAGTTAAGTTCATTCTCTACTATTAATTCCTCTAAACCGACTACTGCAGAACAATCATCCATTGTGTCAGGAAATCACATTGACTTAAAAACATTAAATGTTACCTGATCATCCTGAACACGCATAGTCAACTCGCCCTTTTGCACATCAATAAGGGTTCTTCCAGTTGCTAAGAATGGTCTTCCTAGGAAAATTGGCACTTCTTTGTCTGCTTTAAAGTCTAAAATTACAAAGTCAGCAGGAAAGATAAATTTATCTACACATACCAATACGTCGTCGATTTTTCCTTCAAGATGCGCTAAGGATCGATCTGCTGGTTGAAGTGTAACCGTAGTTGGTCTAACCTCTCCTATCCCTAACTTCCTAAATATTGACATAGGCATCAAGTTGATATTTGCACCTAAGTCACATAATGCCTTACCACAATATGTTGCTCTGTTGTTGCACGGTATGGTAAAACATCCAGGATCCTTCAATTTTGGGGGTAGTTTGTCCTGAAGATATGCACTGCATTCCTTCATCAGAGCTACCGTCTCAAATTCTCCAAGTCTTCGTTTCTTTGACAAGATATCTTTCATGAACTTGACGTACTTTGGCATTTGCTTAAGTGTTTCGACCAACGGAATGTTGATGTGAAGTTGCTTGAGTACGTCAAGGAACTTCTTGAATTAAATCTCTTGCTTCGGCTTCTAAAGTCTTTGAGGGTAGGGTGGTGGTGGTTTCATTATTGGAACTGATTCTGGTTGATTCGCCTTTGGCGGTAATTCTTCTTCTAACGAAGTTGTTGTTTGATCAAAATTGACTGGTGCTAAGGTTACTTTGTTGGGTTTTGTAGATTTCAGTTCGGGTGAAACTGGGGTTTCAACACTTGGTTGAACTTCTTCTGCATCTTGAGCATCAGCTTGCTCCTTTTCAACTTCGACAGTGTTGGGCTCTACGATCTTTCTGCTCCTCAATGTCAATGCTTTACAATGTTCCTTCCCCAGATTTCTCGGGTTTTCTGTATCACTGGGTAAAGCACCTTGTGGCCAGTTCCTGAGTTTGGTAGCAAGTTGGCCCACTTGGTTCTCCAAATTCTTCATTGTAGCTGCTTGGCTCTGGATTAAGGCATCATTCTTTTCCATGTATGTCTTTAGCAAACTCTCCAAGCTATTGGATGCTTCAGCTTGAACTGGTTTCTGAACTTGTTGCAGAAAATTAGGCAGCTGGGTTGGTCTGGGTTGGGTGTAAGTGGTACTGGTTCCAGCCCCTTGGTTACTCCAGGAGAAATTCAGGTGGTTTCTTCACGATGAGTTATAAAAGTTCGATTGCAACCCTTGCCTTCCTCGATTTTGGTTCTAATTACCCATGTAGTCGACAGACATTCTTCAAACAAATACCGTTCCCCACAATATAGACACAGGCTATATTCTCGAATTGATTAGGCGGCTGTGTTGCAGAACTATTAGACCTATTAGCAGTAAGGTTTTTAAGCATTGAGGATATTGATGATACTTGAGATTCGAGTGAAGTAAGAGCGTCTACTTCATGAATTCCAGTGACTTGTCTTCCTGACGCTGCACGACTAGTTGGCCATTGATAATTGTTGCTGGCAATCCTCTAAATAATTTCATAAGCCTCGTTATAAGACTTAGAAAGGAGAGCACCATTAGCAGAGGCGTCCACTACCATCCTTATGTGAGCGTTGAGACCATTATAGAATGTCTCAAGTTGAATGAAATGAGGAATTCCATGATTAGGGCATTTTCGTAACAGTTCTTTAAATCTTTCCCATGCCTCATACAAGGATTCGTCATCCATTTGGTGGAAAGCAGTGATCTCGTTCCTCAGCTTAGCATTCTTGCTTGGCGAAAAATACTTCATGAGGAATCTCTCGGCTAACTCTTGCCATGTGTAGAAATGGAGTTCGGTGGCAAAGAATTCAACCAGGCACGAGCTCTGTCCCTTAACGAATATGGGAACAACTTCAATAGTAAGGCATCTTCAGAAACTCTGGCTAACTTGAAAGAATCGCTCACTTCCATAGTCTTAAGTCAAGATGAGGATCTTCAGTAGGCATTCCACTGAATTGGCCCACAGTCTGAAGCATTTGGAATATGACTGGCTTCTGCTCGAATTGTTGCGCCACGATTTCGGGTCTCCTAATACCCGGATTATGATCGTTAAATACTGGCACGGCATATTTGCTTAAGGCTCTATCCCTATCATAAGCAATAAGGATAGGATTCTGAGCAGGGTTTGCTCCGTTTCCTTGGTTCATATTCTCAAAATTCATTTCTTCGGTCCTTCTCTGGTTTGCTTGTCTTCTTCGTTGTCGAAAGGTTCGTTCTATTTTAGGGTCCACAGGAAGTAAGTCAATAATCTAGTCAATACTCATAAACACCTGAAATATTCACAGAAAATTAATTAAGTAAAGATCTCAACAAGAAAAATAAATAAACCAAAATGTAAAACAAATTCACAAATAATGGCTTTGAAAAAACAGTCCCCGGCAACGGCGCCAAAAACTTGGAATGGTGGAAATGTGCAAGTGTACACAATCGTAACAAGTAATAAAGTGACAAGTAAATGTCGAGTTATTGTACCCACAGGGACTGTAAAAGAATTATTTATGAAAAAGATTTTAAACACTTTGGTGAAAGAAAAATATTTGGATTTAAGAAATATTTAAAAACTAAAAAAAAAACAAAGTAAAATAAAATAAACAAAAGTTCTAATGCACGATTTCAAAATCTGATTAATCAAGATGATATAATTGTGCTGGATTAATTACATTTCTTACCTTAGAATTATTAAACTTATGCTTATACTTGTTACGAATAAATCACGGCAACTCGGTAATTTGCTAACTTATGAACATATTTACATTTTATTGCACATACATACTTATTAAATTAAACAATTTCTCACATATTCCTATGTGATTCAACCGATTAATTCAACCTAATAAGCATATAAAAGATCATGTCAAGTAACAAAGTATCCTTACCTTGAAACAAATTTAATCACAAAAATCTTGCATGTTATGCAAGGTAATATATATCGCCAAATACAATGCTAATTAATCTTCAGCTACCTTAGAAGAATTAAACATGCACAGATTAGTATTGTGTCCATTAATACAATTTCAATGCGTTAAATAAATTAATTCTTTAGTTATCTAAACAATTAAAATGCCAGATAACAAGCATGATTTTACTTAATCAAACATTTTACCGAGCATATAACAGTGTAACATAATTTAATAATTAAGAGGACGAAATGCAATCAACCCGACACGAATTAAATTCATGCTAAGCTGATTAAAATAACCATTTCAATATCATAAATATTTATAAACATGTTTGTCAAAACAACAACGAAATTTAAAGAGATAAGGAACAAGAAGCAAATCCGGTGTTTCTCCGTGGCTTGACTGATTGCTCTGTTCTTCGTTATCCGTTGTCCTCGACGATCAAGGTTGCTTATGAACACTCCACTTGCTGCTCCAAATGGCTGAGAAAACACCTCTTTTCCAAGAGGGGAAATCGGCACAAGAAGGCTTGGTTTTGGTGGAGAAAAGGAGAGGAATGGAGAGAAGAGTGAATGAGAAATGAAGGATTGAGGGATAATTGAGGGATGGTTTGAATGATCAGAAAGGGGTGGTATTTATAGCTGATTGTGGTTGCTAAAAATAGCAAATAGTAGCAGCCAAAGAGACCGCCCTTGGTCGGCCATCTATGTGGCAAAGTTGATGGTTTCAACTTTGCTAAATATAGCATGGGGCAAATCTACAAAGCCACCAAATTTGGAGGGGTTTGAATGCAACTTTGAAAAGTCTTCAAGGGCTTCTTTGCAAGCTTAATTAATAAGCTAATAAGCTGATTTGGGCCAGCAATATGGACGGTTTGGGCCGCCCAACTCTTAGTTTGGTTCGGGTTCAACTGATCCGGTTCAACTGGGCCTTTTTCATAATTAATTAAGATTAATTTATTTAGCCCAAATTAAATTGGAAATAAATTAAAATTAATAAAATTATAAATAAATATTCATAATTGGACCGTCTTGGGCTGGAAATAATTCGCCTTGATACTTCAAATTGCTTCTCGGGTTTATTCTTCGAGCAGTGTCTGCCAAGCCAATTTTCGACCTTTGTGCGAATCTATCAAAAATAGTCAAAATAAATCAAAATTAACTATAAAATTAATTAAAATAAATCATGTTTATATTTTTAGCACAATTTAATTATTTTATAATATTTAACTATTTTCGGACAAGAATTTAACCGAAACTGCATAAATTTGAGTTAAAAAGGGCATGAAAAAGTATAAATTTCCGTGTTTCCATCATACAAGAATGGTTGTCGACACATCTGCCAATGAGACTTTACTAGATAAATCATACAACGAGACTTATAAAATTCTGAAAAGGATAGCAAATAGTGATGATTAATACCCTACTACCAGAGTTGGAACTGATAGAAGAGTTGAAGGAGCAATGGAGCTTGATGCAATTACCTCTCTAACAACTTAGGTGTCATCTTTAACAAATATTGATAAACCGTAATTATAACATATTTTAAATCCCACATTTAGCTTGTTTTTGGATGACTTATCCCTAATTTATGTAAAAAAGGTGCTCTTAATCCTTTCTTTTCATGTTTTATACCGAGGGAAGCACCCAAGGATGAAAAGAACGAGAAACGGGCTTAAAACGGACCAAATTGGGCCAAGAGAGAAATCGACACGGACTGGCCCAAAGCTAACACGGCTGTGCCTCATTAAAAGTCCGAGCATGGCTTGGCCACTGTAACACCCCAAACCCGTTCAACATACCACGACCGAATCTGACATGTTACAGAGGAACACGTTTTGAAGAAAATCAAGTTACCGATTAAATTTTGTGGAAAACTATTTGTTGTTTTATGCCTAAAGAAAGAAATCAGGGCATGATTAGTTAAAATCGACAGTTTACTTTGGGATCCCGGAAATAAATCTTTAAAACTTAGTTGTTGATCCATAGGTTAGAAAACATCTACGTCCTTTTTAAGAAAACCTGAATGATTAATTTGGAAACCGTTTGCATTTGAGTGTAGAAACTTAAATTTTGAAACCATTTAAGTTGTCGAAAACATTTGAGTTGTCATTTATTATCAAGTGATTTGTATTACCCGATGGTAAAGTTTTGAACACCTTTGCGTTTTGTAGTTTAGAAAACCTTGCGCTCATATTATTAAATTAATCAAGTAATTTACTTAACCATGTTCGAAGTCTAATCCAAAACATATGAATAATTCAAAACATAATTTAAAAGGCCTTATTACAAATTCAAATAAAATGAAAACCAAATTTAAATAAAATAAAGTACCCAAACCAAAGTCCGTGTAAAACTGAATTTCTATTGCATGGCCACCTCGAGTCCATCCGGCTCCTCATCCGCGATCTACGAATCACCTGAAAAGATAAAGGAGTAGGTGAGTCACCAAGACTCAGTGCATAATCGCCCTCCCGGTCAATGCAACATGCTTACACAAATCATAACCAAGCAATATATATAATGCACCCAAACCTAGCCATCCATAACTCCGTTTGTACCCCGTGTGGTACCAAACCACTGGTGCCAAACCACTGGTGACCCAAAGTCACAATATCCAAATAAAGTGTGGTGCCAAACCACTGGTGACCAAAGTCACGAATATTCCAATTGTGGGGCCAACCCACGTTGTGATACCAAATCACTGGCGACAATCCCGATATATCAAATGTGGGGCCAACCCACTGTGGTGTTAAGCCACTGGGACGAGTCGCTATGAGGTGCCAAACCTCTGGTGTCCCAAAGACACGGATATCAAATCCTTCCCCCTCCACTCATATTACCCATAACAGTGCAGTTATTATGCAAATCATGCCATCATGCTTTATTATGAATCATAAAGCAAATATATCACATATCATGGTATTAAGCATCATATAGCAAATCATATCGAAACGGGCTTACCCGAATCCTTGCTCATACTCATACGGTATCATATCGAGATCTCACAGTTTTCAGCTTTTAATCAAGATTAAGTTATTAATATATAACCAAGTTATAAAGTGTGTAAGTTACACACCTGTTACTAACGCAAGTTCTAAATCCCGAAGACCCGATCTACTGCACTAGATCTCCTTGCCCTACATTCGGCCAACAAAAAACCTTAATCTCAAAAGCCTTCGGCTTTTCAATCACTTAAAGAATGATGAACCAACATAGATCCTTACCACTTGACTTACCAAAATCGATTGTCAGAGAATAGAGGCTTAGATCGACTACTTCCAACGTCTCGAAGAACTTAGGAGAAATCGATTCCTATGAATGGTTAGAATCTTGCTAACAATTGCCCAAAATTCAGTTTTTGCTCACATGAAAATCGATAGAGAGAAGAGAAAAGGAATAAAGAAATTCGGCCAGAGTGGAAAAGAGGAAGAAAAAGAAAGTAAAATGGAAGAGAGGGAATTCGGCAAAGGAAGGTGGAGAGGATTTCGGCACAAGAGTTTGAGAGAAGAAAAGAAAAGATGAAAGGGAAAGATGGGTACTTTCGGCTTTGAGCAAAAGAAAAAGAGATTCAAAGAGTTTCGACAAAAGGAAGAAAAGGAGAAGATGTGATCTTTGAACAGTTATGAAAAGAAAGAAAAGAGATATGAGAGAAAGAGAGGTGAGCACTTGGGAGAAAAAGAAGTAAGGTAAAACTAAAGAAGTTTAGAGGAACATTCGGCTAAGTGCTCAAGGGATAAACGACAACCACCCATGGGGATTTCGGCTTTAGGTCAAGAAAGAAAATAGTGCACAAGTGTGATCTCCTATTTCGGTTTCCAAAAGAAAAACACACAACTTTCTAGACAACAAATTGCACAAAAAGAATGCCCAAACCTCACTATGCATATTCGGCCTCCTCCTTCTTCAACATGACCGAAATTTGTCACCAAAGACATCCCTTGGCCGGCCAACTCACATTCTCATCACAAATCCCACATTTTCCTCCTTATTTCCTCCTAATCACATTCAAAATTAAGCCAAGCCCCTAGCCCCCTATGCCGTCTACATTCATGGTCAAATGGCCATAGAAAAAATTTCCGAAACATCACTCTATACTTCAAGCCTTATGTCCCCTTATCATACCAAAACTCCTTGATTCCATACCTTAAATAAGTACTTGCCTTTTTCCTTAGTCTACTATCCATAAGTGAAAAAGTCCATCCTTACCATAAAAATTCAAAGTCCAACTTACCAAAAATACCTCTTGATCGATACTTAAGGAAAGCATGCAAAAATAATCTCAATTTGCACACAAAGTGATTCGAACTCCTTCCCTCAAGGTACTACAAGTAACGCCATAACCACTATACTAATAGCTCATTTATGCTAGCTATTTACTCATAAATTTCTATATGTCTTGAAGCTACTTACCATCTCTCCTTAAAGTGCTAAAATACCAAATTTTTCCTAAAGTCCAATTAAACCCGAGACTTCATAGAAACCTTGTGTAACCTTCCAAATCCACTTAACTAATAAGTCTAATTTGCAATAACACCATTCTCATATTCTTGAAGATTTTAAACACTCCTAAGCCCAAGGCCCAATCGGCCCAATCCTATTAGGCCCAATTTCGGGATGTTACAATTCTACCCTCCTTAAAGAAATTTCGTCCTCGAAATTTCCAACTAACTAACAATCGCACACCTAATTACAACACTACGCCCACGCTGCGCACTCTGATTCTAATAACACTACTATACTTTTAACTAGAATTTGGAACTCCTACACATACTCAAAACACCTAGCCCTCCATCCCAATCATATCGAACTCCCCAACGGCAGTTCCATCAGATCAGCACCAACCACTACCCCTTGGAGTTCTAGGGGTACATCCCTATATAGTTTATTTACTTCTACAGAGTGACCTAGAGGGCTAAGTACTGTCATCTCCCTAAAAGTAGTCTCAGAGTCTAGGTTCATGGTCTCTACTACGCTACTAGCAACATACGGATGTGTCGAACCAACATCTATCCAAGCAGTATATGGTAACCCAAATATTAAGAACGTACCGGCTAGGACGTCCGATGCGTCGCCCTCTTCTAGACTCCTCGCTGCGTACACCAACCCAGGCTGTCTTGCCTCAGTGTTGCCTGCACCTCTCCCCGGTGCTCTACAGCCCCGACCAGAACCATTACCTCCTCTACCGTTACCACGACCCCTCTGCGGTGGCGGTCCCTCATTCCTGATCTGAGCACGACCCCACCCTCAGACTGATTCCTGGCTAGCTTACGTGGACAGTCCCTCACACGATGATTGTAACACCCCTAACCCGTATCCATCGCCGAATTAAGGTTACGGGGAATTACCGGTCACATCATAGTTCATACAGAAAATCATTGTTTTCCTTACTCGAATTTAATCATCTCAAAGCTCATAACTTAATCAAATTATCGAGTTTACCAAAACATAGCAATCATAACACTTCATATTTAAAACATATTTAACATATATCAAAACATATCATATACAGAACATAAACGAAAACAACTTTCATTAGTGTATAACAATCCATTATTAACAAGCTTTCGCACATGTAAAATTTAGACTCAATCAAATCATATTTCACTACTAAATTGCCCATTCATTTACACAGCATTGGTGACATAAAATATGACCATACATACTTAGTATATCATTATACCATATGCACATTTGCTAATGTCAAAGCTGTATCTAATGTTTATTTATACCAAATCAATAATAAATTTAAATGCAAAGCTATCCATAAAAATAGTATAGGCTAACCGCCATATCAACTTTATACATACTTAACAAATTCACCTTATTAAACTCAATTTAATAAGTACAAAGTCGAATTAAATCATGTCTATTACATGTATTATGCATTGTACCAAAATATCACACAAATCCAAATGGCCTTCCATCAATTCGGTTAGCAAATGAACCTAAAACACTATCAATTATCCATTCATAACCAAACCTATATAATCAACTCACATTATTCTATCATACTTATTACTTCACATTTCCAAAACAAACATACATCCATTTCACAATTTATAGTATAAAACACACTTCTAAAACAACCTTAAACCATGATCGAATATACTAAAGCCAACATATATATATAAGATAATCAAGCCATATTCGCATGTCTTAATTTATATATACAACTTCAAAATTAATCCAAAATAAATACTAGTCTACACATGCCTTAAGAACAAAAGCTAAACATTTTAAGTACCAACGTGAGTCGAAAGTGTGAGTGACTTCAGTGATGATCCCCGGAGCTCGTAGCCTGATCAAAATCTCGACCGTCGACGGACCGCGTAGACCGGCTATTCGATAACCTTCGTCTTTCCCTGATCCAAATCCGTTTTTCTTTGTTCTTGATCTAAACAAATTAAAATTCAGCTCATTCAAGTACATTTCATCTCAATTTAGTCCCAAAACACATAAATGGGCAAATTACCATTTTACCCCCACTATTTCACACTTTTGCAATTTAGTCCTATTTGCATAAAACTCAAAATACACAAAATTTCACTAATCAACTCAAGGGCCGAATATCCATAAGGACTATACAAGTCCATATTTTTCATTTATTTTGCAAATAAGTCCCTACTAATTTTTATTTTTGCAATTTAACCCAAATCATTCAAAATTACTAAAATTTCAATTTCAAAACTTGTAAATTTCTAACATAACTTTAATATTTTTCCATAAAACATCATAAAACATCAACATTTAGCCATAGCCGAATATTAAACATGCTCAAATCTAAAAATTCTAACATAGGTCAGCTACCGATCAAAGCAACGATCTCAAAAACGTAAAAATTATCGAAAACCGATTGAAAACTAACCTTTAATTCAAGCCAACACCATGACCGAATGCTTAAGCTCTCAAACCTATCTTTTCTTTTCTTATTTCGGTAGCCAAAGGATGAAGACAACCATTATTTCATATTTTATTATTAACATATATTATGGTTTTAATCTAATTACTATTTAACCTTATGTTATAAAATTATATAATAATAAACTAAAGGTTAATCTTGTCATATAGCATCCACTAACTTAAAAATGGGTTATTTACCCATTTAACACCTCACATTAAAAAGCCATGATCAATTAAGCACATTTCACTTTAGTCTGCCACTTTTTCACTTTACGCGATTAAGTCCTTTTTATCAAATTAAGCACTTAAACGATAAAATTTTTCTACGAAACTTTCACACACATTAATTCACATATAATAACTCGGATTCGTGGTCCCGAAACCACCGTTCCGATTAGGGTCAAATTCGGACTGTTACAATGATCCAGCAAACCACATTCAAAACATCCTTTCCCACCGGTCCAACATTCGCCCCAATGACATTTCCCACATTGATTACACTGTGCTGGTCCCTGATTAGTAGCCACAGGCCTCCCCGCCTGATTCGACCCACCATGCCTAGCCCTCTTCTGAGAATCTCCGGCCGACCTAGATGATCCAAAACTTCTCTTATGTCTATTCCTATCCATATTCTGCCTCACAGACTCCTTAACCCCTTCGACTACCTTAGCCTTTTCTACTAGCACAGCAAACTCTTGCTCCTGTTGTGGAGCAATCAGCAATCTCAGCTCATCCCTCAGACCGTTCTCGAACCTGACACATCGCTCATGTTCCATTGCCACAACACCTCGAGCATATCGGCTCAATCTTAAGAATTCTGCCTCGTACTCCGATACAGACTTACTCCCCTGAACCAGCCTCAGGAATGCCTTCTGCTGCGCATCAATGTAGCTAGACCCAACATATTTCTTCTGATACGCTGCCTTAAAATAGTCCCAAGTGAGATCCTCCGCTGCAGCACTATCCCGCACCGTGAGCCACCACTGGTATGACTCATCCCGAAGAAGCGACACTATCCCTTTTAGCTTATCCTCAGCAGTTAGATCCAAGTCATCCATGATTCGCTCCGTCGCCTCTAACCAATATTCAGCCGTACTGGGAGCCACACCTCAAACACCTCGAAAAACCTCAGCTCCATTGGCTCGAAGTCGCTCAGGTACAGATTTCCGAGCTCCGGCGCCTCCACCTACTCCAGCTACCCTCTCAAGAACTCGCAGCATCGCCTGAGACACTGCGTCATCTCCCGTTTGATCCTGGAACTCACCACCTACAGCTGGTGGTGGTGCTGGTATCTCATTTTCCGACCCTTGACCAGACTTCACTGGCGTAGACACAGCCATCCTACCCCGACCGCGTCCATGCATAATACAACCCCGACCTCGAGTGCTCATATCTAAAGTCTCGACTTAACTGATTTAAAATTTTTATGCATTAGTCATTATTCCACTATCTTTAAAGCACGGTTTTATGAGTAATTCTTATTAAAGAGTTTTGTTTTCGCGAGTCCCAAAGTCCTATAAATTTCAGTCTCTAGGGTAGTCCACTATCACTAGTCATTCAAAGTTTATAACATCTAAAAATCACAACCAAAGGCTAGGGGTACTTACCTGGGCGGATTGGTGCCGGAGACTCGGTGCCATGCTTTCCAAATCATATAATTTCAAACAAAAACATTTTAAGACCATACTTTAAAACATTTTGGGCCTCGGGCCCACAGCCGAGCCTTTGAACTTGGCTCTTATACCACATTTGTAACACCCCAAACCCGATCAACACACCACGACCGAATCTGGCATGTTACAGAGGAAAACATTTTGAAGAAAATCAAGTTACAGATTAAATTTTGTGGAAAACTATTTGTTGTTTTATGCCTAAAGAAATCAGGGCATGATTAGTTAAAATTGACAGTTTACTTTGGGATCCCGGAAATAAATCTTTAAAACTTAGTTGTCGATCCATAGGTTAGAAAACATCTACGTCCTTTTTAAGAAAACCTGAATGATTAATTTGGAAACCGTTTGCATTTGAGTGTAGAAACTTAAATTTTGAAACCATTTAAGTTGTCGAAAACATTTGAGTTGTCATTTATTATCAAGTGATTTGTATTACCCGATGGTAAAGTTTTGAAAACCTTTGCGTTTTGTAGTTTAGAAAACCTTGCGCTCATATTATTAAATTAATCAAGTAATTTACTTAACCATGTTCGAAGTCTAATCCAAAACATATGAATAATTCAAAACATAATTTAAAAGGCCTTATTACAAATTCAAATAAAATGAAAACCGAATTTAAATAAAATAAAGTACCCAAACCAAAGTCCGTGTAAAACCGAATTTCTATTGCATGGCCACCTCGAGTCCATCCGGCTCCTCATCCGCGATCTACAAATCACCTGAAAAGATAAGGGAGTAGGTGAGTCACCAAGACTCAGTGCATAATCCCCCTCCCGGTTAATGCAACATGCTTACACAAATCATAACCAAGCAATATATATAATGCACCCAAACCTAGCCATCCATAACTCCGTTTGTACCCCGTGTGGTACCAAACCACTGGTGGTGCCAAACCACTCGTGACCCAAAGTCACAATATCCAAATAAAAGTGTGGTGCCAAACCACTGGTGACCCAAAGTCATGAATATTCCAATTGTGGGGCCAACCCACGTTGTGATACCAAATCACTGGCGACAATCTCGATATATCAAATGTGGGGCCAACCCACTGTGGTGCTAACCCACTGGGACGAGTCGCTATGAGGTGCCAAACCTCTGGTGTCCCAAAGACACAAAATAATCTGTGGTACCAAACCACTGGAGGTGCCAAACCTCTGGTGTCCCAAAGACACGGGTATCAAATCCTTCCCCCTCCTCTCATATTACCCATAACAGTGCAGTTATTATGCAAATCATGCCATCATGCTTTATTATGAATCATAAAGCAAATATATCACATATCATGGTATTAAGCATCATATAGCAAATCATATCGAAACGGACTTACTCGAATCCTTGCTCATACTCATACGGTATCATATCGAGATCTCACAGTTTTCGGCTTTTAATCAAGAGTAAGTTATTAATATATAACCAAGTTATAAAGTGTGTAAGTTACACACCTGTTACTAACGCAAGTTCTAAATCCCGAAGACCCGATCTACTGCACTAGATCTCCTTGCCCTACATTCGGCCAACACTTAGATCAATAACATAGGCCATTCGGCCAACAACAAACCTTAGTCTCAAAAGCCTTCGGCTTTTCAATCACTTAAAGAATGATGAACCAACATAGATCCTTACCACTTGACTTACCAAAATCGATTGTCAGAGAATAGAGGCTTAGATCGACTGCTTTCAACATCTCGAAGAACCTAGGAGAAATCGATTCCTATGAATGGTTAGAATCTTGCTAACAATTGCCCAAAATTCAGTTTTTGCTCACATGAAAATCGACAGAGAGAAGAGAAAAGGAATAAATAAATTCGGCCAGAGTGGAAAAGAAGAAGAAAAAGAAAGTAAAATGGAAGAGAGGGAATTCGGCAAAGAAAAGTGGAGAGGATTTCGGCACAAGAGTTTGAGAGAAAAAAAGAAAAAGATGAAAGGGAAGAGATGGTTACTTACGGCTTTGAGCAAAAGAAAAAGAGATTCAAAGAGTTTCGACAAAAAGGAAGAAAAGGAGAAGATGTGATCTTTGAACAGTTATGAAAAGAAAGAAAAAAGATATGAGAGAAAGAGAGGTAAGCACTTGGTAGAAAAAGAAGTAAAGTAAAACTAAAGAAGTTTAGAGGAACATTCGGCTAAGTGCTCAAGGGATAAACGACAACCACCCATGGGGATTTCGGCTTTAGGTCAAGAAAGAAAATAGTGCACAAGTGATCTCCTATTTCGGTTTCCAAAAGAAAAACACACAAACTTTCTAGACAATAAAATTGCACAAAAAGAATGCCCAAACCTCACTATGCATATTCGGCCTCCTCCCTCTTCAACATGACCGAAATTGTCACCAAAGACATCCCTTGGCCGGCCAACTCACGTTCTCATCACAAATCCCACATTTTCCTCCTTATTTCCTCCCTATCACATTCAAAATTAAGCCAAGCCCCCCTAGCCCCCTATACCGTCTACATTCATGGTCAAATAGCCATAGAAAAAATTTCCAAAACATCACTCCATACTTCAAGCCTTATGTCCCCTTATCATACCAAAACTCCTTGATTCCATACCTTAAATAAGTACTTGCCTTTTTCCTTAGTCTACTATCCATAAGTGAAAAAGTCCATCCTTACCATAAAAATTTAAAGTCCAACTTACCAAAAATACCTCTTAACCGATACTTAAGGAAAGCATGCAAAAATAATCTCAATTTGCACACAAAGTGATTCGAACTCCTTCCCTCAAGGTACTACAAGTAATGCCATAACCACTTTACTAATAGCTCATTTATGCTAGCTATTTACTCATAAATTTCTATATGTCTTGAAGCTACTTACCATCTCTCCTTAAAGTGCTAAAATACCAAATTTTTCCTAAAGTCCAATTAAACCCGAGACTTCATAGAAACCTTGTAACCTTCCAAATCCACTTAACTAATAAGTCCAATTTGCAATAACACCATTCTCATATTCTTGAAGATTTTAAACACTCCTAAGCCCAAGGCCCAATCGGCCGAATCCTACTAGGCCCAATGTCGAGATGTTACAGCCACGATCCACAGGGGTGTGTGCCATGGCTGTGTCCCTGTCGCTGGAAAGAGCAATTTCATTCGGGAGAGGATACTTGGAGGCAAAGAAACATATTCCAAAGCCTATTCAAACACCCTATTAGGAATTCTACTTAAATTAGTATACTTATGGGCCAAGTAAGGCATCATAAAGTCTATATAAACACCTTAGGGGGAAACTTGAAAGGGGAGTTCGGCAGAAGCCGAAACAGGCATCGAAAGCTAGGCCAAGGAGCCAAGCCGAGAAGGTCAGAGTTAGGAAATAACACGAGGATAGCCAGTTGATCCATCCCAAGAAGCCGGAGTTATACTTAAGATGGCGGAATTCTTCTTCAATTCCTTCAAGGGGTTTTAGGAATTTCTTATGTTTTTTTTTTCTCTTTTCTCTTGCGATTTTTTTATTCATTATGAACTAAACCCCTCAGATACCTGAAGGGGATGAAACCTAGACGAATCTTGTTAATTGATTTTTAAAGATATATGTTGAATTACTTAGTTTGTTCTTAATTATGTTGCTTAATCCAAATCTAATGTGCTTAGGTGGAGGAGGAATAGACCTTGCCTAAAAGAAGATCTAACGTAATTAAGCGGAGTTGATCAAACGCGTAGAGATAGGGTTACGAGATTTTGCCGGATTAGGGTGAAACCTAATATGGGAATCCATTGATCGATTTACTGCTATCCTGGGGGTTACTATAAGCGAACGAGAGTTCCACTAATTAACCTAGGGTTAGACGTTATTCGCCTCGAGAGAGGGTTTAATATAGGTTACGGAGTCTTACGGATCAAGCTAAGTAAAGAGATCATATAATTAAGGGTTAGATAACAAGTGAAGTCTAGGTGGATTCTTCCTGAGGGTGTTGTTGTGATCAATTGAGTTTTCTTCAAGTTATTTTCCAATTCATCCTTTTTGTCTTTGTATCCTTAGTTTAGTTCTTGTCAATTTAGTTTAAAAGCAATCTTCACTCTAATTTTAAGGTTAAATAATAAAAAGAAAGTTAGTATTAATACTTTTAGTTCCTTTGGGTTCGGTAATCCGGTCTTGCCTAAGTTATACTACTGTTCGATAGGTACACTTGCCTTTAATCATTGTCAGAGTTAGTATCAAGGTTTGATCATTCTTTTATAAATTTTTAAAGCTCTGATTGTAGCGATCAAGTTTTTGGTACTGTTGCCGGGGAACTAAAATATTAAGAAAGCTTAATTTTTATTACTTATCCATTTTTTTTATTGCAATTTTTTTATTTGTTTTATTTTTACTTTGCTAATTTTTCTTTGCTTTGACAGGTAATTTTTAGTTTAGAGGAGATGGCACTAAATAGCTATCAGTGGCAAGTTATGAGGAAAACGCCAACAAAAGCCGCCAGTGTCTCCAACCTCGACGTGATCACCAGCTTATCTAACCAGCTAGAGATGTTGAATAAAAAGATTGGTGGTTTGTATAGTTCCTCGCAGGTACACTCAGTAATGCAATATGACTCGAATCTAGGAGGAGTGGCGAATCCTGAGTACCCACCCTACGGATATGGCATGGAAAACGAGCAAGCTCACTATACGGGTAACTATTCTAGACCACAAAATAATTTTTATAATGGCACTTATAACGCAGGTTGGAGTTACCATCCCAATTTCTCGTGGGATGATCAAAATAGCCAAAGACCGGAACTTTCAATAACCACCTCACCAACAGGAAGAGGAGTCGCACCTTGAAGAGATGATGGCAAAATTCTCAGCAGACATAGAGAAACGTGTCCAAGAAATTGAGAGAACAATCAAAAGCAACGAGAGCCGAATCATGGAAATTACTAAGTCAATCAAGGAAGTCACTAACGCAGTTGAACAACTTGCAAAACTGATGTCAAAACGACCGCAAGGGCGTCTACCTAGTAACACGGAGATTAACCCTAAGGAGCAAAATCAAGCCATCACCGCTCAGGACAGTAAAGGGTTAGATGAACCCAATGCAATATCAGAAAACAAGGTAGACGAAGGTAAAATAGAGATAACACAAGAAAAGCCAAAACCGGTAATCAAAGACTACCAACCTCGCATACCTTATCCCGAAACAATGAAAAGAGACGATTCAGAAGAACAATTCGGTAAGTTTCTTAAACTTTTAAAGAAATTACATATTAACTTACCTCTTCTTGAAGCTCTTTGTCAGATGCCAGACTCGAGGAAATTTTTAAGACAGCTCTTGACAAAATTAGATGAGGAGCACCATGTGGAATTAAACGCAGCATGCTCAGCAATGTTACAGAACAGACTACCGCAGAAGCAAAAAGACACAGGGAGTTTTACAATTCCATGTTTAATTGGTAGTTTATCTATTGATAATGCTTTAGCTGATTTAGGGGCAAGTATCAATGTTATGCCTTATAAAATGTTTAAACAACTAGGTCTAAGGAAACCCAGACAAACTAGGATGAGCATTCAGTTAACTGATAAAACTATCAGAATTCCTAAGGGTATAATAGAAAATGTTCTAATCAAAATTGATAAATTCATATTCCCAGTAGATTTTGTTGTCTTAGACATGAATGAGGACAATTCGATTCCTTTAATTTTAGGAAAACCCTTTCTAGCAACTGCCAGGACTAAAATTGATGTTGGGACAGGAGAACTCATTCTACGTGTAGGTGACGAATCAATCAGTCTACAAGCTATTGACTCGGCCAGGACATCAAGTGATGAAGGTGAGAAAGTAAATTCAATTGATAATCAAATTGTTCAACTTTCACCACAAGAAACACCACAAGGCTACAAACCTGAGCCGAATCATGGGCCCCAAGCCGTACAAGCTCATAACAGTGAATTGTTACTGGAATCTGACCCAAGGCAAGAACCTGTGGTAAGTGAAGGTAAGGTTGAGGTAAGCCCTGATTTACCAAACCCGGTAAATACAGAATACCAAGCTCGTGTGCCATATCCCGAGGCAATAAAGAAAGACAACACAGAGGAAGAATTTGGTGAACTCACACTTCGTGTAGACGATGAAACAATCACTCTTCAAGCTCTTGACTCAGCTAGGACATCGAGTAAAAAAGGTACGAACATTAATTCTATTGATAATCATTTGGTTCAACCTTCTTTACAGGAAGCATCACGAAATCACCTAGCTGAGCTAGATCTTAGACCTCGTGCCAACAAAGAAAAATCGTATGAGGAACGAAGCCTTAGGATCGACAAATTAGAAAAGTGGAAAACAAAACTTAAAGAAGAACTGGAACCACACGAAGTGAAATTGAAGGAGACCCCAGACAAGCTGATATGAACAACAAATCACATCAAAATAGAGGATCAGGTATTGTTGAATAAGGAAGACCCTCGAATCACCAATTCAGACCTCAAGACAAATGAAAAAAATCACTTTTGAGGTACTTAATGTATTCCTATATGGCACAGTCGAGGTAAGCAATCCTAAATTCGACACTTTTGAGGTAAACATTACTTGACATAAACTATATATCCATAACCGAAGTGATCGCATGAGAAAGGATTTTCACCTTCTCAAACCACCATGACCATACGAATGAGAGGTAAAGTCTAGCTTAAGACTATAAATGAGCGCTTCTCGGGAGGCAACCCGAGTACTAACCCCATTTTTACATTTTTTATTTTTATTTTTTATTTTTTATTTTTTTCTTTTCTTTTTCCTTTTAGCACCTAACCATAAACTAACCAAACAGCAGATTTCTAGACCACACGGCCCTGCACACGGGCGTGCCCGTGGCCGTGTGGGAGCTAGGGGATACACCATGGGCGTGCCAGTAGCCGTGCACGACATAGAAAAGTTTCTTTTCCCAACACGGGTGGCGATAATAGTCCACGCCCGTGCCGACGCCCCGTGCGAGGTTACTGACTTGTTAAGCACGGGCTAAACACGGCTATGCCTTCCAACCGTGCCAACATTTTGACTTATCAAACACGGGAGGAGCACGTCCGTATTAAATGACCATGTGAATAAAGACACGGGCGTGCCACTACACCCACGGCCGTGCCCGAACACCCTAAACGCGCCCAAAATTCAAAATCCCAAAACACGGGCTATATCTGTATTTAAACCTCATTCCCCCTTTTTCTAGTTGTCTCTCATTTTCTATTATTTATTTTTATTTTTATTTCATTATTTTTTTACTTTATTTTATTTTCTTATTCTTATTCTTTATAATATTTAGATTTAGCTTAGGATACAATAAAATCAGATCGGCTGCTTCGAGGATTCAATTTCAAACGGTTCGAGACGCTTCCCCACGTTCACCTCCAATCCTATTCGATTTCTTTTCATTGACTTCATCTAAAATTCAGGAAGTTTCACTTCTCTCCCCATCTTATGATTTTTATGATTATTTTGCTTTTATCTATCTTTGTACATTGAGGGCAATGTACATCTTAAGTGTGGGGGGGTCAAATTTGAAAATCCCTAAATTATGCCTTGTTCAAAAGTAAAGTCTCTCATATTATGATTAGAATGAAATTTCCTATAATTTAAGATTTTTATTTACATGTTTTAGATTAAGTCATTGATAATTAAATTTTAAGATACTAGAGAATCAAGCATGATAAGTCTATTTTCAATAATTAAATTTTTTGCTAGGTTGTTAACCTAAAATTGAATTTGCTTTGAAATTTGAAATTTATGAGATTGATGTCAAAACACCCATATTTCTTGTGAGACTTTGAGCCTTATAGAGCATATATTCTTTTTTATGCTCACTTTATTGATTATGAGTGTGTCAACTTTGAACTGTTATTCTAGAACTTGCCTCGATTATACATGTTGAGACCACACCTATGATTTGATATACTGAAATGACAAAGGCACCTAGGATTTAACCCACTCACTCCACTAAATAGCCTTCCTTAACAACTAACCCCTAGTGAACCCCGTTGATCCTAACAACCCTTTTTATTGACTTACCAGCTAATATTAACCCAAAACCCCTTTGTATTTGTTATCACCATTCCTTTTGACTACCCTTATATCGAGATTTGATTTGATCAGTTACCTAAATATATTATTTCAGTAGTTGAATTTATCCTTTACTATTTGACTTGTTTCAAAACAAAACGACGAAGTATTTTCAATATTAGTTTTGTGATTAGGTGAGCTTATACGTCAAATTCCAATTATTGAAGAAGAAGCTCATATCAGAATATTATTAGTAGTACAAGTTTATTATTAGTTCATGTTTCTAGTTAGGTAATTTGTCAAGTCAATCTCGATACTAACCTTCTAATTCAGCCTTTATCCACACCTTTAACCCAAGCCCCGTTACAACCTTAACAAAGACCTTTTGATCTGTTTATCATCTCATTTTACAGTGGTGGAGATTTGATTTTCAGGTAAGCCTATGGGATTAACTTTTCAGGTTCGACGTGTGAGTGCTTCTTTTTATAAACCTTAAACACTTTGAGTGATTTGAGTGAATCTATAGTGAGGATGTCAACTCTTGTCAATTTCGAATCAAATGTAATATTTTAGATAAGGGGAAACACCTACATTTTCAATTACAAATGAATGACTTATCATTGTTTGAATCTTTAGGACTCTTTGAATAGAATTATCCATGTATAAATTATCTATGAATTATGATGAGACATTGTTGATAGGAATTGTGAATTATGGAAAGTTCATTTTAATTATATGTTGAGAATTTTGCTTGAGGACAAGAAAAAGCTTAAGTGTGGGGGTATTTGATAAACCGTAATTATAACATATTTTAATCCCACATTTAGCTTGTTTTTGGATGACTTATCCCCAATTTATGTAAAAAGGTGCTCTTAATCCTTTCTTTTCATGTTTTATACTCAGGGAAGCACCCAAGGATGAAAAGAACGAGAAACGGGCTTAAAACAGACAAAATTGGGCCAAGAGAGAAATCGACACGGCCTGGCCCAAAGCTAACACGGCCGTGCCTCATTAAAAGTCCGAGCACGGCCTGGCCACGATCCACACGAGCGTGTGCCATGGCCGTGTCCCTGTCGCTGGAAAGAGCAATTTCATTCGGGAAAGGATACTTGGAGGCAAAGAAACACATTCCAAAGCCTATTCAAACACCCTATTAGGAATTCTACTTAAATTAGGATACTTAGGGGTCAAGTAAGGCATCACAAAGTCTATATAAACACCTTAGGGGGCAACTTGAAAGGGGAGTTCAGCAGAAGCCGAAACAGGCATCAAAAGCTAGGCCAAGGAGCCAAGCCGAGAAGGTCAGAGTTAGGAAATAACACGAGGATAGCCAGTTGATCCATCCCAAGAAGCCGGAGTTATACTCAAGACGGCGGAATTCTCCTTCAATTCCTTCAGGGGGGTTTAGGAATTTCTTATGTTTTGTTTTATCTTTTCTCTTGCGATGTTTTCTTTATTCATTATGAACTAAACCCCTTAAATACCTGAAGGGGATGAAATCTAGATGAATCTTGTTAATTGACTTTTAAAGATATATGATGAATTACTTAGTTTGTTCTTAATTATGTTGCTTAATCCAAATCTAATGTGCTTAGATGGAGGAGGAATAGACCCTGCCTAAGAGAAGATCTAACATAATTAAGCGGAGTTGATCGAACGCCAAATGATAGGGTTACGAGATTTCACCGGATTAGGGTGAAACTTAATATGGAAATCCATTGATCGATTTACTGCTATCATGGGGGGTTATTATAAGCAAACGGGAGTTTCACTAACTAACCTAGGGTTAGACGTTATTCGCCTTGAGAGAGGGTTTAATATAGGTTAGGGAGTCTTACGGATCAAGCTAAGTAAAGGGATCATATAATTAAGGGTTAGATAACAAGTGAAGTCTAGGTAGATTCTTCCTGAGGGTGTCGTTGTGATCAATTGAGTTTTCTTTAAGTTATTTTCCAATTCATCCTTTTTATCTTTGTATCCTTAGTTTAGTTCTTGTCAATTTAGTTTAAAAGCAATCTTCACTCTAATTTTAAGGTTAAATAATAAAAAGAAAGTTAGTATTAATACTTTTAGTTCCTTTGGGTTCGATTATCAGGTCTTGCCTAAGCTATACTACTGTTCGATAGGTACACTTGCCTTTAATTGTTGTCAGAGTTAGTCTCTAGGTTTGATCATTCTTTTATAAATTTTTAAAGCTCTGATTGTAGCGATCAAATATGATTAAAACAATGAAAAGGCCATCTGCAGTGCAGGAAATGAAAGTAGCAGAGTTAGCATGTATTTACTGTGGAGAAGATTATGTTTTTGATAAATGCCCATCGAATGTAGCCTTAGTTTACTACATGAGGAATTTTAATCGCAACAAAAACAACCCATACTCCAACACATATAATCCGGGGTGGAAATAACATCCTAATTTTAGTTGGAGCAATCAAGGGGTGGGAAATGCCAGTAATGCCATTTGACAGAATGCTGCTAGTATACCACCTAGGTACAATCAATCTTTGCCACGGAAAAATGCCCAGCAAAATTTAGCTTCAAGTTCTTCATTTATGGAAGCTTTATTGAAAGATTGTATGGCCAAGAATGATGCCATCATTCAGAGCCAGGCTACATATTTAAGAGCTTTGGAAAACCAAGTAGGGCAAATTGCCACTGCATTGGATTCCATACAGCAAGGAGCATTGCCGAGTGACGCCGATAGTTGTCAATCTCAAGGAAAGGAACATTACAAAGCCATTACACTTCAAAGTGGTACTCAGCTACCAGGAGTTGTGAATGACACCATTACTGAAGAAGGAATTTTAACTTTTGCAAATGAATAGAATTCTGAATCAGTATGGGAGCAAGGTACAAAGGAAAAGAGCAACCATAAAAATGCTGAAGTAGATACAACTTGTAGTGATGATAAAAATGGCACGGAAAAACAATTTAGACAAATGGAAGGAAGGCCATCGTCACCTTTTCTTCAACGGTTCCAAAAATCCAAGCAAGATGTTCAATTTAAGAAATTTTTGGTGGTCCTGAAACAATTGCATATTAATATCCCATTGGTGGAAGCGTTGGAGCAAATGCCTAACTACGTGAAGTTCATGAAAGATATTTTGTCAAAGAAGTGAATGTTAGGAGCATTTGAAACTATTTCTCTCATTGAAGGGTGCACAATAATGCTCAGAAATAAATTGCCACCAAAATTGAAGGATCCAGGGAGTTTTACTATATCTTGCTCTTTTGATAATCATTATATAGGCAAAACATTATGTGATTTGGGTGCAAGCATAAATCTAATGCATGTGTCTGTTTTCAAGAAGCTTGTAATAGGAAAGGCGAGATCCACAACTATCACATTGTAGTTAGCTGATAAATCCTATGCACATCCAGAAGGTAAAATCGAAGACGTACTAGTAAGAGTCAAAGAATTTATTTTTCCGGCGGATTTTATTATTCTGGAATATGAAGCTAATAAAGAGGTACTAATCATACTTGGGAGACCTTTCTTAGCAACGAGTAGAACATTAATTGATGTTTAAAAAGATGAATTAACTATGAGAGTTAATGATAAACAATTAACTTTTAATGTCTTTTATGTTATGAAGTGTGCAGATACTGATGAAGAATGCCTTGCTATTGAGATTATTAATACAAAAATACAATAAAAAATTGAAGATTTTTTTTTCTAACAATTAAAAAAATGATGCAGATGTATGTGAGGTAATTGATGCATACATGATTACAGATCTTGATAAATTGATGGAAGTTCATCAAATTTGAAGTGGATTAAGAAGAAGTTTTGAATCATTAAATCTGTCCGACTGTTCGTTTAAACCTCCTCGACCATCCATAGAAGATTCTCCTAAGTTGGAATTGAAGCCTTTGCCAGTACACTTGAAGTACGCGTATCTAGGAGAAAAAACAAATTGCCAATAGTTATCTCTGTTGAGCTAACAACAGATCAAGAGGCTCAATTGTTGTAAGTTTAAAGAAAATCTAAGAAAGGCTTGGGGTGGTCAATTGCAGATATCAAAGGAATCAATCCAACAATTTGCATGCATAAGATAATACTGGAGGATTGCCATGGCAAATCTATTGAGCAGCAAAGGAGACTGAATCCCAAGGAAGTGGTGAAAAAAAGATTATCAAATGGCTGGATGCTGGAATCATATACCCAATTTCTGATAGTTCTTGGGTGAGCCCTGGTCAGTGTGTCCCTAAAAAAGGAGGTGTCACTGTGGTAAGCAATGATAGCAACAAAGGTATTCCCACTCGTACTGTCATGGGATGGAGGGTTTGTATGGATTATCAGAAACTCAACAACGCAACAAGAAAGGGCCATTTACCTCTGGCATTTATCGATCAAATATTGGATAGACTAGCAAGAAAAGCCTTCTACTGCTTTCCGGATGGATACTCAGGGTACAATAAAATTGCCATACCTCTTGCTGATTAAGAGAAGACCACATTCACATGTCCGTATGGAAATTTTGCATTTTGAAGAATGCCATTTGGATTATGCAATACCCTTACAACTTTTCAGCATTGCATGAAGGCAATATTTTCCGACATGGTGGAGGAATTCTTAGAAGTATTTATGGACAACTTCTTGGTGTTTGGCGATACATTTGAAGACTGTTTGGAAAATCTAAAGTTAGTTCTTTATGGATGTGAAGAAACCAATCTTATGCTAAATTGGGAAAAATGCAACTTCATGGTCTGTGAGGGCATTGTTCTTGGACATAAGATTTCATAGCAAGGAATTACTGTCGACAAAGAGAAAATTGAAGTTATTGAGAAATTACCACCTTCTTCAGTAAAAGGTATCCGAAGCTTCCTCAATCACACAGGATTCTATCTTCGATTTATAAAAGACTTGTCCAAAATATACAAACCTCTTTGCACATTATTGAAACAACACAGATCTTTTAATTTTGATTGGCCATGCTTGTACGCATTTAAGGAATTGACGAAGTGATTGATCACAACACCGGTAGTCACTGCACCAGACTGGACTTGCCATTCGAACTGATGTGTGATGCAAGTGACTTTGCCGTAGTAGCTGTCCTGGGACAAAGAAAAGCCGAAGTATTTCATGATATATACTATGCTAGCCATACGTTATAGATTCATACCTCAATTACACTACCACTGAGAAGGAGCTGTTAGTTGTAGTTTTTCCCTTCAACAAATTCAGAGCTTATCTCATGGGCACTAAAGTCACGGTGTATACAACCCACTTTGCTATTATGTACTTGGTGACCAAGAAAGATGCCAACCCTAGATTAATTGAATGAATGTTGCTACTATGGGAATTTGATTTGGAGATTAGAGATAAGAAGGGGACAGAAAATCAAGTGGTTGATCATTTATCACACCTGGAACTAGGGAATGAAGATGGTAATATTCAGATGATTAAATATGAATTCCCTAATGAGTAATTCCTGGTTGCAATGGCATTACCATGGTATGCTGATATTATTAATTTCCTAGTTAGCGGATTGCTACCACCCAAGCTCTCTAGTCGAGAAAGAAGGAAATTCCTCCACAATGTTAAGAAGTACTATTGGGATGAGCCACTCTTATTCAAGTAGTGTGCAGACCAAATCAATCGAAGATGTATTTTAGATGATGAAATTGAAAATGTTCTACACCACTATCATTCAGCACCATATGGTGGCCACTTTGGGGGTATGTGAACTGCTGCAAAAGTTCTCTAGTCTAGTTTTTATTGGCCAACAATGTTTAAAGACACTCGTGACTTCTGTAGGGCCTGTGATCGCTTTCAAAGGAATAGAAATTTATCCAGGAGATATGAAATGCCCTTGCAAAATATTTTAGAAGTGGAACAATTTGATGATTGGGGAAATGATTTTATGGGTCCATTTCCACCCTCTTAGGGGCAATATCTATATACTGGTAGCTGTTGATTACGTCTCCAAGTGGGTTGAATTTGCTGCTCTACCAACAAATGATGCTAAATTGGTATTGAAATTTCTTCAAAAAAATATTTTTACTCGGTTTGGTACCCCTCGTGCTCTAATCAGTGATGAAGGTTCACACTTTGATTGTGAATTAGTTGCCAATGCTCTTAATAGATATGAGGTGCGACATAAAACTGCCACGACATACCATCCCCAAACGAATGGACAAGGAAAAATATCTAATAGCGAGATTACACAAATTCTGGAGAAGGTAGCCAATCCCAACTACAAAGATTAGTCAGCGAGACTAGATGATGCTTTGTGGGCATATCGAACATCTTTCAAGACACCATTGGGTATGTCACCTTTCTAGCTTGTTTATGGAAAACCATGCCACTTGCCTGTTGAACTGGAACACAAGGCATTCTGGGCGATCAAGAAGTTGAATATGGATTGGAAATCTGCTGGAAATAATCGCTTACTGGGACTGAATGAGATGGCAAAATTTTGAACTCAAGCCTATGAAAATGCCAAGATGTACAAAGAAAAGGCCAAATGATGGCATGAGAACAAAATTTTGCCACGACAATTTGTTCCTGGACAACAAGTCTTGCTTTTAAATTCTAAGCTTAAATTGTTTCCTGGCAAATTAAAGTCTCAGTGGTTAGGCCCATTTGAAGTTGTTCAGGTATATCCTCATGGAGCGGTAGACATCAAAGACCAAACAAATGGATCTACTTTCAAATTCAATAGTCAGTGGTTAAAGCATTACTTTGGAGCTCCTATACTTCGTGATAAAACTTCCATCATTATTTCAAACTGATTAATATCTCTCTCTTACGATGTTTATTCAATTATTTTATTTTTAATCTCTTTGTTTCAATTGATTCAATAAATTTAATGAACTTTTATTTTCTTTTTGTTGAAGGCACATTGTGGGCCAGGTGTGTAGGCCTCAACCCACTCATTCTATTAACCAATTTTTAGTTTCATAAATTGACTTAGTATTTCATTTTTTCCGTTTAAATATTTACTGGAACTTATGTCAGACCATGATTAAGGCCCAATATTATCACCCACGTTAGGGATTCTTTCCCCTCAAGTTTTTACCCTAGTTGATTCAGTTTTCTCTTTACCGTTACGTTCACTCTATTTCTAGGTTATCTTTCTCTGTTTTCATCCCACACTTTTAAATGTCTCACCTTTTTCACTCTTATAGTTCCCATCTTCTTTGCAATGACTTGTTAAGCACCATCTACTTTTACTGCTGCATAGCCGCGTACATTTTTCAGTAAGATAGCGAAAACCAAATACCACCAAAGCATCTCCAAACGCCCTCTGTGCATGGAAAAGGGATTCCTTTCCCAAGATTGCCCCTTTTATGGGCTATACTTAAGCCATTTCTTTAGATGTGAAGCAACATGGATGGCAGGTTTTCTGTCTCCATCCTAACGATGTTTTCCCTAAAGTAGTAAATGAGTTCTGCACTCACCTTACCTCCCCTGAAAATGTTTTTATATATATATGCGGAGAGCTTCAGTACTCTTCGATGCCAACTCAATAAATACACAATATGGGTTGTTTGATGGTCTCGATGAACACACTGATGTTGTCAAGACAATTACAGCAGAAAGATTAAACCACGTGCTTACTAATGTCTATGTTGAGGGCACAAAATGGATGGTCACAAGGAATGATTGTTACATCATTGACAGGGTAACTTTGAAACCCCACTGCAGGGTTTGGTATCATTTACTCAAAAATTGTCTTATTCCATCCACCCACAATTCTACAATCTAGAAGGATCGTATGTTCCTACTCTATCCGATCATGGTGGGACGAAAGATAAATGTGGGGAACATTATCTTTTGAGAGATCCACTATTATGCTCAGAAAAATGACGGTACTTTGAACTTTTCGTCGTTTATCATTACGCTTTGTCAAAAGGTCAAAAATCCCTAACAAAGGTGATATCATTAAGCACATTGCTCTGAAATTTTTTGGCGAAGAACTGCCATGACATTTTAATCCTTCCCTGACATCTTCTGCACCCATGGCCAATGATGCTGCTCCATCAACCTCAAAGAATGCGTTTGAGCAGAGGGTGGTCGAGACTCTAGGTGTCTTGCAGTAATAATAAAAAAATAATTGAAAAACAGCTAAAGCTGAGAGCCATTTCCTCTTGAGATTTTTGGGGCTATGTTAGAATAAGAGCCAAAGCCATTAATAAGTCCCTTCAAAAAAACTTTACAATACCCATGTCTCCATTCCCTGATTTTCCTAAGGAGTTATTATTGGAGCTTGAGGAGGAGGATGACGAAGGTGAAGAACCTACTGTTGAGAAGCAGACCACTAAGCAAAAAGGAGAAGCAGATAATACCGAATATGTCCATGTTAAATCTGTGAAGGAAGATGATGATGTGACTCAAGCTACTACACTTGCAAGCACTACCACTACCACCACACCAAGATAAAAAGCACCTATGACCGCACAAGAACGTGCAATTCATCAACTGATTGATGAACTCACAAAATCATATTCTAATTATGATGAAGAGGTGCCTATTAATCACATTAAAAGAAAGTGTTACAAGACAACTGTTGGAAAAGTAGTTCCAGCTGATAGTGGTGAAACAGAGAGGCAACAACGTTACAAGCGTGCAGTCAAGAAGTCAACCAAACCAAATTAAGAGTAACAAATATTTTGTCCAAGATTTTATTTCTAATTCATGCATTCATTTTTTTTATCATTGCATTTCCTATTTTGCAATAGGTGTTTTGTTTTCTGACATTTTTATGCATTGAGGACAATTCATCCCTTAGGTTTGGGGGTGTGTTGTGCATATAGGTTGCATGAGATATATATGTTAACATTTGTTGTTTTGTCATTCATTTTGCCATGACATAAAACTGCCAAATAATTTCTAAACTTTGCTAAGTATATTTTTGTCTATGATGTTCGATGAGGATAATAACTCTTCGATAAATTTAGAAAATTGTGATAGTTGACTAGGTATGTTTAGCTTAGGATAGCTATTTGAAAATTGATCCTTAAGAGTAGAATGTCCTACTTATAAGTACAATTAGTTTATAATAGGTTTCTTTTAATAACTTAGGATTTATTGAACCAAAATTCAGTAAACTGGCAGTAACAAATAATGTTTACAATGGTAAAATACATAGTTTTACACTCTAATGTGGAACCTCCCAGGCCGTGTAACTTTCAAACAAGAGACACACGATCATGTTCGAGCCCGTGTCACATGCTCGTGTGCCAGGCCGTGTAACTCTCTGAGTTGCCCCATACGACCGTGTGCCAGGCCGTGTGTTAGGCCATGTAACTCACTGACATGAATACTAAGGAACTCTCATATGACACAAGGCCATGTGGCCAAGCCGTGTGCCTCACACGGCTAGGCACACGCCTGTGTTTCAAGCTCTGTGCACCCAAAACTACCTAAAAATCAAGCCATCTCAAAACCGTTCCACGCACAACTCTTCAACCCATTCATGCACCTAGTATATATAGGTACTAAAACATACTATATTTAACCACCAATTAACCATTCAAAACATAACATAACATCATGATTTTCCATCACAAAAAATGGTCAAGATGACCTTACTTATCAAGTCATACAAGTCCATCATATAAATATAAACTTCAAGAAATAAGCATAATAATTCAACCATTTAATACATTCATGAGCCATCAATACAAAAGACCTATACATGCCCTTATAAAACTAATCCATAATAATAAAAAAACTACTGAATTGATTGCTGGATACTGTGATAGATCTCCGACGAGCTTTCAATCAAATCGTGAAACACCCCCAAACCCGGCCCACGAGCCTTGACCAGATCTGGTATGTTCCTCGAGTAAAACGGTTCAAATTCGTTTGTTTCTTTGGAAAACTTTGAGTGATTGTAGAGAAAAATTTGATTTGGGTTCAAATTGAAAGCATCGTTATTTTCAAAGATTTCGTTTTGTTAAAACTTTAATGATATATTTCAAAACTATAAGTTATCGGAAAAAGTCGAGTCTTCAGAGTTTACTATTTAAATTGAAAATCATTTGTGTTTAGGTGTCAAAACGTTTGAAGATTTATTTTAAAGAAAAGTTGCTTAAACTTTAATTTGATAAGAATCGTGTCATAATAGAATAATTTAAGTGCATGCATAAACATTTCATATTAGTGGTATTATTACATCAATAACAAAACCCAAAATAAATCCAAAGTATTTAAAATGAATGAAAAGTCCAAATAAGATAAATTTCGTGCTGAGCATGGCCACCACTAAGTTCCTGCCGACCCGATCCATCTACTGAGTGTCACCTGAAAGGATTCCCACAACGGGGTGAGTCAAACAGACTCAATGTGTAACAGTGAACACAAAGTCCCAATGATTTAGGCATATCAGATCATACATAAACATATAGCAAATATAGATAATGATGCAATCCTGAACCCAAACCTAGATAGCCATTCGCTACACATCACCCGTACCAGCCATCACACCGTGGGGACTACTAAGTCGACCCTCCATCCGCTACACACCATCGAAGGCAGTCGCTGCAGACGACGTGCTCATCGCCCTTATATATATTGTGGCATAGCCACCAGATAATATTTTGTGACATGAGTCACCACATTCAGATTACGTAACATAAGCCACCACATTCAGATATTGTGGTATAAAACCACCATATCACTTCCCCTTTACATATCACCCATATGCCCCATATATCATACATATCATGCAAATATTATGCCCTATGCCTTATTCACATTCTTATAGTCTCACATATGTGCCATAACAGACATTCATGCTATCATAACTACAGTAGTAGTAAGTTACGTACCTGAGTACTTTGTACCATTGCATGGTACTCTTAGCCACATCTTACACATTCTTATTAACACATTAAAACATAACCATAAATCTATTAACGATTAGTGTGGGGTACACACCTGGTATTAATGCTTTATTGAAATCCCGAAAACCCGATCTAATGCTTTAGATCCTTAATTCCTACATTCGGCCAACACTTAGTATTTTAGCAAAAAGCCTATTCGGCTATAAGATCAAATCCCGAAGGATTTATCGCAACCATAGTCTTACCTTGCTGCCAATTTGATTACTAATCAGATCCCGAAAACTTGTGATGTTCCTTCTTGCAATCGGCTAGATACTATATCACTTAACTCGGTTAGTTTCGGCTTTTGAACATTTAAGAAATAGATCGGAATCCCTAAGTATGGCCTTGGCCGAATGTACATATGTACTTACCTTGTGGATCTAAATCCCGAAAATTATTACTTGCTCTTGATGATGTCGAGATCCCTATAGATATATGTTAGATTCGGCTTATCACACAAGATCTATTAAAATGGCCTATGGCCGAATATCACCTATAGCTTACCTTAGATCTTTAAAATCCCGAAACCTTCCTCCTTATAGTCGACTAGAGACAAATCCTGAAAAGATCCTTCATAGGTTCGGCCAAAGAGTAATATTGGGATTAGTTCTTCAGTTTTGGCAAAAAGAAAAAGATAGGAAATCGAACAGCATTCCATCTTACCTTTAATGTTGAAGTCGACAGTATTCCTTCTTGACACCACTTGAGATATTCGGCTATGGCTAGATGTTGATCACCCAAATTCCGGCTTTTTATCAAGTGAAGGAATCGGCTTTAAGAAAAGAAAAGAAAATTATAGGACTTTAGGGAAAATCGGTAAGACTAGGGAATCCTATTTTCGGCTTTTGGAGAATTGAAAAGAAGAAGAGAATGGTTTGCAGAGAGAATTCGGCAGAGGCTTAGTTGGAAAGAAAAGAAAGTAAATGGCTTTACTTTCCTTCCTTGGCTGAAAATATCACCCCAAGATCCCCCTACACGGCCAACTCTCCTTCCCCCTATCTCATCCCTTCTTTTTCTCCTATTTTCTCTCCTTATCACTTCATTTAAAATAATAGAAATAATCCCCCATTTATCTCTTACCTTAGCCGAATTTTTGAAGGCATTTAACTTGATCAAATACTCATCCCTCAAGTGCCCCATTGCCGTCCACCTCTCTTGCTCCTTGCAGCAAAATAAAATTCTTTTATCTACTTCCCATGCGACTCGAACCCAAGCCCTTTTCATATGGCGTCACTTACTAGGCCTTAAGTGGCGCCTTGCAGCCACTTTAACTAGCCCAATTTCATGTCCAAATTCCCTTACTAATTTTCTCAAGGCCTTATCAGACTTAGCTTCCTCTTTTAAACTTAAAATCGAATAATTTCTAAGGCATTTGACTACACACTAAGGTTCACAAAATTCACAAAACACATTCATAACATACAAAGGCATGCTACTTCATATAATTTAGTATAAGCTATAATCCAGGATATTACAATTCTACCCCCTTAAAATAATTTCGTCCTCGAAATTACCTGGCTGAAATAAGTGAGGGTATTGCTGTCGCATTGCTTCTTCTGGCTCCCACGAAGCTTCTTCCGATCCATGATTACGCCATAACACTTTGACTAGAGGAACTGACTTTCTCCGTAACACTTTCACATCTTGTTCCAGAATCTGAATTGGCTCCTCCTCGTAGGACAAATCTGGCCTTAGCTCCACCTCTTCAACCGGTACCACATGGGATGGATCCGACTGATAACGACGTAACATGGAAACATGAAATACGTCGTGCATCTGCTTCAATTCTGAAGGCAACTCTAACTGGTATGCCACTGGTCCAACTCGCTTCAATACCCGATAAGGTCCTATAAACCTTGGACTTAACTTCCCTTTGCGACCAAATCTCATTACCTTCTTCCAAGGCGACACTTTAAGAAACACTTGATCTCCCACATCAAATTCTATTTCCTTCCGCTGGAGATCCGCGTACGACTTTTGCCTATCAGATGCTTCCTTCAACCGTGCTCGAATCACACTAACCTTCTCTTCAGATTCCGCCACTAACTCTGGACCCAAAACTCGACGTTCTCCTAATTTCGTCCAATACGTAGGAGTGCGACACTTCCGTCCATACAGCGCTTCATATGGTGCCATCCGAATACTAGCTTGATAGCTGTTGTTGTATGCAAATTCCGCTAAAGGCAAATATTCTTCCCAACTTCCTCTGAAGTCTATCACACAACCTCTCAGCATATCCTCTAACACTTGGATTACTCGTTCAGATTGCCCATCCGACTGCGAATGAAAAGCCGTAGTGAAATCCAATCTGGTGCCTAAAGCTTGATGTAGTGCTTTCCAGAACCGAGACGTAAACCTTGGGTCCCTATCCGAAATGATTGATACCGGAACTCCATGCAACCTTACAATTTCCGCCACATATAACTTCGCCAACCTCTACAAAGAATAATCAACCCGCACAGGAATGAAATGCGTGGACTTTGTCAACCGATCCACTATCACCCATACCGAGTCCTTCTTAGTAGGCGTAAGGGGAAGCCCACTAACGAAGTCCATGGTGATTCTCTCCCACTTCCACTGCGGAAACTTTATTGGCTGAAGCAACCCTGACGGAACTTGGTGTTCAGCCTTAACTTGCTGACACGTCAAGCACTTGCCTACAAACTCTGTAACTTCCTGCTTAAGTCCAGGCCACCAAAACTGTTCCCTTAAATCTCGGTACAACTTACTATCTCCAGGATGCATAGCATAGGGGCTACTATGCGATTCTTGAAGAATTTTCCGCCTTAACTCCTCATTCTTCGGCATACAGACCTTACCCTTGAAACACAATACTTCCTCGTCATTAATACCATAATCTTCCAACTCCCCACTCTGCACCTGTCGTAGCTTAGCACTTAGATCGTCATCAATCAACTGTCCCTCTTTCACTTCATTCAACCACGTCGGCTTAACTTGTAGCTCTGCCAGTAGACTTCCATCATCATACAAGCTCAGATGTGCAAACATTGCCCTCAGATCCGACACTACCTTCCGACTTAGGGCATCTACCACTACATTTGCCTTGCCCGGATGATACTCTATTGAACAATCGTAATCCTTCAATAATTCAACCCACCTTCGCTGTCTTAGGTTCAACTCCTTCTGAGTCAACAGATACTTAAGACTCTTGTGGTCTGTGTAGATCACTGACTTTTCTCCATAAAGATAATGCCTCCACACCTTCAGAGCAAAGACCACCGCTGCCAATTCCAAATCATGCGTCGGGTAGTTAACCTCATGTGGTCTTAATTGTCGAGACGCATAAGCGACTACTTTTCCGTCTTGCATCAGAACACATCCTAATTTGGTATGAGAAGCGTCGCAATACACCACAAAATCCTTCCCTGCCTCCGGCTGAATCAAAACCAGAGCTTCAGTCAAAACCCTCTTAAGCTTCTCAAAACTCTCCTGTTGCTTTTCTGTCTATATGAAAGGTACTTCCTTTCTCAACAACTTCGTCAAAGGCGCGGCTAACAATGAGAACCCCTCTACGAACCTTCTGTAGTAACCTGCCAATCCCCAGAAACTACGAACCTCAGCCACCGACTTAGGTGGTTTCCAATCTAACACTGCCTCAATCTTCCTAGGATCCACCCTTATTCCTTCTGCAGACACTACATGTCCTAAGAACGCAACTTCCTTAAGCCAAAATTCACACTTGCTGAATTTGGCGTAGAGCTTCTTCTCCCCTTAATACTTGCAACACTAACCGAAGATGCTCGTCATGTTCTTCCTCCGACTTGGAATACACTAGGATGTCGTCGATGAACACAACGATGAACCTATCCAAGTATGGTTGAAAAATCCGGTTCATCATCCATGAACGCAGCTGGGGCATTCGTCAAACCAAACGGCATTACTACGAACTCAAAATGCCCATACCTTGTCCGGAAAGCAGTCTTATGGATATCTGCTTCCTTCACCTTAAGCTGATGATATCCAGACCTTAGATCTATTTGTGAGAAAACCGCTGCCCCCTTAATCTGATCGAACAAGTCGTCAATCCTCGGCAAAGGGTACTTGTTCTTGATAGTCAGCTTATTCAACTGACGATAATCTATGCACATACGCATAGTTCCGTCCTTTTTCTTCACAAACAAGACCGGTGCTCCCCATAGAGACACACTGGGTCGAATAAACCCACGATCAAGCAACTCTTGGATCTGAGCCTTGAGCTCAACCAACTCCTTGGGTGCCATTCTGTACGGAGCAATTGACACAGGAGCTGTACCATGTAGCAAATCAATTCCAAACTCCACCTCCTTATCCGGGGGTATTCCAGGTAATTCCTCCGGAAAGACATCCACAAAATCCCTTACTGTTCGGACTCCACTAACGCCCTCTTCCTTTGCATCCAACGCACTAACGAAAGCCAAGAATGCCTTGCATCCTTTCCGAACCATCTTATCAGCCTTTAGTGTTGAAACTACATTAGACAGGTAGTTTCTTCTTTCTCCTATCATAACTACTTCCTCATCCTCTAGGGTCCTTAACTCCATTCGCTTAGCTACACAATCCAATATAGCTCGATGCTCCACTAGCCAGTCCATGCCAAGTATGAGATCGAATTCTCCAAAAGGTAATTCCATTAGTCAGCCGGGAATACTACCCTTGAATCTCTAGAGGTACTTTCCGAAACATCTTATTCACCACTACAGTTTGACCTAACGGGCTTACTATGTCTAGAGTTTCAACTACTCTACATGCAACATAGGAATGGGTCGAGCCCAAATCAATCAAAGCAAAGTAAGGCTTGCCAAATACAAGGAATGTACCGGTTATGACGTCCGGCGCGTCTCCATCTTCCCTACGGTGAACTGCATACACCAAGCCCGGCTGTCTTGCCTCTGTATGACCAACACCTCTGCCAGGTGTTCCACATCCTCTTCCAGCACCATTTCCTCTACCATTCGGACCACGACCTCGCTGAGGCTGCTGTCCGCATCTTCCAGCCTGATTAAAACCCTGAGCTGCTGGTCGATTCCCATCCGGTTTCATAGGACAGTCCTTAATCATATGATCCTTGGACCCACACTTGAAACATCCTCCTGTCTTCTTCCAACACTCTCCTAGGTGCTTCTTTCCACACTGGTCACAGGTACGATACTGCCCTCCTGTCGCAGCCTGCTGACCTCGCGGCCCATCAACTCTAGGCCTCTTTTGGATATTCCCCGATGACCTTGATGGTCCAAATCTCTCTTCTGCTTATTCCGGTCTGTGTTCTGCCTCACTGAATCCTTAATTCCTTCGGCTACCTTAGCCTTCTCTACCAACACAGCAAATTCCCGCTCTTGCTGTGGGGCTATCAATAACCTCAGATCATCCCTCAGTCCGTCCTCAAACCGAACACACCGCTCATGCTCCGTAGCCACGATTCCTCGAGCATACCGGCTCAATCTTAGGAATTCAGCCTCGTACTCCGCCACGGACTTGTTCCCTTAAACCAGCCCCAGAAATGCCTTCCTCTGCGCATCTATATAATGAGCACCAACATACTTCTTCTGGTATGCCGCCTTAACATACTCCCAAGTGAGTTCCTCAGCCGTAGCACCATCCCGAACTGTGAGCCACCATTGATATGACTCATTGCGGAGAAGCGACACCATTCCTTTCACTTTCTCCTCAACCGTCAGATCCAACTCATCCATAATCCGTTCGGTTGCCTCCAACCAATACTCAGCAGTACTGGGTGCCACACCAGATACGCTACGGAACACCTCAGCTCCATTGGCTCGGAGTCGCTCAGGTACAGATTTCCGAGCTCCCATATTTCCACCTGCTCCAGCCACCATTTCCAGAACTCGCAGCACTGCCTGCGACACAGCATCATCCCCCGTCTGATCTTGCTGCTCAACACCAACAGCTGGTGGTGGGGGGGTGGTGGTGGTGGTACCTCATTTTCAGACCCTTGACCCGACCTAACGAGTTCCGACACAGTCATTCTGCCTCGACCACGTCCTCGCACATTACGACCACGTCCCCTAGAGCTCATGTCTACGATCGCGCTTTAATCTGATTTAAGAAATTTTATGTATTAGTATTTGTTCCACTTTTTATCAGCGAACAAATTTATGAAAAGAGCTTAATAGTAGTTCTTTCGATCAATCAAAGTTTCAAGTCTTCTACCTTAATTCACAGAAACACATCCATTCAGTAGTATCTACCATACACATTCACTCTTCAAACATTTTTGTCTGCTCCTATCCCAGGGGTATTTTCGTTATTTGTCCTACAGGGGTATTTTGGTAATAAATCGGGGTCAATTTAGAAATCTTAATAAATCAGGGCACTTTGAAATTTCAAAACTCTAGGGTATTTTTGAAAATTCTCTCAAATCAACGGTATGGCAGAAATTTTAGAAATCGGGGTTATTTTGGTAACTTCGTAAACCAGGGGTAATTTCGTAAATTTTCCAAATCAGGGTATCTTATTATTTTGCAAAAATAGGGGTTTCTAGTATTTTGAAAAATATCTTAGTAAAAGTCGAGGGTAGTATGGTAATAAAAAAAATTTTCCAAGCCAGGGGCATTTTAGTAATTTTACATCCAGGGGTATTTGAGTAATTTTGTAAATCAGGAATATTTCAGAAAAATTTTATAAAAATTGTTTTTACAAATCAAAAGGGTAATTTGAGGATTTTAAAACTAGGGTTTTATAAAAATATGGCTAGTCCCTTTCGGGTTTTAATTATTGAGTTTAGCCCGTGAATAAGTCCTCTTGGTTAGGGTGAACCATCACTACGCACCAGGTAGGATTCGAGTGGAGAGGAGGTGAGTCGCTAGGACTGCTTAAATACCAGGCTCCCACCGAAACCAATCCTAGACATGCGCACAATGGTTGCCACAGCGACTTAGTCACTGGTTTGTTTAATTAGGCATTAAAGTTTTATGTAATTGTTGGGGTAAACTAGTCCTATAGTTCAAGTACTTAATATACTAATCTACGTTCCATTTATACCCTTCTACAAATCATACTATAATCACACAATCGATAGGGGTACTTACCTGGTGGACTTCGGGTCGGAGACTTAGGTGCCATGCCAGAAAACCTGCTCAATTCCAAAAAGATTTTCCTAAAACTTATTTGGGCTCGATTTGAAAACGTTGTGGGCTTTAAACACAAGGCTGAGAGTTTTAAAACTGGGCTCTGATACCAAACTAAAACACCCCCAAACCCGGCCCACGAGCCTTGACCAGATCTGGTATGTTCCTCGAGTAAAACAGTTCAAATTCGTTTGTTTCTTTGGAAAACTTTGAGTGATTGTAGAGAAAAATTTGATTTGGGATCAAATTGAAAGCATTGTTATTTTCAAAGATTTCGTTTTGTTAAAACTTTAATGATATATTTCAAAACTATAAGTTATCGGAAAAAGTCGAGTCTTTAGAGTTTACTATTTAAATTGAAAATCATTTGTGTTTAGGTGTCAAAACGTTTGAAGATTTATTTTAAAGAAAAGTTGCTTAAACTTTAATTTGATAAGAATCGTGTCATAATAGAATAATTTAAGTGCATGCATAAACAGTTCATACTAGTGGCCTTATTACATCAATAACAAAACCCAAAATAAATCCAAAGTATTTAAAATGAATGAAAAGTCCAAATAAGATAAATTTCATGCTGAGCATAGCCACCACTGTAATATCCCGAAATTGGGTCTAGTAGAATTGGACCTTGGGCTTCAGGAAAAATTTGTGTATCATTTTGTTACTTGTGTTAGCTCGGGTATAATTTTTATTGTGGGCTTAGTATGGTTATGTGAAGGTTTGGATTTAGTTACGAAGTTAGAATAATTCTTAGTATTGAATATTTAGTGAAGTGGATTAGGTGAACTTGACACTTAAGTTAATTTAAGTGTTAAATTAAAGCACATGAGGAGTTAGTGGCATAGTGGATAAGGAGCTTGAAAGGTTGCTTGAGGGAAGTGGTTCGAGTAGCATAGAAAGCATATTGAGGATTTTATTTTTTTGTACATTCTAGCATTGATGGACGGTCAAACTTTATTATGGTAAGTTAGACTTTAGATTTTATGGCAAGTTGAATAGCAAAATAGGAAAGCTTGTATTTTGGGATAAGAATCAACAGGTTAAGGTAGGATAAGGGGACAAAGGGCTTGGATGATGGAAAGTTGTTTTGGAAATATTTTTATGGTCATTTTTTCCATGAATGTGGACGGCTTCTTGGACTATGGGGGTTGGCTTAAGTTTTGTGAGTGAATAGGAGGAAATAGGGAGAAAATTAGGAGTATGTTTAATTCAAAATTGTTGACAAGAGGCTTGAATGTTGGAGAATGTTTTGGAAACTCTTTGATGGCCTTTAGTCCATGTATTTGGACGGTTTTGGAGCTTAGGGGGGAGTGACCGAATTTTGTAATGTTGATTTCTAGTTGGCGCCAAAATTTCTTTTTGTTATTGGTCATATTCGGTTAGTTAGGAAATACTTTGCATTTCTTGTTTTGAGCCATATCAAATCCCTTTTGAACTTTACCAATTTTTCTCTTGAGTGCATCAAAATGAATCAAAATCGAATGTCCTTTAGTGTTTGTTGTTTTTCTTCATAGGCATTTGGCCGAAACCATTTGGAACTTCCCTCTCTTCTTTCAATTCTTTGTAGCCGAAAAGAACCTCTAATGGTTCTCATCTTTCTTTTCTTTACTTCTCATATTTGTTAACACTTACAAATATTCTTTTACTCTCTTTTGGCCGAACCTCTTTCTTCCCCAAATTCTCTTTTCTTTTCTTCCATTGTTGCTTAAGCCGAATCCTCCCTCTCTTATTTCTATTTTCTTTGCTACTCACATACTTCATTTCTTTCTAGCCACAAATCAATTGCTTTCTTCTTTCAAAACCATAGCCGAAACTCCCCATACTCTTTTTGTTTTGTCTTGGCCGAATATTAACAAGGGTAGGCTTCATTTTGGGTTTTCTTCAATTGGTTTTGGAAGATAGACTCTTCGGGACTTTGGAAGCAATCGTTCTAAACCTTAATTCTTTGACAACCGTTTTGGGGTAAGTCTATAGGTAAGACTTAGTATTTCATTCGATGATCTTTCGGGATTTGATGGTATAGCCGAATGGTTTTGCTTATAGTTTTGTGGTTAGGCCGAATGTTCTTAGTGCCATAAAAGGTGTTCTTTTATGTGTAGCTAAAGGAAGGGAACTCAGAGTGTGATTCGGGATTTGGTAGGAGACCAAATTGGCTTTAAGGGAGAAAGAAGAACCACGTTTCGAGATTGTGTTAGATTCGAGTAGTTCGGGATTTCACTAATAGTCAGGTGTGTGATTAACCCACCGTTTTCTGGGTTTTTGTTATATTTGTATGTGTTGATTATGTACTAACAAATACAGTAAAAGTTATGAGATAAATACCCTTAAAGGGGTATGTCGATAATCCGGTAAGTACCAAACTTGATGATATGTGATTATTAATATGAATATGTGTTATGACTATGCTTGATGAACATGCTCATGCATCATTATTATATCATTATTTATGTTACATGTGCATGGGTTGGGATATGATATGAAAGAAGGTACGGGTGTACTTCGAGTACGTGGTTTGATGTTAGCCTTGAGCTACATCGTGGATTGACGTTGACTAAGGTCACGTTGTGGATTAATTGCAATTTAGTTCGCGTGGCTTGATGAGTGGCTATGTGCCTCATCGTGGTTGATATCGGCTATGTGCCATATCGTGGTTGATGAGTGACTATGTGTCCCATCGTGGTTTTGGTGTTAGCTACGGCTACATCGTGGATTGGCGCTGACCGAGGTCGCGTTGTGGATTATTGTGCCTAATTGCACGTGGACGGCATTGATTGCCTTTTGGAGTAAAAAGGAGAGGGTGATTTGATAATCCCCTGGTGTGTGGTGGCTGGATACGGGGGTGTGTAGAGGATGGACCTAGGTTGGGTTGGGTGCATTTTGCATAATCTCAATGGATATGTGAATTAATGTGAAAATGGGCCAAGCCCAGTTTATAAATATGGATCAGTGTGGAAATGGGTTAAGCCCGATATGTGGAATTATGGGGTTAATTACCCTGTTACCTAATATGTGATATGAATGTGGGCCAAGCCCAGAATGTGGTAATATGTGAATATGAAATTTTGTTATCTGATATATGGATTAATATGTGGTTAACATGTGGGTGGAATTCAGTGGGTTAATTACACACTGAGTCTGTTTGACTCACCCAATTTTTCTCAAACCTTTCAGGTGATGCATAAAGCTTGGACCGGTTTGGAGTGAATACGAGGTGGCCCATGCAAAAGAGGATTTTCTTTATACAATTTATGTTTCAATATTTTAAGTATTTAATTATTGTAATAAGGGCCATTTTAAGCATTTAAGAATTTTTATTATGTTTTAAGTTAAATTGTCGATTATATTATTATTTGAAAATGTTTTATTTTAAACAACTTAATTTTATTTGGAACTTTAATTACACAATGTTTTAGTAAAGACAACAAATCTTTTATGTTTTAAACTCTAAGTCAAAAGTTTTTCAAACGTTTTTCCGCAGTGGCATTTCAAATTCGGTCACACAAATGGGCCGGGTTTGGGGTGTTACAAATTGGTATCAGAGCCCAGTTCAAAACTCGACTTTTAGGGTTTTGGGCCCAAAAACATTTTTTTAAATGGGCTTTTCAAAGATTTGGGCTTTCACAAATTTTTCAAGTTTATTCTGGCATGGCACCTGTATCTCCGACCCGAAGTCCACCTGGTAAGTACCTCAAATTGTTGTGTGAATTATTATATGATTGGTATGTAGGCATAATTGGGCTCGTAGATTAGAAGATTAGGGCTATTGAACCCTAGGGCTAGTGCACTCAAACACATGCATAAGACTTAAAAACAACCGAACAAACCTGTGAAGTAAGTCGCCGAGTTCGGGTGTGGAACCATTGTGCGCATGTCTAGGAGTGGATTCGGTAAGAGCTTGGTATTTAAGTAGTCCTAGCGACTCACCTCCTCTTTATTCGAATCCTACCTGGTGCGTAGCTACGGTTCACCCTAACCAAGACGACTTATTCACGGGTTAAACCCGATAACTAAAACCCGAAAGGGACTAGCCATACTGTTTTATAAAGATCTTAGTTTTAAAAATTACCCCTCTGATTTATAAAATCCTTTCAGACTTGAGAATTTTTCGAAATACACCCGATTTGCAAAATTACTAAAATACCCCTAAGCGGTAAAATTACTAAAATGCCCTTGGTTTCTAAAATTTCCATACTATCCTCAATTTTAATAAGATTTTCTTACTTTGCAAAAGTATCCAAAAAAAAACCTATTTTGTGAAAACTCAAGATACCCTGATTTGGGAAAATTTACGAAAATGCCCCTAACTTTCAAAATACCGAAATAACCCCTGAATTTTAATTTTTTTTAATATCTTGATTTGGAAAATCTTTCTTTCAAAAATATCCATGAGTTTGGAAAATTTTGAAATGACTTTTGGTGATTTTTTTTACCCCGGTTTATTACCAAAATACCCCTGTAGGGAAAAATGACGAAATTACCCCTGGGTTGGGAATGGACAAGGATGCCCATAGTAGCATGGTAAATGTTGTGGATGAGTGAATGTGTTTCTATTGATGTGAATGAATGTGTCTCTATCGAGATAGATGAATGTGATTCTCTGAGCTAGAGTAGTGAACTTAAACTGAACTTTTGTGTGATCGAAAGAACTACTTCTAAATACTTTCTTTCATAAAAATTGTTGCGGTTAGTAAGTGGAACAAAATTCTGATGCATAAAACTTCTTAATTAGATTAAATCGTGACGTTAGAAATGAGTTCTAGGGGACGTGGTCGTCGTGGACGTAGTAGAGGTAGAATGGCAGTATCGGAATCGGTAGGGTCTGGCCATGGGTCAGAAAATGAAGTACCGCCGCCAGCAGTGGGGGCGGAGGATCAAGATCAGACAGGAGGCGATGACGCAGTATCGCGTGCCATGTTGCGAGTGCTCGAGCGAGTGGCAGGAGCTAGTGTAGGAAGCAGAGCTCGAAAGTCAGTGTCGGAGCGACTCAGGTCGAACGGGGCTAAAGTTTTTAGAGGAATATCTGGAGTAGCTCCGAATGTGGCAGAGTATTGGATTGAAGTAGTCGAAAGAATAATGGACGATTTGGACTATACCGATGAGGAAAAGCTGAAAGGTACTGTTTCGTTGCTCCGGGACGAAGCTTATCGATGGTGGCTCACTGTCAGACAAGGTGTTCTGACAGATCGATTGGATTGGGATTATTTTAATGTTAAATTTGAAGGAAAGTACGTTGGAGACAGTTACTTGGACTCGCAAAGAAAGGCGTTTCTCAACTTGGTGCAAGGAAGTAAGTCGGTAGCGGAGTACGAAGCGAAATTTGTGCGATTAAGTCAGTACGCCAAAGGGATCGTGACCACTGATTATGAAAGGTGTGTATGGTTCGAAGATGGGTTACGAGATGAGTTGCGAATGTTGATTGCTCCGCAAAGAGAAAAGGACTTTGCTGTTCTAGTGGAGAAAGCTCGGATCGCTGAAGAAGTTAAGAGGACTGTAAGGGAGAACCGAGAAAAGGATAGGAATTGGAACAAGAGGAGTTTTGGCCCAGCAAAATCACCGGAAGACTTTAAGAAAAGACCAAGGGTTGAGAATTCTGTACGTGCACCTGTACCAGTTGCTGTGAATCGGAATCGTTTATGTGCTCAGTGTGGGAGAACTCACAGAGGAGAGTGTTGGGGTAATAGTAAGGAATGTTTCCGGTGTGGATCTAAGGCTCATTTAGTTAAGAATTGTCCTCAGACAACGAAGGTTCGTGGTCCAAACCATGGAGGAAATGGTTCTAGCCGAGGTCGTGGAACACCCGGTAGAGGTGCTGAAGGTTCGGATGTGGGACAACCAAGGATGTGATAGCGGGTAAGTTCCTTGTTTGGCTTTAGAGATAGCTCATTCTTGTGTTGCTAGTGAAGTGCTTGAAACCTTGGATGCGAACTTAGGAACTGTGCCTAGAAGATAAGATAGTTTTATTAAGATCAGAGTGCGCAGCATAAGCGTAGTGTGATGAGTAGGATTGCAAGACTGCTAGTTAGTAAGTAATTTCGAGGACGAAATTTCTTTAAGGAGGGTAGAATTGTAATATCTCGAAATTGGGTCTAGTAGAATTGGACCTTGGGCTTTAGGAAAAATTTGTGTATCATTTTGTTACTTGTGTTAGCTCGGGTATAATTTTTATTGTGGGCTTAGTATGGTTATGTGAAGGTTTGGATTTAGTTACGAAGTTAGAATAATTCTTAGTATTGAATATTTAGTGAAGTGGATTAGGTGAACTTGACACTTAAGTTAATTTAAGTGTTAAATTAAAGCACATGAGGAGTTAGTGGCATAGTGGATAAGGAGCTTGAAAGGTTGCTTGAGGGAAGTGGTTCGAGTAGCATGGAAAGCATATTGAGGATTTTATTTTTTTGTACATTCTAGCATTAATGGACGGTCAAACTTTATTATGGTAAGTTAGACTTTAGATTTTATGGCAAGTTGAATAGCAAAATAGGAAAGCTTGTATTTTAGGATAAGAATCAAGAGGTTAAGGTAGGATAAGGGGACAAAGGTCTTGGATGATGGAAAGTTGTTTTGGAAATATTTTTATGGTCATTTTGTCCATGAATGTGGACGGCTTCTTGGACTATGGGGGTTGGCCTAAGTTTTATGAGTGAATAGGAGGAAATAGGGAGAAAATTAGGAGTATGTTTAATTCAAAATTGTTGACAAGAGGCTTGAATGTTGGAGAATGTTTTGGAAACTCTTTGATGGCCTTTAGTCCATGTATTTGGACGGTTTTGGAGCTTAGGGGGGGAGTGACCGAATTTTGTATTGTTGATTTCTAGTTGGTGCCAAAATTTCTTTTGCTTATTGGTCATATTCGGTTAGTTAGGAAATACTTTGCATTTCTTGTTTTGAGCCATATCAAATCCCTTTTGAACTTTACCAATTTTTCTCTTGAGTGCATCAAAATGAATCAAAATCAAATGTCCTTTAGTGTTTGTTGTTTTTCTTCATAGGCATTTGGCCGAAACCATTTGGAACTTCCCTCTCTTCTTTCAATTCTTTGTAGCCGAAAAAAACCTCTATTGGTTCTCATCTTTCTTTTCTTTACTTCTCATATTTGTTAACACTTACAAATATTCTTTTACTCTCTTTTGGCCGAACCACTTTCTTCCCCAAATTCTCTTTTCTTTTCTTCCATTGTTGCTTAAGCCGAATCCTCCCTCTCTTATTTCTATTTTCTTTGCTACTCACATACTTCATTTCTTTCTAGCCACAAATCAATTGCTTTCTTCTTTCAAAACCATAGCCGAAACTCCCCATACTCTTTTTGTTTTGTCTTGGCCGAATATTAACAAGGGTAGGCTTCATTTTGGGTTTTCTTCAATCGGTTTTGGAAGATAGACTCTTCGGGACTTTGGAAGCAATCATTCTAAGCCTCAATTCTTTGACAACCGTTTTGGGGTAAGTCTATAGGTAAGACTTAGTATTTCATTCGATGATCTTTCGGGATAGTATTTCATTCGATGATCTTTCGGGATTTGATGGTATAGCCGAATGGTTTTGCTTATAGTTTTGTGGTTTGGCCGAATGTTCTTAGTGCCATAAAAGGTGTTCTTTTGTGTGTAGCTAAAGGAAGGGAACTCAGAGTGTGATTCGGGATTTGGTAGGAGACCAAATCGGCTTTAAGGGAGAAAGAAGAACCACGTTTCGAGATCGTGTTAGATTCGAGTAGTTCGGTATTTCACTAATAGGCAGGTGTGTGATTAACCCACCGTTTTCCGGGTTTTTGTTATGTTTGTATGTGTTGATTATGTACTAACAAGTGCAGTAAAAGTTATGAGATAAATACCCTTAAAGGGGTATGTCGATAATCCGGTAAGTACCAAACCTGATGATATGTGACTATTAATATGAATATGTGTTATGACTATGCTTGATGAACATGCTCATGCATCATTATATTATATCATTATTTATGTTACATGTGCATGGGTTGGGATATGATATGAAAGAAGGTACGGGTGTACTTCGAGTACGTGGTTTGATGTTAGCCTTGAGCTACATCGTGGATTGACGTTGACTAAGGTCACGTTGTGGATTAATTGCAATTTAGTTCGCGTGGCTTGATGAGTGGCTGTGTGCCTCATCGTGGTTGATATCGGCTATGTGCCATATCGTGGTTGATGAGTAACTATGTGTCCCATCGTGGTTTTGGTGTTAGCTACGGCTACATCGTGGATTGGCGCTGACCGAGGTCGTGTTGTGGATTATTATTGTAACACCCCAAACCCGGACAAGACACCACGCCCGAATCTGGTATGTTACGGGGAAAACGTACTTGAGATCAAAGTGTGTAGTGAAAAGTGAGTTTATTTCATTTAAAGTTTCAAGTAGTTTCTGAGTGTTACTTAAAACATTTTTAACTTGGTAGAAAATTTAGTTTGATTTGAAAATCATTTGAGTTTACTTAATATCAAAACAAGTATAATACCCGATGGTATAATTGAAAACACATTGCGTTACAGTTTTGAAAACGTTGTCTTTCCAAGTTTTAGTAAAATTCATACCAACTTATTTTGTTAAAGCATGTTAAAAATCTATCTTAAAGCATAAACATCATAGAACATAATTTAAAGGCCTTTTACAATCCAAAATAAAACCCAAATAAAAGTAATTAAACTAAAGTACCCAAATGTTAGAGTCTGAGTAAAACTTTATTAAACATGGCATGAGTACCCCGAGTCCATTCCGGCTCCATGTCCGCGTCTACGAGTCACCTGAAATGTCAAAGGAGAGGGTGAGTCGAATGACTCAGTGCGTAAATCCCGCTCCCGGTAAAAAAACATGCTAACACACATCATACATAGCAACATAATTAATGCAACCCGATCCTAACCATCCGTATCGCCTTTTCTACCCCGTGTGGTACCAAACCACTGGTGGTGCCAAACCACTGGTGACATATAGTCACAATGTGTTACCAAAACACTGGTGTCCAAAAGACTCAATATCCGTCAATGTGGTGCCAAACCACTGGTGTCCCAAAGACACGATTGTGATACCAAATCACTGGTGACCGAAGTCACAAATCAATTGATGGGGCCAACCCATCGTGTGATACCAAATCACTAGCAGACGATTCCATATCTCAAGTGGGGCCAACCCACGGTGGTGCCAAACCACAGGGACGAGTCGCAATGAGGTGCCAAACCTCTGGTGTCCCAAAGACACAAATGTGGTACCAAACCACTGGTGACCGTAGTCACAATAATCGAGTGATGGGGCCAACCCATCGTGTGATACCAAATCACTGGCGTCAATCCCTCAATACCGCCTTGTGGGGCCAACCCACTGTGGTGCGAAACCACGGGGACGAGACGCTGAGGTGCCAAACCTCTGGAGGTGCCAAACCTCTGGAGGTGCCAAACCTCTGGTGACCCAAAGTCACAAAGTGTGTTACCAAAACACTGGTGCTCGTCAGCACAAAATATCACTGCCCCCTCCACTCATATCACCCATCAACATACCATACTCATGTGATCATGCATATCATACAAGTCATGCATATCATGCTAATATGTTTAACTTCATATCCCATATCACATATATCCATAGCCATGGTATCATATAGATCATCAGTAAACTCATAATAATAATACTGACTTACCCGAGTCCAAGATCATACCCATTAGGGTATCATATCAATCAGCACTGTTTCATTAATTATCACACAGGTTATCAATCATATTACTAAATAGAAGTGTGTTAGTTTACACACCTGGTATAACGAAGGCCTTAATCCCAAAGAAACGATCTATAATCTTTAAACTCCTTGCTCCCTTCACCTGATTTGGTTTCCTACCAAATCTCGAACCAAATAGTGGTTCCCTTTGACAATCGTCCAACCTATAAAGAAGAAACTATTAATCTCTTGAAGCTTTGACTAAACGAGAACTAAGAGAATAAACTAACAACAATACCAACCCTTACCAATCAGTTAACAGAAACAGGAGACTCCTCTTGTTTGCTTCCAAAATCCAAGGATCCTATAACGAGATGATTCACAAACGATTAACACTCTTCCAAAGTTACCATATTCGGCTCTTAATCAAACCCGAATCGATTAAGAACAGAAAGAGAAAAGAAATGGCCATACGGCCAAACACTTACCCAACACCCAAGATCGATCAACCAACAAGATCACCCTTCACTAATATTCGGCCAAGAGAGGGAGCTATTAGAAGGGAGAAAAGATTCTGCCAACACCTTAAAAGAAAGAAAAGAGAATTGTCTTTAGATGTTTAACACACCTGTGTTCGGTTCTGAATGAGAGAAGAGAGAAAACAAATGTGAGATGAGAGTAGAGTGAGAATGGAATTTCGGCAAGATGGTTTAAGAGAAAGAGAAAAATCGGCAACAATAGAAGAGAGGTTCGGCTTAAGATTTTGGGAAGCAATGAAATGATGGGAATATTTTGGGAGATAACTTTCGGTTTACACAAATGAAAAGAAGAAAGAAACTAGAAGAGCCTTCGACCAACAACACAAAATGTAAAGAAAACCAATTACAAAATTCGACAAATAGAGTTGCTTGGGGTTTCGGTTTCAAGAAGCAAAAGTGGGAGAGTTTTACTTGAAATTCGGTTTAGGCAAGTGACAAAAAGAAAAAGAATTTTAGCTTACCACATTTGACCGAAAGCAACCAAAATGCTAAAGTGGAATTCGGCACTACCCACACCCTCACTAACCAAGCCGTCACTCCCCCATGAAGCATCCAAGTTTCGGCCAACATCTCAACCACTCCTCAATATTCGGCCATATCCCCCCCATGCATTCACATCCTCACATTCAATTTAGTTGACCAAGTCTTTCTCTTAAAGTTCCTCTCCACCTTGCATTTGAATGGTATGACTTGGTCCAAGGTAGAATTCAACTTGCCTTCAACCTCTTCCCCCATGCCGTCCAAAATTAAAGCCAAAATGGGGACTCTGCAGCTCGAACACTAGACCTCCACCCCATGTAGATGACGCCACACTCAGCTCCAAGTGGCGCCTTGCTCTGCCACTTTGCCAGCTCTTCACTTGTGCAACAAAACACCAAAGAAAACTCTTATACCCCAGTTCCAACGGCTCCCCTCCTATAAAGCCTAAAAACTAAAATTCTCCCATTCACTCAGGCATACTCTTAGCCCACAATCAAGCCCCCAAAACATAGAAATAGCAACATGGCACACCAACACATGCAATATCATGCAACAACAAAATAGCCCCTAAGCCGGGATATTACAGTTCTACCCCCCTTTAAAATAATTTCGACCTCGAAATTACCTGATCAGAAGAGTTGCGGGTATTGCTGTCTCATCATATCCTCGGGTTCCCACGTAGCTTCTTCTACGCCATGATTCCGCCAAAGTACCTTAACCAAAGGCAAAGACTTCCTACGCAGAACCTTCACATCCCGATCAAGAATCTGCACAGGTTCCTCTTCCATAGTCAAGTCTGGATTTACCTCGATCTCTTCCACTGCTACCACATGTGACGGATCTGAACGATAACGCCGAAGCATCGATACGTGGAAAACGTCGTGAATCTGACTTAGCTCCGCTGGCAACTCAAGCTGATACGCCACTGGTCCAACTCGCCTCAATACCTTATACGGCCCAATAAACCTCGGACTTAGCTTGCCTTTCCTTCCGAACCTCAACACTTTCTTCCACGGTGAAACCTTCAGAAAAACCCGATCCCCCACAGCAAACTCTATGTCTCTCCGCTTAAGATCGGCATAAGACTTCTACCGGTCCGAAGCTTCCTTCAATCGAGACTGAATCAACTTAACCTTGACGTCGGTCTCAGCAACCAACTCGGGTCCCAACAACTGACGTTCACCTAACTCCGTCCAACACGTAGGTGAGCGACACTTCCTACCATACAACGCCTCATACGGTGCCATCTTGATGCTCGCTTGGTAACTGTTGTTGTAGGCAAACTCAGCTAATGGTAGAAACTCCTCCCAACTACCTCTGAAATCCAGGACACAACCTCTCAGCATATCCTCTAAGATCTGAATAACCCTTTCTGATTGACCGTCAGACTGCGGGTGAAAAGCCGTGCTGAAATCCAAACGAGTACCCAGTGCCTGATGCAACGCTTTCCAGAACTTTGACGTAAATCTAGGATCCCTATCCGAGATTATCGAAACTGGCACGCCGTGCAACCTCACTATCTCTGACACATACAGCTTCGCTAGCTTCTGAAGTGAGTAGTCAACCCTCACCGGAATAAAGTGAGCTGATTTAGTCAGACGATCCACCAATACCCAAACTGAATCCTTCTTGCTTGGCGTAAGCGGTAATCCACTGACGAAATCCATGGTTATCCTTTCCCACTTCCACTGAGGAATCTTCACAGGCTGAAGCAAACCTGACGACAACTGATGTTCAGCCTTGACCTGCTGACATGTCAGACACTTCCCAACAAACTCTGTCACCTCTTTCTTCAAGCCAGGCCACCAAAACTGCTCTCTAAGATCCCTATACATCTTACTACCTCCAGGATGCATAGCATAAGGACTGCTATGTGCGTCCTGAAGAATCTTCTGCCTCAGCTCAACATCTTTAGGCATACAAGCCTTACCTTGGAAACACAGAACCTCATCACTAGACAAGTTGTAACCCTCCAAACCACCATCCTGCACTTATAACCTTCGCGCACTCAGAACCTCATCTTCTAACTGTTTCTCTCTGATCTGCTCAACCCAAGTAGGCTTAACCTGTAACTCTGCCAGAATACTCCCGTCGTCATACAAACTCAAATGGGCAAACAATGCTCTTAAGTCCGAAACAACCTTACGGCTCAATGCGTCTGCCACCACATTAGCCTTGCCCGGATGATACTCAATCGAACAGTCGTAATCTTTAAGCAACTCAACCCATCTGCGCTGCCTCAAATTTAAATCTTTCTGAGTCAGTAGATACTTCAGACTCTTATGATCTGTGTAGACTATCGATCTCTCTCCATACAAGTAGTGCCTCCAAATCTTTAAGGCGAAGACTACAGCCGCTAGCTCCAAATCGTGCGTCGGATAGTTGATCTCATGCGGCCTCAGCTGTCGAGAAGCGTAAGCCACAACCTTACCTTCTTGCATCAGCACACAACCCAATCCCGTATGTGATGCATCACAGTATACTGTGAATTCCTTACCAGCCTCAGGTTGAATTAGAACCGGAGCCTCAGTCAAAATCTTCTTTAACTTATCGAAGCTTTCCTACTGTTTCTCAGTCCATACAAACGGAACTTCTTTCCTTAACAACTTAGTCATGGGCGCTGCTATCAACGAGAAACCCTCAACAAACCTTCGGTAGTATCCGGGCAAACCCAGAAAACTCCGAATCTCCGCCACTGACTTAGGCGGCTTCCAATCCAAAACTGCCTCAATCTTACGAGGATCTACTCGAATACCCTCAGCCGACACTACATGACCCAAGAAAGTCACTTCCCTAATCCAAAACTCGCACTTACTGAACTTAGCATAAAGCTGCTTTTCCCTCAAAATCTGCAACACCACTCGCAAATGCTTATCATGCTCTTCCTCTGTCCTTGAGTACACCAAGATGTCGTCTATGAAAACCACGACGAACTGATCCAGATACTACTGAAACACCCTATTCATCATATCCATAAACGCTGCCGGTGCGTTAGTCAGCCCGAACAGCATTACCAGAAATTCGTAGTGCCCATACCGAGTCCGAAATGCTGTCTTATGGATATCAGCCTCCTTGACCTTTAACTGGTGATACCCAGACCTCAAGTCGATCTTCGAGAATATCGCAGCCCCCTTCAGCTGATCAAACAAGTCATCTATCCGTGGCAACGGATACTTGTTTTTAATCGTCAGCTTATTCAACTGGCGGTAGTCTATACACATCCGCATTGTACCATCTTTCTTCTTAACAAAAAGTACCGGCGCACCCCACGGCGAAACACTTGGCCTAATAAAACCCCGATCCAATAACTCCTGGATCTGAGCCTTAAGCTCCACCAATTCCTTTGGCGCCATCCTATACGGAGCTATAGACACTGGCGCAGTTTCGGGTAACAGATCTATCCCAAACTCTACCTCGCGATTCGGCGGCAAACCCGGAAGCTCCTCAGGAAACACATCAGCAAATTCCTTAACAGTACGAACCTTCTCTACAGCAGACTCTTTAGCCTCCAAAGCATACACATGAACCACATACGCTTCACAGCCCTTCCTGACCATCTTCTCCGCTTTCAAAGCAGATACCACATTTGATAAGTAATCCCTCCTATTACCTATCATATCCACCTCATCACCCTCAACCGTCTTAAGAACCATGCGCTTGGCCGCGCAATCCAACCTCGCCTGGTACTTGACCTACCAGTCCATCCCAAGAATCAGATCGAACTCCCCAAACGGCAGTTCCATCAGATCAGCAGCAAACACTACCCCTTGGAGTTCTAGGGGTACATCTCTAAATAGTTTATCTACTACTACAGAGTGACCTAAAGGGCTAATTACAGTCATCTGCCTAGAAGATATCTCAGAGTCTAGATCCATGGTCTCTACTATACTACTGGCAACATAAGAGTGCGTTGAACCCACATCAATCAAAGCAGTATAAGGAGAACCAAAGATCAAGAACGTACCAGTTATGACGTCCGGTGCGTCGCCCTCCTCTCGGCGCCTCGCAGCATACACTAACCCAGGCTGTCTGGCATCAGAACTACCCGCACCTCTGCCCGGTGCTCCACGGCCCCGACCAGAACCATTACCACCTCTGCCATTACCACGGCCCCTCTGCTGTGGCGGTCCACTACCCCTGAACTGATTACGGCCCTGACTCTCAGACTGAATCCTAGCCAACCTACGCGGACAGTCCCTCACGCGATGATCCAGAGAACCACACTCGAAGCAACCTTTTCCTCCGGTCCAGCAACCACCCCAATGAGATTTCCCACACTGGTTACACTACGGAGGTCCCTGCCTAGCAGCAACAAACCTAGCTGACTGATTCGGCCCACTCGGTCTAGCCCTCTTCTGCGGATTACCCGATGACCCAGAAGACCCAAAGCTCCTCTTATGCCTATTTCTGTCCATACCCTGCCCCACTGACTCCTTAACACCCTCGGCTACCTTAGCCTTCTCAACTAAGACAGCAAACTCGCGCTCCTGCTGTGGAGTAATCAGCAGTCTCAATTCGTCTCGCAGACCATCCTCGAAACGAACACACCTCTCATGTTCAGTGGCCACAATGCCCCTGGCATACCTACTCAGCTTCAAGAACTCAGCCTCATACTCCGAAACAGATTTACTCCCCTGAACAAGCCTCAGAAATGCCTTTCGCTGGGAGTCAATATAACTAGCTTCAATGTATTTCTTTTGATATGCAGCCCTGAAATAATCCCATGTCAGATCCTCTGCTTCCACACTGTCCCAAACTGTGAGCCACCACTGATATGACTCATCCCGGAGAAGCGATACGATGCCCTTCAGCTTCTCTTCAGCAGTTAAGTCCAGATCATCCATGATCCGCTCAGTTGCCTCCAGCCAATATTCAGCAGTGCTGGGAGCAACACCAGATACACCTCGAAAGAATTCGGCCCCGTTTACCCGGAGTCGCTCAGGCACAGATTTCCTAACTCCTGCGCCACCACCTACTCCAGCTACCCTTTCCAACACTCGCAGCATCGCCTGTGACACTGCATCGTCTCCAGTCTGATCTTGGAACTCACCACTTCCAGCTGGTGGCGGAACCGGTATCTCGTTTTCTGAACCCTGACCAGATCCTACGGGCTCAGAAACTGTCATCCTACCCCTACCTCGTCCACGAGTATTACGACCACGTCCGCCTCGAGTGCTCATGTCTAATATCTCTACGTATATGATTTAAGAGTTTTATGCATCAGTATTTATTCCACTGTTTTAAGGCAAGTCTTATGAATATTAAAGAGGATTTGTTCTCACGAGTTCACAGAGTCCTATCAGTTTCAATCTCTAAAGTAGTATACTATTGCTAATCATCAAATCACATCCAACCAAATCACAAGCAATAGTACGGGGTACTTACCTGGGCGAACTGGTGCCGGAGACTCGGTGCCATGCCTTACAAACCATATATTTAAAAAAAACAAAGACTATCAAACAAACTTTTAAAACGTTTTGGGCCTTGGGCCCACAGCCGAGCCTTTGAACTTAGCTCTGATACCACAATTGTAACACCCCAAACCCGGACAAGACACCACGCCCGAATCTGGTATGTTACGGGGAAAACGTACTGGAGATCAAAGTGTGTAGTGAAAAGTGAGTTTATTTCATTTAAAGTTTCAAGTAGTTTCTAAGTGTTACTTAAAACATTTTTAACTTGGTAGAAAATTTAGTTTGATTTGAAAATCATTTGAGTTTACTTAATATCAAAACATAGTATAATAACCGATGGTATAATTGAAAACACATTGCGTTACAGTTTTGAAAACGTTGTCTTTCCAAGTTTTAGTAAAATTCATACCAACTTATTTTGTTAAAGCATGTTAAAAATCTATCTTAAAGCATAAACATCATAGAACATAATTTAAAGGCCTTTTACAATCCAAAATAAAACCCAAATAAAAGTAATTAAACTAAAGTACCCAAATGTTAGAGTCTGAGTAAAACTTTATTAAACATGGCATGAGTACCCCGAGTCCATCCCGGCTCCATGTCCGCGTCTACGAGTCACCTGAAATGTCAAAGGAGAGGGTGAGTCGAATGACTCAGTGCGTAAATCCCGCTCCCGGTAAAAAAACATGCTAACACACATCATACATAGCAACATAATTAATGCAACCCGATCCTAACCATCCGTATCGCCTTTTCTACCCCGTGTGGTACCAAACCACTGGTGGTGCCAAACCACTGGTGACATATAGTCACAATGTGTTACCAAAACACTGGTGTCCCAAAGACACAATATCCGTCAATGTGGTGCCAAACCACTGGTGTCCCAAAGACACGATCGTGATACCAAATCACTGGTGACCGAAGTCACAAATCAATTGATGGGGCCAACCCATCGTGTGATACCAAATCACTAGCAGACGATCCCATATCTCAAGTGGGGCCAACCCACGGTGGTACCAAACCACAGGGACGAGTTGCAATGAGGTGCCAAACCTCTGGTGTCCCAAAGACACAAATGTGGTACCAAACCACTGGTGACCGTAGTCACAATAATCGAGTGATGGGGCCAACCCATCGTGTGATACCAAATCACTGGCGTCAATCCCTCAATACCGCCTTGTGGGGCCAACCCACTATGGTACGAAACCACGGGGACGAGACGCTGAGGTGCCAAACCTCTGGAGGTGCCAAACCTCTGGAGGTGCCAAACCTCTGGTGACCCAAAGTCACAAAGTGTGTTACCAAAACACTGGTGCTCGTCAGCACAAAATATCACTGCCCCCTCCACTCATATCACCCATCAACATACCATACTCATGTGATCATGCATATCATACAAGTCATGCATATCATGCTAATATGTTTAACTTCATATCCCATATCACATATATCCATAGCCATGGTATCATATAGATCATCAGTAAACTCATAATAATAATACTGACTTACCCGAGTCCAAGATCATACCCATTAGGGTATCATATCAATCATCACTGTTTCATTAATTATCACACAGGTTATCAATCATATTACTAAACAGAAGTGTGTTAGTTTACACACCTAGTATAACGAAGGCCTTAATCCCAAAGAAACGATCTACAATCTTTAAACTCCTTGCTCCCTTCACCTGATTTGGTTTCCTACCAAATCTCGAACCAAATAGTGGTTCCCTTTGACAATCGGCCAACCTATAAAGAAGAAAATATTAATCTCTTGAAGCTTTGACTAAACGAGAACTAAGAGAATAAACTAACAACAATACCAACCCTTACCAATCAGCTAACAGAAACAGGAGACTCCTCTTGTTTGCTTCCAAAATCCAAGGATCCTATAACGAGATGATTCACAAACGATTAACACTCTTCCAAAGTTACCATATTCGGCTCTTAATCAAACCCGAATCGATTAAGAACAGAAAGAGAAAAGAAATGACCATACGGCCAAACACTTACCCAACACCCAAGATCGATCAACCAACAAGATCACCCTTCACTAATATTCGGCCAAGAGAGGGAGCTATTAGAAGGGAGAAAAGATTCTGCCAACACCTTAAAAGAAAGAAAAGAGAATTGTCTTTAGATGTTTAACACACCTGTGTTCGGTTCTGAATGAGAGAAGAGAGAAAACAAATGTGAGATGAGAGTAGAGTGAGAATGGAATTTCGGCAAGATGGTTTAAGAGAAAGAGAAAAATCGACAACAATAGAAGAGAGGTTTGGCTTAAGATTTTGGGAAGCAATGAAATGATGGGAATATTTTGGGAGATAACTTTCGGTTTACACAAATGAAAAGAAGAAAGAAACTAGAAGAGCCTTCGGCCAACAACACAAAATGTAAAGAAAACCAATTACAAAATTCGGCAAATAGAGTTGCTTGGGGTTTCGGTTTCAAGAAGCAAAAGTGGGAGAGTTTTACTTGAAATTCGGTTTAGGCAAGTGACAAAAAGAAAAAGAATTTTAGCTTACCACATTTGACCGAAAGCAACCAAAATGCTAAAGTGGAATTCGGCACTACCCACACCCTCACTAACCAAGCCGTCACTCCCCCATGAAGCATCCAAGTTTCGGCCAACATCTCAACCACTCCTCAATATTCGGCCATATCCCCCCCATGCACTCACATCCTCACATTCAATTTAGTTGACCAAGTCTTTCTCCTAAAGTTCCTCTCCACCTTGCATTTGAATGGTATGACTTGGTCCAAGGTAGAATTCAACTTGCCTTCAACCTCTTCCCCCATGCCGTCCAAAATTAAAGCCAAAATGGGGACTCTGCAGCCAGCTCTTCACTTGTGCAACAAAACACCAAAGAAAACTCTTATACCCCAGCTCCAACAGCTCCCCTCCTATAAAGCCTAAAAACTAAAATTCTCCCATTCACTCAGGCATACTCCTAGCCCACAATCAAGCCCCCAAAACATAGAAATAGCAACATGGCACACCAACACATGCAATATCATGCAACAACAAAATAGCCCCTAACCCGGGATATTACAATTATGCTTAATTGCACGTGGACGGCATTGATTGCCTTTTGGAGTAAAAAGGAGAGGGTGATTTGATAATCCCCTGGTGTGTGGTGTTTGGATACGGGGGTGTGTAGAGGATGGACCTAGGTTGGGTTGGGTGCATTTTGCATAATCTCAATGGATATGTGAATTAAAGTGAAAATGGGCCAAGCCCAGTTTATAAATGTGGATCAGTGTGGAAATGGGTTAAGCCCGATATGTGGAATTATGGGGTTAATGACCCTGTTACCTGATATGTGATATGAATGTGGGCCAAGCCCAGAATGTGGTAATATGTGAATATGAAATTTTGTTATCTGATATATGGATTAATATGTGGTTAACATGTGGGTGGAATTCAGTGGATTAATTACACACTGAGTCTGTTTGACTCACCCAATGTTTCTCAAACCTTTCAGGTGATGCATAAAGCTTGGACCGGGTTGGAGTGAATACGAGGTGGCCCATGCAAAAGAGGATTTTCTTTATACAATTTATGTTTCAGTATTTTAGGTATTTAATTATTGTAATAAGGGCCATTTTAAGTATTTAAGAATTTTTATTATGTTTTAAGTTAAATTGTCGATTATATTATTATTTGAAAATGTTTTATTTTAAACAACTTAATTTTATTTGGAACTTTAATTACACAATGTTTTAGTAAAGACAACAAATCTTTTATGTTTTAAACTCTAAGTCAAAAGTTTTTCAAACGTTTTTCCGCAGTGGCATTTCAAATTCGGTCACACAAATGGGCCGAGTTTGGGGTGTTACAACCACTAAGTTCCTGCTGACCCGGTCCATCTACTGAGTGTCACCTGAAAAGATTTCCCACAACGGGGTGAGTCAAACAGACTCAATGTGTAACAGCTAACACAAAGTCCCAATGATTTAGGCATATCAGATCATACATAAACATATAGCAAATATAGATAATGATGCAATCCCGAACCCAAACCTAGATAGCCATCCGCTACACATCACCCGTACCAGCCATTACACCGTGGGGACTACTAAGTCAACCCTCCATCCGCTACACACCATCGAAGGCAGTCGCTGCAGACGACGTGCTCATCGCCCTTATATATATTGTGGCATAGCCACCAGATAATATTTTGTGACATGAGTCACCACATTCAGATTACGTGACATAAGCCACCACATTTAGATATTGTGGTATAAAACCACCAGATCACTTCCCCTTTACATATCACCCATATGCCCCATATATCATACATACCATGCAAATATTATGCCCTATGCCTTATTTACATTCTTATAGTCTCACATATGTGCCATAACAGACATTCATGCTATCATAACTACAGTAGTAGTAAGTTACGTACCTGAGTACTTTGTACCATTGCATGGTACTCTTAGCCACATCTTACACATTCTTATTAACACATTAAAACATAACCATAAATCTATTAAGGATTAGTGTGGGGTACACACCTGGTATTAACGCTTTATTGAAATCCCGAAAACCCAATCTAATGCTTTAGATCCTTAATTCCTACATTCGGCCAACACTTAGTATTTTAGCAAAAAGCCTATTCGGCTATAAAATCAAATCCCAAAGGATTTATCACAACCAAAGTCTTACCTTGCTGCCGATTTGATTACTAATCAGATCCCGAAAACTTGTGATGTTCCTTTTTGCAATCGGCTAGATACTATATCACTTAACTCGGTTAGTTTCGGCTTTTGAACATTTAAGAAACAGATCGGAATCCCTAAGTATGGCCTTGGCCGAATGTACATATGTACTTACCTTGTGGATCTAAATCCCGAAAATTGTTACTTGCTCTTGATGATGTCGAGATCCCTATAGATATATGTTAGATTCAGCTTATCACACAAGATCTATTAAAATGGCCTATGGCCGAATATCACCTATAGCTTACCTTAGATCTTTAAAATCCCGAAACCTTCCTCCTTATAGTCGACTAGAGACAAATCCCGAAAAGATCCTTCATAGGTTCGGCCAAAGAGTAATATTGGGATTAGTTCTTCAATTTTGGCAAAAAGAAAAAGATAGGAAATCGAACAGCATTCCATCTTACCTTTAATGTTGAAGTCGACAGTATTCCTTCCTGACACCACTTGAGATATTCGGCTATGGCTAGATGTTGATCACCCAAATTCCGGCTTTTGATCAAGTGAAGGAATCGGCTTTAAGAAAAGAAAAGAAAATTATAGGACTTTAGGGAAAATCGGCAAGACTAGGGAATCCTATTTTCGGCTTTTGGAGAATTGAAAAGAAAAAGAGAATGGTTTGCAGAGAGAATTCGGCAGAGGCTTAGTTGGAAAGAAAAGAAAGTAAATGGCCTTACTTTCCTTCCTTGGCCGAAAATATCACCCCAAGATCCCCCTACGCGGCCAACTCTCCTTCCCCCTATCTCATCCCTTCCTTTTCTCCTATTTTCTCTCCTTATCACTTCATTTAAAATAATAAAAATAATCCCCCATTTATCTCTTACCTTAGCCGAATTTTTGAAGGCATTTAACTTGATCAAATACTAATCCCTCAAGTGCCCCATTGCCGTCCACCTCTCTTGCTCCTTGCAGCAAAATAAAATTCTTTTATTTGCTTCTCATGCGACTCGAACCCAAGCCCTTGCACCTTGCATATGGCATCACTTACTAGGCCTTAAGTGGCGCCTTGTAGCCACTTTAACTAGCCCAATTTCATGTCCAAATTCCCTTACTAATTTTCTTAAGGCCTTATCATACTTAGCTTCCTCTTTTAAACTTAAAATCGAATAATTTCTAAGGCATTTGACTACACACTAAGGTTCACAAAATTCACAAAACACATTCATAACATACAAAGGCATGCTACTTCATATAATTTAGTATAAGCTATAATCCAGGATATTACAAATCGAGCTTTCGATGACCTAAGAAGAACATGAAAAGGAAAATAGGTAAGCAACGAATGCTTAATAAGCTCGTATAACATAAACTAAACTTACCACTTCATTAATACAATTTATAGATAAAGCATATCATTACCAATGCCATAAACTTAGTATAGGCCTATTGGAACACCATCAAACTCACAAATTAGTAAGTTCATCAACATCCCATATAAACTTATTTATAACATAAATGGATTTCATAAGACATATCACATATTCATCAAACTTTTCATGAGATTATGAACCATGCCATTTACTTACTTACCATTCCATTCCAAATGCTTAGTATAAGCCTAAATAACATCATCAATTCACAAGTTAGTGCATTTATACATGATTCAAATGCATTCATCCATAAAGAAGTAGATTTATACATGTAATCACACCATTTAGTTCATAAATCCTTTTCATAAGTTCATGATTCATTCCATTTAGATACTTACCATTTTGTTCCCTTTTCATATCCATTGAACCATTTAGAATTACATCGGATACTCTGGAAAGCTCATACTAAGTGTGACTTTAAATATAACCGTAACCTTTCCTTTACATCATTGCTCACACGAGATGTGGGTAGGAATGTAAGCTACACAATGCTACTCACATGAGCTGTGGGTAGGAAGGTAAGCTACACGATGCTACTCACATGAGCTGTGGAGTATCTACAACAAATGTAGGACCTTAGGCATCGGTAGGACATTCAAGACCAGCACCCGAAACATGAAATCCCTAATAACATGTCATTTGTATCCTAAGAATTCCTAAGGTTCAACCGGGATCGTTATCCGTCAAATCGTCTTAGTATTAATACATTTGTATATCGGTTGATTTAAATTAAAACAACACAATAAGTATTCAATTTAAACTACATCAAATCGAATACAGTTAATACGAACTTACCTCAATAGTTAGAGGCGTAGTAAAATAGTCAAACTAATCCGAAGCTTGAATTTTTCCTCGATCTAAATCTGAACATGGTGTATCTTGATCTAAATAGATAATTTTAATCAATTCAATACTTCTAGAATTCAATTTAATCCATAATTCATAATTATGCTAAATTATAATTTTACCCCTAACATTTCAACTTTTTACAATTTTGTCCTTAATCTGATACTTAGAATTTAACCATTTATATCTAAATCCATGTTAACCATAGATAGAAGGGACCTTCACCAACCTATATTTACCATCATTTCACAATAAAACCCGTAGATTTACATCATTACCAATCTAATCCCTAATTGCCATTTCATCAAAATAACTTGACAAAACTTGTTTATTTTTCAACAAAGATTTATAATCTACCAATTAACATAAAAAAATCAGTAAAAAGAATTCATGGATAACCCTCAACCTTTAACAGTTTTACAAATTAACCCCCAGGCTAGCTAGATTAAGCTAAAACGAACTCAAAAACATAAAAATCATTAAAAACAGGGCATAAAATCATACCATGGAAGAAGAAATTCAAATCAAAGCTCTCCCCCTTCAACAATGGAGCATCCAATCAGAAAAGAAGAAAATGTAAAAGATGATAACCTTTAATTGGTATATTTTTAGGTTTAATTTACCTATTTATCATTTTACCCTATAAAAATCATCAAAATTTCATTAATACCTTACCCATAAATATCCACTAACCCTTTAAATGATCTATTTACCATTTAAGTCCTTTAGTTTAAGAGTTCCAAGCTATTGGACCCTTTTAGCTAATATAATTCAACTTTTACCCTTTTTACAATTTAGTCCTTTTTACTTAATTAACCATTTAGACGTCAAAATTTCTTACCGAAACTTTAATAGACATTAATAATATTCTAAAACCACTTAAATTTAGGTTCTTTCCACTTGAACCTAAGTGTTCATCCATTTAAAATAAATCTTGAAATCAAATTTTATTATTACACCATATATCACTCATAAATAGTAAAGAATAATATTTACGGACTCACGTTGGGTTTGTGGCCCCGAAACCACTGTTTCCTTACCATAAAGAAATGGGTTGTTACATGTAATCTCATGATATGATTTTGATTGAAATTATTGTTTCATTCAATTTTTGCTTATTTTGAATGCATGCATGCAAGCTCTAGACATAGTTGACTGTATGTTATGTTCTTAGATGGATTTAAATCTGAAAGGATTTAATACATCTGATTATTAATCGATTGATACAGGCAAGTATTTGAAAGAATAATTGCAGCACTCTAGACATAGAAGTTGCGATCTATAAATGTGAAGAACGTTAGTGTGGTTATCATTCGTAAGTCTTGTAGACATACACAGACCCGAAAATATAACTAAAGTTTGACTTTTGAAAGAAGTAGACTATAGTAGTAAATCTCTAGGTAGTAGTTTAGTCAAAATTTTGCCATGGCATCATTATGTTATGAAAATATTCCCTGAGTAATTCCAACCATTATCATTCAACAACAGAAATATTCTTTACTTATTCTTTTAGATTGCTTTGTCATTTTTAGTTACAATTGATATTATTAGTTCATTCATTAATTCCCTTCATCAATTTAAACACTGTTTCTTTTTGCACAATTTCATTAGTTAAATCTACAGTAATACTTACCAATCCTAATAAATTTTCGATCCCAATAGAGACGATACTCACTCATCATTATATTACTTGAATTGACTTGTACACTTGCATATTTGCATTACATATTTACACGCAACACCTTTGCATCTGCTCTATCTTCAGAGTCATCTCCCTCATCACTCCCTTCTCTGTCAGGTGGATAATTCGGGGCTCGCAATCTATTGAACTTTGTAAACTCCTGAAGTACTGCCTCGTTTCCTGCATCCATAAAATCGTCCCATCAAGTTTCTCATCAACACTTCCACTTGCACTGGTTCTCTTTAATTGCTTCTTTCGTTGAAGTGATTCTGGAATGTCCATCTTCTCTTTCATTCTCTTGTTCCATTCAGTGATTTGTTTTCTTTAAAGCTCAATATATTGGATATACAACGAACCCCCAATTACACTTTTTGTGGGCTTTATAAATTACCCATTCTCGCTCATCTAAACTCCTGCCTTTTGACATAGTGCCATTACAAGGTGAGGAAAGAAGAGTCAGGCTTTCTGCCCACTCACGTAATATTTATTTCTCGAATGATCCACCTTCCTACGCATACCTATTTTCGTTGCAAAATACTATACAAAAGAGTTGCTTGGAAAGTATTAACATTAGAAACATTAAATGCAAGTGTAATTCTGGTACCTATGAGTTGCATCCGCATTTTTTCTACGAGAAACATTATAGCCTAATTAAAATTTGTTGGGAACCCAATATCTGGTCGATAGCTCCAAGTACCTCTACCTTGAGTTAAATATTTTATAACACTCTCCATATCAGTATTTCCAAATTTATGCAAATTAGCACAATTAAGAAAATTGCTTTCATAGTACAAAGTGTCGTAAAAATCACATATCTAACTAAGGGTTATGGGGACTTCTACCCCTCGAATTATGACATCACTCAAATAGACCCCGATTCAATCTCGAATTATCTGATGTTTAAGAGAAGCATAAAATTCATGGACTATGTGAATAATTGCATTTTCTTTAGGAGTGATACAAAATTGCTCCCAACCATGATATCAGACTAAAGTCCAAATTTCTCTACAATAGACTATGGAGGGTTCGAACCCTGGCTCATGTATAAGAGCTCTCCCTTGAGACTCAAGAAAGTATTTCTTGACATTTAATTGATGAAATCTCACAGGGTCAATGTAACCACCTAAACTTGGCCTAAACGTTATGACCGAATCTAACGTGTCACATCAAAGTGATGTTTGAAAACCACGCTTTTGTCGGAACCTTTCTTACAATTTAAAACTTAGTACCATTAAAAACCTCAAATTTTATTGCTAATTATTTTTTAAAACACGATTCACTCAAGACATTCTCTCACAAAATATTATAATTTCTAGAGCCTTGTTTGTTTAGTTGGAAGTTTAAAACAAAATAGTTGTAGATACATGAAGTTTTGAAAACGGGGGTTATTGTTTTAAAAACTCATGTTTAATAGACTAGCAGGTTATAATTAAAAGCAACAAAATATAAAGTTAAATAAAAAAATCCCAATGGCCTTATTACAAAAATTATTAACCCAATAATTTAAAATAAAGTAAATTAAACTAAAATCGCTAAGTTTAACTTTAAAGCATATTTGTCGTGTGGCCACCTCCGAGTCCTTTGCAGCTCCAAATCCTCTAAGGCTGGGGATTACCTGCACAGTTAAAAGAAAAGGGTGAGTTACAAGAACTCCGTGTGTAATCCCCTATACGGTCACAGTTTGGGCCTAAGCCCTTACAGTATTAATCTGGGCCTAAGCCTGATTCGGTAACGGTCTGGGCCTAAGCCTTATTTGGTAACAGTCTGGGCCTGAGCCCTATATCATATCAATGCAAACAAACATGTAACCCAACCATGTCCAGCCAACTCTCCACCTGTACTAACCATCTATCCATGTGGGGACCAAGTCGACCCAACCAACTAACTATCCAATAATACAGTCTAGCTGCTAATAACGATATACATGGCTGAGCCACTAGAATCAGAATACGTGGCGGTGCCACTATAACGGTACTTCCTCCAAATCAGAAAAACCCACCCCAATGCAATATGTCATGTCATAGCAAATCTATGTATGTAGTGCATCACAAACATAATCAATTATACATTTAATACACGTAAAACATTAGTACTACCACTAAGGGTACAACAGTAATTTTAACGGTTAGGGGTACAACAGTCATTTCACCCCCTTAAGGGCATCTCCGTAATTTTACCCATCGAGGGTATTTCGATATCTTTACCTATAGAGGGTATCTCGGTAACTTTACCCATAGAAGGTATTCAGTAATTTTACCCATAGAGGGTATTTCGGTAATTTTACCCATAGAGGGTATTGTCACCTCGAGCGACACAGGTTCCATTTCTGGTCAAAACGGTGCAATTGGGCCTAAAGCCTAATTTCGGCCCAAACAGGCCCACACGCTCGTGTAGCCCATTCAGCCCATTTTCGATCATGGTTCTACGGACTTCGCAGCTGCATCTATCATCCGACACTTACCCTGAATTTTGCCCCTGTGGCCTCATTAGCCCATTGGGCCCACTTAGCCCACTTCGGCTCAACAAGGCCCAATACAGCCTCAGTCCCACGAGAGGGTTTGTGGCACTCCTAACAGTCTATCACCAACACTTGTGGCTCGATTTAACTCCACAAGTGCTCGCACGCTCGATTGATCTCAGATGTCAAAGTCTCGGGTTATCTGTTTTTTAGCTTTTATCGGTATACCATAGCACGGAAGTGAGAACAACAATATTCTACCTTTGAACAGTTTGAACAGTACGGAAATAGGTGTACGATTACACATCTGCTTTGGATTGTCAGATGAAACTCCCCAAGATTAAGCACCCAAGAGCACAACAGTTCTCAATCAATTAGTTCCAACCCTTAATAACACATTTCCACAAGATTAAACCCGTCTAATCAACTAAAGCTACTTACCCCCAATCAAGAGATCTACTGCAAGGGAAGGGTATTCAGTCGACTCCTCGATTAAGCAAAACGAGCCCCTAGCAACGTTTGAACGAAGAGGAGATGTTATCTACACAATACCTACGGCTACAATTGAAAACAAAATAGCTTTTCAGCTTGAAGGATATAGAACTGAGCATAGAAGAGAAGCCGGCCAAGATTTGGCTAAGCCAACCAAGATTCGGCTAACATAGCCACCTACAATAAAATTGAAAGGATTCGGAAAGACTAAGAGCAAAGGAAGAAAATAGCTTCGGCCTACATAGTCGGTTGGCTTTGCAAAGTGAAGAGAGAAGCAACAAGAAAGGAAACAGAGGTTGTGTTCGGCCAAGGAGAACCGAAGGGGAAAAAGAGATTCGACAGCAAGCGAGCAGCAACCACGAGATGATAATTAAAAGTAAGAAGAATAAAGAGAAAACGAAGAAAATAAGGTGAAAGTGGAGACTTAACAATTCGATAATTAGCAGGAACAAGGAATGATGAAGAAAAGATGAAGAAAGGTGAATTAGGTAGAAGTTAACAATGAAAAGAAAGACCTGAAATGCTCTAAAAGTACCAAAATGCAAACATTACCTGAAAAACAAACCAAAGAAAATTCAGCACACTCACCCTACCACAAACCAAATATGCACTCCCCAAATGACACAATTTGGCCAAAATTCCCTATTCAACTTCCCCACATTCGGCCAACTCTCCCTCATACATCCATCCCTTTGATTTTCTCCCCTGAAATCACCTAAACTTGCTCCCCTCCTTCTGTTTGAAACGTTTGACCAGGTCTCCAACTTCCCTTGTAGAGTTTGATCCCAACTCTACCTCTTCCACTCTCAAGCCACAAAATAAAAGTCATCCTTTTGCTACTCATGAGATTCAAACCCCACACCTCCTTGTTATCCCATTGACGCCACACCACCAAGACACAAGCTCCTTTGTGTCACAAAGCTCACGTAAATATACTTAAGTCCTACTGCAACCAGCCCTCTCCTCTTAAGGGCCAAAAACTAATTTTTTTCCTAAGCTCAGACTCGAACCCAGGCCTCCTTAGAACCCCCAAATACACCCAAATAGTTAGTCGTTCAAGCACAACATGAATTAAAGCAAAATTACAAACCCCTAACTTTTGGGGCGTTACAGTCTAAAACATCCGGTGTTTTTTAGACTGTAGCCTTCTTGCTCTTCCTAGAAGGCATTTTTAATGATTTGAAAGCAATTAAATAGAAAAGAAAAATTCAATGGAACATTAAAACGAATAAGGAACTACTTAGCCTTAACCTCTTTACGAATGTTTTTATTGCTTTTTCGAATGATTGATGAAGATTTCCCCACTAGAACCGTAGAAGTAAAAATGGAGATTGGTATAATTAGTGTTTTAGGTTGGAAGAGGGGTTTTGGATTTTTTGACGTTTTGAGAAGGGTTTCAGTGTTAGAAAGGGTTAAGAGTTTGAGTTAGGATGTTTCTAGGTTAAAAATGAGAGATTTTAAGCTTAATGATTGGGTAATATGAGGGTTATACAACCGGGTTGCGCTAATGGATCAGGTCAACCTTGCAGAGAATTGCAACGATGTCATGACACAGGGGTTCTGTGTCACTCCATTCCTGCCAGTGTACTGAAGTTATGGCACAAGGGTTTTGTGTCGCGACACATTTTGCAGAATGGAAAACTTAGTGAAACTGTCTTCTATGTTGCGATGCATATGTGCCATGCCATGACATCGAGGTGCTTTTTCCAAATTTTGCATTCTATGCGGGGTATTGCGACACAGGGTTGCTGTGTTGTGACACTGACTTTGTTTCAACCCAAATTTTCATCTTGAGGATGTCTCAGTCTAAAAAAAAGCATATGTCAAATAAAAAGTTAGAATATAAACTACATGGTTAGTTAAATATACAATAATATACAAGAAAACTAAATTTTAAATTCCGTCATGTTTTACTGCAGGTAGGGGTGAGTGTTCGATCGAATCGAGTAAAATCAAGTGAAAACTTTTCGAGTTAATCAAGTTCTCGAGTCCTGTTTTATCATCCTAACTTGATTTTAAATTTTTTTGACTTGAGTTGAATGAACTGAAATTCGAGTCGAGTCGAATCGAGTGAAATCGTTCAAGTTAAATTAAAAAAACTAAATAGGTCAAATTAAAAATATTGTTACAGTATAACTAATTCAATGTTAGAGCACATCAATTTGAAACCATATATATTTAAAAACTCTTTCAAAGAAAAATAATAATAATAATAAAAATATTCTTTAATATGATAAGCTTGAATAATTAATTCACTTATTTAGTCCCCAAAATTATTATTTTAGAAAAAAATTATAAATATTTTAAAATTTAAATATTATTTCGAACTTTTGAAAATTATTTTGAATTTTTTGTAATTTTTGTTGAGAGAGACACCAATTTGCTCATTTTCAAAGTTGACAGGGACAAAAAGAGTATTTACACCATTCTGTTATTTGAATTATTCGAATTGTAAAATTCAACTCGACTAAAACCCAAAACTCGAATGGAGTTATTTGAGTTGACTCGCATAATTCAAGTTTTTTTTTCAATTTTTTCAAATCGAATTGAGTTGTACTCACCCCTAACTGTCAGATTCATCTTGCTGTTCCACCATCTTGTTCCCATTTGTGTCTCTGTCTGCATTTGTCCACCGGTCGTCATGTCCCTTCATCCTTCTACAACTTGTATCTTTCTTTATACTTGCTTTTTAACCTTGCATTAATCACATTAGGCATATCTTTGGATTTAGAGTAGTTGGATTCAAAGGTAAATATGGAATGTTATTGCTCCCCCAATTTCCTTCGATTTTCCCCACTTTGGTCTACATCTGAAAGTTTCAGTTTCACCATTAATTCTCATTTTTAATTCATTTTTCTCTAAATCAATGGTGGCTCTATATGTAGCTAGAAAAGGTCTTCCCAACAAAATTAGTATCACTCGATCCTCTTCAAAATCTAACACTATGAAATCTACCAGGACAATAAAACTTCGCACCCTAACTAACACATCCTTTAACACTCCCTTCGGTTGGACAGTAGAGTTGTCAGCTAATTGTAATGTAATTTGAGTGTTTTTGACGTCGCCTACCCTGATTTTTTCATAAATAGATAAGGGCATGAGGTTTATAGCTCTTAAATCACATAGGTCCCTCTTAAAATAAATGCGCCCTATCTTTATCGGAATCGTAAAGTCTCTCGTACCTTTCAGGTTCTGGGGCACCTATCTGGAAATGATAGCACTACAGGACGAATTTATATTGACTTGCTCCCCTACCTTAACTTTCCTACTCCTAGACATGATTTCTTTTAAGAATTTGGCGTATTTTGGGACTTTCTCGATTAGTTCAATTAATGGTAGGTTGACATTCAATGTTTTGAACAAGTTTAGAATGTAACACCCCAAACCCGACTTAGACATTATGGATGAATCTGGCGTGTCACATGGAAGTGTATTTTGAAAATTAGACTTGTTAGTAAAAACTCGTTTTTAAGTTTTAAACCCCTTTATTATTATTATTTAACAAATCATCTAGTCAAAACGTTTGCATTATTAGCTGTTATTGTTATAATAGGTTGATTTAAAATCGCGGAAGCTTTTGAAAACTCTAATGTTTAAATTTTGTGTCTTCGAAAACAATAATTATTTTGAAAATTCGTCTTCTCCAAAACTAGCAGTTTAAAATAAGTAAGCAAAAGCTCAGATAAAAATTTAAACAAAAATAAATGGCCTTATTACATAAACAAAACCCGACACAAACTTTAAATTTAAATGAAAGCAAGTGTGGAACCGCTACAGTTGTGTGGCCACCTCCGAGCCCCTCACAGTACCAAACTCTCTATGCCCGAGGATTACCTGTACAGTTAAAAAGAGGGGTGAGTTTATGAAAACTCAGTTTGTAATCCCCTAACAAGCAAACAGTCAATTAAATAGTAGATAAATGCAGTTTGGGCTTGAGCTCGTTACAATAACAGTCTAGTTCAGTGTGGGCCTAAGCCCAGCACAATGCCAATAATTAATAGGGCTTTTGCACAATTTTAGTATTAGTATCAGTGGGGCCTTAGCCCACAACAGCAACAGATATCATTCATGCAGTGAACAGTATGTAATATCATTAATTGATGCAGTAACAGTACAATATCATTAATCAGTGCAGATATGCAGTCAGAAACCCTACCCAATCCAGCCTATACACACCACTCCTTCCCGCCAAATACACCATGTGAGGATAAAATCAACCCACCCATCCAGACACACCAAGATTAGCACTGGTTGCGGTACTAAACAGTATTGCAGCAAAGCTGCCAGTAAAATAAATGGTATATAGTCATCAGTAGGTCCACAGTCGTCTTGGCCCGTGCGACCTTATTAGTACAGTACACTTCCTCCAAATATAATAACCCATCCCCATACAATATGTCGTGACATAATATTATCTGTGTATGCATAATGTCATGCTCTCATAGTCATATATATCATAGAGCAAATCAGTCATACATAACATACGGCCATAACAGTCATTTCATCTCCTAGGCCATAACATATTAAGCAGAATATCATATGAATGCATCAAACACATGAGTAACATCCACAAACTCATGTTCGTCATATAGGGGTATTTTCCTCATTTCACTACCCAGGGGTATTTTCGTAATTCTACCCTATAGGGGTATTTTGGTAATTTGGCAAGATAGGGGTATCTTCCTAATTTTTGCAAAATAGGTGTGTTTTGGTAATTAGTAAAATAGGTGTATTCTGGTAATTTTCAAAACCAGGGTATTCTGGTAATTTTATAAATCTAAGGGTATTTTAGTAATTTACAAATCTAGGGGTATTTTAGTAATTTTACAAATCTAGGGGTATTTGGTCCCTCTCGAGTTTTAGTTATGAACTTTGGCCCATCAACAGGTCCTCGCGACTAAAGTGAACAGACACTACGCACTAGGTAGGATTCTAGAGAAGAGGAGGTGGGCTGCTAGGGCCGCTTAAGTACCAAGCTCTCCCTAGATCCAATCCTAGACATGCGTATGTCCGTTGCCACACTCTAACCCAGTGAATTTTTCATGGACCTGTTTAACTAGATTAATCCTTATGAAACTTAAGAGTTGTACAAACTAGGCCTAAAGTCCATTAACCCTAACATACTTGTCTATGTCCCCATAAAGCCCATCAAGCCCATTTTATGTCATATAGCCCATTGGGCTCATTTACAATCCAAACATACAATTGTTCATGCCAAATCATTAATCAGGCTCACATATCAACCATTTCCATTTTGGGCCCAAAAGTTCGGCAGGCCCATTTAGCCACTTTCGGCTTTTCGGCTTTTCAGCGTTGCCGATATCGTGTGTGTAGTGTTTGTACACACCTGGTAACCACGCGTGCTGCAAACCCTTATTCACGAACCTACAATCTACATTACTAGCGATTAACCAAGGCTTTAACACATACTTATCAAAAATTGAAACCTCACCGTACCCTTACCGTGTGCCTCACGTTCTAGTAGCCCTTTCTTTGCTACTATTTGCAACTATCTTCTGAATCTGCACTCAAACACCTATATCGTCAAAACCAAGTAACCCCTATTGTACATAAGTCACCCCTACGAGCCACATTAGATTCAGCCATTTACTAAACCATGACTGAGTCGAGAACACTTACCCCCTTATTAGCAATCCTTACCTACCACGCTTGCGATTGTTGAGCCTTACCCTTGTTAATGTAGGTTAACAACAAGGATTGGGTTAGATAGCCCTTCGGCTTTTAACAAAACACACTAAAAAATTTCAAATAAGCACTTACCAAAATTCTCCTTTGATCCCGCGGCTTAAATCCAACTTTCGAGACTAGTAAGGTGATAGGGACAATTCGGCAATACTAGGGAGAATAAGAAAAGAGGTGATTTGGCTAGAACCAAGCGGTGAACCAAAAAGGGAATTGGAGAAGGGAGAGTATGAAAGATTCGACAAAGAAGGATGATAGAATTTTTGCAATGGAGGGAATTTGACTTAGCAAAATTTTAGCAAAAAGGGAGAAACCGCTTGAAGGGGAGAATAAAACTAGAGAATGCACAAAGAACCTTTCAGCATTCGACCCCTTCTCCTTTTAAAGCCATAGGCCGAACACTCCCCTTCCTTAAAGTCCCATTCGGCACCATCACATCCTTACTCCCCATCTCCTAACATTTCTCCCTTATATTCACTTTAAATTTCTCTCCTGAACACTCCCTTCCAGAGTCCCCTCCAACGCCAACTCCTTCTGTCCAGGCACAAAAATAAAACTCCTTAATTCTCCCCTCTTTAGGCCTTGAACCTTGAACCTCCTTAACTGACAAACACGCCACTTCATAGCTCCTAAATGACACCACTTTCCACTGGACCACAAGCCCATTTGTGCCCTTTCTTCTCTTAATCTGCTTATGAGGCCTTATGCCTGAGACTAGGGTCCACTAAGCAAGACAAATGAATTTTTCCCTATGGTCACCCCTATCTCTAAGGCTTCAAATAATCCGGATAATACCTTAATATTATTATTCTAAGTGCTACTCATACATACCAACCTCAGTGCAGAGAAATTTAAAGTTTCGGGATTTTTGGGGCATTACAACCAATAGGCCCAAATCTACTAGGCCCAAATTCGGGGCGTTACAGGATGGAAACGACTACTCGATCACTTTCGATTTCCATCGATCTAATTCTGTTTTCTTTGATTCTTAATCTAATCACATTAAAATTTAGCTCATTCATTCACCAAATCATTCAATTAAATCCATAAACACATATTTAGGGCATTTTAAAAATTAACCCTTACATTTTCACATTTTGACATTTTAGTCCCTATTTCATAAAATCACCATATACACATAATTCCATTTTACCCATTCTAGGCCGAATATTTCTACACTTCATATAAGCCCATATATTTCATTTCTTTCACATTTTAGTCCTTCAATTTCTCATTTTCACAAATTAGTCCATAATAGTCAAATTCATCAAAAATTCTAAGACAAAACATATTAATCTATCACATATCTTTCATATTTCATCAACTATCATCACAAAGCTTACAAGATCATTAATAGCATAACTCAAAATTATCATCAAATTCTAAAATTAAGGCATGGGCTGATAGTATGTTAAGCAACAATCACAAAAACATAAAAATCATCAAAAACAGACCAAAACACATACCTTAATTATGCTAATCAATGGCTGAACCCTAGCTATCTTTTTCTTTTTCTTTTTCTTTGTATTTTCGGCTAGATGAACACATAATGGCTTAATTTTATGCCTTTATTTTATTTAATTAACACATAATTTACAAATTAATTAAATGCCTTTAATGAAACATTAATAACACCATATATTTCATGGACATAAATGTCCACTAACTTAATAATGGCATATTAATCTTATAAGGACTTCCAACAATTCAAATCATAGTAATTTAGCACATTAACATTTGGAATGCCACTTTTACTCTTTCCGCTATTTAGTCCTTTTTCATAAAATAAGCACACAAACGATCGAATTAAATTACAGAATTTTCACACATGCTTAATCACATACTGTAAACATAGAAAAATAATATTAAATTATTTTTAGACTCGGATTTTGTGGTCCTGAAACCACTATTCTGACTAGGGTCTAAACTGGACTGTTACATCTTTCTTGATTTCCTCCCCATCTTAAGTTCCGGTGATCTCTCCAATCGTGGTTTTAGGTATTTGAATTACAATTTCCACCCCTATTCCCAATGTAATTCACATCCTCTGTAAGATTATTGATGTAATGGAAGAGTAGTTTGTCTCCTCCATACAAAGAAGACGCATTATTAGTGGATTCAATAGAGTTAAGTCTGTCAATTAACTATTAGTATTTATCATCTTCCTAGATAGCTTTTATCGTAGTTCATTTCTGGCCATATGTGCATCATTCAATTGGCCACTGACATGAGTTCAACGCGATGTTTTCTATCAATTCGAACGCATCCTCGTATGTTCTGTTCATGAGGGCTTATCCTGCTACTCCAGCTAATCCAAATCATGCATTTGTGTCCAACCCGTTGTAAAAAACCTGCAATCGCATCCACTTAGGGAATCCGTGGTGCGGGCATTTTTAGATCAACATTTTAAAATGTTCCCAAGCGTCATGAAAACTTTCCCCTTCCGTTTGTCTAAAAAATAATTTCTCTTCTTAGTTGAACCGCTCTGCTAATAGGGAAAAACTTCTGTAAAACTTTTCCAGCGAGCTCATCCCATGTCGTGGTAAAACCTTGTGTGTGTGAATCTAATCAAGAAAAGTCTTTATGAATCAAAGAAAAGGAGAACAACCAAAGATGAATATCGTCATCACTGATCCCGTTGTACTTGAAAGTATAACAAAGTTGGAGAAACCATTTTAAATATTGATTCAAATCCTCTGACATTATGCCTCTAAATTACAGATCATTTGAATCATTGCCGGTTTGATCTCAAAATTTTTAGTTGTAGTAGTCATCCTTGTTATTGTCTCCTAAACCATGTCCAGACTTGATAATGCATAATCTCTTACTGTTCTCTTGTGACGAGCCATGTGTAAATTTGTGAGTAGCTGTGGTGGTGCTGGTGCATCTCCTAAAACGTGATTGTTAGCTTCATTAAACAATGGATTCTCGCGTGGTACGTTGCCTATAGTAGGTGGTGGTGGATCTTGCATCTGCTACTACTGTTGTTGTCGACGATTTCTACGGTTTATTCTCTCTGGATCTGTAACTGGCTCTATAGGTGCTCCCTTACTACGAGTCATACAATAGAACAAAAAATAAAAGATTAGTAATAACAATTAAAATCGTATCTATAACCTAAAAATGTCCTAATTATTCTTATTGAAGTGCAAAATTTAGAATGGAACTAGTGATGTTGCCTCCCTGGCAACGACACCAACAACTTGGCCGCCTCTAGACGTACTAACGTCCAGAGTGTGAATACTGCAGTAAAAGATATATAAATGAGGAAGTATCCTCAAGTATATGGGTCCAGTTGTAATATTTTTACAATGGAGTAGGTGAGTACTCCGAGGATCGTACCCAAGAGAGGCTAGTGCTAGATCAATTTTAACTTGAACACTAAAATATCTAATTAGTACTCTAAATCAGTTATAGTACGAAAACATATATAAAATGGATTTTTAGGATTTTTATAAAAGTAAAATAATACAAAAGAAATAAAGAGAAAGAGATTGAAAAGTACAATTAATCAAATCTAATTATGGGTGATTAGCTTGCTTCGGTAATCATCATCAACTGTCACTTCGGGCTCCTCGTCAATCAACTAGTCGCTACCCCAACAGGACCTTTTGATCTTCCACTAAAATAACGAGTCAACAAGGACTACATATCTTCCGACCTCACAGTCCAGACCAACTTAGGGTGAAGGTGTTCACGGATAGGCCATACCAAATTTGGGTTAATTCCCACCTTGATGACTTCGTAGGGTTTTCAGGTCTAGGGTTTAGGTTCTTCCTCTCCCAAATAGCTAATCCATTTAGTAACCTATAAAACATTTAATAAATCATACCCCCACTCACTAATCCCCAATAGAAGGATTAGTTCCTTATGATTTTCATAAATAATATAAAATCGATATAAAGAGTAAACATGATAAATGAATCGAAAGAATAGAGTTTAAGAAAAAGCCTGATTTATATTAAAAATGAACGTGATTCCACAAGTTTGATTGTCTCCACAAATCAGATCTCTTGAGATGAAACAAAGAACAAACTGAAAGAAAACCTAAGTCCTAAGAAAAGATAAAAACTAAACTAAAATTAAAAGAGAAATTCTAAGCTAAGTAATTCATGTCCATAACATGTGACAAGTGAGCCTAGTTATAGATTTTAGGTGGTCGTCATCCTTAATCCTAGGTTATCTGATGTTCTTAAGCTTTAACTTTGATAGTGCGGACCAACACGCCCCCTGGCTCATATTAGTTCCCATCCAGTACCAATGTCACCACACATCAAGACCTGTGTTGTAACACCCCTAACCCGTATCTGTCGCCGGAATAGGGTTACAGAGCATTACCATAAAATCGTAACATAAAAACATACATTTCCAAACATTGATATAAACATAGCATAATCCATTAATATACATGTATTTCGTTTCTTAATCGAGCCCTCGAGGCCTTAGAAACACTTTAGAAACTATTCGGGACTAAATTGGAGACATTTGGAACATTGAGGAAAACATTAGAGATTTTAAACTGCAGGAGTCACACAGCCATGTGGCTAGGCCATGTGACTCACACGCCTGAGATACATGCCCGTGTCTCGGGACGTGTAATAACCAAAATCGGGACACACGACCGTGTCCCAGCCCGTGTAACTCTCTACCTTGGGTCACACGGCCAAGCCATATGCCTGTGTGCTAGGTCGTGTAACACTCACAATGTCCTTACACATCTTTGTGCCAGACCGTGTGCTAGGTTGTGTAACTACCTGACTTGGAACCTTTGAAGCATACAGGGGACACACGACCGTGTCCCATGGTCGTGTGTCACTCATGGCTGAGACACATGCCCATGCCCTAGGCTATGTGAATAAGAAATTGGCCAAAATCAAGCCATTTCCTTCACCCACTTCAAGCATGTACCTAAACACAATTTGTAAATCTGACCAAGGCATTAAAACATACCCAAAACATGCATAAAATGACCAATCCACTAAACCACTAATCCATACAACTAATATCCCAATAAGGTACATCAATCACAATCAAACTAACATATCTAAACTTGTAACACCCCAAACCCGGCCTAGACGTTATGACCGAATCTGGCATGCCACATAGAAGGGTTGCTTTAAAAACCATGCTTTCGTTAAAAAGTTCGCATTCTTTTTGAAACTTCGGCTTTATTGTTTGTGACATTCGATTGTGCTTTTTAAGGTTCCTTGGAAAATATGTTATAGTTTTTATTTTGTAGACTGCTTTGGTTATGAAAATCGAGTTTGGATCTTTTATAGAAACATGATATTTTGGAAAACAATTATTAATGTTTTAGGAAAACCCCCATTTAAAACTTATAATCATAAGCAATCAGAAATGAAAGTTTAAAAGAAAATTTAGTCCAATGGCCATCAAATAATCTTAGAAAAAATATAAAAACAAAATTTACTGAGTTTCGTGAGGAACGACTCCGATGTATGGCCACCACCGAGTTCTCCGCAGCTCCCAAATCTGCTATCACTAGGGATTACCTGCAATGTTATGGGAAAAAGGGGTGAGTTACAAGAACTCAGTGTGTATTCCCGATTCCAGTCACAATCATGGTCTCAGTATGGGCCTAAGCCCATACAGTATCAATTTGGACCCACGACCCCAAAATCACGGTAATGCAAACAAAAAATGCAACCCAACCTAATAGTCCATCCGCTACACTCCACCCGTACCAGCCCTACACTCCATGTGGGGACCAAGTCAACCCACCCAACCCTACACTCCAAGAATGCAGTCAAGCTGCCAGTATAAAATGCAGCAAAGCTGCCAGTATCAGTATGTATGGCTGAGCCACTGAAATCAGTATGTTGTGGCATAGCCACCAGTACAGCACTTCCTCCATCATTATAACCCATCCCAATGCAACATTTCATGGCATAATAATTCAGTGTATGCAAGATCTATCATCATGGCAATCAATCAAGTTGTACACAATCATACCAAATCTACCCCTACGGGTATAACAGTGATTTCACCCAATGAGGGTATCTCAGTAGTTTACCCACCGAGGGTATTTCAATAATTTATCCACCGATGGTATTTCAGTAATTTACCTATTTACAGCTGTCCAACAGCCTACTTTCGCCTCGAGTGACACAGGACCCTTATTGGGTCTCTACAGAGCTAATGGGCCCGAAATCTGTTTCAGGCCCAAACGGGCCCACACGCTCGTGTGGCCCATTACGCAAGGTTCCAGTCTCAGAGTCCCAGATTTTGCAACCGCACTTACCCTTTGACGATTTTCCACCAACTTCGCCCATGTGGGCCGGACAGTCCATTGGGCCCGTTAAGCCCGTGTCGGCTCATTTAGGCCCGTTACAGCCCCACTGTCGGGAGAGCACTCTTGACACACTCAATGACTTACCGTCATTATTTGTATATCGATTTACCACTACGAGCGCTTGCACGCTCGAGTGGTACAGATGCCAATTTTTTGGCTTTTCGGCTTTTGGCCGATTCGCAAGTCATCACATGCAGTCATTCAGAAGGGTGTGAGATTACACACCTATTACGAGCGTTGCTTGAATCCTCGAAATTTGTACCTACGATCCGATATATTCCAAATGGTTACTATACACTCTGATATAACATATCTGAGTTGAATCCGAATAGCCACTAACCTCACTTACCACAAAATAATCTCCTCTAATAGTGTGACAATATTCGGTTTTGTCTCTCTCTTGGCTAGAGCAACTGATCACCTACGCTGGTTGATGTTCAAGGGGGCTCTTAGCAACTATCACATTCAGCACTAGGGAGGGATTTAATAAAGATAAGTGTTACCTACCCTTAGATTTGGCAACAGCAGACGACTTTGAACAAGAGGAGTTTAATTACGCACGGCCCTCAGAGATGACGTTTACTAGGAAGAAGAAAGAGTTAGAAGTACACAAGAAAAAAACGAACATGATTCGGCCTACCTCCAAAATGCTAGCTTTGTACCGTGAAGAGAGGAGTATCACAACACGAGGGTTAGATGAGAAGAGATTCGGCAGTTGACTCCTGATAAAATCGGCCTTTGATCAGAGAGAACCCGCATGAAAAAATGATTCGGACACCACGACTAGCAACAACGAATAATAGATGAAACTACTCAGCACTTAACAACAACACCCAAAGGTCGTATTTGGTTCCCAAAGGTCGTATTTGGCTGTGGAAAAGAGGAGTAGAAAAGAAGTCTAAGCAAAATAGAGAGAAGGCTCAGGGGAAATTCGGCAAGGTGAAAGAAAAGATGGAAAAGAGTTGAGAAGAAAGAAAGAAAATGACCACCCAAAGAATTTGGCAGAGACTCACCAAAGAATGAAAAAGACCTGAAATGCTGAAAGAAGAGAATACCCCAAAAGAACACAAATACAAAGTAACAAACAATAAAAAAAATGCTTAAGAAATTCGGCACACTCACAAAAGGTTTCGGTTCCTTTTCTTGCTACCTACCAAATGCCGAATTTGTTTTACTATACTCACCTCTAGCCGAAATTCCACCCCCACACACTCCTCGTTCGGCTGACCACTTCCACACTCTCAAATCCCCTTGATTCTCTCCTCCATTTACTCCCCAACTTCCTCTCCAATACCCATTCAAACAACTTTACCAAGTCTCCCCTCTCTACTGTAGAGTTTGATCTCCATTCAGCTACCTGCCTTTCCTGAGCACAAAAATAAAACCCCCCAAGTGCTACTTGTGGAATTCGAACCTCACTCCCTTTGTATGCATGTTGACACCACCACCACTGTGCCACTTACTCACTTGTGTTTGCAAAACACCAACATATTCCCTTAAGCTTTGTTTCCAACAGACCTCTCCCCTAAAGTGCCCAAAAACCAAAATTTTACCAGGGCTCAACCTCAACCCCAGGCCTCCCTAGGGCCCCTAAACACTCTTAAACAACACACAGAACCAACAAAACTAGCATTTACACAAATACTACAGACCCCTAAATTTTAGGATGTTACAGTTCTACCCCCTTAAAGAAATTTCGGCCTCGAAATTTACCTGATCAAAAAAGGTGAGGGTACTGCTGTCGCATTGCCTCCTACAGCTCCCATGTGGCTTCTTCTGAACCGTGATTACGCCACAACACCTAGACTAGCGGAACAGACTTCCTTCTCAACAACTTAATATCCTGATCCAAAATCTGCACTGGTTCCTCTTCAAATAACAGATCAGGTCTAACCTCAATGTCCTCCACCGATATTATATGAGAAGGATCCGAGCAATAGCGCCTCAACATAGAAACGTGAAATACATTATGTATCCGGTTTAACTCAGGTGGCAGCTCAAGCTGATATGCGACTGGTCCCACACGCTTCACTATCCGATAAGGCCCGATGAATCTGAGGCTCAACTTGCCCTTCCGTCCAAATCTTAAAACTTTCTTCCAAGGTGAGACCTTCAAGAAGGCATAATCCCCCACTGAGAATTCTATCTCCTTACGCTTCAGATCTGCATACGACTTCTGTCTATTAGAAGCTTCTTTCAACCGACTCCGAATCAACTTTACCTTTTCCTCAGTTTCTGAAATCAATTCCGGACCCAACAACTGTCGCTCATCTAATTTTGTCCAACAGGTAAGGGTACGACACCTACGGCGATATAACGCCTCATAGGGTGCCATCTGGATGTTGGATTGGTAGATGTTGTTATACGTAAATTCTGCTAACGATAAATAATCTTCCCAACTACCCCTGAAGTCAAACACACACCCCCTTAACATGTCTTCAAGGATCTAAATTACCCTCTCCAACTGGCCATCAGTCTGTGGACGAAACATTGTACTGACATCCAATCCTGTACCCAACGCTTCATGTAACACCTTCCAGAACCGAGATGTGAACCTAGGGTCATTGTCTGATATGATAGACACTGGTACCCCATGCAGCCTCACAATTTCTGCTACGTATAACTTGGCCAACTTCTGCAGCGAGTAGTTAGCGTGAACCGGTATGAAGTGCGCGGATTTAGTCAATCGGTTAACAATTACCCACACTGAATCTTTCTTAGTAGGGGTTAGGGGTAGCCCACTAACAAAATCCATGGTTATTCTCTCCCACTTCCAATGTGGAATCTTCACTGGTTGCAGCAAACCCGAAGGCAACTAATGTTCTGCCTTCACTTGCTGACATGTCAAACACTTACTCACAAAGTCGGCAACTTCCCATTTCAGTCCAGGCCACCACTACAATTCACGTAGGTCCCGATACATCTTATTTCCACCGGGATGCATAGCGTATGGGCTACTATGCGCCTCTCGTAGAATCAACTGTCTCAACTCAAAGTCCTTCGACACACAAACTCTTCCACGGAAACATAATACCCCTTCGTTGTTCAGCCCAAAATCCACTGTCTCTCCACTTTTCACTTGCTGAAAATGAGACCTTAACGACTCATCCAAAAATTGTTTTTCCTTAATCTAACTAACCCATGTCGGCTTTACCTGAAGTTTCGCCAACAAACTACCATCCTCGAAAAGACTGAGACGAGCAAACATTGCTCTCAAATCAGTTACCACCTTCCGACTCTATGTATCTGCCACCACATTGGCTTTACCCGGGTGATACTCAATCGAGCAGTCGTAGTCCTTCAGTAACTCTATCCACCTCCGTTGCCTTAAATTCAGCTCCTTTTGGGTAAGGAGATACTTAAGACTTTTATGGTCTGTGTAAATAATCGACTTTTCTTCGTACAGGTAATGTCTCCATATCTTTAGGGCAAACACTACTGCAGCTAGTTCCAAGTCATGAGTAGGATAGTTCACTTCATGTGGCCTAAGTTGACAAGATGCAAACGCCACTACCTTCCCTTCTTGCATCAGCACACATCCCAAACCTGTGTGCGATGCATCACAATAGATAACAAATTCTTTCCCAGCCTCAGGTGTATCAACACTGGTGCTTCAGTCAGAATCTTCTTCAACATTTCAAAACTTTCCTGCTGTTTATCGGCCCACACAAACAGTACTCCCTTACGCAGTAACTTAGTTAGGGGTGCAGCAATTAACGAAAACCCCTCAACAAACCTTCTGTAGTACCCAGCCAAACCCAGAAAACTTCGAATTTTTGATACTGACTTTGGTGGCTTCCAATCCAATACTTCTTCCACTTTCCGAGGATCAACCCTAATCCCTTCGGCAGACACAACATGCCCTAAAAATGTCACTTCCTTCAGCCAAAACTCACACTTACTGAATTTGGCATAAAGTTGTTTTTCTCTCAATATCTGCAGCACAACTCGAAGATCCGAATCATGCTCCTCATCCGTTCTTGAGTACACTAAAATGTTGTCTATGAACACCACCACGAATCGGTCTAGATAGGGTTGGAAGACCCGGTTTATCATATCTATAAAAGCAGTTGGTGCGTTCGTTAATCTGAACGGCATAACCAGAAACTCGTAATGTCCATAACGAGTTCGGAATGCATTCTTGTAAATATCTGCCTCCTTGACCCTTAGTTGATGATACCCTGATCTCAAGTCAAATTTTGAAAAGACCGAAGCTCCCTGTAGCTGATCAAATAGATCGTCAATCCTTGGTAGCGGGTATTTGTTCTTAATAGTTAGCTTGTTCATTTGACGATAGTCAATGCACATACACATTGACCCATCCTTCTTTTTCACGAACAATACCGGCGCTCTCCATGGAGATACACTTGGTCTAATAAATCCCCGATCCAACAATTCTTGGATTTGAGCCTTTAGTTCTACTAGCTTCTTCAGCGCCATTCTATAAGGGGAGATGGGCACAGGAGTCGTTCCTGGTAACAGCTCAATGACAAATTCGACCTCGCGATTTGGAGGCAACCCCGGAAGCTCTTCGGGAAAAACGTCTGGGAACTCCTTCACGGTTCTGACATCCCCAACAGACAATTTTTTAGCATCAAATGTGCTGACAAAAGCTAGAAATGCCTCACACCCCTTACGCACCAACTTCTCAGCCTTTAATGCCGAAATCACATGAGACATATAATCCCTTCTTTCTCCTATCACAATCACCTCCACATCCTCTGGAGTCTTTAATACCATATGCTTAGCAGTGCAATCCAAGTTCGCACAGTGCTTAACTAGCCAGTCCATGCCTAGAATAAGGTCAAACTCGCCGAATGACAGTTCCATCAAATCTGCTGGAAATACTACTCCTTGAACTTCTAGAAGCACACTCCTAAACAATTTGTTCACTATCACAGCTTGTCCTAGAGGGCTAATCATAGACATCTCTCTAGCAGAAATCTCAGATTCTATAGCCAGAGTCCCAGACACAGTACAGGCAACATATGAATGGGTAGATCCAATATCAACCAAAGCGGTAAATGGCACATCAAATATAAAAAACGTACCGATTATGACGTCCGATGCATTGCCATCCTCTCAACGTCGAGCCGCATAAACTAACCCTGGTTGCCTTGCATCTATATTACCAGCACCTCTGCCCGGTGCTCCACGACCTCATCCAAACCCATTTCCCCCTTTGGCTTGGCCACGACCTCTCGGTGGCTGCTGCTCACCACTCTCTGGCTGAACATAACCCTGTCTCGTAGCTGAAGTTAGACTCGGTTTCAGCGTACAATCCTTGATTCTATGGTCTCTTGACCCACACCTAAAGCAAGCCCCAACTTTCTTCCAACATTCACCCTGATGAAATAACCCACACACTGCACAAGGCTGCGGTCTGCCAGTAGCAAGCGGAACAACAGTTCAGACCTGTTCATTAAATCTAAGCCTCTTTTGAAATCTATCAGAAGAACTGGAAGGCCTAAAATCCCTCTTATTCCTACCCCTATCCTTGTCACGATTCTGACGCTCCGTGCGTTTCACCTCATTAGCAATCTTGGCTTTTTCCACCAATTCAGCAAAATCTCTTTCCCGCTCAAAGCTATCAGTACCCGCAGCTCATCCCCCAGACCATTCTCGAACTGTACACAGCGCTCATAGTCGGTCGCGACTATACCCCGAGCGTAACGACTTAAGCGCAGAAACTCCGCCTCATATTCTGCCACGGATTTATTTCCTTGAACGAAATTCAGAAATTCCTTCCTCTGAGCATCCATATAACTTGCCCCGACATATTTTCCCTAGAACGCTGTCTTAAAGAAGTCCCAGGTGATACGATCCGCTTGAGTACCTTCCCTCACAGTGAGCCACCACTGGTATGCCTCATCCCGCAAGAGAGACACTGCTCCTTTCAATTTTTTCTCTTATGTATAGTCCAGGTCATCCATAATTTATTCCACAGCCTCTAACCAATACTCCGCTACATTCGGAGCTACACCAGAGATGCCCCTAAAAACTTCAACCCTGTTTGACCGGAGTTGCTCAGAAATGGATTTCTGGGCTACCGATCCAGTACACGCTCCTACAACTAGTTCCATGACCCGCAGCATTGCTTGGGACAAGGCATCGTCCCCTACAGTTCGGTCATGAGACCTTAATTCTGTCACTGGTGATGCGGGTACTTCCATTTCAGGCATGTGCCCTGAGGTTGTAGATCTAGCCCCAGTACCTCGGCCTCTACCACGGTCGTGTGTACCACGTCCACGTCCTCTTGTACTCATGTTGTTGAATCGAATTAACCTGATTAAGAATTTTATGAATCAGTATATAATTCAATGTTTATTAACAAATGTTTTATAGAAAGCAGATATAAAAGTTGTTTTCGCAGATCGGTTTTCCTAATGTCTCAGTCTCTACAGTCTTAGCTCTTATAGCTAGCAGTCTCAGTATACTACCACTAACTCTAGTAGTTTCTTACTAAAGTCATTTCATCCTATTATCAGATATAGGGTAAGAGAACTTACGAATTTGGTGCCGGAGACTCGGGTGCCATACTTCCAATAAAGACATATATTTTTTAAACCTTATTTCAAACAATTTTGAAAACATTTTCAAACCCACTCCACAACCGAGTTTTGCAACTCGGGCTCTGATACCATAAAATGTAACACTCCAAATCCGACCTAGACATTATGATCGGGTCTGGCATGCCACATAGAAGGGTTGCTTTAAAAACCATGCTTTCGTTAAAATGTTCGCATTCTTTTTGAAACATCAGCTTTATTGTTTGTGATATTCGATTGCGCTTTTTAAGGTTCCTTGGAAAATACGTTATAGTTTTTATTTTGTAGACTACTTTGGTTATGAAAATCGAGTTTGGATCTTTTGCGGAAACGTGATATTTTGGAAAACAGTTATTAATGTTTTAGGAAAACACCCATTTAAAACTTATAATTATAACAATCAGAAATGAAATTTTAAAAGAAAATTTAGTCCAATGGCCTTATTACAAAACAGTAACCCAAATCAAATAATCTTAGAAATAATATAAAAACCAAATTTACTAAGTTTCATGTGGAACGACTCCGATGTATGGCCACCACCAAGTCCTCCGCAGCTCCCAAATCTGCTATCACTGGGGATTACCTGCAATGTTATGGGAAAAAGGGGTGAGTTACAAGAACTCAATCAAAGTCATGGTCTCAATCTGGGCATAAGCCCCATACAGTATCAATTTGGGCCCACGGCCCCGAAATCATGGCAATGCAAACAGAAAATGAAACCCAACCTAATAGTCCATCCACTACACTCCACCCGTACCAGCCCTACACTCCATGTGGGGACCAAGTCAACCCACCCAACCCTACACTCCAAGCATGCAGTCAAGCTGCCAGTTTAAAATAGAGCAAAGCTGCTAGTATCTATATATGTGGCTGAGCCACTGAAATCTGTATGTTGTGGCAAAGCCACAAGTACAGCACTTCCTCCGTCATTATAACCCATCCCAATGCAACATGTCATGGCATAATAATTCAGTGTATGCAAGATGTATCATCATGGCAATCAATCAAGTTGTACACAATCATACCAAATCTACCCCTACGGGTATAACAGTAATTTTACCTAATGAGGGTATCTCAGTAGTTTACCCACCGAGGGTATTTCACTAATTTACCTATTTACAGCTTTCCAACAGCCTACTATCGCCTCGAGCGACACAAGACCCTTATTGGGTCTCTACGGAGCTAATGGGCCTGAAATCCGTTTCTGGCCCAAACGGGCCCATACGCTCGTGTGGCCTATTACGCATGGTTCCAGTCTCAGAGTCCCAGATTTTGCAACCGCACTTACCCTTTGACGATTTTCCACCAACTTCGGCCATGTGGGCCGGATAGTCCATTGGGCCCGTTAAGCCCGTATCAGCTCAGTTAGGCCCATTACAGCCCCATTGTCGTGAGAGCGCTCGTGACACTCTCAACGACTTACCGTCATTATTTGTATCTCGATTTACCATTACGAGCGCTTGCACGCTCGAGTGGTACAGATGCCGATTTTTCGGCTTTTCGGCTTTTGGTCGATTCGCAAGTCATCACATGCAGTCATTCAGAAGGGTGTGAGATTACACACCTATTACGAGCGTTGCTTGAATCCTCGAAATTGGTACCTACGAACCAATATATTCCAAATGGTTACTATACACTCTGATATAACATATCTGAGTTGAATCCGAATAGCCACTAACCTCACTTACCACAAAATAATCTCCTGCAATAGTGTGACAATATTCGGTTTGTCTCTCTCTTGGCTAGAGCAACCGATCACCTACGCTGGTTGATGTTCAAGGGGGTGTTACCAACTATCACATTCGGCACTAGGGAGAGATTTAACAAAGATAAGTGTTACCTACCCTTAGATTCGACAATAACAGACCCCTTTGAACAAGAGGAGTTTAATTACGTACGGCCCTCAGAGACGACATTTACTAGGAAGAAGAAGAAAAAGTTAGAAGTACACAAGAAATAAAAGAACATGATTCGGCCTACCCCCAAAATGCTAGCTTTGTACCTTGAAGAGAAGAGTATTAGAACACGAGGGTTAGATGAGAAGAGATTCGGAGTTGACTCCTGATAAAATCGGCCTTTGATCAGTGAGAACCCGCATGAAAAGATGATTCGGCCACCACGACTAGCAACAACAAATAATAGATGAAACTACTCGGCACTTAACAACAACACCCAAAGGTCGTATTTGGCTCCCAAAGGTCGTATTTGGCTATGGAAAAGAGGAGTAGAAAAGAAGTCTAAGCAAAATAGAGAGAAGGCTCAGGAGAAATTCGGCAGGGTGAAAGAAAAGATGGAAAAGAGTTGAGAAGAAAGAAAGAAAAGGACCACCCAAAGAATTCGGCAGAGACTCACCAAAGAATGAAAAAGACCTGAAATGCCAAAAGAAGAGAATACAACAAAAGAACACAAATGCAAAGTAAGAAACAACAAAAAAAAAGGCTTAAGAAATTCGACACACTTACAAAAGGTTTCAGTTCCTTTTCTTACTACCTACCAAATGCCGAATTTGCTTCACTATACTCACCTCTAGCCGAAATTCCACCCCCACACACTCCTCATTCGGCCAACCACTTCCACACTCTCAAATCCCCTTGATTCTCTCCTCGATTTACTCCCCAACTTCTTCTCCATCACCCACTAAAACAACTTGACCAAGTCTCCCCTCTCTCCTGCAGAGTGTGATCTCCACTCAGCTACCTGCCTTTCCTGAGCACAAAAATAAAACCCCCCAAGTGCTACTTGTGGGATTCAAACCTCACTCCCCTTGTATGCATGTTGACGCCACCACCACTATGCCACTTACTCACTTGTGTTAGCAAAACACCAACATATTCCCTTAAGCTTTGTTTTCAACAGACCTCTCCCCTAAAGTGCCGAAAAACCAAAATTTTACCAGGGCTCAACCTTAACCCCAGGCCTGCCTAGGGCCCCTAAACACTCTTAAACACACAGAACCAACATAACCTGCATTTACACAAATATTACAGGCCCCTAAATTTTAGGATGTTACAAAACTTATGCATAATTGACCATATCCAGTTCATACAAGCACATGTAGCTCATATCTATCTCAAACATAGCCTAACTTGACCATATTGCAAATATAGCATCACACAAAAATTGGCTAATGCAGTCATGCATAAACTTAACCATAATATCAAACATCAACAAGATGCCATAAGTACCAAAGGTGTGCCAAACATAATAACACATATACGTGCAGACTTATCAACTAACATAAACCACAAGTCCATCTACGCATGCTAAAACATTAAAACTACTAATATAATCGTTGGATAGTGTGATAGGTCTCCAATGAGCTTCCAAACCGATCAAGCTTCCAATAATCTATAAAACATAGGAAAGAAAACTAAATAAGCATATAATGCTTAGTAAGTTGGTAAAACATGAGCATAACTTACCATTTTAATGTATATCATTAAAATTAAACATGATACAATCCAACCAATAGCTTGGCACAAGCCTAAGCATCATCAACAACAATTGTTAGTGCATAAACACATAATTCACTTGAATTATCACATGCTAAGGTAAATTCACATGAACATAATGCCATTGGATTCATACTTTCCATAAACATATATATACATTAATAGATCATTTCATACCTTTCTATAGATTCATAACATAACCATTGGAACACTTACCGTTCCTTCCCTTTTCATGCCCGTTAAACCACTTAGAATAATATTGGATACGCGAGAAAGCTCACACAAAGTGTGCAAAGCATATGGTCAAAACCATTCCTTTTTCTTTTTCATTTACATCGTTGCTCACTCGAGCCATAAAATGGGTTTGCTTACACAAGCTGATGGTCGAAATGTAAGCTACACGATACCGCTCACACAAGCTGATGAGTATCCGCAACAAATGTCGAAACTCATCCATTAGTAGGACATTTAGGACCAGCACCCGAAACATGGTAAACCTAATGACATGTCATTTGTATATTATACATTCCTAAGGTTCAAACAATGATCGATAATCATCGAAACGTCGTTGGATTACCATCTTTCATTTACATGATACATACCACTACAACATATATATCAAAATAACATTAAAAACGTTATTTAAACATATGAACTTACCTCGATTACAAAGATGTCGAAACAAAATAAACTAATCCGAGGCTTTAGCTTTTCCTCGATCTAGATCCGAACGAGGGTTACCTTGATCTAAATAAGAAAATTCAATCCATTTATTATTCATACTATTCAATTCAGTCCAAAATTCATACTTTTGTAAAATTCCACTTTTGTCCTTAATATTTTAATTTCTTTACAATTTAGTCCTTAGGCTTGTAAAATTGATATTTATGCAAATTCATTCCCATTTCATGCTAGCTAAATTACCTAGGGACTTATATAAACCCATACAAACCATCATTTCACAATTTTACCATGATATTTCACTACTTTTACAAATAAGCCCCTAAATGATAATTCATCAAAAATCACTTTACAAAACTTGTTTATTTAATAACAAGGACTCATAACATTTCATTAAACTTCAAGAATGATGCAAACATATTCATGGAAAAACCCTAATCCTTTAACAATTTTGCAAATTAGTCCCTAAGCTAGCTAGGTTAAGCTACAACGATCTCGAAAACATAAAAATCATTAAAAATGGAATCAAAACACATACCGTGCAAATAAAAATGCCATGGCCGAACCCTTGCTACTCTCCCTTGAATATTCAATTGAAGAAGAAACAATTTTGGAGAAGATGATGTTTTTTTTCTTATTTAATTTTATATTTATTTACCTTTTTACATTTTTTCCCTTTAAAAATATTCATAATTTCAATAAAACCAGTCCAAGAATATCCCCTAACTATATAAATGGTCTATTTAACATTTAATTCCTCTTACATTAAAGTTTCATAGCTATTTAATACATTTAACTCATAGAAGCCTACTTTGCACCTTTCACGATTTAGTCTTTTTTACTTAATTAAGCATGCAAACGTCAAAATTTCTTAACGAAATTTTTATATGACCCTACTAACATCCCATAGAAACAAATAATAATAAAATTAATATTTACACATCAGATTTGTAGTCTCGAAACCACTGTTTTAATTTCACAAAAAACGGATTGTTACATGTGTCGCAACATAGAAGTTAGTATGCTCCTCTTCAAGATGTCTTCAGGAATATATAGCAACACCATTAGGTCGTGTCACAACATCAAAGGCAGTCTTAAAATTCCTCCGTTCTACACCCTATGTTGCGACATCGAACCCTCTATGTTGTGACATAGTGACAAATATCAGTTTAGCACACCTTCTAATAGTTTTCTGCACACATAAAAGTTCACTAGCTCACCCTTGGGCCTAAATTGACCTTTAAGGTCAACAAAAGACTCAATTTGCTCATTTTATGGTCTTTAGGAAAACTTACTAAAACATGAACAAATTCCAATGAAAATGCTTGCTTTTAAGCTCCTGAAGCGCGAAAATTAGTTTAATCTGCTACACTGAATTGCTTCAGATTAACTAGTGTCATGACATTCAGGGTGTGAAGCCATTATTTCAGTCCACTAACTCCCAATTTCATACATTCCCAAGCTGAATATATGGGAATCATGGTTGTCCCTAAGGCCTCAAATGACCATTTAACATATATACAAGTTATTTAACTTACCATTTCCAAAACATCAACACCATAATCATGCATAACCATTAACCATTTCTTTCATTTAAAATAACATCATTCAAATTGACCATTTGCAACTTTAAACAAAGTGAAATTGATCTGCCACAATTCGTTGTAGTAGATTAAACTAGTTTTCATACTTAAGGAGCTTGAATATAAGCAATTTCATTAGGTTTTACTTAGTTCTTTCAATTTATTGTTCTTGATTAATAAAAAGTGTGATTTGAGTCATTTATATGACGTTAGGGGCCAAATTAGGCCTAAAGGAATGCTAACATATTTGGTGAGTGTGCAACACATCATTCGGAGGCATGAGAATACGAAACTGGTCGCAATGTTATAACACAGAGGTTCAACGTCCTAACATAGTGAGAATGACACGATTGCCTTCGATGTTGCATCACAGCCCTGAATCCAAGCTTGAGCTAAGTAAACGACCATTAATGTTACGGCACTGACCTTGTATGTGAAGAAGTAACGAGCTGAGGGCATTTTGGTCTGTACGATGAACATTAATGTAAAAACGTCAAGTGAACTAGGGGTAGGGAATATGACCAACCATAAAGTTTTAAATAGGCTTCATTAAACACTTCACGAACATATTTTTTTGTATCTTAAAAGTTTTCTCTTATTTTAGATTACAAATGTTATTTTAGTTTTCAGTTTTAGTGCTTAGGATTTTCTTTCAGCTGTATTTCACACTTTTATTCATGGAGAGTTTGATTTGTGGATTCATCAAACTCTTGTGGGTTTCTGCGCTTTCAATCATGAATACAATTCAGGATTTCTCTTCAACTGTTATTCTTGATTTATTTTTCATGTTTATTTCTTTTATCAAGTGTATGTTTTTTATAGGATGCATGAGGAACTAATCCTCTTATGAGTGATTAGTGAGTGGATGTGGAAGTAATTAATTTCTTTGCAGGGTTTCTTAGCAGATCAACTGTTTGGGATAGGACGAACTTAAACCCTAGGCTTAACAACCCTAGGAAGTAATTTAGGCAGGAATGAACCCAAAATTGACATTTTCTATCCGTGAACACCTTACCCCAATCCGGTCTAAACTCTTGATCTACCACGAATTATAGTATTATTTACATCCATTTTACACATAACTTTAGCTTGTTTAATAACTAAATCAAAGGATCTTAGCATATATTTAGGTTTTCATACTTATAGTGGTAATTTATGCTTTCTAGTAGTTTTTATTGCATTCTATATATCTAAATAAGATTACTTGGTCTTATAGGTCAAGTCGGGAGCTAAAGATGCATATTTGGGCCAAAATTGATGCATATTGCGCGACACCAAGACACTAATGTCTCAACAACGAAGATAGAATCCAAAACAAAAGTTCTAAAGCAAAACTTCCATCGATGTCACGACACAACCCTATTGTGTCGCGACATCGAACACCAATGTTACAACACTACAGGCTTGTGTAGCAAAATTGCCCCTACGCTATCCAAAAAGTCCCTATACGTAATAGTTACATTTTTTAGGGAAATTAGGAGCCTTAGCCGTGCTCTAAAGACATCCAGAATATTTTAGGCACTTTTATATTCCAAGTTTAGCCTACATAAAAAGCCATTGTAATAATTTTAAACACACAATTAGATGTAGACATAAGATATACTTAGGGTTTTTATTTCATTCTTATTTTTTACGTAGGGTATTTTATGTTCTTGGAACCGGAAGATCCTATTCTGAAGTGAGATTCTTACGAGTGGAGATTGTTCCAGAGTCAAACTTTTATTGATAAATCCATAAGCATCTCTTTTCTTTTATTCTATTCTTTATATCTCTTTCTTTAACATTGTTTAATTAAATGATTGTGTAAAGATTAGAATCAATTTATGCTTCATACCTATCTCCCATGTTTCAACTGTGCTAATCTTATTAATTGATTGAAGGATAGAGTATCTTAGTAGATCAACTGTTTAGGAGAGGAAGAATTTAAACACTAGGCTTGACAACCCTAGGAAGTCATGTAGGTGGGAATTAACCCAAAATTTGTATGGCCTATCCGTGAACACCTTAACCCCAACCGGTCTGGACTATAAGGTTGAAAGATAAGTAGTTCTTGCTGACTTGCTATTCTAGTGGATGTATCGGAAGATCCTGCTAGGGTATCGGCTAGTTGATTGATTAGAACCCTACATCAATAATTAATTCGGTAAAACAATTGCGTCTAGGCTAAAGGAACTCGCGTAGCCGAAACAAGGAATGCGAGAAGCCGATACATGAACTTTTGAGTAGATTTAGACTAAATTCAATTTATTTATTTTATTATTATTATCATCATCTTACTTCTATAATAACACTACTAATCCACGACTCAAGTAGATTTGTAATTATTTCTAGTATTTAGCTTCATAGCAATTTTCCCCAAACTGCATTCCCTTGGGTATGATCCTCGGACTACTTTATTATAAATATATTACAACCTGGCCTGTATACTTACGAACAGTGCCTCAATTCCATATATTTTGTAGCAGTATTCACACAATGGGCATTACTACATTCGAAGGCGATCAAGTTGTTGGCGCTGTTTCCGAGGATTACAACAATGATAATTGTTATTGAATCAATTACTTGTAAATAATATTAGTTAAAAGATGAATGAGTTAGATAGTGTACTAATTTTTATATTCATTAATTGTGTTATTTTCTCTTTTTTTTTTTATTTACCTTGTTGACTAGATTATTTAATTATGGAAAATTTTGATTACAGGTGGTTTAATGATGAAAGGATTTCTTGAGACAACCGATGGAATTACATAGCAGGTTGGTTAACAGAGCCACAACAAACCAATGGAGCAATGATAACCGGTGTGAGGACAATGAGTACTCATACGAACCTCTTTATGAGTCATACAAAAAATACAATGGTATACCCAAACACCCAAATGAATCTCTTTGTAATACGCATAAGATTCCTTCATGTGAAACTATTGAGCCTTCCAATTCTGAATGGTTATCAAACTATCAGACAGGATGGAACAGATGAGGAAAATGCTCCAAGAGATATTTGAGGCGCTACCTCCAAGGGAAGATGTAACACCCCAAACCCGGTCAAAATGCTACGACCGAATCTGACGTGTTATAGGAAAGAAAATCTAAGAAAAATCTAACTAGAAATCATGAGTTGAGAAAGATTTGGCATATCACTATGTCTTTGACGGAAATTTAAAACAAATGTTTATCTTGGGCCGTAATACGGTTCAGGTTTCTTAATCAAAATCGAATTACAAGAAAATTCCATTAAGCGATCAATTAAAAAAAAACACTATCGCGGTTTTGGTTGAAAATTTTGAGTCAATTTGTTACTAAAAGCCCGTCCTTAATTAACCGATTATAAAGTCATAAATTCAAGTTTTTAAATTTAGAAAGCACCCACTTTGATAATTTATTAGACATGCCATATCAATTCCATAAGAAAACCCAAGTTAACGCTGAAGTGGCCTTATTACAACACCAAAATCCAACTTAAATAGTAAAACTCAAAAAAAAAAAAAATATTAAAAGTAAGTCTCTTTAAGCATTAAGCATGGCCACCTCGAGTCCACCCCGGCTCCATATCCGCAGTTTAAGGATTACCTGTAAAATTCAACAGAAGGGGGGTGAGTCACCGAGATCCAGTGTGTAAATCCCCATTACAATGAGTTTTGGGCTCTCACACAGATTCATGTACTATGAGTGTATGTAATGCAGCTCAACCTACCTATTATGTCCCATCTCCATATCTCCTGAGTCTACCCAATATCTGTCGCACCTAGCCACTGGTGGTACCTAACCACTGGTGGTTCCAAACCACTGGTGACGAACGTCACAGAAGAGAATACGTGGGGCCAACCCACTTGTGGTACCTAACCACTGGTGACAATCCCTTTATAAATATATGTGGGGCCAACCCACTCTGGTACCAAACCACTGGGACAAGTCACCGAAATAGCATATGTAGTACCAAACCACTGGTGGTTCCAAACCACTGAGACTTAGTCACAAAAGGTAATATGTGGGGCCAACCCACTTCTGGTACCAAACCACTGGTGACAGTCTAAAAGAGATCATGTTTACTCCCTCTTCACATCATACCCCAAGTCCATGCCATGTTTAACAGTCAATATGATATGATCATGCTTTCAAAAGCATAACAATCAACCATTTCATTCATAATAATGATGGAACTTACCCAGAGTCTTCGATCCAACCCACAAGGGTATTTTAGTGACCAATATCGTCACTTCGGCTTTTAGACATAACAGTTAATAACATAATTAACATATGAAGTGTGTGAGAGTTACACACCTGATAACACGTAATACCACGCTCTCTATGTCAACACTATCGCTAATCGGAACTACTGCTATCTGCCTACGACTCTGCTCTGAAGCCAGCCCACAACCCGGTGGCCAATCTCGGACTGCTGACACCGCTCGCTTCTTAAACTTAGGGGATGGGTTTACGGGTCCAACCCCCTCCTTAGAATTGCTGGCATTTGAGTCCATGGAATAGATCTTGGTCAGAAGACCGAGTTAAAACATAGAGTAAGATATGAGTAGAATTATGCATTTAGCTGAATAGATCTCCTTACCTAGATCGACAAAAGCCGAAAGTTTTAGACTTGGTTCACAAGTTGAGTGAATCCCGAAAGTCTCCAAAAAGAATGCGAACACCACCCCCACCTATATTCGGCCAAAGCATCCAAAACATTAAGCCAATTAGCTATTCAACTTTGGCTACCAAAAACTGAAAGGGAGATAAAGAAATAGGAGAAATCGCCTCTTACCTTGACACAGAAGATTCGAATGACACCTAAGAGAAATCGACACAAGCACAGCTGTAACAAGGGTTCGGCAATAACAGGGATGCAGATGAAAGAGTCAAAATAAATAAAAATAAAAGAACTAGAAATGGGACTTAGGAATTTCGGTTTTAGCAGAGATCTAAAGAAGAGAATGGAAGAAAGAAGGCTATGCAGATTCGACTTCTAGAAGAAATCAGAGAAGTGGACTATGGACAAGGGACATTCGGCTATAGCACTGAAATGGAGATGAGAATGGGGTTAGGGGTTTCGGCTTCTTGATGATGCAAATGAAATGAAAGAAAAAGAAAAGTGATAAGATGATAGGAGGGTTCGGCTACCAGAATGGAATGGAATGAAGCGCAGACTAAAGTACCTGAGGGTTTTGGCTTTTGATGGTAGAGGCAGAGAACCTGAGTTGCCGAAATACAAAGAGAGGAAAAGAGAAGACAATTGACTTCGGTTTCAACTAGAGAAGAATTTACACTTAACTGCTAAAACTAAACACCACAAAGAGTTTAACTCCTAAAGCTAACCCCTTTGAATTTTCGGCACACACACATACACCCAAAACCGAATGCCCAACCTCACCTAGCCCCTTTCAAAATTCGGTTAACACCCTACACCACTTTCAACCCCTTGATTCTCTCCTAACTTCACTCCCCACCTCTTATTCAAAATAGTTTGAAAGCTTCAAACTCCTCCTTTTTCTCTCAGCCTCATATTTGAAATATTTGACTTGATCAAAATCCCCCTTTCAAGGTCCCTAGCCGAATCCGTCACCTCCCCCTTGACGCCAAAAAGATTTCTCCAAAATGACAACTACGCGACTTGAACCTGCTCCCTCATGCTCACTTGTGGCATCACTCTCTCACCTCTTAAGTGGCACCTCATAGCCACTCTACCATCTTTATTTTTGTTTCAACATAACTTACTTAAATACCCTTAAGGCCCAACTCAGCTAAATTTCCCCCGAGTGCCTAAAACGGAAATTTTTAGCAAGGCTCAGGCTTAACTCAAAGCCTTCCCGGGACCCCCAAACATACCAACACAACACACTATGTAACACCCCAAACCCGGTCAATACACCACGACCGAATCTGGCATGTTACGGGGAAAATCGAGTTTAAGAGGTTAGGTTTCTGATTAAAAAAATTTGAAGAAAAACACTTTGTTGTATTTATACTTGTAAAAATCTTGGGCACAATTGTTTTAAAACCAATAGTGAATTTTGGAACCTAGAATTTTAAAACTTAATATGTTCCAAAAGTAAGACCAAATATATATCATTTAAAAATCCGAATAGCTTATTTTAGTTGCTTAAAACTCATTTTAACTTAATATAGAAAAAAATCTTATGTTTGAAAACCATTTAAGTTGCATTCATTTTCAAATTACAGTGTGATACCCGATGGTAAAGTTTAAAACACGTCGCTTTGTAGTTTTGAAAACCTTATTTTCCAAGTTTTATCCAATATTAACCAATAATTTGTTAAGGCATATTTGAATTCAATTCCAACCATGTAAATAATCAAACGTAATTTTAAAAGGCCTCTCTACAATCCCAACAAAATCAAATGGAAATAAATGAAATAAAGTACCAAGTTTTCAAATCAGTGCAAGTCCAAATTTATTCATGGCATGGTCACCTCGAGTCCACCCGGCTCGTGTCACCTGAAATGATAAGGGAGAAGGTAAGTCACAAGACTCAGTGCGTAACTCCCCCTCCCGATTAATGCAACATACTAACACACACCATAACAAAGCAATACAATTAATGCACCCAACCCTAGCCATCCATAACACCTTTTCTACCCCGTGTGGTACCAAACCACTGGTGGTGCCAAACCACTGGTGACCCAAAGTCACGATATCCATCAATGTGGTGCCAAACCACTGGTGACCCAAAGTCACGAATAATCCATCTGTGGGGCCAACCCACGTGTGATACCAAATCACTGGCGACGATCCCATAATATCAACTGTGGGGCCAACCCACTGTGGTACTAAGCCACTGGGACAAGTCGCTATGAGGTGCCAAACCTCTGGTGACCCAAAGTCACAATATATCAATATCCAAGTGTGGGGCCAACCCACGTGTGATACCAAATCACTGGCGACGATCCCATAATATCAACTGTGGGGCCAACCCACTATGGTACTAAGCCGCGGGGACAAGTCGCTATGAGGTGCCAAACCTCTGGTGACCCAAAGTCACAAAATATCAACTGTGGTACCAAACCACTGGAGGTGCCAAACCTCTGGTGTCCCAGAGACACGGATATCATCTGCCCCCTCCTCTCATATCACCCATTATCATGCAAATCATGCCAATCATGCAAATCATACTAACATGTTTAGTATTGCATCACATACACATAGGCCATAGATCATGATATCACATATCAAATAACAGAACTCATACTGAAACGGACTTACCCAAATCCGTGCACATACCCTTAGGGTATCATATCAATCTCCACTATTTCGGTTTAATTAACAATCAGGTTATTAACACATATTACTAGGTATAGAGTGTGTAGGTTTACACACCTGTTAAAACGCAAGTCCTAATCCCAGAGAACCGATCTAAGACCCTCGATTTCCTTGCTCCTATATTCGGCCAAACATGAATATCAGTACCAAGGCCATTCGGCCAAATCAAATAAACCAAATGGTTAACGCTTGAACCCTTACCTTACAACCGATTTGGTTTCCTACCAAATTCCGAACAAAACGATGGTTCACCTCTGACAATCGGCCACACCCTAAAACACAAACAGTTAGCCTCACAAGCCTTCGGCTTAACGAATACCAAAAGAATAGACTAATAAAACCAATCCTTACCACCACTTACCAACCGATTATTCAAGATGACGGCTTCACTTGATTGATTCCAAAAACCCGGAGACCCTACAACACATTGGTTCCAACAAGCGATTAACATTCTTGCAATCAAATGCCGAAATCAGCTCTTACCTTTGTAAAAGTCGACAGGGAACAGAGAGGGGAAGAAATAGGCATTCGGCAATAACCACTTACCTCCTCCAACGATTGAAAAAGACAAACCCAAGGAGATCAACACCCCTCTAATATTTGGACAAGGTGAAAACTAATAGGAGAGGAGAAATTTCGGCAACAAGAGGGGAAGATTCGGCTAGAGCCTTGAAGGTAGAAACAAAAGAAGTGTGATTCAAGAAGAAAGGAGATATCGGCAATGGGAGATTAGAAGTGGAAGAGGGATGATTCGGCTAAGGAGACAAAGTAAGTTTCGGCACCAAGGTTTCAAGAAAGAAAGAAAGCGAAAGTATGAGATGAGGAAGGTTATTAGTTTCGGCTTAACACAAATGGAAAAGAAAAGAGAGATAGCGGTATATGGTTCGGCCAAAGATCAAAAGAAGAAAAACAAAAAGAAGTAAAAGCTTGAGAACCCAAAGAGCATTCGGCTACCAATGAAAATTAAGAGAGAACAAGTGAAATTTCGGCAATGGTATAGGTTGCTTGGGGTTTTTGGTTTCAAGGAAGAAAAATGAAAGAACTTACCTTGCAAATTCGGCTAGGTGCACTAGACTAAGGCTGACCGAAAAATCACCAAAATGCCTAAGAACATTCGGCACTCCCCACTTACTCACCTACCAAAACCGGCCACTCCCCCTATGAAGACTCCAACATTCGGCCACCTCCCCAAAGTCTCTCCTAGCCACTAATTCAAACAACTTTGAACTAGTCAACCACCTACATTTTCTCTCCACCCACCATTTGAATATTTTGACTAGGTCCAACTTCAACCACCTTGGCGTCAAAATGGAAAGCAAAAAGGGAGACTTTCGCAGCTCGAACACGGGACCTCCTTCCCCTGCAAGTAGCGTCATTCACAAGGCTTTAAGTGGCGCCTTCCTGGCACCTTGCCAAGCCTCTTTCTTGTGCTAACATCCACCTAAAAATACTTATAACCCCTAGCTCCTTCAGCTCCTTTCACTTAAAGCTTAAAAACTAAAATTTTCCTACCACTCGGGCTTACACCACGCTTACAACTAAGCCTCAAAACATCAAAAACAAAAACACCGCAGACCCAACACATGCAAACAATGCAAATACAAAATAGCCCATATACCAGGATATTACACACTAAGCATAGCATACAGACAAAAACACATCAAATGCAAAGCCCCCCAACCCGAGATGTTACAGTTCCACCCCCTTAAAAATAATTTCGGCCTCGAAATTACCTGGTCAAAAGAGTTGAGGGTATTGCTGCCGCATAACATCCTCCGGCTCCCACGTAGCTTCTTCTGATCCATGGTTCCGCCACAACACTTTCACCAAAGGAACTGATTTCTTACGCAATACTTTGACATCACGATCCAAGATCTGCACTAGTTCCTCTTCAAGAGATAAGTCTGGGCTGACTTCAATCTCACCACTGGTACAACATGAGACAGATCCGAGCGGTAGCATCTTAGCATCGAAACGTGAAACACATCATGGATCTAACTTAACTCTGAAGGTAGCTCGAGCTGATAGGCCACTGGTCCCACACGCTTTCACACGCTATAAGGCCCGATAAATCTGGCGCTTAAATTACCCTTCCGTCCAAACCTTAACACCTTCTTCCATGGTGACACCTTGAAGAAAACCTTGTCACCCACTGCAAATTCTATGTCCTTACGCTTCAGATCGGCATAGGACTTCTGTCTGTCCGAGGCTTCCTTCAATCGAGTCTGAATTAACTTAACCTTATCTTCCATTTCAGCAACCAACTCTGGACCCAACAACTAACGCTCACCCAACTCTGTCCAACATGTTGGAGTACGACACTTTCGACCATACAATGCTTCATACGGTGCCATCTGAATACTAGATTGGTAGCTGTTGTTATACGTGAATTCCGCCAACGATAGAAATTCTTCCCAACTACCTCTAAAGTCTAAGACACAGCCCCTCAACATATCTTCCAAGATCTGAATCACCCTCTCCGACTGTCCATCAGACTGTGGATGAAATGATGTGCTGTAATCCAACTTTGTACCCATCGCTTGAAGCAACGCCTTCCAAAATCTTGATGTAAACCTAGGGTCCCTGTCTGAGATGATAGACACTGGTACCCTGTGCAACCTCACGATCTCTGCTACATATAACTTAGCCAACTTCTGTAGAAAGTAGTCGACACGAACTGGTATGAAATGGGCAGACTTCGTCAGACGATCCACAATCACCCATACCGAATCCTTCTTAGTAGGTGTAAGGGGTAGCCCACTAACAATATCCTTCGTAATCCTTTCCCACTTCCACTGCGGAATCTTGACCGGTTGCAACAACCCCGAAGGCAACTGATGTTCTACTTTTATCGGCTGACACGTCAAACAGTTACTCACAAATTTGGTTACTTCTTTCTTTAGACCCGGCCACCAAAACTGTTCCCACAAATCCCAGTACATCTTACTACCTCCAGGATGCATAGCGTATGGGCTAGAATGCGCTTCCTGAAGAATCTTCTGTCTCAAATCCACATCTTTCGGCATGCAAACCTTCCCATGGAAACATAAAACTCCCTCCTTGTTCAAACTGTAATCCTCTAATCCACCACTCTGTACTTGCAGAAGTCCAGCACTCCAGACATCATCTAATAACTGTTTCTCTTTAATCTGACTTACCCACGTCGGCTTCACTTGCAGTTTCGCTATTAAACTTCCGTCGTCATATAAACTAATGTGGGCGAACATTGCTCTCAAGTCTGATATTACCTTACGGCTCAACGTGTCTGCCACCACGTTAGCCTTACCCGGATGGTACTCAATTGAATAATCATAATCCTTCAACAGCTCGATCCACCTCCGCTGTCTCAAATTCAACTCCTTTTGGGTAAGGAGATATTTCAAGCTCTTGTGATCCAAATAAATGATGGACTTCTCCCCGTATAAATAATGTCTCCAGATCTTCAAGGCGAAAACCACCGCAGCTAGCTCCAGGTCATGCGTCGGATAATTTACCTCGTGAGATCTTAATTGCTGAGAAGCGTACGCTACCACTTTCCCTTCTTGCATTAGTACACATCCTAACCCTGTGTGCGACGCATCATAGTAGACAGTATACTCCTTCCCTACCTCTGGCTGAATTAACACCGGCGCATCTGTCAAAATCCTCTTCAACTTCTCAAAAATTTCCTGCTGTTTATCTGACCAAACGAAGGGTACCCTTTCCGTAATAACTTTGTTAATGGTGCAGCAATCAAAGAGAACCCTTCAACAAACCTTCTGTAATACCCAGTCAACCCAAGAAAACTCCGAATCTCCGCCACATATTTAGGTGGTTTCCAATCCAACACAGCTTCAATTTTTTGAGGGTCAACCCTAATCCCCTCAGCTGATACCACATGGCCCAAAAAGGTAACTTCCTTTAGCCAGAACTCACACTTACTGAACTTAATGAACAACTGCTTTTCCCTCAGAATTTGTAAAACCACTCGAAGATGCGAATCATGCTCCTCTTCGGACTTTGGATGCACCAGGATATCGTCTATAAACACCACGACGAATCGATCCAGATAAGGTTTAAAAACCCGGTTCATCATGTCCATAAACGCTGCTGGTGCATTGGTCAGCCCAAACGGCATCACCAGGAATTCGTAGTGACCATAGCGAGTACGAAATGCCGTCTTATGAATATCCGCCTCCTTGACCTTAAGCTGGTGATATCCCGACCTCAAGTCTATCTTAGAGAAGACTGATGCTCCCTTAAGTTGGTCGAACAGGTCGTCTATCCTCGGTAACGGGTACTTATTTTTGATCATTAACTTATTCAACTGACGGTAATCAATGCACATTCGCATTGATTCGTTATTCTTCTTAACGAATAGCACCGGCGCTCCCCAAGGTGATACACTCCGTCGGATAAAACCCCGATCTAACAGTTCTTGAATCTGTGCTTTCAGCTCCACTAACTCCTTTGGCGCCATTCTATATGGGGCAATAGACACTGGCACTGTTCCCGGTAGGAGATCAATACCAAACTCCACCTCGCGATCCGGAGGTAATCCCGGAAGCTCTTCTGGGAAAACATCAAAATATTCCTTCACCGTTCGAACATTCCCCACCGATAACTCCTTGACCTCTAAAGCACAAACATAAGCTATAAACGCCTTACACCCTTTTCTCACCATTCTCTCGGCCTTTAAAACGGATACCACATTAGATAGGCAATTCCTTCTTTCACCCATCATCACCACCTCTTCACCCTCGAGAGTTCTTAACTCCATACGCTTGGCTGCACAGTCCAAATTTGCTGATACTTCACTAGCCAATCTATACCTAAGATCAAATCGAACTCCCCGAATGGCAGTTCCATCAAATCGGCCGGAAAAACTACCGCTTGAACTTCTAGAGGTACACCCCTAAAAAGTTTGTTCACCACTACAGATTGTCCTAGTGGGCTAATTACAGTCATCTCCCTAGAAGAAGTCTCAAAGTCTAAATTTAGAGTTCCCGATATAGTGCTTCCAACATAAGAGTGTGTTGAACCAATATCAATCAAAGTAGTATAAGGCAACCCATAAATAAGGAACGTACTGGTTATGACGTCCGGTGCTTCGCCCTCCTCTCGGCGCCTAGCTGCATAAACCAACCCAGGCTGTCTCGCGTCTTTATTCCCAGCACCTCTGCCCGGTGCTCTACGGCCCCGACCGAACCCATTACCTCCTCTAGCCGGACCACGACCCCTCTGCTGTTGCTGACCATCTCTTCTGAATTGCGCACGTCCTTGACCCTCTGATTGTGCCCTGACTGGCCTCCGTGGACAATCCTTTATCCGATGATCCATAGACCCACATCCAAAACATCCTCTATTACCCGCCCAACACTGTCTCGAATTAAATTTCCCGCATCGAGTACACTACGATGGCCACTAAACAGCAACAGGCTTCCCAGCTTGACTCGGCCCACATACTCTAGACCTCTTCTGAAAACCCCCCGTAGACCCTGAAGGCCCAAAACTCCTTTTATTCCCATTCCTCTCCTGATTCTGCTTTTCGGACTGCTTCACCTCCTCGGCTATCTTAGCCTTTTCCACAAGAACAGCAAATTCCCTCTCTCACTGTGGAGCTATCAGCACTCGAAGCTCATCTCTCAGCCCATCCTCAAATCGAACACAACGCTCATGGTCCATGGCCACAATACCCTGGGCATAATGGCTTAGCCGTAAGAATTTCGCCTCATACTCGGACACCAACTTACTCCCCTGAACCAGGTTCAGAAATGTCTTACGCTGCGCATCCACATAACTTGATCCGACGTACTTCCTCTGGAATGATGTTTTAAAGAAATCCCAGGTGATATCATCAGCCATCGTGCCATCCCTGACCATGAGCCACCACTGATAGGCCTCGTCTCGAAGAAGAGACACGATCCCTTTCAACTTCACCTCTGCTGTGAAGTCAAGATCATCCATTATACACTCCACTACTTCCAACCAATATGTAGCTGCACTGGGAGCTACACCAGAAACGCCCCTAAATATCTCCGCTCCATTTGCTCGGAGTCATTCAGGCACAGATTTTCGAGCCCCTGTGCCCATGCCTGCCCCAGCAACTCTCTCTAAAACCCGTAACATTGCTTGAGACACTGCATCGTCTCCACCCGTTTGGTCCTGAAACTCTGCTTCCGCAGCTGGCGGTAGCGGCACCTCATTTCCTGACCCATGACCAGACCCTACTGGTTCCGATACAGTAATCCTGCCCCTACCACGACCACGTACATTACGCCCACGTCCTCGAGTTCTCATGACTAACATTTGCGATTTATTCTGATTAAGAGTTTTATGAGTTAGTTTTTCTTTCTTCCACTGTTTATTACTGAACAATCTTATGAGTGTATTACCAAAGTAGTTGTTTTCACGAACACATGCATTCCTACAAGCTTCAATCTCTAGGGTAAATTTCCTAATATTAGCAATCACATCACAGAATAATTAAATCATACAACCGATGATTAGAAAACTTACCGTCGCGGATCAGTGCCGGAGACTCAAGTGCCATGCTTCCCGAAAACATGTATTTTATCAAAACCATTTTTCAAACCATCTACTGAAAAATAATTTGGGTCTTACACTCACAGCTGAGCTTTTGAACCTGGCTCTGTTACCACAATTGTAACACCCCAAACCCGGTCAAAACGCTACAACCGAATCTGACGTGTTACAGGAAAGAAAATCTAAGAAAAATCTAACTAGAAATCATAAGTTGAGAAAGATTTGGCATATCACTATGTCTTTGACGGAAATTTAAAACAAATGTTTATCTTGGGCCGTAATACGGTTCAGGTTGATTAATCAAAATCGAATTACAAGAAAATTCCATTAAGCGATCAATTAAAAAAAACACTATCGTGATTTTGGTTGAAAATTTTGAGTCAATTTGTTACTAAAAGCCCGTCCTTAATTAACAGATTATAAAGTCATAAATTCAAGTTTTTAAATTTAGAAAGCACCCACTTTGATAATTTATTAGACATGCCATATCAATTCCATAAGAAAACCTAAGTTAACGCTTAAGTGGCCTTATTACAACACCAAAATCCAACTTAAATGGTAAAACTAAAAAAAAAAATAAATATTAAAAGTAAGTCTCTTTAAGCATTAAGCATGGCCACCTCGAGTCCACCTCGGCTGCATATCCGCAGTCTAAGGATTACCTGTAAAATTCAACAGAAGGGGGTAAGTCACCAAGATCCAGTGTGTAAATCCCCATTACAATGAGTTTTGGGCTCTCACATAGATTCATGTACTATGAGTGTATGTAATGCAGCTCAACCAACCTATTATGTCCCATCTCCATATCTCCTGAGTCTACCCAATATCTGTGGCACCTAGCCACTGGTGGTACCTAACCACTGGTGGTTCCAAATCACTGGTGACGAACGTCACAGAAGAGAATACGTGGGGCCAACCCACTGTGGTACCAAACCACTGGGACGAGTCACAGAAATAGCATATTTAGTACCAAACCACTGGTGGTTCCAAACCACTGAGACTTAGTCACAAAAGGTAATATGTGGGTCCAACCCACTTGTGGCACCAAACCACTGGTGACAGTCTAAAAGAGATCATGTTTCCTCCCTCTTCACATCATACCCCAAGTCCATGCCATGTTTAACAGTCAATATAATATGATCATGCTTTCAAATGCATAACAATCAACCATTTCATTCATACATACCTTTGCTAACAACAGAGCATTATGGAACTTACCCGGAGTCGTCCATCCAACCCACAATGGTATTTTAGTGACCAATTTCGTCACTTCGGCTTTTAGACATAACAGTTAATAACATAATTAACATACGAAGTGTGTGAGAGTTACACACCTGATAGCACATAATACCACGCTTTCTATGTCGGCACTATCGCTAATCAAAACTACTGCTATCTGCCTACGACTCTGCTCTGAAGCCGGCCCACAACTCGGTGGCCAGTCTCAGACTGCTGACACTGCTCGCTTCTTAAACTTAAGGGCTGGGTTTACGAGTCCAACCCCCTCCTTAAAATTGCTGGCATTTAATTCCATGTAATAGATCTTGGTCAGAAGACCGAGTTAAAACATAGAGTAAGATATGAGTAGAATTATGCGTTTCGTTGAATAGATCTCCTTACCTAGATTGATAAAAGCCGAAAGTTTTAGACTTGGTTCACAAGTTAAGTGAACCCCGAAAGTCTCCAAAGAATGCGAACACCACCCCCACCTATATTCGGCCAAAGCATCCAAAACATTAAGCCAATTAGCCATTCGACTTTGGCTACCAAAAATCGAAAGGGAGACAAAGAAATAGGAGAAATCGCCTCTTACTTTGACACAGAAGATTCGAATGACACCTAAGAGAAATCGACACAAGCACAGCTATAACGAGGGTTCGTCAATAACAGGGATGTAGATGAAAGAGTCGAAAGAAAAAAAAAATAAAAGAACTACAAATGGGACTTAGGAATTTCGGTTTTAGTAGAGATCAAAAGAAGAGAATGGAAGAAAGAAGGCTATGCAGATTCGGCTTGTAGAAGAAATCAGAGAAGAGGACTATGGATAAGGGACATTCAGCTATAGCACTAAAATGGAAATGAGAATAGGGTTAGGGGTTTCGGCTTCTTGATGATGTAAATGAAAAGAAAGAAAAAGAAAAGTGATAAGATGATAGGAGGGTTCGGCTACCAGAATTGAATGGAATGAAGTGCAGACTAAAGTAACTGAGGGTTTTCGACTTTTGATGGCAAAGGCAGAGAACCTGAGTTGCTGAAATACAAAGAGAGGAAAAGAGAAGAGAATTGACTTCGGTTTCAACTAGAGAAGAATTTACACTCAACTGCCGAAACTAAACACCACAAAGAGTTTAACACCTAAAGCTGACCCCATTGAATTTTCAGCACACACACACACCCAAAACCGAATGCCCAATCTCACCTAGCCCCTTTCAAAATTCAGCTAACACCCTACACCACCTTCAACCCCTTGATTCTCTCCTAACTTCACTCCCCACCTCCTATTCAAAATATTTTGAAAGCTTCAAACTCCTCCTTTTTCTCTCAGCCTCATATTTGAAATATTTGACTTGATCAACATCCCCCTTTCAAGGTTCCTATTCGAATCCATCACCTCCCCCTTGACGCCAAAAAGATTTCTCCAAAATGACAATTACGCGACTTGAACCTACTCCCTCATGCTCACTTGTGGCGTCACTTTCTCACCTCTTAAGTGGTGCCTCATAGCCATTCTACCATCTTTATTTTTGTGTCAACATAACTTAGTTAAATACCCTTAAGGCCCAACTCGGTTAATTTTCCCCCAAGTGCCTAAAATAGAAATTTTTAGCAAGGCTCAGGCTTAACTCAAAGCCTTCCCGGGACCCCTAAACATACCAACACAACACACTAAGCATAGCATACACGCAGAAACACATCAAATGCAAATCCCCCCAACCCGGGATGTTACAGAAGAGGTCGTGCATGATGTTCCCAACCTTGATCCCGAGGACCTTTGTTTTAATGTTGACTACCTTCAATTAGAAAATAATAGTCAATAAGAGTTTGGAATTAGAGATCCTGGGAATGAATTGAATATTACCAAAGTAGTCTCTGATCCAATTAACTTAGAATCAGGTATAACAATAGATGTAGTTGTTCACGTAAAAGTAGAAGTAACCACTAACATGGAACATAAATTGATTCTTAATAAAAGTGGAGAAAAGTCAATACACTTTCTGGCCATAGCAGAGAAGGTATCATCCGGAGTGATCGATAAGTTCGACTCCTTCTCATCTGAAAAAGGGCAACAAAGCTCAAGTGACCAAAACTTCACGTGAGATGGAGGGGTGGAAGCTCGAGCCAATAATACCCCAAAAAATGATTTGGGGCTGGCTCAGATTTGGTACCAAGTGGCTTGTAATGTGGATGTCACGTCGATCGAAAATATAGCAATATCAATGGAATCGACTGAAGGGGCTAGTTCATATATATCGACAATGGAATAAACGACAGATCAAAATGTCGAGAACCAGCTAGAAGTTCTTCTATGGTGGTGACACAGATCATACAAGTTTTTAAAGAACTTTTATTCCCTATTTTAAATTTTGTTTCATTTTCATTTTTCTTTTTATTTGTTTATTTTATTTTTATTAATCTTCGTAATGCTTAGTTTTCCCACAATAAATGTAGATACCATGTAGTGACAGAACTGAAAAAAAATTGAAGAAGGTAGGAACTGGGCTCGATGTCTTACATCGCACCCTAATGTCGCGACATCTTAGACAGAACAGACTTTGCAACATTGAAGGCCCAAGTTCATCAGAATAGTTTTAGACTTTCTATCATCCATTATTGACACTTTTTTTTTATTTTCTTTATGTTATATTTCATATTTCTTGTCATAATATATATTTTTAGGTACTCTTTTCCTCTGTTTGGAGCACACAAATTCGGAGATTATCGTAACTACAAGGATCTAGCCTACTCAGGGAAGTTTTCTTGTTAGTTTTCGTTAAGGGCAATGTATGGTCTAAAGTGTGGGCGAAAGTGAAGAGCATTAGTTTGTGTGTTTTTGTTTATGCGTTTCCTTTGCTTTAGTTGATTATTTATTTAAAAAAATTGCTTCGTTGCATGGTGCTTGGATTATATTAACACTATGAATAGTGGTTGAAATAATGATTTTTTTCAAGCATGATATTTCTTACTAATATGAGATAATTTGATTATTTTAAGGGGAATTGATTAGGTTACTTACTTAAATTGCATAATTGATTAGAGACATGAACGCTTGAATTGATTGTTATTCATTCAGTTTAGTTTGAAGCATGAAAGAAATTGTGTATGGTGGGATGGTTTTGGGATGACCTAAGGTATTGTTTGAATAGCCAGTTTTCAAATGACCATACCTTAATGCTATGAATCCCTAGTCTCATTATTTGAGCCTAATAACTCCTTTTTGATGAACTAAAAAAATTGAAAGCCAAAGATCACACATAAAACTTGAACTCTTCCCTTTCCTTGGTCCTTTAATACATTACGAAATAGATGTGAGGCAATAGATGTTGAGGGTTTAGATAGATACGTCACCATGGTTTCAAAAAAAAAGAGCAAAAAAAGGAAGAAACAATGTGATACAGTGATTATAGGTCGGGCAAAAAATGTGTGAAAAAGAAAATTTTAGAAGAAGTATGAAGTAAAAAAGGGAAGAAAAATATAAAACAGAAACAAAAGCACTGTGACTGAGAAAAGAGTAAAAAAGTCAAAGTGACAAAGTAAAAAGTCTCAAAAGTGAGAGGAAACTCATTCATCAGTGCACTACAACTCTTTAAGCCGACCATATTTGCTAGTATTATATTTTACCTTGCTACATGGAGAGATAAGGTAGGTGAGAGAGGGAGACAGAAGGCGGTGAGCTTGGATGGGACATTAAGGGGGAAGAAAGGGAACAATGTCATGTGCCTAACTATTTCTAGTGTTTGAACCGTTTTGAGCCATATTTTTGTTTGAACTCATACCGTCCTAAGCCTCAAAACATTACAAGCCTAGAAGACTAATGTGACTTAAGCATTCTCTATGCATAATTTTTTGAAATTGCTAACAGTTTTATTTAATTAATGTTTTTGATTCACATGATTGTGTCTGCTACATATCTACTTGATTTATGTTAATGGTGATTTTGTTAAACATCTGCTCATGGGAATTATTTCTAATTTGTTTGTAATAGAACTTTGTAAACTAATCCTAATATAATTTAAATTTTTTCAAGGCATCGAACTATCAAGAATAAGTTACATATGCAATACGAATTGTTATACCTTTACACCAAATTTGGTTGGCACGAATGGCTTTCCCATTCATACCTTATTCAGCGCAACAATATTATTCCATTGTTTGGTTTAACTAAATGAGTGAAACGGCACCGAATACTCATTTCGAGCTACAACCAAAGAATAGTCATTCCATCCTTTCACCGAATAGCCACCAATATTTTTTCAAATAATACCCCAAGCCAGAAACATCATATTAACCACAATTTCACTTTATGAATTATAACAATGGAAGAAAAATCAAGAGGAAACAAAAATTGAAACCCAATCATTACGATTCAACGCTTTCCCAACTTCGATTTCATCCAACAATGATGTTTTCACAGCATCATCACAAGGTCTCTTCCACTCTGACATGTTGCAAGCCTAGTAATAAAATTTAGAAAACAAAATAAAACAACCTAAACCAGAAAAAAAAATGAGATAGATAGTGGGAGATTAATAAAGGGGAGATTTGCATGTATGGATCCATAGGTTTTGGTGGGTTTTTAGGACAAACTAACCAAAACATTGAAAGAGTAGGTGGAGATAAAGATCTGAAAAGGAAGATATCCGAGAAAAAGAAGGGACTGGAGAAAAAAAAAAGGTGAGAACTAGATAGAACTCTGGAGAAAAGAAAAATAAAGTTATCAACGATGGGTAGAGGCTCCAGATTAAAGAAGCAAGGATGGGGGCAATTAGGTCCCTAGAAATCTCTAATGGTTTTATTTATTATTGTATTTATTTTTCTTTATTAGGCTTTTTTTAACTCCAGTAAGGTTGATCTTTTGCTTTTATGTTTTGTTTGGCTGCAATTTTTTCCCCACTTTATACTAAATGAATCCAACTGGTTATATTCAAAAAAAAAATATAATAAAATAATTTGAAATATGATTTTTAGATTTATTTTTAAATTTAAAAAATTAAATTTATTGTTAAATAATGTTTTTATTATTAAATATAAAATGTTAAATTATTTATTTTCAAATATTATTTTTGACATAATATTGATAAAGTTATTAAGAAATAAATCATATTTTTATAAATAATATATTAATTATACTATTAGACATATTTATAATATACGTTACAAAATTATTAGCATTTAATTATAATAATAAAAATTTCTAGATATATTAGTTTTATTATTCTAATGAATTATATTAATTAAATTTATATGAACATTTAACAATAATTGAGTAATAAAAATACTATTATTAAATTGTATTTAATAATAATCATATTAAAATATGATTAAATTATTTATTTTTATTTTTATTAAATATAAAAATTATATTTAATAATAATCCTATTAAAATTTAATAAAAATAACAATAATCATCTACTTAAACAAATTTTACTAAGGGTGCTCTTGTTATTTCAGCTTTTTCCCTTATGCTATTACAATATCTATTCCATTCAACCAAACACAAGAATACTATTACAGCTTTATTGTATTCTATTCAACCAAACAATTAAATTACTGATTATAGCTCTATTCCCATTTCCCCCAACCAAACGCACTGTTAATACTTGACAATCCTGTTCTTAGTAATAATAAAATCCAAGGGACATCTACATATAGCATGCTGTGAGTCTAAACTTGGTTTACTTGAGGACAAGTAAAGAGTTAAGTGCTGGGAAGTTTAGGTGTGAGGTTCTTATTTATATCTATGTTCACTAACTTTAGCTTATTTAAAGAAAGAAATTAAGTCATTTTCGTATTAAATTTAATTTTTTCTGTTTTCCAACATATGTGTTTTGGTTGCTTGAAGAGAAGCAACAAGTTAAAGTGTGCAAGACTGATCTAAGATATTACAGCATAACATTAGAAATTTAGCATAATGTAAATAATCCAAATATCTACCAAATCATATTTCATATTTCATATTTCAACACAAAACATTATATTATGCACATATGAGCATTCTTATAGCTATGAGCAACCAATCTACTCAAATATATCATTTTTAACCAATTCAAATCATTTGCCAATGACCTTTCAATAAGTCATTTAAAATTCATATTCAATCATGATTTCAACATTTATAAATACATGTCATTGACATTAATTCATCCAAACTTCATAATCAATCCATACCATTTACCTTATTAACTTGTAACAGCCCGTGTTTGGGTCAAATCAGAACAGTAGTTTCGGGACCACAAATTCAAAGTAGAAATATTTATTTTTAATATTTCTTTAAGGTCTACAACATGATATAATGATTGTGTGAAAATTTTGTTAAGAAATTTTGTCGATTGAGTACTCAATTTGTTAAGAAGGACTAAATTGCAATAGGTGCAAAACTTGAATTCGAAAAGTTAAAGGTGTTTAATTGCTATGAAATTTTAATTGGAAGTCCTTATGTAGTAATTAGACCATTATACTTTAGGGTGGACAGAAACGGACATGGCTAGGTAAAATTTTAAAGTTATGCATTAAGGGTATTTTAGTAATTTGGTAAATAAAGACAAATTAACCTAATAAAAGATGTCCATCTTCTTCAATTTAGTCCCCATATCCGAAAATTTGGAGAATCCATAGCTAGGGTTTTTGGCCAAGCTTTCAAGCTCGATTGTAAGTAGTTCTTGTCATGTTTTTAATGATTTTTATATTTTTGAGATCGTTGTAACTTGATCTACCTATTCCGAGGACTAATTTGAGAGAAAGTTATAGTCTAGAATTTTACCCATGTTGAATATGCATGTAATTTGATGTTTGATGATAGAAAATGCATGTTTGTAGTTAGTTAAACAACATTTGTAAAGTGATTTTCAGTAAAAACGTCAAATAGAGACTTATTTGTAAAATGTTATAAAATGTGTAGGAAAGTGTGAATAAATGAAAATTTTGAGCTGTTATGAGTACAAGTGATATTCGACTAGGCTTGGGTTGTGATGAAATTGAATGGAATTCATTTTACGAGTCTAGGGACTAAATTGTAAAATGTTGAAATGTTAGGGGCAAAAATGTAATTTTTGCCATAATGTGATTTTTGGGCTGAATTGAATAATGTGATGATTAAATAAGTTAAATTTGATATTATAGATGAAGAAAAATGAGGTTCAGACCTAGATCGGGGGAAAAACAAAGTATTTGACGAATAGGTCTTTTATGCCGTTTTTGTAACTGAGGTAAGTTTGTATGTTAATATATAATTGCATTTTAAATGCTTTAATATTGCATGAACTGTATTAATGACCTTACGGACACGTTCAATGAATATTTGGCAAATGTAAAATCCCGGTTGAACTTTAGGAATAGATTAGGATACAAGTGACATGTCACTAGGAATTTATGGGATTATGTGATTTATGTGGTCCGGGTGCTGGTCCTGTACGACCTATCGATGGCTGAGTATACCAGCATATGTTGCGATTACTTGACAACTTGTATGAGCAGCACCATGTAGCTACTTCCCGACTGACAACTTGTGTGAGCAGGCCCGTTATTAGCTCAAGAGTGAGCTTTATGTGATTGAGGTAGCATTGGCTACATATGTGACACCTTGCGTGCAAGATTTCTGAGTATCCAATAGTATTCCAATGGTTCAACGGGTATGTCAAAGATGAGAATAAGTATGAAACCATTACAAGATGGTACATGTATGTGCACAGAGCTTATGAATATTAAATTCGAGAAATGATGAATTCAAGATAAGTTGTAATGAAATGAAATATGGTTATGAGGTTATGTTAAATTACATCGTCTTATATTATATTACTTGAATGTTAAATATATGGCAAGGTTTGCTTATTTTTTACATACGAGCTTAGCTTACTCCGTTTTACTTTCCATGTTTTATAGTGTCACCAAGCTAAATTGGATTGGCGATCGTCGGAGATCGCATCACACTATTAAACTATCATTTTAGGTATTGACGATTTTAAACATTTTGAGTATATGGCATGTATAGGGACTTGGTCATTTTGTTATATGTGTCATCATGATTTTGGATAAATGTATTGGCTTCTAATTTTCAAAGGCTTGAATTTGGTATTTGTCCATGTAAATTGCCTCATTTTGGTTAAGTGGATTGTAAGCTCATATACATATATATATGCGTGTATGTGCCAATGCCCCTTTTGGTTATATGGTTTATATTGATTTACTAAATGTTGACTGTGGCTTAATGACTTGTTTTGAAATGGGTAAGTTTGGTTTATTTGGTATGTTGGATTATCTTGATAAGTTAATGCAAATTGAAAGTAGTCTTAGTGGTGTTTTGAATGCAAAATTAGTATGTTTAATTTGGCATAATGATATGTCATGAGCATGATAGATAATGGTATTGCATTGACATGTATTGGCCATGATTGTGGATGTTTTGGCTGCCTAATCATATGTAACACCCCTAACCTGAAACCGTCGCTGGAATAGGGTTAAGAGGCATTACCGAACAATCGTAACATTTTACATCCAATCCACGGCACTTAGTTAATCATCAATCAAACACATTCAATTACAACCATATAGTCCCTTATCTTGGTCTACGAGACCCTAAACATATGTTAGAAAGAGGTCAGGACTAAACTGAACACTTACGAAATTTTTGAAAAATTCAAACATTCTTCAACACTATTGAGGTCACACAATTTGGCAACCAAAAACATGTCAAACGATCACATACCATCTTATCCAATCTCATTTCTAATCATGCCAACTTATAAACCAAATTTCACAACTAAAACACATGTATTACCAAGCATGATTCATCCATAATATCACTAAATCATATTAACATCAATCCATCACCAAGCATATCATTCATAAGACATTTTCATTACCAACAAGCCAAACCATAATATGCATCATATACCAAATCCACTCATGCTTATAGCCAACATATATTTAGCCACATCACATGGCTATTTATACATCTCAAACATATTTCAAAACAACTAGTCTATACATGCCATATTTCAACTATATACATCTTTCCAAAAGTACCAAAATATATTGCCGATAGTGTGATAAAGATGCTGACGATTCCTGGATCCGAGCTAGCTTTATTGGCACTATAAAATAGAGAAACAATCACACAGTAAGCTTTCAAAAGCTTAGTAAGTTTGAAATACAATACAACTAATTCATTGAATGAAATTAATATACACATTAATCCATCACACAGATAATTTATCAATGTCAAAAAAATCCAAGCATATCCAATACTCACATAGCATTCCATTCATCTACCTTTAATTTCATCAACCACATAAGTTTTGTACATACCTTTGCTAACACTTAGTTAGTCAACAAACATGCTACTCAGCCATTCGACTTTACATATTGATCAATCTTTGCTATTCTCTTGCCTTGTTCGCACACTTAGTGCCAATTTGTAGACAAAACGTAGTTGTCATCACACACTCAGTGCCAATACGTTAAACCGAGCTTCTATCAGTATCGCACACACAGTGCCAATTCAATAAGCCGAAGCTTCTATCATCTCACACACACAGTGCCAATCATTTCTATTCCATTTCTAATTTCGCACACTTAGTGCCTTCTAATCCAATTCAGCACATAGCATTTCTAATCTCATAGTTATAAAGATATTCAATCAATTCACATCACATAGAACATAAATTAACAACTTGTACTATATCCGAACTTACCTCGGACGTCGAAATTTCAAAATGGTCGATTAATCGAGCACTTTGTCTTTGCCTCGATCTCGATCTGAGCCTCTCCTTTCTTGGCCTATACACATTCAAATTCAGTCCATTCAATCACAATTTCATTCAATTTAATCCATACACACTTATTTAGGGCATTTTAAAAAATAGCCCTCACCTTTTCACATTTTGACACTTTAGTCCCAAATTCACAAAATCACAAAATACATATAATTCGCTGGTATCCATGCCTAACCGAATTCTTACTATACTCATACAAGCCCAAATATTTCATTTATTTCACCTTTTAGTCCTTCAATTTACTCTTTTCTCAATTTAACCCAATTTACTCAATTTCATAAAAAATCCAAATACAAACTATATTAACCCAACACCAAGTTTTCATATTTCATTATCAAATAACACATAGCTCAAGCATTCATCAATTCCTCATCACAAAAACATCATCAATTCACAAAATTTAAGCATGTGTTTGAAAGAGCACGAAGCAACGATCACGAAAACGTAAAAATGATCAAAAATCGATCAAAATTCATACCTTAATCAAGGATAGCAATGGCCGAATATTTCAAGCCATATTTCTTTCTCTTTTTCTTCTTCAATTTCGGCAATGGTGGTGTAAAAAGATGAACACTTCATGTTCTGTTTAATTATTTATGACTTATTTAACTAATTACCAAACTAACCTTTTATTTAGCTTATAAAACATTTATTCATTAAGGTTATTCTAGTCCATTGCCACCCACTATCACTAAATATGGCCTAATTGCATCATAAGGCCTTCACTTTATAAAGACAACAACAATTAAACACTTAACAATCAGCATACAACATTTTACACTTTACGTGATTAAGTCCTTTTTCTTAATTTGGCACATAGTCGATAAAATTACCACACAGAATTTTCACACAGGCTATATCACATATAATTCACACCAAAAATAATATTAGAATATTATTCTGACCTCGAATTTGTGGTCTCGAAACCAATGTTTCGACTAGGGTCTAAACCGGGCTGTTACAACTCTCCCCCCTTAGGGGTTTTCATCCTCAAAAATCCTACCAATGAATAGATGTGGATACTGCTCTCTCATAATATTCTCAGGCTCCCTACGTAGCCTCTTCCACTCCGTGTTTGTGCCATAACACTTTCACTAAAGAAATTCTTTTGTTTCTCAACTCTTTGGTCTCTTGTGCTAAGATTCGAATCAGTTCCTCACTATACGACAAATTCTATTGAATTTCAACCTCAGTAGGAGCAATCACATGAGACGGATCAAATCCGTACCGTCGAAGCATCGGCACATGAAATACGCTATGAATCTTTTCTAACTCAGGTGGCAATATCAATCTATAAGTAACCGGCCCAACTAGTTCAATGATCTCATACGGCCTGATGAACCTCAGTCTCAGCTTGTCTTTCCGGCCAAATCGAAGTATTTTCTTCCACAGAAATACTTTCAAAAACATTTTATCACCAACTTCGAATTCAATATCTTTTCATTTCAAGTCTACATAAGACTTCTGACGATCTGAGGCCGCTTTTAAACTGTCACGAATCACTTTCACTTTCTCTCAGTCTCTTCTATAAGATCAACCCCGTGAATCTTATTCTCACTCAGCTCAGTCCAATACAATGGAGTTCGACATTTTCTGCCATAAAGAGCCTCATACGGTGCCATTTTGATACTAGATTGAAATTTTTTGTTGTATGCAAACTCAATCAACGGAAAATGCTTTTCCCATGAGCTTTCAAACTCAAGTATACAGCATCTCAACATATCTTCAAGAACCTGAATGATCCACTCGGACTGACCATCCATTTGCGGATGAAATGCAGTGCTAAAATGTAATTTTGTGCCTAAAGCCTCTTGCAATTTCTTCCAAAACCTCTTGGTAAATCTCGGGTCTCTGTCAGATACAATAGATAGTCGCACTCCGTGCAATCTCACAATCTCAGCAATATACAATTCGGCTAATCTATCGAGTGAATAATTTGTTCTCACTGGAACAAAATGAGCTGATTTCGTCAATCTATCAACTATCACCTTGATTGTATCTTTCTTTCCTGGAGATAAAGGCAATCCCGACACAAAGCCACCGTAATTCTCTCCCATTTCCACTCAGGAATCATGATCAATTGTAACAAACCGGACGGAACTTGATATTCAACTTTAACTTGCTGACAAATTAAACATTTTGACAGAAAGTCAGAGATGTCCCGTTTCATACCATGCCACCATTAAGACTGTTTTAAATCATTCTACATTTTCGTACTCCCCGGGTGAATAGTCAAACGACTATTGTGAGCTTCATTCAAAATCATCTGAACCAACTTTGAATTTCTCGGAACACAAATCCGATCTCTAAATCTAAAACAATCATCACTATCAACTTGAAATTCTGAATCAACATTCGATTCACACTGAATTCATTTAGCCATCATTTCAACATCACTTTTCTGGGCATCACAAATCTGATGTACAAACACCGGCTTTACTTTCAACTCGGCCAAAACTGCACTATCATCACATAGATCTTTCTGAGCATTCATTGCTTGCAAAGCACATATAGACTTTCGACTCAAAGCATCAGCTACAACATTAGCTTTACCCGGATGATAATCAATTACAATTTCATAGTCTTTCAACAATTCTAACCATCTTCTCTATCGTAAATTCAATTATTTATGAGTCATCAAGTACTTCAAACTCTTGTGATCTGTAAAAATATGACATTTCTCACCAAATAAGTAGTGACGCCAAATCTTCAATGCAAACACAATCGCTGCCAATTCAAATTCGTGCGTCGAATAGTTCTTATCATGTGACTTTAACTGCCTCGAAGCATAAGCAACAACTTTTCCTTCTTGCATAAGCACACAGCCCAAACCATTCAACGATGCATCACTATAAACTATAAATTCTTTGCCCGATTCAGGTTGAACTAACACTGGTGCTTCCATCAACAAACTTTCAACTGCTCAAAACTCTGATGGTACTTTTTTGACCACTCAAATTTAACATCTTTCCGTAGCAGCTTCGTCAATGGAGTCGCAATCATCGAGAAGCCTTTCACAAATCGTCTATAATATCCTTCTATTCCCAGAAAACTACGGACTTCAGATACATTTCTCGGAGGTGTCCATTCTAAAATAGCTAAAATTTTACTCGGATCAACTCGTATTCCAGCAGCTGATACAATATGCCCAGAAAACCAACCTCTCACAGCCAAAATTCACATTTGCTACACTTAGCATACAATTGTTTCTCACGTAGAGTCTGTAGCACAATTCTCAAATGTTCGGTATGTATCAGAATATCATCAATGAACACCACAACAAAGCGATCCAAATACGGCCTGAATATCCAATTCATCAGATCCATAAACACTGTAGGAGCATTTGTTAGTCCGAAAGGCATCACTAAGAATTCATAATGTCCGTACCTTGTTCTGAAAGCAGTTTTCGGCACATCGGATTCTTTAACTCTCAATTGATAATAGCCTGATCTCAAATCTATCTTAGAAAACACTGTAGCTCCTTTCAACTGATCAAACAAATCATCAATACGTGGCAACAGATATTTGTTCTTTATTGTCACTTTGTTCAATTGTCGGTAATCAATGCACATTCACATAGTACCGTCTTTCTTTTTCACAAATAACACAGGAGCACCCCAGGGCGAGAAACTCGGTCGTGCAAATCCTCTGTCAGTCAACTCTTGTAACTAAAACTTTAACTCTTTCAACTCCGTTGATGCCATTCTGTATGGAGTTATCAAGATAGGAGTTATTCCTGGAACTAATTCAATACCAAATTCAACTTCTCGATTCGAAGGTAATCCCGGTAACTCTTCGAGAAACACATCTGGAAACTCACAAACCATAGGTATCGATTCAACTTTCTTTTCTAATACCTTTGTATCAATTACATATGCCAGATAGGCTTTGCAACCCTTTCTCACATAGTTCAAAGCTTTCATCGCAGACACAACAGCTGGTAACCCTTTCAAATCACTGGCTTCAATTCAAACTATCTCACCATTCTGACTTCTCAATTCAATACTCTTTCTTTTACAATTTACAATGGTATTATGCAAAGTAAGCCAATCCATACCCAGAATTATATCAAATTCATCGAATGGTAGCAACATCAAATTAGCTGGAAAGCATATATCCCTAAACATCAATGGGCAATTCTTGCACACTTTATCCACCAAGACACACTTGCCTAAAGGGTTCGATACTTTAATCACAAGTTCAGTAGACTCAACAGGTAGAGTCTTACTTGATACTAGATTCACACACACATACGAATGAGTAGATCCTGGATCTATCAATGCAATCACATCAGTATCAAATAGAGTAAAAGTACCAATGATGACGTCTGGAGATGATGCTTCCTCGGCTTTGCATGCTCTTTCGACTAACACAACAAATTCGTTTATATCCAGTATCCCAACCAACAACTTAATGTCCTCATTCAACCCTTCTATGAAGCGTTTACAGATAGTAGCTTCGGTCGAAACATATTCCCGTGCATACTGGCTCAATCTCACAAATTCCCGCTCATACTCAGTAACTGACAAACGACCCTATTTCAGCTCTAGAAACTCTTTACATTTCTGATCAATGAATCGTTGACTGATATACTTCTTTCTGAACTCAACTTGAAAGAAATTCCAGGTGATTCTCTCTCTTGGAACCACGGATATCAATGTTTTCCACCAGTTATACGCTGTATCTCTCAATAAAGAAACTGCACACTTGATACATTCATCAAAGGTCAACGACATCTCATCAAATACCTAAATTGTATTCTTGAGCCAAAACTCAGCTTGCTCAGCATCATCATCCGTTATGGCCCTAAACTCTTTGGCCCCATACTTTCGAATCTTATCCACAGGAGGCTTATTCAGTCGGATCAGATCTACAAGATGTGGCACAAAAGGTACTTGTGGGGGTGGAGGTTGTGGAGCAATCGGATTTGTTTGAACGAATTCCGAAAACCACTCACTCATCATTCGAAAGAAGGCTTGCTTAGCCTCTTCTCCCTCACTATTATCATTTGGCCTAGAGGTGGTCGGTGCTGTCCCTTGAGCGGGAGCAGGTGCGTTACTTTCTACATCGTCAGCAATTGCTCGATCGGGGTCCATTACTATATGAAAACACATTTATAACTGTTAGGATTATCAACACTATTGCAATTTCAAATATGGCATGTATAGCCAGACTCACACATGCTACGATAGTCCAAGAATTAACCAAGACGTAGCTCTGATACCAATAAAATGTAACACCCTTAACTCGAAACTATCGCCGAAATAGGGTTAAGAGGCATTACCGAACAATCGTAACATTTTACATCCAATCCACGACACTTAGTCAATCATCAATCAAACACATTCAATTACAACCATATAGTCCCTTATCTTGTTGTACGAGACCCTAAACACATGTTAGAAAGAGGTCGAGACTAAACTGAACACTTATGAAAATTTTCAGAAATTCAAACATTCTTCAACATTGTTGAGGTCACACGCCTGTGCAGTCAGGTCGTGTACCTCACACGACTACCAGACACACCCATGTGTCCAGGCCGTGTCAAAACAGAGCATGCATTCTGACTTATCCCCACGGCCACTAGACACGCCCGTGTGCCATGGCCGTGTGTTACTAGGCTAGCTACTGACTTAATCACATGACCGTCATGCACGCCCGTGGGCATCAACCGTGTACCCTGTCCAGACTCAACTAAAAATGATCCTCAAACCTTATGGCAGAGACACATGCCCATGTCTCTTAGCCATGTATGCAAAATAGGACATTTGCAAGGACAATTTGCCACCCACACAAGGGTCAACCCTACAAGCACAACTAAGCATGTTTTCTCAGACAATTTGGCAACCAAAAACATGTCGAATGATCACATACCATCCTATCCAATCTCATTTCTAATCATGCCAACTTATAAACTAAATTTCACAACTAAAAAACATGCATTACCAAGCATGATTCATCCATAATATCACTAAATCATACTAGCATCAATCCATCACCAAGCTTATCATTCATAAGATATTTTCATTACCAACAAGCCAAACCATAATATGCATCATATACGAAATCCACTCATGCTTATAGCCGACATATATTTAGCCACATCACATGGCTCTTTACACATCTCAAACATGTTTCAAAACAACTAGCCTATACATGCCATATTTCAACTATATACATCTTTCCAAAAGTACCAAAATAGATTGCCGATAGTGTGATAGCGATGCTGATGATTCTTGGATCCGAGCTAGCTTTACTGGCACTGTAAAACAGAGAAATAATCACACAGTAAGCTTTCAAACGCTTAGTAAGTTCAAAATAAAATGCAACTAATTCATTGAATCAAATTAATATGCACATTAATCCATCACACAGATAATTTATCAATGTCATACAAATCCAACCATATCCAATACTCACATAGCATTCCATTCATCTACCTTCAATTTCATCAACCACATAGGTTTTGTACATACCTTTGCTAACACTTAGTTAGTCACCAAACATGCTACTCAACCATTCGACTTTACATATCGATCAATCTTTGCTATTCTCTTGCCTGGTTCGCACACTTAGTGCCAATTTGTAGACAAAACGTAGTTGTCATCCCACACTCAGTGCCAATACATTAAACCGAGCTTCTATCGATATCGCACACACAGTGCCAATTCAATAAGTCGAAGCTTCTATCATCTTGCACACACAGTGCCAATTATTTCTATTCCATTTCTAATTTCGCACACTTAGTGCCTTCTAATCAAATTCAGCACATAGCATTTCTAATCTCATAGTTATAAAGATATTCAATCAATTCATATCACATAGAACATAAATTAACAACTTGTACTATATCCGTTCTTACCTCGGACGTTGAAATTTCAAAACGGTCGATTAATTGAGCACTTTGTCTTTGCCTCGATCTCGATCCGAACCTCTCACTTCTTGGTCTATACACATTCAAATTCAATCCATTCAATCACAATTTCATTCAATTTCATCCATACACACTTACTTAGGGCATTTTACAAAATAGCCCTCACCTTTTCACATTTCGACACTTTAGCCCCAACTTTAAAAAATCACAAAATACATATAATTTGCTGGTATCCATGGCTAACCAAATTCTTACTATACTCATACAAGCCCAAATATTTCATTTATTTCACCTTTTAGTCCTTCAATTTACTCTTTTCTCAATTTAACCCAATTTACTCAGTTTCATCAAAAATCCAAATACAAACTATATTAACCTAACATCAAGTTTTCATATTTCATTATCAACTAACAGATAGTTTAAGCATTCATCAATGGCTCATCACAAAAACATCATCAATTCACAAAATTTAAGCATGGGTTTGAAAGAGCACGAAGCAACGATCACGAAAACATAAAAATTATCAAAAACCGATCAAAATTCATACCTTAATCAAGGATAGCAATGGCCGAATATTTCAAGCCATATTTCTTTCTCTTTTTCTTCTTCAATTTCAGCATTGGTGGTGTAAAAAGATGAACACTTCATGTTTTGTTTAATTATTTATGACTTATTTTACTAATTACCAAGCTAGCCTTTTATTTAACTTATAAAACATTTATTCATTAATGTTATGCTAGTCCATTGCCACCCACTATCACTATATATGGCCTAATTGCATCATAAGGCCTTCACTTTATAAAGAAAACAACAATTAAACACTTAACAATCAACACACAACATTTTACACTTTACGCGATTAAGTCCTTTTTCTTAATTTGACACATAGTCGATAATTACTGTACAAAATTTTCACACAGGCTATATCACAGATAATTCACACCAAAAATAATATTAGAATATTATTTTGACCTCGAATTTGTGGTCTCGAAACCACTGTTTTGACTAGGGTCTAAACCAGGCTGTTACATGATACTATTATTCATGCCATTGAACCTGTGTATGTGTGTATGTAAATGAGGGTGGCAAATGGCTTCGTAAATAGCCTTTATTTTGTCCACATGGGTAGACACATGGCCATTTGTCTACATGTGGTTCGGACATGTATCCCCTGCATGTTAATTTTTAGAAACAGATTGCTCAGAATTTAGCACACGAGTACAGAAGCGGGTGTGTGTCTCAGTCGTGTGAGGTACACGGCCTCAAGCACTGGCTTGTGTCCTGACCGTGTGAAGTTTGCACCTATTTATGAAAATTTAATTAACCACAAGGCCTAGCACACGAGCGTGTGACACGGCCGTGTGACTTCAATTTCTTCATGCCTTGTAAGTCAGAGTGTTGCACAGGTTAGGGACACGGGCATGTGTGACTATGTAACACCATAAACCCGGCCTAGACGTTATGGCCGAATCTGGCGATGTCACATGGAATGCGTTTTAAAAAAATGAGTTGTTAAGTAAAAACCGTTCCAGTTATTAACTTTTATTTAGTTCGAAAAATGCAAATTTATCGTTAAGTTAAAAGTGCCTTCTTATTTAGTGAAAGCTTTGGGAAATATCTTATTTTAGAAAACTGTCTCTGATTCCGAAAATCTTTTGTTTTTAGTGAAAAATCAAGTTTTGTTGAGTTTACAGTTTAAATATCCATAAATTATAAAACAGTTAAATACCCAAATTAAAATAAAAAAGTCCAGCATCCCAAAAATTACAACCAAAATCATGAACTAAAAATTAAAACAGAAAACTAGCAGAAACATTCCAAAAGTTTTACGTGTGGCCACCGTCGAGTCCTCTGCTACACCAATCCGCCTAGTGCTGGGGATTACCTGGATAGATTAAATAGAAAAGAGTAAGTTTCGCAACTCAGTGTGTAATCCCCACAGACATCATACATATCAAACACTCATCAGAAGTCAGAAATAACAGTCTGGGGCAGAAGTCCATTACAGAATCAGTTCGGGTCTCAGCCCATTCAGATGCAAAATCAGATATAGATTAGGGCCTTAGCCCAACCAGATGCAGAATCAAATATATACAAGGGCCTTAGCCTAATCAGATACAAAATCAGTTATATACAAGGGCTTTAGCCTAATCGAATATAGAATGCAGATCAGTATATCAAAATCCTACCCACCAGCCTCTACACACCATCTCCGTCTAGCCCTACACACCATGTGGGGATAAAATCAACCCACCCATCCCTACACACCATACTGTACCTACATGCGGCACATGTATAGAATAATGCAGCTGAGCTGCCAGATATCAGGCTTAAGAGCCTTTCAGAACACTTCCTCCAAATAACATCAACCCCACCCCGATGCAATGCAACATACCAATATGACATGGAAACATGCAAATAACCTAACATACGTTCAGTCCATTACATATATCATATAGTCAGATCACATAAGTAGGGGTCTAAATAATGCTTGCCGACCCTACAGTAGGTCCACAGTTGACTTGGGCGACCCATGCAACCTTACATCACTTTTCAGAAAAATGGGCTCAGACGCCCATGTGGCCTGCTTGTGTTGCCCACTCGGCCCAAAATTTCCTTGGCCTTGTGGATCATACGGCCTGGCCTAGAATCCCACACGCCCGTATGGCCCACACAGCCCAATTGGTAGTGCCCGTGTCTGGCACATGGCATCACCCAGCCATCACACGGTTGTGTCCTTCATGCACGGCATGGCCTTGTCAATCACACGGTAGTGTACTGCCACACGGCCTACCACACGGGCGACCACAGGCCCGTGTGGCTTCGACAGTTTCATTTTTTGACTTTCGCTATTTCTCGTTTTCTGTATTTTCTGTACTTTCGCCGTGTGGCCTCCACACCTGATATGCTTGTGATGCCAAAGCAACTTCAAGTAATCTCGAGCCTAAAATTAATCAGTATACACTCGATTAAGCACTTTAATAGCCAAACAAAACCCGGACGCAAAACAAAGTATTCATCCAACGAATTATTGAAACTTACCCTCGGTCGAAAAGTAGAAACACCGAACCCTTAAAACGTTAATCGCTGCTCTCCAGCCACTTGATCAACTCCTAACAACCCAAAGAAAGTCCCCTTAAATCACTAATCCAGAAAATGTTAAGAGGAAGCAAGAACAAAACTTACCAACATGCGCCCAACGCTCTATTCGTTGCAAAGTAGAAAGGCGAGATAAGGAAACAAAAAGAAAAAGAAAGATTTGTTGATCGAACAAGATGAAAAAGGCAGGGGAAAGATGATAGCAAAACTCACGTCAGAAGTTTGGAAGAGGGGGAAAAATAGAAATTGAGAAAAAGAATAAAAATAAAAATAAAACCCACTGATCACCCCGTAATCCCTAAATTTGTTCCCCAAAACCGTCCACTAACCCCCAGCCTCATCAGAGTTCTTACTACAATAAAACACTTTCGGCTAACCAAGGTAAAAATTTAATCCCCTTGCTTACCCAGAGAATCGAACACAAGACCTCTAGCACAACCAGCACTCCACCCAACCACCAGCAGGCCCATTCTGATATAATTTTACCAAAATTTAAGCTTAAGCCTACTAACTAGAGACTGAGCTTTCTTCATTAAAAAATACAAAAATTTACCCAAGTTGTGGCTTGAACTTGGGACCTCACACACACACACAGAACACATAACCACTAAAGCAGACAGATATTTGTGTCAATGAATTACATAAACATATTTAAAAACTTGGGGCATTACAACTATACCCCCTAAAAGAAAATTTCGTCCTTAAAATTTTGCCTGATCAAAATTTCGAATCCTCTGGCTCCCAAGTTGCCTCCTCAGTGCTATGATTTCGTTACAGCACTTTCACTAAGGGGATAGATTTCTTTCGTAGAATCTTAATGTCACGATCTAAAATCTGAATCGGCTCTTCCTCAAACGTCAGATCTGACCTCACCTCTATCTCCTCAATAGGAACAACATTTGTGGGATCAGAGTGGTAGCATCTCAACATTGAGACGTGGAACACATCATAAATGTGATCCAACTCCGGAGGAAGCTCCAACTGATATGCGACTGGCCCCACTTGTTTTAGAATACGGTACGGCCCAATAAATTGAGGGCTCAGCTTACCCTTACGACCGAATCTCAAGACCTTCTTCCATGGCGAGACCTTGAGAAAAACTAAGTCCCCCACAGAATACCCAATATCATTTCTCTTCAGATCAGCATAGGACTTCTGCCTAGCAAATGCCACTTTCAATCGATCTCAAATCAACCAGACCTTATCTTCAGTTTTAGAAACCAATCCTGGACCCAGAACACGTCGCTCACCCAACTCAGTCCAACATAAGGGAGTGTGACACTTACGACCATACAGGGCCTCGTAAGGTGCCAGCTGAATGCTAGATTGATAGCTATTATTGTAGGCAAACTCTGCCAATGGCAAATACTCATCTGAACTGCCTCAGAAATCTATAACACAGTTCCTCAACATATCCTCCAGTACTTGAATCACCCTCTCCGACTGACCATCTGTCTGCAGCAGTACTGAAGTCCAACTTTGAACCCAGAGCCTCATGCAATTTCTTCTAGAACCGAGACGTGAAGCGAGAATCCCTATCGGAGATGACCGAGATAGGAACCCCATGCAGTCTCACTATTTCAGATATATATAGTTTAGCCAATTTCTGGAGAGAAAAGTCTGTCCTGCCCGGAATGAAGTGAGCAGCCTTGGTCAATTCATCCACGGTAACCTAGACAAAATCCTTCTTAATGGGTGTTAAAAGCAACCCACTGACGAAGTCCATTGTTACTCATTCTCATTTCCGCATCGGTATCTTTACTGGCTGCAGCAACTTCGAAGGCAGCTAATACTCAACCTTAACCTGCTAACAAGTTAAACAGCGAGCAACGAAGTCAGTAACCTCACGCTTCAACCTTGACCACCAGTACAACTCACAAAGATCTCGGTACATCCTTTTCCCACCAAGATACATAGCATAGGGACTACTATGCGCCTCCTCAGAATCGACTGTCGCAACTCCTTATCACTCGGTACACAAATCTGACCGCGGAAACAAAGTACCCCATCACTGTTAATCCAAAAATCAGTAACATCACGAGTCTCAACCTGACAGAAACGCAAGTTAAGAGACTTATCCCCCATCTATTTACCTCTAATCTGATCAATCCATGTAGGCTTAACCTAAAGTTCTGCTAACAGACTCCCATCGTCGAGCGAACATCGCTCTCAGATCAGTCATAGCCCTACGGCTCAAAGCATCTGTCACCACATTGGCCTTACTAGGACATTACTCAATGGTGCAGTCATAATCCTTAAAAAATTTAACCCATCTACGCTGCCTAAGGTTTAACTCCTTTTGAGTGAGGAGATATTTAAGGATTTTATGATCAGTGTAGTTACTACACTTCTCACCGTACAGGTAGTGCCTCCAAATCTTTAAAGCAAAGACTACAGCAGTCGGTTCCAAATCATGAGTAGGATAGTTTACCTCATGCGTCTTAAGATGACGTGACGCATACACTACAATCTTTGTAACAACCCGGTTTAGACCCTAGTCGGAACAGTGGTTTCGAGACCAAAAATCTGAGGTCAAAAAAATATTTTACAATTATTTTCTGTGTTTATAATATGTGATTAAGTCTTTGTAAAATTTTTGTGTGAAAATTGTGGTTTGAGTGCTTAATTAGTAAAAAAGACTTAATTGCGTAGAATGCAAAAGCTGTGTGCTGATTGTTAAAGTGCCTAATTGTTGTTGTCTTTATAATTTGGAGGTTTTATGATGCAAATAGCCCATTTTATAAGTTAGTGGAAGATGATAGCATGGTTTTGTTGTTATTATTAAATTTCATTAAGGGCAAAATGGTAATTGGGGTATTAATGATAACAAAAATAAAACAAAACACCAATTTGTTCATCTTTTCATCACCATTTTTGAAATTTGCTAAAGAAAAAGAAAGGAAAAGAGCTTTAGGGTTCGGCCAATTGAGTTCTTGATTAAGGTATGATTTTTTATCGATTTTTGGTAATTTCTACATTTTCATGATCGTTGCTTAGTGTTCTAGCTAGCCCATGCTTTAATTTTAGAGTTTAATGGTGATTTTGAAATATTCCATTGATGAATGCCTGAGAGTTTTGATAGTTGATGATGAAATATGAAAGTTATGTGAAGGATATACATATTTTTTGTAACAACCCGATTTAGGGGCTAGTCGGAACAGTGATATTGGAATCACTAATTTGAGGTTTGATAAAAATTATTTTCATGTTATGTTATGTGTTATAACATGTTTATAAGGATGCATGAAAATTTTGGTGCCTTAATTTTAGCAATTTCTAGCTAAATTGTGAAAAAGGACTAAATCGTATAAAGTGCGAAAGTTCCATTTTAATTCCAAGAAGTGCTAAATAGCTATAGAGTATTAATTAGAGGCCCCAAATGTGCAATTTGGCCTTCTTAAATGGCTTGTCCGGTCAAAGGATGACAAAGGGGACAAGGGCATTAAATGTTGTCATGTTAGGTATTAAAAAGAAAAAAAAAGATGAAATAAGCAAAAAGCTATCATCTTTTTATTTCTTCTCTTCTTCCACCGAAAATACCAACAAGAAAAAGGGTTTTTTTTTTAAGCTCAAGATTTCAGCAAGCATTTCTCCTCACAACTAAGTGAATTTGATGATCTTTCTTGATAATTTTTGCACTTTTGGAGTCCTCAAGGCTTAAGCTAGCTAATGAGGGGACTAATTTGTAACATGGTTGAGAGTCTAGGGACTTGCCATGAGAGATTTTATGTTGGTTGCTGAATTTTTACGGAAGAAAATGAATGATAGGATGATGAGAAACAACTTTTGTGAAGGGTATTGTCATGAAAACACCTATTTGGGACTAAAATGCAAAAGTTGTAATTTGTTTATTAAGGCAAGAAATAGTTGGCATTGTGGATAGTTGCAAGTAGATTAAATGTTTAGCTAGGCTTTTTTAATAAGAAAATGTGATGAAAATTTATTTACGAGTCTAGGGGCAAAATCGTAATTTTGCCAAAGTGTAGGGGCAAAATAGTCATTTTTGCCTAAAGTGTAGTTTATGGTGTATTATGATTTATAAGTGATTAAATCACTAAATTCCATTGTTCTAGATCAAAGAAAACAAGTTTTAGACCTAGAACGGGTGAAAAGAGAAATGTGGGCAAAAATTCATTTTCGGCCTTTTCGTGACCGAGGTAAGTTCATGTGCAAATGTTGCAATTACGTATGAGTTAATTTAATATTCCAATGCTGTATGGAATGTATAATTACTCTATGAATGCATGAACTATCTTTTGATGAGATGTCAAGAGAATTGAATCTAAAAGTAATGTGAAATGTAAATAGTATGAAATGATGATAGTTAAGGTTCCGTGTAAGACCATATTGGAATATGGCCTTGGTGAGAGATATTAAATAAGACCGTTTCAAGGACATGGCAACGATGTGAGAATTCGTATAAGACCATGTCAGGGACATGGCATCGATATGTTAATACGTGTAAGACCATATCGGAATATGACCTCGGTGTAAGAATTTGTATAAGACCATGTCTGGGACATGGCATCGACATGTTAATGCAAGTGAGCCCCTATTGGGGTATGATGTCACTGTGACAATATGTATTTGAGACTTAATAGTGTTATTTAACAAATGAGATGAATTCAGTGTATGATGAACCTTAGTGGGGATGAGTGTAATTAATACACCTTAGTGTATGAGAGAGATTTGTTAATGCATTGTGTGAATACGAATGAGAATTGTAGAAACTTAAGCAAGAATGATAGTGAGTAAGGATATTTACAGATGAATGTTTGAATTAGAGAAATGTATGTGGATAAATATTTATGAAAGTATACTATCGGTGGGCTGTGTGCGTTACCACCTGATATATTATTAGTTGATGGGCTGTGTGCGATACCATCAACTATATTACTATCGGTGGGCTGTGTGCGTCACCACTTGATAAATTAGTAATCGATGGGCTGTGTGCGATACCATCGTTTATAAATGATTGGTGAGCTAAGTACGAAATCACCATGGGTATAAATGATTGGTGGGCTGTGTGCGATACCACCCTATAAGAGATTCAATGGTGGGCTAAGTGCGTAACCACCGAGAGATTAGTAATATGAGTGGCTTATTGAAAATGCTTGATGTGTTGTTTTATATGATCTTGTGATGATCAGTGCAGGAATGTATGCTAATTAAACGAGCATTTGGCCTGTGGCATGGTAAGAATATGGTAAGAGGTAGAATGAGTAAGCTTTAAGGATGATTGAGTAAGTAACCATGAGTTCATGAGAAAAGCTTATCATGATAACTTGCAGTCACGTATATTCAATGAATATCAGTGTTTATCAGTTATATGCAGATGAACTTACTAAGCATTTTTGCTTACTCCTTTTATTTTTCTCTTCTCTTATAGGTTAATTTAGCTAGCTCGGGTTGGAGACTGCCGGAGATATTTTCATACTATCGAGCAGACACTCCGTATGAGGTATCAAGTCCCCATGAGTTATGGCATGTATAGGACTAGTACTTAAGGTTGATTAAGACATTGTTGATGTAGCCAAATTGTGTTGGCCTAAGAGAACTTATGGTTTGTCTGTACATAGCCATAGATGATGGCCTAAGTTGTTTGTAATTACATGGGAAATAGTTCTCCCTAGTGTATGGGATGAAGACTTTTTTTCTTTTATAATTAAATGTCTTTAATTCAATAGTAATATCGATGCTATGTGTAGTTATGTGATGAGGTATGAAATGTATTGAATTGAGCATGATTTTGATCTTGATTCCAGGATGGCAATTGGCTTGGTAAATAGCCTCTAAGTGCCCACACGGTTAGACACACGGGCGTGTGTCCAGGCCGTGCGTACCCTGCACCTTTAGAATTGAAGTCAGGATAGGCCACGGGCAAATCCCAACGGCCGTTTGTATAAGCCATGTATGACACATGGTTAGAACATGGGCGTGTGCTCCAGGCCGTGTGATCAAGTCAGTATATCAAGGTTTAGCACACGGTCTAAGTCCACGAGCGTGCCAAGGCCGTGTGTGTTTAGTCAGTGTTGACCATGGGTGGTAGGCACGGGCGTGTAATAATGGTACACAGGCGTGTCCCATGTCACATGGGCGTGTGACCCATGTTTTGTGGAAAAGTTTCTTAAGTTCGTAAAAGTTTTCAGGTATAGTTCCAAAACCTCTAGGAGGTATGTTTAAGGCGTCGTAGGCCAAGATTTAGTAATTGATAGGCTTAAAAGAAAATTTATAGCCCGAATTGAAGAGTTAAGTGAGACCAAGCATAGTAATGCCTCGTACCCGATTTTGGGTGCCGGACTCAGGTAAGGAGTGTTATATTTAGTGGTATCAGAGCATGGTTTAGTCAGTTCTCGGACTAACCTAGCGTGAGTAAAAGTGTAGCTATACATGTCATAGGTGGACCGTGATAGTGTGATATCTCCCGGCACTAACAAATTGTTTTGTTAAGACAGGGTTGGTTCCCTACCGAGCTAAATCCAATAATGGTGTAAGTGATAATGGGGAAATTGAAATGCTCTTATGCATGGATGAGATTCAAAGAGGTATGAGTAGAAGTATATGACATGTGTGTGAAAATGCATGAAATGAGAGTTATAAAGTGGTAAGGTTATCTGTATTGGCGGGATGTGCATAGGTGTTATATACTTAACCCTATTGGGTTAGGTGCATATAGTGAGTAAATTTACCCAGAGAATGGGATATATGTGTATGTATGATTATTTGAATGATGTACGATCAATATGTGCACATAGTTGAATCTCAGGCGTGACTATTAAAGTAGATGATTGTATAATGTTTTATTTCGTGACCCTGTATGAAACTACGAATATTATGGTGTGAGAGTTAAACTGGGAGGTTTAACTAAGTAGAATGCAAGGATGGGTATGGTCGTTCAATGATAAAATGATGAATAAGACCATGGTTGGACCATGGCGATACATGTGATCCCATATAAGACCATGTCTAGGACATGGCATTGGTGACGATACGTGAGCCAGTGTAAGACCATGTCTGGGACATGACATCGGCCACATTATGAGGGCCAGTGTAAGACCATGTTTGGAACGTGGCATTGGCATTGAGACGAGAGCTAATGTAAGACCATATCCGAGATATGGCATTAGCACCTAGGGGTAATCCCAATAAGACCATGCCTGGGATATGGCATTGGTACCTAGACGAGACTTAATGTAAGACCATATCTGGGATATGGCATTGGTGTTGATATGAGAGTTTGTGTAAGACCATAGCGAGGCTATGGCATCGTGATGACCTGTAAGGTAATAGCTAGGCTATAATGTTATGATACGAGTAAGACCATAGTTGGACTATGGCAATCAAGTAAACGACGTACTCAAACCCGTAAGACATTCTCTAAATTGATAAGTAATAATAAGAGAAAATTAGAGTTAAATGTTGAGTACTCGGGTATATATTAATGTGGAACTTGAGTATGTGAAAGTCTCGATTGAAGTTGAATTTCTTAGGATGCTCAGTCGCTCACATGAGACAAGAAAGTTCGTCCGTATAAGACCAAGTTAAGGCGTGGCATTGGCAAACAGGCAAAGATACCAAGTAAGTCCATGTCAAGACATGGCGTTGAGGGCAAGATAAGAAATCCCATGTAAGACTATATCTAGGATATAGCAATGGCATCGAGGTATATGTGAGATGAGATTCAGTATCCTTGGTCATTCATAGTAATTCATTGGGGCAAAAGGGGTGAAGATTGAATGAGAAAACAAGGAAGTCAAGTGAGTAAAGTTGTTATCAAGTTATGCTAGTTAAAGCTAACTAAGAGTGTTACGCATGTTATGAATGATGAAGTTGAGATTATATTTACCGTATCAAAGTATGCTGATGTATGTGATTAATGCAATATTTATGATAGCATAATTGCGAATGCTTTGTATCACATTGATACATAATACTCTACTAGATAGAGTAATTGTCGTTGAACATGAGGTTGAAGTCCTAGGGGACTACAATGAACACGAGAATCGAATAAGGCCAGATCCGGAATATGGCATCCATACTTGATGTGGCAGTCCATATAAGACCATATTTTGAATATGGCATTGGCATTGGCATTTAGAAACGATTCTATATAAGATCACCTCTAGAATGTAATATTGGCTTTGAATTTGTATTAATGATGATATTATGCATTTTTGGGTATCCCTAGTGATCATTGGGACAGATAGATGAGTCTAGAGGTAGAAAGGAGAATTGTACTAAAGTCATGTGAATGAGTGAATACAGGAACTCGTGAACGAGTCGCAAGGAAATGAGTACGGAGTGCGGCACGGTATGTGCTTAATAGAGGCAATTGCAAGTGAGTATGTCTGAATGTTTTGACGATTGTACTGATTATGCAATGCTAAGAACAAAGGGAAAGTTAGCCTAGGCTATTTGAATCAAGTGAGTAGGAAGCTTAAGGTTTATGATTATCGAGGTCTTCTTAAATTGATGTTCATTAATGAAAGGAATTGTTAAGGAGTTGAGGATGAAATGGTTAAAGAAAAAATGTTTGAACTATGTGAGTGTTCAATTATGATAACCATAATTGTATGGATCATAATGATCTCTTAAAGTATTATGTGTTAATATCTTTTGCCTTTCAGGGGCGATGTAGTTGTTTATCTTATGAATTGAGATCGTGCGAGAATGTTAGCTGATAGTAAAAATCAGATAAAACGGTTGTTGATTTATTTATTTGAAATTGACATTTCTTTTATCTCCTAGTAATCCTATTTGGGTACTTTGAGGAGGAAGTTGGTGATGCTTCTAGTATAAGAGGTGAAATCACAAGTTTCACGTTGTATGATGAGTTTTCGAGTAAGCCGAATAGAGTTAATGAATTCAATCAAGATGTCCCTACTATCGTGACATATGACGATAGTACAGGTTTTAGATTAGCATAGCAAGAGAAACTCAGATGCGAATGTGCTTAAGATATGTTCTCAGTATGGAGAAAAGAGTAGATTAATGTATTGAGATATGATTCAAGTTCTGTGTATATTTGTGCATGAATCAGTGAAGAGAATAAAATTCTGTGTGCATGAGAGTAGGGAGTATGATGCAAGGATGTGCTCATCGAAATGTTCAAACAGTGATGGTTGAGTTGAAAGCGATAGAAGGAACTACTAATTGGAAGTTCTAGTACTGAGTTCACTCTGAATTGAGAAAAAGAGTTGACCGATTAGTGATCCAGAGACGATCACTTTTGTGTCTGTGTTGTGAGTTAGGTGTTTTGAAAAGATCATGGGAAAATTGATGTGTATTTTCTGAATTTTAATGAATGGGAGTATCTTATGCTACAAAAGTTTTGGTATGAGATTTAGTAATAGCATATCTGCTAATGCAAGGATAATGAAGTACAGTTATATGCATAAATGTGTTGACAGTAGAGTACATTTCACGATATGACTGAGTTTATGGTCAAAAGTAGTTGGCCACTAAAAGCTGAGTTTCCAAAGCGTACAGGTCAAGACTATTACCGTCAGTGGATGTCCTAGTGAGGAAGTGTGGTAAAATACAATAGATTTCAAATTTTGGTTTGACAAAATTCCTAAGGAGGGGGATGACCTTCGAGTTGTAGTGAGTCGACGGTAAGGATCTGAACGATCGTTTGGATATGTACGGAGTTCCAAATTTGTGAATTACTGAATATAGTATATGCCCTAGAGGAAGAATAACCTAGGTCTCAAGTTACGTTTCGACCTTATATATCACAGCTTAAGAGTTATTGGCAAGAGAAACTTGAGGATAAGTGGATTAGTGATTTTAAAGAATGGATGGAAACGTTTTAAGAATGTTAGTAGCCACTCCCCCGGGAAGATTTTCGAGGACGAAAATCCCTAAGGGGGGAGAATTGTAACAACCCAATTTAGGGGCTAGTCGGAATAGTGATCTTGGAATCACTAATTCGAGGTTTGATAAAATTATTTTCATGTTATGTTATGTGTTATAACATGTTTATAAGGATGCATGAAAATTTAGGTGCCTTAATTTTAGCAATTTCTAGCTAAATTGTGAAAAAGGACTAAATCGCATAAAGTGCGAAAGTTCCATTTTAATTCCTAGAAGTGCTAAATAGCTATAGAGTATTAATTGGAGGCCCCAAATGTGCAATTTGGCCTTGTTAAGTGGCTTGGCTGTTCAAAGGTTGACAAAGGGGACAAGGGCATTAAATGTTCTCCTCTAAGGTATTAAAAAGAAATAAAATAAGATGAAATAAGCAAAAAGCTATCATCTTTTTATTTCTTCTCTTCTTCCACCGAAAATACCAACAGGAATGGGGTTTTTTTTTTGAAGCTCAAAATTTCAGCAAGCATTTCTCCTCACAAGTAAGTGAATTTGATGATCTTTCTTGATAATTTTTGTACTTTTGGAGTCTCCAAGGCTTAAGCTAGCTAATGAGGGAACTAATTTGTAACATGGTTGAGAGTCTAAGGACTTGCCATGAGAGAATTTATCCTAGTTGCTGAATTTTTATGGAATAAAATGACTAATAGGATGATGAGAAACAACTTTTGTGAAAGGTGTTGTATTGAAAACACCTACTTGGGACTAAAATGCAAAAGTTGTAATTTGTTCATTAAGGCATGAAATAGTTGGCATTGTGGATAGTTGTAAGAGGATTAAATGTTCAGCTAGGCTTGTTTAATAAGAAAATGTGATGAAAATTTATTTACGAGCCGAGGGGCAAAATCATAATTTTGCCAAAGTGTAAGGGCAAAATAGTCATTTTTGCCTAAAGTGTAGTTTATGGTGTACTATGATTTATGAGTGATTAAATCACTAAATTCCATTGTTTTAAATCAAAGAAAACGAGTTTCAGACCTAGAACGGGTGAAAAGAGAAATGTGGGCAAAAAGTCATTTTCGGCCTTTTCGTGATCGAGGTAAGTTCATGTGCAAATATTGCAATTACGTATGAGTTAATTTAATATTCCAATGCTGTATGGAATGTATAATTACTCTATGAATGCATGAATTATCTTTTGATGAGATGTCAAGAGAATTGAATCTAAGAGTAATGGGAAATGTAAATAGAATGAAATGATGATAGTTAAGGTTCCGTGTAAGACCATATTGGACTATGGCCTCGGTGAGAGATATTAAATAAGACCGTGTCAAGGACATGGCAACGATGTGAGAATTCGTATAAGACCATGTCAGGGACATGGCATCTATATGTTAATACGTGTAAGACCATATCAGAATATGGCCTCGATGTAAGAATTTGTATAAGACCATGTTTGGGACATGGCATCGACATGTTAATGCAAGTGAGACCCTATTGGGGTATGATGTCAATGTGATAATATGTATATGAGGCTTAATAGTGTTATTTAACAGATTAGATGAATTCAGCGTATGGTGAACCTTAGTGGGATGAGTGTAATCAATATACCTTAGTGTATGAGAGAGATTTGTTAATGCATTGTGTGAATGCGAATGAGAATTGTAGAAAGTTAAGGAAGAATGATAGTGTGTGAGGATGTTTACGGATGAACGTTTGAATTAGAGAATTGTATGTGGATAAATATTTATGAAAGTATACTATCGGTGGGCTGTGTGCGTTACCATCTGATATATTATTAGTTGATGGCCTGTGTACGATACCATCAACTATATTACCACCGAGAGATTAGTAATATGAGTGGCTTGTTGAAAATGCTTGATGTGTTGTTTTATATGATCTTGTGATGATCAGTGCAGGAATGTATGCTAATTAAACGAGCATTTGGCTTGTGGCATGGTAGAATATGGTAAGAGGTAGAATGAGTAAGCTTTAAGGATGATTGAGTAAGTAACCATGAGTTCATGAGAAAAGCTTATCATGATAACTTGCAGTCATGTATATTCAATGAATATCAGTGTTTATCAGTTATATGCAGATGAACTTACTAAGTATTTTTGCTTACTCCTTTTATTTTTCTCATCTCTTATAGGTTAATTGAGCTAGCTCGGGTTGAAGACTGTCGGACTATCAAGCAAACACTCGGTATAAGGTATCAAGTCCCCATGTGTTATGGCATGTATAGGACTAGTACTTAAGGTTGATTAAGACATTGTTGATGTAGCCAAATTGTGTTGGCCTAAGAGAACTTATGGTTTGTCTGTATATAGCCATAGATGATGGCCTAAGTTGTTTGTAATTACATGGGAAATAGTTCTCCCTAGTGTATGGGGCGAAGACTTTATTTCTTTTATGATTAAATGTCTTTAATTCAAGAGTAATATCGATGCTATGTGTAGTTATGTGATGATGTATGAAATGTATTAAATTGAGCATGATTTTGATGTTGATTTCAGGGTGGCAATTGGCTTGGTAAATAGCCTCTAAGTGCCTACACGGTTAGAGACACGGGCGTGTGTTTAAGCCGTGCGTACCCTGCACCTTTATAATTGATGTCAGGATAGGCCACGGGCAAATCCCACGGCCGTTTGTATAAGCCATGTATAACACATGGTTAGAACATGGGCGTGTGCCCCAGGCCGTGTGATCAAGTCAGTATAACAAGGTTTAGCACAAGGTCTAAGTCCACGGGCGTGCCAAGGCCGTGTGTGTTTAGTCAGTGTCGGCCACGGGTGGTAGGCACGGGCGTGTAATAATGGTACACAGGTGTGTCCCAAGTCACATGGGCGTGCGACCCATGTTTTGTGGAAAAGTTTCTTAAGTTCATAAAAGTTTTCGGGAATAGTTCCAAAACCTCTGGGAGGCATGTTTAAGGCGTCGTAGGCCAATATTTAGTAATTGATAGGCTTAAAAGAAATTTATAGTCCAAATTGAAGAGTTAAGTGAGACCAAGCATAGTAATGCCTCGTACCCGGTTTTGGGTGTCGGACTCGTGTAAGGGGTGTTACATTTTGTCTTTGGATTTTTAGTGTAATTGAGTAATTTGGGCCAAATTGAGAAAAGTGTAAATTGAAGGACTAAAATGTGAAATAAATGAAATGTGTGGGCTTGTATTAGCATGATAAGAATTCGGCTAAGCATATGTGATTTGAAATTGTGTGTATTTTGTGATTTGCTGAAATAGTAACTAAAGTGTCGAAAGGTGAAAATCGAGGGCTATTTTGTAAAATATCCAAAATATGTGTTGCGACTAAATTAAATGAGTTGGTGATTTAATGAGTTAATTTTGTATATGTATAGACCAAGAAAGGAGAGTTTCAGATCGAGATCGAGGCACAGGTAAAGTGCTCGATTAATCAACCGTTTCGATATTTAGACGTCCAAGGTAAGTTCAGATATAATACATGTTATTAAGATATGTTTTAGTATCTTGGAATGAATATATATATATATATATATATATATATATAACTATGAGATTAGAAATGCTATGTGCGGAATTGAATTAGAGGGCACTAAGTGTACGAAATTAGAAACGAGACAGAGATGATTAGCACTGTGTGTGCTAAGAGATAGAAGCTTCAGCTTATCGAATTGGCACTGTGTGTGTGATACCGATATAAGTTAGGTTTAACATATTGGCACTAAGTTTGCAGTGATGATTATGTTTTGGTTATGAAATTGGACTAAGTTTGCGAATAAATCAAAGGAATGGCAAAGGTTGAATGAGAGGTAATATCGAGCAATTGAATAGCATGAATGGTGAGTAGCTATGTGTTGATCAAGGTACGTTTGAACCTATGTGGTTGAAGATAGCCTTAAAAGTTAAATGAAAAAGATACTTGAGCATATGGTTGAGATTGATGATGAGCCTAATTGTGCATTTATCTATGTGATGGTTTAATTATGATTCAATATTGTATTATTGAGTATGATGTATTGTATTTCAAACTTACTAAGCTTTGAAAGCTTACTGTGTGATTTGTTTCTCTGTTTCACAGTGCAGTAAAGCTAGCTCGGATCTGGGGATCGTTAGCATCTCTATCACACTATCGGCAATATATTTTGGGTACTTTTAAAGATTTGTATATTTGAATATGGCATGTATAGGCTAGTTGTTTGGAAACATGTTTGAGATGGATAAATAGCCATGTGATGTGGCTAGATAAATGTTGGTTATATGCATGAATGATTATAGTATATGAAGTATGCTTTGGTATGGCTTGATGGAATGAAATGGTCTTAAGAATGGTAAATCTATTGATGGATTGATGCCATAGTGTTTTAGTGAAATTATGAATGAAGCATGCTTGGTTTTACATGTGAATTGGTTGAGCTATTTAGCTTATAACATGGTATGCTAGAAATGAGTTTGAATTGGGTTGATATGATGAACATTTTGATGTGTTTTTGGTTGCTATTGATACATGGAAAGATGCTTAATTGTGCTTGTAGGGATGACCCCTTTGTCGGTGGCAAATTGGCGTTGATAATGGCCTATATTTGCCCACACGGTTGAGCACACGGGCGTGTGGCTCGATCGTGTCCCTAGTGGTTGAAATTCAAAACAAGTTAGGATCAACCACGGGCTAGACACACGGGTGTGTGACTTGCTATGTGGTGAAGTCAGTAGCGACCACGGGTGAGGCACACGGGTGTGTCCACGGCCGTGTAGACAAGCCAGTATGTATGCCTTGTTTTGACACGGCTTAGACACACGGGTGTGTCGAGGCCGTGAGAGGCACACGGCCTTTCCACACGGGCGTGTGACCTCTGCAGTTTGGAAAAATCTTTAAATTTCTAAAAATTTTTGTAAGTGTTCGGTTTAGTCTCGACCTCTTTCTAACACGTGTTTAAGGTCTCATAGACCTTGATAAGGGACTATATGTATGTATTTGCATATGATTGATTGGTGATTGACTTTGTGTTGATTAAATGGATGTGAAATGTTCAGAAATGTTTAGTAACGCTTCTTAACCCTAGTCCGGTGATGGTTACTGGTTAGGGGAGTTACATTTTATTGGTATAAGAGCTACGGTTTAGTCGATTCTCTAATTAATGTAGCGCGTGTGAGTCTAGCTATACATGCTATACAGTCGATCGAGCAGTTGCTGATGATGTTGATAGTAATACGCCTGCTCCAACTCAAGGGACAGCGCTGGCCACATCTAGGCCGAATGATAGTGGTGAGGGAGGAGAGGCTAAGCAAGCCTTCTTCCGAATGATGAGTGAGTGGTTTTCGGAGTTTGTTCGAACGAATCCGGCTGCTCCACAACCTCCACCCCCACAAGTACCTATTGTGCCACAAGTTGTAGATCCGAATCGATTGAATAAGCCTCCTGTAGATAAGATTAGAAAGTACGGGGCCGAAACTTTTAGGGCCACAACTGATGATGATGCCGAGAGCTAAGTTTTGGCTTGAGAATACCGTTCGAGTATTTGACGAGATGTCGTTGACTCCTGACGAATGTATAAAATGTGTTGTTTCGTTATTGAGGGATACTGCGTATAACTGGTGGAAGACATTGATATCCGTGGTTCCGAGAGAGAGAGTCACCTGGGATTTCTTTCAAGCTGAATTTAGAAAGAAGTATATCAGTCAACGATTCATTGATCAGAAACGTAAAAAATTCCTCGAGTTGAAACAAGGTTGCATGTCTGTTACTAAGTACGAACGAGAATTTGTGAGATTGAGTCAATATGGGAAGGAATGTGTTTCGACCGAAGCTACCATGTGTAAACGTTTCATAGAAGGGCTGAATAAGGATATTAAGTTTTTAGTTGGGATACTTGGCATAAATGAATTCGTTGTGTTAGTTGAAAGAGCTTGCAAAGCCGAGGAGCTCAGTAAAGAAAAGAAGAAAGTTGATTCTAAGGCTAGAGATGAAAGAAAAAGATCGATGAGTAAGTTCTCTCAACCTTCGACGAAGAGATTTAGAGATGCAAACAATCGCTCAAATGTTTCATTTGGACATCCGAGTAGAGATCGTGTGAGACAAAGCATCGATCCACTAGTTCAAATTTCGACTGAGTCAAGTATTTGAAGTGTCAAAAGCAACAAACCTGGGTGTAGACAGTGTGGAAGACGACATGTGGGAGAATGTTGGGGCAAATATAATAATTCAACTTGTTATAAATGTGGATCACGAGATCACTTTATTCGAGACTATCCAAAGTTGGCTGAGGAAGAAAATGTTCAGAATATGAGATCGAGCAATGTGATGGCTAGGGGCAGACCATCCAGAAACTTCAGAAATGTGAGTAGAAGTCAAAAAGAGACTACCCATACAGCTGTGAGATCGAAGGCGAGAGCACCTGCCCGAGCCTATGCTATATGCGCGCTAGAGGAAGCGTAATCTCCATACGTCATCAATGGTACTTTTACTCTATTTGATACTGATGTGATTGCATTAATAGATCAAGGTTCTACCCATTCTTATGTATGTGTGAATCTAGTATCAAGTAAGACTCTACCTATTGAGTCTTCTGAATTTCTGATTAGAGTATCAAACCCTTTAGGCAAGTGTGCCTTGGTGGATAAGGTGTGCAAGAACTGCCCGTTGATGTTTCGAGATGTTTGCTTTTTGGCTAATTTGATGCTGCTACCTTCGATGAATTTGATATTATTCTGGGTATGGATTGGCTTACTTTGCATAATGCTATTGTGAATTGTAAAAGAAAAAGGTATCGATTTGAGAAGTCAGAATGGTGAGATGGTTCAAAATGAATCTAGTGATTTGAAAGGGTTACCAGCTGTTGTATCTACGATGAAAGCTTTGAACTATGTGAGAAAGGGTTGCGAAGCTTATTTGGCATATGTGATTGATACAAAAGTGACAAAAAAGAAAGTTGAATTTGTGCCTGTTGTTTGTGAATTCCCTGATGTGTTTCCTGAAGAGTTACCGGGATTACCTTCGATATGAGAAGTTGAATTTGGTATTGAATTGGTTCCGGGGACAACTCCTATTTCAATAGCTCCGTATAGAATGGCACCAACAAAATTGAAAGAGTTGAAGTCTCAGATGCAAGAATTGACATATGGAGGATTTGCACAACCAAGTTTCTCACCATGGGGTGCTCCTGTGTTGTTTGTGAAAAAGAAAGACGGCACTATGAGGATGTGTATTGATTATAGGAAGTTGAACAAAGTTACGATAAAGAATAAATATGCATTGCCTCGTATTGATGATTTGTTTGATCAACTGAAAGGAGCTACAATGTTTTCTAATATAGATTTGAGATCGGGCTGCTACTAGCTATGAGTCAAAGAATCAGATGTACCGAAGACTGCTTTCAGAATGAGGTACAAGCATTAGGAGCTTTTTAGTTATACCTTTCGAACTAACGAATGCTCCTGCAGTGTTTATGGATCCGATGAACAGGATATTTAGACCGTATTTGGATATTTTTGTTGTAGTGTTTATTGATGACATTCTGATTTATTCTTGTGATAAGAAGCAACATGCCGAGCATTTGAGAATTGTACTACAGACTCTGCGTGAGAAGCAATTGTATGCAAAGTTTAGCAAATGTGAGTTTTGGTTGCGTGAGGTTAGATTTCTGGAGCATATTGTATCAGGTGCGGGAATACGAGTTGACCAGAGTAAGATCTCAACTGTTTTAGAATGGAAGCCTCCGAGAAATGTGTCTGAAGTCCGTAGTTTTCTGGGACTAGTGGGATATTATAGACGGTTTGTGAAAGGCTTCTCGATGATTGCGAGGCTGTTGACGAAGTTGCTACGGAAAGATGTTAAATTCGAGTGGTCAGAAAAGTGCCATCAGAGTTTTGAGCAGTTGAAAATGTTGTTGACGAAAGCGCCAGTGTTTGTTCAGCCTGAATCGGGCAAATAATTCATAGTTTATAGTGATGTATCGTTGAATGGTTTGGGCTGTGTTCTAATGCAAGAATGGAAAGTCATTGCTTATGCTTCGATGCAGTTAAAGCCGCATGAAAAGAACTATCCGACGCACGACCTTGAATTAGCCGCAATTGTATTTGCATTGAAACTTTGGTGTCACTATTTATTTGGTGAGAAATGTCATATTTATATCGATCACAAAAGCTTGAAGTACTTGATGACTCAGAAAGAATTGAATTTGTGATAGAGAAGATGGTTAGAATTGTTGAAAGATTTTGAACTTGTGATTGATTATCATCCGGGCAAAGCTAACGTTGTTGTTGATGCTTTGAGTCGAAAGTCTTTATGTGCATTGCGAGCTATGAATACTCAGATAGATCTATGTGATGGTGGTTTGGTTTTAACTAAGTTGAAGGTGAGGCCGATGTTTATACGTCAGATTTGTGATGCCTAGAAGAGTGATGTTGAGATGATGACTAAGCGAACTCAATGTGATTTGAATTTCGATTAAGAATTTCGAGTCGATAGTGATGATTGTTTGAGATTCAAAAATCGGATTTGTGTTCTGAAGAATTCTGAGTTAATTCAGCTGATTTGAACGAAGCTCACAATAGCCATTTGACTGTTCACCTGGGGAGTACGAAAATGTATAATGATCTGAAATAGTTTTATTGGTGGCATGGTATGAAAAGAGACATCTTTAACTGTGTGTCGAAGTGTTTAGTTTGTCAGCAAGTTAAAGCTGAACATCAGGTTCCATCCGGTTTATTACAACCAATTATGATTCCTGAGTGGAAATGGGAGAGAATCACAATGGACTTTGTGTTGGGGTTACCTTTATCTCCAGGAAAGAAAGATGCAATCTGGGTGATAGTTGACAGATTGACGAAATCAACTCATTTCGTTCCGGTGAAAATAGATTATTCACTTGATAAATTGGCTGAATTGTATATTGCTGAGATTGTGAGATTGCACTGGGGTGCCACTATCTATTATATCTGATAGAGATCCGAGATTTACCTCGCGGTTTTGGAAGAAATTGCAAGAGGCTTTAGGCACAAAGTTGCATTTTAGTACTGCATTTCATCCGCAAATGGATGGTCAGTCTGAGCGGATTATTCAGATTCTCGAAGATATGTAGAGATACTGTATACTTGAGTTCGAAAGTACGTGGGAAAAGCATTTACCACTGATTGAGTTTGCAAACAACAACAGTTTTCAATCGAGCATTAAAATGGCATCGTATGAAGCTCTTTACGGTCGAAAATGTCGAACCCCATTATATTGGATTGAGCTGAGTGAGAATAAGATTCACGGAGTTGATTTAATTATAGAGACTGAGCAGAAAGTAAAGGTGATTCGTGATAGTTTGAAAGCAGTGTCAGATCATCAGAAGTCTTACGCAGACTTGAAACGAAAAGATATTGAATTCGAAGTTGGTGACAAAGTGTTTTCGAAAGTGTCTTTGTGGAAGAAAATACTTCGATTTGGCCGGAAAGGCAAGCTGAGTCCGATGTTCATCGGGCCGTATGAGATCATTGAACGAGTTGGGTCGGTTGCTTATATATTGATGTTACCATCTATGTTAGAAAAGAATCATAACGTGTTTCATGTGTCGATGCTTCGGCGGTATAGATCTGATCCGCCTCATGTGATTGCTTCTACTGAGGTTGAAATTCACTCAGATTTGTCGTATAGTGAAGAATCGATTCGAATTTTGGCACGTGAAATCAAAGAGTTGAGAAAAAAGAATTTCCTTAGTGAAAGTGTTGTGGCACAAACACGGAGTTGAAGAGGCTACGTAGGAGCTTGAGAATGTTATGAAAGAGCAATATACACACCTATTCACTGGTAAGATTTTCGGGGACGAAAATCCCTAAGGGGGAGAGTTGTAATAGCCCGGTTTAGACCCTAGTTGAAAAAGTGGTTTCAAGACCATAAATTTGAGGTCGAAAAAATATTTTAATATTATTTCTGTATTTATAATATGTGATTAAGTCTGTGTAAAATTTTTGTGTGAAAATTTTGTGGTTTGAGTGCTTAATTAGCAAAAAGAACTTAATCGCGTATAATGCAAAACCTATGTGTTGATTGTTAAGTGCTTAATTGTTGTTGTCTTTATAATTTGGAGGTTTTATGATGCAAATAGCCCATTTTATAAGTTAGTGGAAGATGATAGCATGGTTTTGTTGTTATTATTAAATTTTACTAAGGCAAAATGGTAATTGGGGTATTAATGATAATAAAAATAAAACAAAACACCAATTTGTTCATCTTTTCATCACCATTACCAAAATTTGCTAAAGAAAAAGAAAGGAAAAGAGCTTTAGGGTTCGACCAATTGAGTTCTTGATTAAGGTATGATTTTTATTGGTTTTTGATAATTTCTACGTTTTCGTGATCGTTGCTTAGAGTTCTAGCTAGCCCATGCTTTAATTTTAGAGTTCAATGGTGATTTTGAGATATGCCATTGATAAATGCTTGAGCTTTGTGATAGTTGATGATGAAATATGAAAGTTATGTGAAGGATGTACATATTTTGTCTTTGAATTTTTAGTAAAATTGAGTACATTAGGCCAAATTGAGAAAAGTGTAAATTGAAGGACTAAAATGTGAAATAAATGAAATGTGTGGGCTTGTATTAGCATGAGAAGAATTCGGCTAAGCATATGTGATTTGAAATTGTGTGTATTTTGTGATTTGATGAAATAGAGACTAAAGTGTTAAAAGGTTAAAATTGAGGGCTATTTTGTAAAATGCCCAAAGTATGTGTGTTAGGACTAAATTGAATGAATTGGTGATTGAATGAGTTAATTTTGTATATGTGTAGACCAAGAAATGAGAGGTTCGGATCGAGATCGAGGCAAAGATAAAGTGCTCGATTAATCGACGGTTTCGATATTTAGACGTCCGAGGTATGTTTGGATATAATACATGTTATTTAGATAAGTTTTAGTATCTTGGAATGAATATATATAACTATGAGATTAGAAATGCTTTGTGCAGAATTGAATTAGAGGGAACTAAGTGTGCGGAATTAGAAATGAGATAGAGATGATTAGCACTGTGTGTGCGAAAAGATAGAAGCTTCGGCTTATCGAATTGGCACTGTGTGTGAGATACCGATATAAGTTCGGTTTAACATATTGGCACTAAGTGTGCAGTGATGATTATGTTTCGGTTATGAAATTGGCACTAAGTGTGCAAATAAATCAAAGGAATGGCAAAGGTTGAACAAGAGGTAATATCAAGCAATTGAGTAGCATGAATGGTGAGTAACTATGTGTTGATCAAGGTACGTTTGAACCTATGTGGTTGAAGACAGCCTTAAAAGTTTAATGAAAAGATACTTGAGCATATGGTTGAGATTGATGATGAGCCTAATTGTGCATTTATCTATGTGATGGTTTAATTATGATTCAATGTTGTATTATTGAGTACGATGTATTGTATTTCAAACTTACTAAGCTTTGAAAGCTTACTGTGTGATTTGTTTCTCTATTTTACAGTGCAGTAAAGCTAGCTCGGATTCGGGGATCGTCAACATCTCTATCACACTATCTGTAATCTATTTTGGATACTTTTGAAGATGTGTGTATTTGAATATGGCATGTATAGGCTAGTTGTTTGGAAACATGTTTGAGATGTGTAAATAGCCTTGTGATGTGGCTAGATAAATGTTGGTAATATGCATGAATGATTATAGTATATGAAGTATGTTTTATGGCTTGATGGCAATAATGGTAAATTTATTGATGGATTGATGCCATAATGATTTAGTGAAATTGTGGATGAATCATGCTTGGTTTTACATGTGTATTGGTTGAGCTATTTAGCATATAAGATGGTTTGCTAGAAATGAGTTTGAATTTGGTTGATATGATGAACATTTTGATGTGTTTTTGGTTGCTATTGATACATGGAAAGATGCTTAATTGTGCTTGTAGGGATGACCCTTGTGTGGGTGGCAAATTGGCCTTGAAAATGGCCTATATTTGCCCACACAGTTGAGCACACGGGCGTGTGGCTCGACCGTGTCCCTAGTGGTTGAAATTCAAAACAAGTCAGGATCAACCACGGGCTAGACACACGGGCGTGTGACTGGCCGTGTGGTGAAGTTAGTAGTGACCACGGGTGAGGCACACGTGCGTCTCCACGGTCGTGTGGACTAGTCAGTATGTATGCCTTGTTTTGACACGGCTTAGACATACGGGTGTGTCGAGGCCATGGGAGGCACACGGCCTTCCCACACGGGCGTGTGACCTCTACAGTTTGGAAAAATCTTTAAATATCTAAAAATTTTCGTAAGTGTTCGGTTTAGTCCCGACCTCTTTCTAACACGTCTTTATGGTCTCATAGATCTCGATAAGGGAATATATGTACGTATTTGCGTATGATTGATTGGTGATTGACTTTTTGTTGATTAAATGGATGTGAAATGTTCAGAAATGTTTAGTAGCACCTCTTAACCCTAGTTCGGCGATGGTTACGGGTTAGGGGTGTTACAATCTTACTATCCTGCATAAGTACGCAACCCAAACCGACATGCGTTGCATCACTGTATACGACGAAATCCTTCCCAGATTTAGGCTGTATCAGAACCGGAGTCTGAGTCAAAATAGATTTGAGCTTCTCAAAGCTCTCTTGTTGCTTATCATTCCAGACAAAGGGAACTACTCTGCGCAGAAGCTTGGTTAACAGTGCTGCGATCAAGGAGAACCCTTCTACGAAGCGTCGATAATAACCCGCCAGCCCCAGAAAGCTGCAGATTTCGGACACATTCTTCGGCTGTTTCCAATCCAACACAACCTCAATCTTATGAGGATCAACACGAATCCCCTCCGCAGAAACCACATGTCCCAAAAAGGTTACTTCCCGGAGCCAGAACTCACACTTACTGAACTTCACATACAACTGTTTCTCACGAAGAGTCTGTAGTACCACTCTGAGATGCTCGTCGTGCTAGTCCTCAGTCTTAGAATACACTAGGATATCATCGATGAATACCACCATAAACTGGTCCAGATAAGGCTGGAACACACAGTTCATCAAATCCATAAATGTCGCTGGTTCATTGGTCAACCCAAAAGGCATAACCAGGAACTCGTAATGTCCATAACAGTTTCTAAATGTCGTCTTATGCACATCGGCTTCCTTAACTCTCAATTGATGATATCCTGAATGTAGATCAATCTTGGAGAACATAGAAGCCCCTCTGAACTGGTCGAATAGATCATCTATCCTCGGAAGTGGGTACTTATTCTTGATTGTCAGTTTGTTCAACTGCCGATAATCGATGCACATCTGCATTCTCCCATCCTTTTTCTTAACAAACAGCACCGGTGCTCCCTATGGAGACACACTTGGACGGATGAACCCACAATTTAACAATTCTTGAATTTGAGCCTTAAGCTCTGTAAGCTCCTTCGGTGCCATTATGTAGGCCGCGGTAGACACCAGAACTGTACCCGAAATGAGCTCAATCCCAAATTCTACTTCTTGGCTCAGAGGCAGACCTGGTAGTTCCTCAGGAAAAACATCTGGAAAGTCCTTCATAGTTCTAATGTCCTTAACCGAAGAGTCCCTAGAATCAGGAATACTGATGTAGGCCAAGAATGCCTCACACCCTTTTCTCACTAACTTTTCAGCCACCAACGCAGAAATCACATTAGTCAGATAGTCTCTTTGTTCCTCAATCACAACTACCTCGCTATCTTCCTTGGCCCTCAAAACAACCCTTTTTGTCACACAATCCAAACTTACCCGGTGTTTAACCAGCTAGTCCATTCCCAGAATCAAATCAAACTCCCCAAATGAAAGTTCCATCAGATCAGCCAGAAATACTGTCCCTTGAACCTCTAACGGGACGTCTCTAAACAATTTACTCACTCGGATAGACTGCCCCAACGGACTCAAAACAGTTTCCTCACTAGGAGTACTCTCAACTGGAATCCCCAAGGTTTGAGACACAATACTAGCTACGTAAGAGTGTGTAGAGCTTATGTCTATCAATGCCAAATAAGGTACATTATAAATTAAAAACGTACCCGTGATGACGTTCGGAGCATCTCGGTCCTCATGGCGATGGGTAGCATAAACTAGTGCAGGCTACCTCGGCTCAGTCGGTCCAGCACCTCTGCCCAGTGCTCTCTGTCCTCAGCCCATGCCATTACCACCCCTGGCCTAACCTCGACCACTAGGTGGCTGCTGAACTACTATCGATGGCTGAGTAGCACCAGTAACCGGAGCTTGCATCTGATCATTTCTTAACGGACAATCTCGAACACGATGCTCAGTCGACCCACGTTTCAAACATGCCCCAGTTGTCTTCCAACACTCGTCCGGATGGTGTCTACCACAGTGCCCACACTGTAAAAGCCCAGTAGGTGCAACAGGATGCCCAACTCTCACTGGCCCATCAAATCTGGCCTTTTTCTTAGGCCTCATCACAGAACTATAGGGCTTCAATTCCCTCTTATTCTTTCCTCTCTCTCGGTTTTGGCGCTCAGCGCGCTTAACTTCCTCGACGATCTTCGTCTTCTCAAACAGTGTAGCAAACTCACACTCCCTCTGTGGAGCTATCAAAACTCACAAACTATCCCTGAGGCCATCCACGAAGCGAACACATCTCTCATATTCGGCCACCACCATGCCACGCGCATATCGGCTCAATCTCAGAAACTCAGCCTCATACTTGGCCACTATACGGTCTCCCTAGGTGAGATTAAGGAACTCATGTCTCCTAGCATCAATGTAACTGGCTCCCACGTACTTACTATGGAAAGCCGTCCTAAAGTAATCCCAAGTCAATCGGTCGGGCTTAGTTCCCTCCTGAACCGTCAGCCACCACTGGTAAGATTCATCGCGAAGCAGAGAAACAACCCCCTTAAGCTTCTGCTCTGCGGTAAAGTCCAGGTAGTCCAAAATTCTATCTATGGCCTCCATCCAATATTCGGCCACATTAAGGGCGACTCCAGTGACGCCCCTGAATAACCCAGCCCCATTGGACCGGAGTCGTTCCATAACCGACCTTCGGCCTCCAGATCCAGTGTTTGGCCCAGCGACCCACTCAAATATCCTCAGCATGGCCTGGGACAGCGCATCGTCCCCAGTCATACGATCTCGAGACCCAGTCTCTATCGCAGGTGATACTGATGTCTCACTAGTACCCAAGTTAGGCAGATGTTCATATGATGAGGACCCCGCTTGAGCGCCTCTACGGCCTCTACCACGGCCTCTAGTACCCCGTCCGTGCATACCTCGTGCACTCATCATAAATTTGGAGTTTCTCTGTATTAACAGTTTTATGCATTAGTTACAATTCCAATATTTATTAACATATATTTTATGCAGAACTGATCGCTGTAATCAGAATCTTAAAATTTATAAAGAGAATGATCGAACCTGCAAACTAACTCTGACTACGATTAAAGGCAAGTGTACCTATCGAACAGTAGTATAGCTTAGGCAAGACCGGATTGTCGAACCCAAAGGAACTAAAAGTACTAATACTAACCTTCTTTTTACTATCTAGCCTAAAATAAGTGAAGTTGTTTAAATCTACTACTAAGCTAAAGACACAAAGACAAAAAGAATGAATTGGGAAATAACTTGAAGGAAGACTCAGTTGATCTAAGACGATACCCTCAGGAAGAATCCACCTAGACTTCATTTGTTATTTAACCCTGAACCATACGATTTATTCACTTGACTTGATCCGTAGGATTCCCTAATTTATATTTAACCCTCTCTCGAGGCGAATAACATCTAACCCTAGGTTAATTAATTGAAATCTCTTCCTAATTAATAACCCCCTAGAATTGCAGTAAATCGATCTATGGATTCCCATATTAGGTTTCACCCTAATCTTGCAAAATCTCGTCACCCTATCTCTAGGCGCGCGAACGACTCCGCTTTAATTATGCTAGATCTATTCTTAAGTAGGGACTTTTGCTCCTCCACCTAAGAACATCTGACTTGAATCAATATCCCGGAAACATTAACACAAGAATTAAGCACACATAATTAAGAACAAATCAAGTATTTATCTTATAGTTCAGAAAATAATAACAAGATTCATCTAGGTTTCATCCCCTTCAGGTATCTGAAGGGTTTAGTTCATATCAATTAAAGAAAACATCTCAGAAGAAAAGATAAAACAAAACATAAGAAATCCCTAAAACTCCCTGAAGTAATTAAAGGAGAGATCCGCCGTCTTAAGTAGAACTCCGGCTTCTTGAGATGGATCAACTGGCTATCTTCGAGTGATTCCCACAACTCTAACCTTTTCGGCTTGGCTCCTTGGCCTAACTAACCGCCCCCTTTTTAGGTAACACTTAGGGGGTTTATATAGGCTCTTAGAACGTGTTTCTTCGCCCCAAAGTATCCAAATCCGAATGAAATTGCTCTTTGCCATGATAGGGACACGGTCATGTCACACACCTGTGTGACTAGTCTTCAAGTAGTGTTCGGACTTCTTTAATGAGGCACGACTATGTGAATCGGGGGTAAGGCCGTGTTCTAGATGATTAATGCAGCACGACTGTGTGGGCTTAAGTCCAAGCCGTGTGGATTTCGTGATATGGCCCATTTACTCCGTTTTGGGCCCGTTTTATGTTCTTTTCATCCTTGGGTGCTTTCTTGGGTATAAGACATGAAAAGAAAGGATTAAGAGAACCTTTTTACATAAATCGATGCTTAAATCATCCAAAAGGATACTAAATGTGGGATTAAAATATGTTACTTTTATGGTTTATCAAATACCCCAACACTTAAGCTTTTGCTTGTCCTCAAGCAAAATTCTCAACTTACACTTAAGACAAACTTTCCATGATTCATAATTCCTATCAACAATGTCTCATCATAATTCATAGATAATTTATACATGGATGATCTAACTCAAAGAGTCCTAAAGATTCAAACAGTCAAAGTCATACATTTGTAGCATAAAAATGTGGGCGTCTCCCCTTATCTAAATAATTACCTTTGATTCAAAACCGACAAGGATTGGTATCCTCACAAAAGATTCACTCAAATCACTCTAAGTGTTTAAGGTTCAGTAAAAGAGCACTCATAAGTCGAACCTGAAAAGTTAATCCCACAAGCTTGCCTGAAAATCAAATCTCCACCACTGGAAAGTGAGATGATAAACAAATCAAAAGGTCTTTATCAGGGTTGTAAAGGGGCTAGGGTTAAAGGTGTGGAATAAGGCTGAATTAGAAGGTTAGAATCGAGATTGAATTGATAAGTACCTACCTAGAAAATACTGAGATAATATTTACATTAACTGAAAAGTAATAATCCTTCTAACACGAGCTTTTCTTTCGAAAAATAGTCTTTAACTGTATAAGCTCACCACTAATACTGAATATACTTCGATTTTTTTTAAGAACAAATCATAAAAGATGAATTCAACTACTGAACTAATTTAATTAGGTAACTTAATCAAATCATATCTCGATCAAAGGGTAGTCAAAAGGAATAGTGATAACAAATACAAAGGGGTTTTGGGTTAAGAATAGCTGGTGAGTCAATAAAAAGGGTTGTTAGGATCAACGGGGTTCACTATGGGTTAATTATGAAGGTAAGCTTTTTAGTGGAGTAAGTGGGTTAATTCCTAGGTGCCTTTATCATCTCAGTATATCAAATCATAAATGTGGTCTTAACATGTATAATCATGGCAAGTTCTAGAATAACAGTTCATAGTTGACACACTCATAATCAATAAAGTGAGCATGTAAAAGAATATATGCTCTAATAGGCTCAAAATCTCACAAAAATTATGGGTGTTTTGACATCAACCTTGTAAATTTCAAACTTCCAGATAGTATTCAGATTCAGCTCGATAACCTAGCAAAGATTTTAGTTCTAAAAAATAGACTTATCATGCTTGATTCTCTAATATTCTTCTAATTTAATCATCAATGTACAATTAACTATGACTTAATCTAAAACATATCAATAAAAATCATAAACCATCAGAAATTTTATCCTAATTAGTAATATGAGGAAATTACTTAAAAACAAGACTAAATTCAGGGATTTGAGAATAATGAAGAAAGTTAGGCTAGATTTGAGAATAATGCAAAAAGTTAGGCCCTTTCTTCAATTAAATATTCACCCCCCACACTTAAGATGTACATTGCCCTCAATGTACAAAGATGTATATAAAATTTAAGAGAGAGAGAGAGGTGAAACTTCCTGAATTTGGATGGTTTCCTGGAGTTGGAAGTCGATAGGGGTGGTGGCTGCTGCCGAGGTCTGCTCTAGATGAAGAAATTGGGGAGCTCGTAGAGAATTAGCCAGGAGTTATTAAGACACATTTAAAATAAACTAAATATATATTTAGAGATAAGAAAACTAAAGAACGTGAAAATAAAAAGTAAAATAAAGTTAAAAGAAAAGGTGGATGGACCGAAAAGTCCTTATTGATGGATGGTTCGTGAGGTGGGTGTGACCTCTAGGACTGCTGAGGTGCTAGTGGTGGCGGAAGTGGTGTGATTCCCAAGCAGCCTTTGGAACTCCTCGGGCTGCGGTGGTGGTGGTCGTGATTCCCAAGGAGTGATTCCCTAGCAGCCTGACGAACCTGACACTAAGAAACTAAAATATTTTAAACTAAATTAAGCATAAGATTGTCAAAGAGAAGGAAATTGAAGCAAAAGAGAAAAGAAAAGTAAAAACTATATAGTCTCAAAGACCCTTGGCTTGTTGTTTGGATGAAGCGACCGACATGAGCTTAGGTATAGGGGTCACCCTGGGTGAGATTATGCTTGACTTCTTTCGCTTCTTCAGCATGGCTTTGGTGTGGCTCAAGAATTATTGAGACTTGTTATGGAGAAGGAAATCTGAAAATAAGGGGGGGAAAGAAAAGAAGTGAACAGTGGAAAGAATGGGGAAGGGAGGTTGGGTTTAAATAGAGGCTCAATTCTGGTACTTTCCCACTCCCGTGGGCCGGGGGCATATAGATGCACACGACCACTTCGCACGGCCGTGTGTCTAGGCGTGTTGATTCTTCATGCCCATTTTTCAGCTAGCCACGCCCGTTGGTGTAACAGTCTGAATTTGGCCCTAATCAGAATGGTGGTTTCGGGACCACGAATCCAAGTTCGAAATATATTTGCATAATATATTGTGTGCATATTATATGTGAATTAATGTTTGTGAAAGTTTCGTAGGAAAATTTAGTCGTTTGTGTGCTTAATTTGACAAAAGGACTTAATCGCGAAAAAGGTAAAAGTTGCAAACTATAGTGAAATGCATTAAATTGATTATGGCTTTTTAATATGGGGTATTAAAAGGGCAATTAGCCCATTCTAAGAGTTAGAGAATGACTAAGGTCTATTTTGCCATTATGTTATGTTTAAAAATGTTATTAATTATAAGGTTAAATAAGCAAATGATTAAATATTATAATATATGTTAAATAAAACATAAGAAAACCATTATCATCTTTTTATTCTCCTAAGGACGAATGTGCTAAAGAAGAAAAGAGAATTTCAAGCTTAGATTTTAGCACTTGTAAGCTCAAATCCAAGGTTAATTTGATTTCTGTTTTTTATAATTTTTACGTTTTTGAGATCGTTGCTTCGAACATTAGTTGACCCATGCTAGAATTTTTAAAGTTGAGCATGCTTGATGTTCGGCCATTGTCATGTTCTTGTGGTTTTTGATGTTTGATGATTTTATATTAAAGATATGTTAAAGATTAGCATGTTTTGTATTGGAAATTTTAGTGAATTTGAGTATTTTGGGCTGAATTGCAAAAATGAAATTTTGAGGGGGCTAAAATACAAAATAAATGAAATAAATGGATTAGTATGGTCCCTATGAACATTTGGCCCTTAGGTGATATAATGAAATTTTGTGTATTTTGTGTTTTGTGCAAATAGGACTAAATTGTAAAAACGTGAAACATTAGGGGTAAAATGGTAATTTGTCTGTTTATGTGTTTTGGGACTAAATTGAGATGAAATGTACTTGAATGAGCTGAATTTTAATGTGTTTAGATCAAGAACAAAAAAAATGGATTTGGATCGAGGAAAGGCAAAGGTTATCGAATAGCCGGTCTTCGTAGTCCGTCGATAGTCGAGGTAAGTCCTTAAGAAAATATATGTCAAAGAATTATTTATGAATATAGTAAATGATGAAATTTGGAAATTTTAAGCATAAATATATGAGATGGCCGAATGTAGGGGTATTATATTGGATTGACTTTATTTTGTTTAATGTAATGTGCATAAGTATGTTTGGTTTGATATGTGGAAGTAAAATGAAGTATATGTGATGTTTGTGATTTTATCATTAAGCAATGTGTATTGAATGGTTAATTGTGTTGATATTCGGGCTTCGAGCCTAGCAGGCCTTGTGCCGGTGATCTACATCGGGCATTATGCCTAGCAGGCCTCGTGCCGGTGAATTATTTCGGGCTTATTGCCTAGCAGGCTTAATGCCGGTGTTTAAACTTCGGACCTTGAGTCTAGCAGGCCTAATGCTGGTGTGTGAGATTCGAGCTAATGTCTAACAGGTTCTAAACCGGTGAGTTGCCATTTCAAGCTTAGATTATGTGCTAATAAAGTCATGAAATAAATCATGTATGCCTAATATGTGGAAGTGAATTTGTTAATTCGGCTACAAGGTATGTGTTATTCATATTCATGTGTTATATGAATACATATGTGTGCGATGCTATTAAGTAAATGAAATGATGAGAGAAATGTGATATACAATTGATAGGTGGGAAAAGAAATATGAACCATGTTATGAGAAAATTTGGTTATATGAAAGCATAAGTGGTTAAAGGTATTCGTATAGGTATATTGATGTGTATGATTTTGTGTTATATATATATATAAATTTTCTGTAATGTTGTATCTTGGTAAAAAAATGAAAGTTGACAGGTTAAGTGAGGTAGGATATTCGGCTATGATGCATTTATAATTTAAGCCATGTTGTTCAATGTCATGAATTGGTTGTTAAGATGCCTGGATAATTGAATGATATAATGTGGTTGCTTAAGACTTACTAAGCTAGTGAACTTACTTTGTGTGTGCTCATTGTTCGTTTTATAGATTTCAAATCAAGCTTCGAGCTCTGGGGATCGTCACTGAAGTCATTCACACTATCGGCTCATGTTGGTACCTATACTGTTTAGACTTTTGTTCTTAAGGCATGTATAGGCTAGCTAAGTTTTTGAATGATATGTTGATAATGTATTTAAGCCATACGAAAGTGGCTAGTTGTTAAATAATAATGTTCGATGGCATACTTTATCTTTGATGTATTTTGTGTATGCTTTGCTTGGATGACAATTGAGGATGTGGTATGAATGTTCATGCCAAATAGTTATGTTTGTATATGGAAATTGTCATGAGGTCTTTTAGTATATGTTTTGTTAACTTTTGAAGAGTGTACATGAGTTTTGATATGTAAGACTTTCGAATGTGCATCATAAAATGTCATTAGGTAAACTAGAGCATTAATAAGGGTTAAATGTATAAGTCAAGGTAGGTATGTGTTAGTCGAGCATCATTTGCATTTTATGTGTGTGTGTCAACTTTAGTTGAATTACGAAGTGTGAATTATATTGTGATTTGCATGTATGTATATTTGGCCACGCCTTTGTGATATATTCAAATATAGTTAACATGCTTAAAGAATTAGTTGTTTAGGCTCACATTCGAATATGGAAAATGTGCTGAACTATGATGTATACTTATATATATATATATGTATTTGGCTTCTGAGATTGCTTAATTTGATTGAGTGTATGGAATTATCAAACTTGGTTTGTGTTATGTAACGAACATGAAATTTTATATATGAGACTTTGTATATACGGCCAAATAAATAAATGTGTATGTGATGTGCAATGAGTTTGTATATATTCGACAATATGGAAATAGGTTTCAAACCATATGAATTCGGTCATAATAGGAAGTTATTATGAGATGACATTTAGATCATGCTTATTTTTATCTATTAGACACGAATAGTTTAATATATATATATATATATATTAAGTATGCTTTACACCTATGTGATTACTTGTTTATGATCGTGTCTCTTGATAAGCATGATTAACTAAGACTGATTGACTGATTAAGGGTTGTGGCTTTTCTGGTAATGCCCCATAACTCTAATCCGGCGACGGATACGGGTTAGGGGTGTTACAGTTGGTGAAAAGTCAGTATGTTGGCACGGTTGGGAGGCACGGGCGTGTCCTGCCCGTGGTTGGTAAGTCAGTAGCTTCACACGGTCGTAGGGCACGGCCGTGCCACTTTGTCGGTGCCCGTGGGGGAATGGTTGAGTCCGTGACTTCAAAAATTAGTTGGGATTGTTTCGTACGGCCTCTGCTATGTTAGTACGAAGATTTTAGTGGTCCATATGGCCATGGCAAGGGCCGTGTGCAAGGCCGTGTGGCTTGGAAATCTGCACTTTTGTGTTAGTTTAAAAACTAAATTTTCAGAACTAAGAAAATAAAAGAAACTGAAAATAAATGTGAAAGTAAATAAGGTTAGTGCTTGGGTTGCCTCCCGAGAAGCACTTGTTTTTAGTCTTAAGCTAGACTTTCCTTGTATTTGAGAAAAAAAAACCCGAGAGGTTTAAAGGTTTGAATATCTTCCCTCATGCTTACAGTTCTATTTTCTTGATAAAGTTTAAGTTGAGAAGCGTTTACCTTAAAAGTGCCGAATGTTGGATTGCTTACCTCGGCTGTTTCATGTGGGAAGATATTGTGTACCTTTAGAGGAATTTCTTCATTTGTTTTCAGGCCTGATGTGGTGATGTAAGGGTCGGTTTTGTCTAACAGTACCTGGTCTCCTATTTTGATGTGGTTTGATGTTCCGATGAGCTCTTCTGGGGGCTCCTTCGGCTTTACTTCATGCGGTTCATGTTCGCCTTTGATTTGCGTTTACTGCTTTTTTAGTTTGTCGATCCTAAGGCTTTGTTCCTTATGTGATCCTTCTTTTTTGGTATTAGGTCCATGATTCGGCTCAGGTTTGTATCCTTGTGGTGTTTCCTGTGATAAAGGTTGCACAAATTGATTATCAACTGAATTGTCTTTCTTACCTTCATCGATTGTTGTCCTGGCTGAGTCAAGAGCTTGAAGACTGATTGATTTGTCACCTACACAAAGTATGAGTTCTCCTGTGGCAACATTAATTTTAGTTTTGGTAGTTACTAGGAAGGGTCTTCCTAAAATTAAGGGAATTGAATTATCCTCATCCATGTCTAAGACAACAAAATCTACTGGGAAAACGAATCTATCAATTTTTACAAGAACATCTCCGATAATACCCCAAGGAATTCTAACAATTTTATCAGCTAATTGAATGCTCATCCTATTCTGTTTGGGTTTCCCTAGACCTAATTGTTTAAACATTTTGTAAGGCATGACATTTATGCTTTCCCCTAAATCAGCTAACGCATTATCAACAGTTAAACTACCAAGTAAACATGGATTTGTAAAACTCCCTGGATCTTTTTGCTTTCGCGGTAGTCTATTCTGTAGCATTGCTAAGCATACTGTATTTAATTCCACATGTGGTTCCTCGTCTAATTTGCGCTTGTTTGTCAAGAGCTATTTTAGAAATTTTGTCAAGTCTGGCATCTGAAAAAAAGCTTCAAGAAGTGGTAAGTTGATATGTAATTTCTTTAAAAGTTTAAGAAACTTACCGAACTGTTCTTCTGTATCATCTCGTTTCATTGCTTCGGGATAAGGTATGCGAGGTTGGTACTCTTTGATTACTGGCTATGGCTTTTCCCATATTACTTCTATTTTACCTTTTTCTACCTCGTTTTCTTGTATTGGGTTGGGTTCATCTACCCCTTTACTATCATGAGCTGTGATGGCTTGAATATTTTCCATTGGGTTAATCTCCGTGTTACTTGGTAGACGTCCTTGCAGTCATTCGGACATTAACTTTGCAAGTTGTCCGACTGCTTTAGTGACTTCCCCTACTGACTTAGTAAGTTTCCCGACTCGGTTATTGGTCTTTTCAACCGATGTTTGTTGACTTTTAAGTGTTTTCTCAGTATCTTGGAGACGATTTTCTGTGGCTGTCATGAATTTTGTTAGGATCTCTTCAAGGTTTGGCTTCTTCTCTTGCGGATATGGCTGATTTTGGAAATTTTGAGGAGGTTGTTGTCTTTGATTTCCTTGACCTCCCCATGAAAAATTTGGGTGGTTCCTCCAACCTGGATTGTAAGTATTACTATAGGGATTATTATTGGATCTGAAATTATTACCTATATAGTTCATCTGTTCGCTCTCTGCGCCCGGTTGGTAGGGTGGTTACTCAGGATTCGCCACAGTTCCATTTGTGTCGTACTGCATGACTGGGTGTGCCTGCGAAGAACACAAACTATCAATCTTTTTATTCATCATCTCTATCTGTGTTGATAGTATGGTCATTGCATCGAGGTTGTAAACTCCGGCTGATTTTGTTGGTTTAGTCCTTGTAACTTGCCACTGATAGTTATTCAGTGACATTTCTTCAATGAACTCATAGGCTGCTTTAGGAGTTCGGTTGTTCAGGGTTCCACCGGCGGCTGAATCAATTAATTGCCTTGTTGAGGGATTTACACCGTTATAGAAGGTTTGGACTTGTAGCCATAAGGGTAAACCATGGTGCGAACACCTTCTCAAGAGATCCTTATATCTCTCCCATGCTTCATATAATGTCTCTAAATCCATCTGCATAAAAGAAGAGATATCATTCTGTAATTTGGCCGTTTTGGCCGGTGGGAAATATTTTAATAGAAATTTTTCGGTCATTTGTTCCCATGTAGTGATTGACCCTCGTGGTAACGAGTTTAACCACTGTTTGGCATTATTTCTTAATGAAAAGGGAAATAACTGAAGAAGTATGGCATCATCAAAAACGCCATTTATTTTGAAGGTATCACAGAACTCTAAAAAATTAGCTATATAAGTGTTTGGGTCTTCGTCCTGTAAACCATCAAATTGAACAAATTGTTGAATCATTTGTATTGTGTTAGGCTTTAATTCAAAATTATTAGCAGCTATAGCAGGCCTAACAATACTCGATTCTGCTCTTGTTAAATGCGGTTTAGCATAATCAAACATAGTTCTTGGAGCATTGTTTTCTCCCACGTCATGTGGTTGTAGATTATTCTCGTCCATCCCTTCAGTAGGATTGGGTCTGCCTTCTCGATTTTCCTCTGTGTAATTTAGGGCTCGCCTGATTTCTCTGCAATTTCTTTGAGCGGCAGCTTCAATATCACTGTCGTATACTAAAGGTCCTCTCGGGTTCCTTCTAGTCATAAACTAGAGGTACGTACTGGAAAGAAAGAAAATTTAGCAAAATCAAAATTTAACCTAAAAATAAAATAAAAGTAAATTACGAAAAATAAAAATAATGGCTAAAGTAATAAAAATAGAGTTTTCTTAATATTTTAGTTCCTCGGCAACAGCGCCAAAAACTTAATCGCTGGAATCAGAGTCTTAAAATTTATAAAGAGAACGATCAAAACTGCAAACTAACTCTGACTACGATTAAAGGCAAGTGTACCTATCGAACAGTAGTATAGCTTAGGCAAGACCGGATTGTCGAACCCAAAGGAACTAAAAGTACTAATACTAACCTTCTTTTTATTATCGAGCCTAAAATAAGTGAAGTTGTTTAAATCTACTACTAAGCTAAAGACGCAAAGACAAAAAGAATGAATTGGGAAATAACTTGAAGGAAGACTCAGTTGATCAAAGACGATACCCTCAGGAAGAATCCACCTAGACTTCATTTGTTATTTAACCCTGAACCATACAATTTATTCACTTGACTTGATCCGTAGGATTCCTTAATTTATATTAAACCCTCTCTCGAGGCGAATAAAGTCTAACCCTAGGTTAATTAATTGATATCTCTTTCTAATTAATAACCCCCTAGAATAGCAGTAAATCGATCTATGGATTCCAATATTAGGGTTCACCCTAATCCGGCAAAATCTCGTCATCCTATCTCTGGGCGCGCGAACGACTCCACTTTAATTATGCTAGATCTATTCTTAAGCAGGGACTTTTGCTCCTCCACCTAAGAACATCTGACTTGAATCAATATCCCGGAAACATTAACACAAGAATTAAGCGCACATAATTAAGAACAAATCAAGTATTTATCTTATAGTTAAGAAAATAATAACAAGATTCATCTAGGTTTCATCCCCTTCAGGTATCTGAAGGGTTTAGTTCATACCAATTAAAGAAAACATCTCAGAAGAAAAGATAAAACAAAACATAAGAAATCCCTAAAACTCCCTGAAGGAATTGAAGGAGAGATCTTCCGTCTTGAGTAGAATTCTGGCTTCTTGAGATGGATCAACTGGCTATCTTCGAGTGATTCCCACAACTCTGACCTTTTCGGTTTGGCTCCGTGGCCTAGCTAACCACCCCCTTTTCAGGTAACACTTAGGGGGTTTATATAGGCTCTTGGAACGTGTTTCTTTGCCCTAAAGTATCCAAATCCTAATTAAATTGCTCTTTGCCACGACAGGGACACGGCCATGTCACACGCTCGTGTGAGTAGTCTTCAAGTTGTGTTCGGACTTCTTTAATGAGGCACGACCGTGTGAATCGGGGGTAAGGCCGTGTTCTAGATTATCAATGCAGACGGCCGTGTGGGCTTAAGTCCAGGCCGTGTGGATTTCGTGATATGGCTCATTTACTCCGTTTTGGGCCCGTTTTATGTTCTTTTCATCCTCGGGTGCTTTCCTGGGTATAAGACATGAAAAGAAAGGATTAAGAGCACCTTTTTACATAAATCGAGGCTTAAATCATCCAAAAGCATACTAAATGTGCGATTAAAATATGTTACTTTTACAGTTTATCAAGAACAGTATCAGAAGTTCAGAGTTCATTATCGCGACTCTTAGTCTCACTACAGTTTTCAGTTTACACTACCTAGAGTGTTTTCAGTACAATATACTACCTATTGGCTATTTCAAGCATGCTAGTAGTATTTTTAAGCAAATCTAAACAGAATTTCAGAACACTTACAGGATCAGCGCCGGAGACTCGATGTACCACATACCTAGTCCAAAAATATTTCAAATCACTTAAAAATTGTTTCTTTATTACCCAATCCACAGCCGAGTTTTTGTAACACCCTTATCCCGTAACCGTCGCCAGAATAGATAAAGGCATTACCGGACTTGTAACTCAAACTGAAACAGTAAGACTTTAACTTATCAATCGTCAACATCATTCAACACTAATCCAACATATCATGCTTAAAACAATTATATAAGCTTATACTAATGTGACCATTCTATGTAGACATATATATATATATATAAGCATCTAAATACCACTTACAATGTAATCACATTTCAACATTCTAATCAACTCATTCATAATCACATATCATTCAAACCAAAATGCCAATTATAAATTTTACCACTAAATGCACACATCATATAATGCTTTCATATCAAACTAACTTTTATCATATCAAGCCATATCACATAGCTTGATCATAATACCCAAAATTCATCTCACATTCATATAAACAAGTGAACATATAATCAACTTATTAGCTAGCCTATACATGCCATATTACCCAAATTTCAAAGAGTTCAGAAATACCAATTGCCTCCTGGATAGTGTGATAGATTCTTCGATGACTTCCAACCTGTATGAGCATTCAAATCACATTAAAATACAGAGAATAGACAGAGTAAGCTAACAAGCTTAGTAAGCTTGTATAGTTATCAACACTATATAAAAGATTTAACATTAAGCTTGTCATTTTTAAGCAATGAGATTGCTTTTAAACCAGCCTCATCTAATTCAATATTTATTTCCTTAACAGTCATGTAATTCATGTGTAGTTTATCACATCTACTCACTTGTCATATAGATTCATCAATGTCACTTTCTTGTCAAGTGTACCATGTATACCTGTACTGATTTGTATCATCATTTCTATTCTCGCAGCATCATCATTACAGTTGAACCCTTGAGACCAACATCAAAAACCCTATATCTTGCATACCAAGTACCATATATGTAACTAAACCATTTATATCACATATCACCAATACAATATCAATATCATAGAATTCACATAGCATTGGACCGATTTATTTCATTACGTACAACCTGTAACACCTTTATGTAACCGATAGCAGAATTATACCCGTATAATATTAACTCATTAGTAACATCAATAATTCATAATTTTCATTTCAACAACCAAAACTTACCTTACTATCCATATATGATATATCATCACATACCTACTCACTTTATTTCGCTTAATATTTCCAATAATCGATATCCTTGATGAATCAATAAACCCGTACACTCAAGTCAAACCCTGTAACGTATTGCAGACTTAGTGCCGTCACATTAACATTTCGTACACTTGGTGCCAAATTCTCGTAACGTATCGCACACTTAGTGTCGTTACCTTTAATATCCCGCACACTTAGTGCCAAACTCTCGTAACGTATCGCACACTTAGTGCTATTACCTTTAATATCCCACACACTTAGTGCCAAATGACCGATTTCGCACACAGTGCTCGGTATTTATATTCGCACACATAGTGCATTACTCGAACTTGTTACTCTTTTAAATAAACACACACACACACACACACATATATATATATATATATAAAACTTAAACCTCACTTACATATATATATATATATATACAAATTATCTTATTTCATCTCCATAACAATATCACATTCAGCTATATTATTGACATATAGGTATACATCACAATCAACCATATATTTATCTCACGACCAATATCACATAATCTAATCATTTGCCTATATGTAGATATAATTAAATATCAAAGTAATAATTAAGTATTTAAATTAAATAAGTAAAGCTCGAGTTCAAAGACTATGAACTTACTCGGAAAAGCATAATAAAAAAAAATGTCTTGCTTTGGACTGCATAAACACTTCTTTAATACTATCATTTAATTTAGCACAAACATAATAGAAATTTCTAGCTTGGACAACACTTAATACATGCTTTGGACGACATTTAAAGCTTATTTTGGACAACATTTCTCATGAGAAGAACAAGACAACATTTTTGAATAATAACGACCTTAACCACCACATCAATAGCTTTTAAATCAGATTTTCCTTTGTATCAAATGAACTCTTCATTCGAAAACATAAGTAGAAAAATATAGAAATTTAAGCAATTAAAAATTTGACAAAGGCCAAGAAAGGCTCACAATTAAACATGATTGAGTTCGTATTAGCAGGGCATTTCATTCTAAACACACAAACAAACATCACATTACATATAAAATTTCAATATTTTATACATACAGTACTAGCATATATATTGTCTTATAGTTCAATAATGATATATCAAAGCCACCAAAAACCATTTAATTAATCATTCAAGATCATGCAATGTAGCCATTTTTTTTAATAAAAGCTCTTGACCTGTTTTGAAACAGAACAACAACAATTATTGAATAGACAAGATTTAATTACATACACATTTTGTCTTTTTAAGCAGGGTAATTCAGACATGCTTAATTCCAACATTCATTTGGACATGATTAATCTCATGTATACATTCAGACATATTGAACTCTAGCATGCCTTTAGATATTAATTTCCAGCATGCATTCGAATACTTTTCGAGCTAACAATAATTAAAATTTTAAACAATTTAGCCCCCTACATCCTTTTATCAAATACTTGTTTCTTAGTTGCAACTATTAAAAATGGGACATTACTAAAATTGAAACTTTTGGACAACAATATGAATAGCAATTTAAACTGTTTTAAGCTCCCAAATTTTAAACTCCTCAATCATAAACCGAACATCAATGCATGTTAATTCCAACCATATTTATTTTGTGCATTTTACCCACAGTATAAGATACGCAAAATTTAACAGCAACCCAAATCAAGCGACATCCTTAATCTTTTTCTTTTCAACTGAATAATCAAGAGATAGTTCCCACAACTTCCAGCCAAATTCAACCATTTTTTTTTGTTAGAATAATAAAAGAATTTTAAAGATTTGAGTTCGAGAACTCACCAGAAATTTCGAGCCGAGACTAGCCTTGAACCAGTTCTTTCCCAATCTTGTTGCTGCCTTTCCTTTAGACGAATGGAAGAGGGATTTTTCCTTCTCCAAGCAAATTTTCTTGAGAAAATTAGGTCCTAGCCAAGTCGAACCAAGCATGCAGTCAGCTCTCTTCTCCCCCTTAATCCCTTAGAAAGCCATGGCCGAATGTTAAAGCTTCCAAACTCTTTCTTTCTTTTTGTTATTCGGTTGATGATGATGAAAAACATAATAAAAATATCATACGGCTTTATTTTATTAAGCATTATTCCATAATTTACCAAAATACCCATGTTTAATAACCATATAAATTATGTTATTCAAGGTCCACTACCGTCCACTCAATTATGCAATGGTATAATTACCATGCAAGGACTCCCATTTATAAAGCCATTATCAAATAAGTCATTTTACTAATGGCACACATAATTTTCGTTTTACTTGATTTAATCTTTTTTACTGAATTAACTATTTAAACGGTAAAATTTCTTTACGAAACTTTCACATAATAATACTACCACACTGTAAACATTATTAAAATAATAAAAATAATATTTTAACTTGGTTAAGTGGTCCCGAAACCACTCGTTCCAATTAGGGTCTAAATCGGATTGTTACAGTTTTGCAACCTGACTCTAATACCAATAAGTGTAACACCCCAAACCCAGCCTAGACGTTATGACCGAATCTGACGATGTCACATGGAAAGTGTTTTAAGAAAACGAGTTGTCAAGTAAAAACCGTTCCAGTTATTAACTTTTATTTAATCCGGAAAATGCAAATTCATTGTTAAGTTAAAAGGGTCTTTCTTATTTAGTAAAAGCATTGGAAAATATCTTACTTTAGAAAATTGTCTCTGATTTTGAAAATCTATCATTTTTAGCGAAAAATCAAGTTTTGTTGAGTTTGTAGTTTAAATATCCATAAATTATAAAACAGTTAAATTCTCAGATTAAAACCAAAAAGTCCAGCGCCCCAAAAGTTATAACCAAAATCATGAACTAAAAATCAAAACAGAAAACCAGCGAAAGCATTTCAAAAGTTTTACCTGTGGCCATCGTCGAGTCCTCCACTACACTGATCCGTCTAGTGCTGGGGATTACCTGGACAGATTAAACAGAAAAGAGTGAGTTTCACAACTCAGTGTGTAATCCCCACAGACATCATACATATCAAACACTCATCAGAAGTCAGAAATAATAGTCTGGGGCAGAAGCCCATTACAGATCAGTTTAGGCCTCAGCCCATTTAGATGTAAAATTAGATATACATTAGGGCCTTAGCTCAATCAGATGAAGAATCAAATATGTACAAGGGCCTTAGCATAATTGTATATAGAATCAGATATAAACAAGGGCCTTAGCCCAATCGGATACAGAATGCAGATCAGTATATCAAAATCCTACCCACCAGCCTCTACACACCATCTCCATCCAGCCCTACACACTATGTGGGGATAAAATTAACCCATACATCCCTACTCACCATATTGTACCGAAATGCAGCACATGAACAGAATAATGCAGCTGAGCTGCCAGGTATCAAGCTTAAGAGCCTTTCAGAACACTTTCGCCAAATAACATCAACCCCACCCCGATGCAATGTAACATACCAATATCACATGCAAACATGCAAATAACCTAACAGCCGATATCATATAGTCAGATCACATAAATAGGGGTCTAAATAATGCTTCACGGCCCTACAATAGGTCCACAGTCAACTTGGGTGACTCATGCAACCTTACAGCACTTTTCAGAAAAATGGGCTCACACGCCCATGTGGCATGCCCGTGTGGGCCCACATGCCCATGTGACCCACTCTGCCCAAATTGGCCTTAGCCGTGTGGATCACACGGCCTGGCCCAGAATCCTACACACCCGTGTGGGCCCACACGCCCAATTGGTCGAGCCCACATGCCCGTGTGGCGTAGACAGTTTCATTTTTTTTACTTTCGTCGATTCTTGTTTTTTGTGTTTTCGAGTACACACCTGATACGCTTGTGATGCCAAAGCAACTCCAAGTAATCTTGAGCCTAAAATTAATCAGTATACACTCGATTAATCACTGTAACAGCCAAACAAAACCCGAATGCAAAATAGAGTATTCTTCCAACGAACGATTGAAACCTACCCTCAGTCAAAAAGCAGAAACACTGAACTCTTAAAATGTTAATGGCTGCTCTCCAGCACCTTGATCAACTCCTAACAACCAAAAGAAAGTCACTTTAAATCACTAATCCAGAAAAACGTTAAGAGAAAGCAAGAACATACTCACCAATATGCGCCCAACGATCCATTCGTTGCAAAGCATAAAGGTGAGATAAGGAAACAAAAAGAAAAGTAAAGATTTGCTGATTGAATAAGATGAAAACGATAGGGGAAAGATGATAGCAAAACCCACGTCAGAAGTTTGAGGGGGAAAAAATCCGAAATTGAGAAAGAGAATAAAAATAAAAATAAAAACCCACTAATCACCCCCTAATCCTTAAATTTGCTCCCCAAAACTATCCACTAACCACCAGCCTCATCAGAATTCTAACTCCATTCAAACACTTCCGGTCAACCAAGGTAAAAATTAAATCCCCTTGCTTACCCAGAGAATCGAACACAAGACCTCTAGCACAACCAACACTCCACCCAACCACCAGACCAGCAGGCCTATTCAGATATAATTTTACCAACATTTAAACTTAAGCCTACTGACTAGAGGCTAAGATTTATCAATAAAAATACCAAAATTTACCCAAGCTGTGGCTTGAACTTGGGACTTCACACACACACGCAGAACACATAACCACTAAAGCAGACAGATATTTGTGTCAATAAATTACAGAAACATATTTAAAAACTTGGGGTGTTGCAGACCATACAGCTTGCCTACACGGGCGTGTGACCCTTGTACATGGTAAAAATTTTCTAAGTTTTGTAAATATTTCCTAAGTTCTCGATTTAGTCTGGAACCACTTCCAAAGTATGTTTTGGGCCTCGTAGGCTTATATTCGGGACTTTATGATTGAATACAAATGGTTTTAATTTGGATGCAAATTTGTGACTCAGTTTGTATGTTCGCTTAAGATTTAAGTCCAGTAATGCCTCGTACCTTGTTCCGGCGTTGAATACGGGTAAGGGGTGTTACATAACTTATCATTCAAACTCGTTTACTACAGTCTATAGAATCAATCAAATTCGTTTTGGCCCCCAAGGCTTGTTTTCAACTAATACACGTAACTTTTTTCACATTACCTTTATTTTGATTCACATGTGTACACAAATGATCTCATATCATCATAACATTTCATTTTTATACCATTTACTATGTTTACCATTTACAATGACTCGAACTCGAATAGATACATAGATCGTCCAACCAATACACCAATCGGCACCGAAATGCATCATCGAATAAACAAAAGTAGGGGAAAATGGCACATATAGTGCATATTGGCGCACGAAGCACATCTTGGCACACAAAGCGCATCCTGGCACTCGAAGCACATCCTGGCACATGGGGTGCATCTTGGCATCTTTTCCCTCTCGATGGTTCTACGTCAACGTGAGCAATGCATAATAATATAACAGAATAAACAATATCAATTTCCATCAATTCAGATTCAATCACAAAGCTGGATATATTTTGCAATTTATTCAATTTAGTCCCTAAAATTTGGATAAACATAACTTTCGGTATAAAACATCAAATTAAAATTCGATTCCATATTTACTCAATAGGAACTATACACTTTCTATTCCTAGTATAATTGATAAACCGTAAAAGTAACATATTTTAAGCCCACATTTAGCATGCTTTTAGATGATTTAAGCCTTGAATTATGTAATTTGGTGCTCTTAATCCTTTGTTTTCATGTTTTACACTTAGGAGAGCATCGGATGATGAAAAGAATAGAAAACAGGCCCAAAGCGGAGTAAATTGGCCATATCACGAAATCCACACGGTCTCGGCCCAAGACCACACGGTCGTGCCTCATTCAACAGACTCGAACACGGCCTGGCCACGATTCACATGGGCATGTGCCACAGATGTGTCCCTACCATGACAAAGAAAAGTTTCACTCGGTTTAGGATACTTAGGGGCAACGAAACACATTCCGAAGCCTATATAAACACCCTAAATGTGACTTAAAAGGGGGGACCCAAGGCTTTAGTCAGGGGGCATCCAGCTAGGCCAAAGAGGGCAGATTTGTGGAGATTTACTCGAAGATAGCCAGTTGATTCATCTCAAGAAGCCAAAATCATACTCAAGAAGGAGGATCTCTCCTTCAATTCCTTCAGGGGGTTTTAGGGATTTCTTATGTTTTGTTTTATCTTTTCTTTTGAGATGTTTTCTATTGTTACTATGAACTAAACCTTCAGATGCCTGAGGGGGATGAAACCTAAGATGAATCTTGTTATCGTTTGCTGAACTATATGATAAATATTTGACTTTTTCTTAATTATGTGTTCTTAATTCTTGTGTTGATATTTTCGGGATATTAATTCAAGTGTGATGTGCTTAGGTGGAGGCGCAAAAGTCCATGCCTAAGAGTAGATCTAGCATAACTAAGCGGAGTTGATCGCACGCCTAGAGATAGGGTGACGAGATTTTGCCGGATTAGGGTGAAACCTAATATGGGAGTCCATATATCGAGTTAAAGCAATTCTAGGGGTTTTAATTAGAAAGAGATTTCAATTAATCAACCTAGGGTTAGATGTTAGTCGCCTCGAGAGAGGGATTAATATAAATTAGGGAATCTTACGGATCAAGTCAAGTGAATAAATCGTCTGGTTTAGAGTTAGATAACAAGTGAAGTCTACGTGGATTCTTCCGTGGGTATCGTCTTAATCAATTGGTTTTTTCTAAAGTTATTTTCCTCAATTCATTCTCTTTGTCTTTGCATCTTTAGATTAATTGATTAATTAATTTTAGATTAGATAAACAATTCTCTTAATTCTTAGGCTAGATAATAAAAAGAGAGTTAGTATTAGTACTTTTAGTTCCTTTGGGTTCGACAATCCGGTCTTGCCTTAACTATATTATTGTTCGATAGGTGCGCTTGCCTCAAATCATTGTCATAGTTTGTTTCCAGGTTCGATCATTCTTTTTATAAATTTTAAGACTTTGACATTGCATAAAACAACGATCAAGTTTTTGGCGCCGTTGTCGGGGAACTAAAATATTAAGAAAGCTTAATTTTTATTACTTTAGCCATTTTTATTTTTTGCAATTTATTTTTTTATTATTTTTAACTTTGCTAATTTTCTTTCTTTTGTTCCTTTCAGGCACCTCTAGTTTATGACTAGAAGGAACCCGACAGGTCCCTTACTTTACGACAGTGATATTGAAAGTATTGTTCGCAGAAATCGTAGAGAAATAAGGTGAAGCTTAAACTACATAGAAGAAGAGCAAGAAGCCAAAATCAATACCACCAAAGAGATAGCTGAGAATAATCCGCTACCTCCAGAGATGGCTGAAAATCATGCTCCTCGAACTATGTATGATTATGCTAAACAAAGTTTAACAGAAACTGAGTCAAGTATTGTTAGGCCTACTATTGCTGCAAATAATTTTGAACTGAAACCTAAGACTATACAGATGATACAATAGTTTGTTCAGTTTGATGGTTTCCAGGATGATGATCCTAACACACACTTAGTGAATTTCCTAGAATTTTTTGACACTTTCAAGATAAATGACATTACTAATGATGTCATCCGGTTTCAGTTATTTCCCTTTTCTTTGAGAAATAAAGCCAAACAGTGGTTGCATTCTCTTCCACGAGGGTCACTCACTACATGGGATCAAATGACCGAAAATTTTTTATTAAAATATTTTCCACCGGCCAAAACGGCCAAGTTGAGGAATGATATCTCTTCTTTTGTGCAGATGGATTTAGAGACACTTTATGATGCATGAGAGAGATACAAAGATTTGTTGAGGAGGTGCCCACACCACGGATTACCTTTGTGGCTATAGGTCCAAACTTTCTACAACGGTGTGAACCCTTCAACAAGGCAATTAATCGATTCAGCCGCCGGTAGAACTCTGAATAACAAAACTCCTGAAGCAGTTTACGAGTTTATATAGGAAGTGTCATTGAATAACTATCAGTGGCAAGTCACAATGACAAGGCCAACAAAAGCAGCCGGAGTTTTCAACCTCGACGCAGTAACCGTGCTATCAAATCAGGTAGAGATGTTACAAAAAAAATTTGTTGGTTTCTATGGTTCTTTGCAGGCACATCTTGTTATACAGTACGACGCAAGTGGAGGCGTGGTGAATCATGAGTACCCACCCTACGGACAGGGCATGGAGAGTGAACAAATGAACTATATGGGTAACAATTACCGATCTAACAATAACCCTTATAGTAATACTTATAATCCAAGTTGGAAGAACCATCCCAATTTCTCATGGGGTGGTCAAGGAAACCAAAGGCAACAACCACCCCGAAACCTCCAACAACAACCCTACCCACAGGAAAAGAAGTCGAACCTCAAGGAGATGCTGACAAAATTCATAGCAGCCACAGAAACACGTTTCCAAAATATAGAAAATGATCAACAAGCATCGATTCAAAGGATCGAGAATCAGTTAGGGCAACTTGCTAAGCAGATCTCTGAAAGACCACAAGGAAGCCTACCAAGCAACACCGAGACTAACCCAAAGGAGCAAATTCAAGCCATAATAGCTCATGATAGTGAAGGGTTAGATGAGCCCAATTTAAGGCAAAAGAATGTGGTGGAAGAATGTAAGGTTGAGGTAAAGCCAATGTGGTGGAAGAATGTAAGGTTGAGGTAAAGCCAAAACCGGTGATCAAAGAGTACCAACCTCGCATACCATATCCCGAAGCGATAACGAAAGACGACACAGAGGAACAGTTCGGTAAGTTTCTTAAACTCTTAAAGAAATTACATATTAACTTACCGTTTCTTGAAGCTCTTTCGTAGATGCCAGATTCTAGGAAATTTTTAAAGAAGCTATTGACAAATAAGTGGAAGATAGACGAGGAATCACATGTGGAACTGAATGCAGTGTGCTCAGCAATGTTGCAAAATAAACTACCACAAAAATTAAAAGGTCCAGGGAGTTTTACAATGCCATGCTTAATTGGTAGTTTATCTATTGATAATGCGTTAGCTGATTTAGGGGCAAACATAAATGTCATGCCTTATAAAATGTTTAAACAACTAGGTCCAGGAAATCCATAAAAAACTAGGGTGAGCATTCAATTATGTAACATCCTAGATTAGGGGTTATGCGTTCGTGCATAATTCGAGTGATAGTAGGCTCAGTGAGTGTGTTGGAGGTGTTCGAGGGGCTTTGGAAATTCTAGGATGAAGGTGGAAGCTTTGGAAAATTATGGGTTTTTAAGTTAAAAAGGGGGAGCTAGGCTAAGGTATCCTTAAGAAAAGTTTTGGCGAATTTAGGACACAAGAAGTGATGTGGAAAAGTGGCAAGGGACGCCACCTAAGGTGCAAGGGTGGTTACGTCAAAGGGAGTGCTAAGGGGAAGGGGTTCGAGCTGCAAGGATCGCATTTGGGAGTTTTTATTTTGCATCTGGAAAGGGAGCAAGGCCAGGGAGGCCTTAAGGGAAAATTGTGGGCGTTTTGGGACATAAAAGGGGGCTTGGTAAAGTGTCTTAAGGACGCCACTTAAGGCTTGGGAATGACGCCAACTAGGGTCTGGAGTTCGAGTCTGGTTGGCAGCAGGAAGGAGTTTTTATCTTGTTTTTAGCGTTAAAGGGGAGCAAGATAAAGAGGTCTTAAAAGATTTTGTGGCGATTTTATGTCACAAGAAAACGCTTTGGCAGAATGATTTGGGGCGTTATATGCGGCTTGCGGCAACAAGGGCCTTGGTTCGAATCCACTGGCGGCATGGGCGTGTTTTTATTTTTGCGTTATGTGGAGGAAGTTGGGCTAGGAAGACCTTAAAAATAAAATGGTAAGGATTTCAGACATGAAAGTCGGATTGGCAAAGTGGCGTTGGGCACCACTTAAGGGCTTGGAGGTGACGCCTGGCGCAGGTCTTGGGTTCGAGTAGCGTGGTAAGCCAATGGGTGTTTTTATTTTGCTTTGGCATTAGGACAAGGGGGAGCTTGGGAAAGAGGTGTTAAAAGAAGTTCAGGGTGAATTATATCACAAAGAGGCGCCTTGGCGCAGTGGCTGGGGCGTTATCTGCAGTGAAGCTCCAGCAGGTCTTGGGTTCGAGGCTGGTGAGTAGCAGTTGGGTGTTTTATTTTTGGCTTCTGGGGCCAAGAGAGAAGGAAGTAATTGGACGGCACATAAAGTTCCAATTAGATAAGGATTAATTCTCCTATTAAAACTCGGTGCAGTAAGGTAGGATAAATATGGCTTTATTTATTTTATTTTAGGTTAATAAGTAGATAATGGATAGGTGAGAGTTGATAAAGAGATAAAGGATAATGGATGTTGTATTTTATTTGAATAGGTGATTAAGAGATAAAGTTTGGCTTAATTCAATTATTTTTTTTTGAATGAGTTTGGGAGAGAAAAAAATAGGTGCCGAAATTCCTTTTAATTTAGCATTCATCGTTTTCTTCCTTTTAGTTGCTCTGCCAAATTTCTTCCCACTTTCTTCTCTTCTCCTTTTCTTTCTTTCAACCTTAATTCTCTAACTTTTCTCTAGTGGCCGAATTTTCTATCACCATTGGTAAAGCTTGGCCGAACCTTGTAGCATCTTCTTCTCTTCTCTTTGCTTGACATCTTAAAGGAATACCATAGCCAATATTTTAATTACATCTTGAAGCCATAGCCGAATAGCAAAAAGGGTTCTATTCTCTTCTATTTTTCGCAAGTCTCAAAAGCCGAATCATCAAGGAAGGTGTCGTCGACTACTTTCTTGTAGTCTCTCTTAACAAACGTTGGGAGCATTAAAAGGAGTCTTTCGGGATTTGCAGAGATTAAGGTAAGCAATTGGAAATATTCGGCCAAGGGCCATTATTCTTGAAATTATGTTTTAGCCGATTTTAACATATGGAATATAGGGTTTTCGACAGCTACATAGTTAAGTGCTGATTCGAGATTTTCGGTAAGTAAGGTAAGGAGGTTTGTACTATTCGGCCATAGGCCATATTTAGTGTAATAATGTTGACCGATTTGGATTATGGTCTTTAGGGGCGGAACGACTGTAGTGAGCAAAGCTTCTGGGATTCGATTCGTTGGTAAGAATATTTAGTAAGTATAGTTAAATTTGTTATATTTAGATTATGATGTTATCAGTTAATCATTTGGTTCTGATTAAGATATCATTAAAGGACATGGATGCCGGTCAAGAAGGTAAAGGGAAAGTCCCTATCCCAAAGTTTAAGAAAGGGTCTGTCTCAGCAGTTCGGGATTGGCCACCGGGGTGTGGACCAGCGTCAGAGCAGCAAAATAGGCAGATAGCCATAGTATCACTTAGTGATAGTGTCGATATTGAAAGCGTAGTTCTACAAGTGATCAGGTGTGTAGTTAGCCTACTGTTTTCCGGGATCTATATGATATTTGCATGTGTTATGTGTTTACTAATAAGTGCAGTGATAAATGTGAAATGGATACCCATAAAGCGGTATATCGATAATCAGGTTAGTATTATCTATTGATAAGAATGTGAAAGTGCCGATGTGAATGTGACTATGCCTATGGAAATATGATTGTCTGCCTTAATAACGTGTGCATGCATTTATTATTATTATGCCATTATTACATGTGCGTGTGCATGGGATGGGATATGAAAGAGGGACAGGGTGTACTTCGAGTACGTGGTTTGATGTTAGCCTTGAGCTACATCGTGGATTGACGTTGACTGAGGTCACATTGTTGATTATTTGCGATTAAGTTTGCGTGGCTTGATGAGTAGCTATGTGCCATATCGTGGTTGATGAGTGACTATGTGTCCCATCGTGGTTTTGGTGTTAGCAATGGCTACATCATGGATTGGCGCTGACTGAGATCGCGTTGTGGATTTTTGTGCTTAATTGCACGTGGACGGCATTGATTGCCTTGTGGAGTGAAAAGGAGAGGGTGATTTGATAATCCCCTGGTGTGTGGTAGGCTGGATACGGGGGTGTATAGAGGATGGACCCTAGGTTTGGGTTGGGTGCACTTTGCATAATTATGTCTGATATGTGAATTTAATGTAAAAATGGGCCCAGCCCAGTGATATGTGGTTTAATGTGAAAATGGGCCAAGCCCAGTATGTGAATGTGGATTTGAATAAGAAATGGTCTAAGCCCAGTATGTGGAGATTATGTGGTTAATTACCCTGTTACCTGATAAGTGTTATGAATATGGGCCAAGCCCAGAATGTGTTATTATATGAATAGTTATCTTGTTATTTGATAAATGGGTTAATATGTGGTTAACATGTGGGTGGAATTCAGTGGATTAATTACACATTGAGTCTTTATGACTCACCCAAATATTTTATCAAACATCGCAGGTGATATGATGATCGGACCGGGTTGGAGTGGATACGAGGTGGCCCATGCAGAAGATATTTTAATTAATTAAGTATTTATAGTTTCAGTATTTTGGTTAAGTGTTTATTGTAATAAGGCCCATTAAAGTATTTAAGTATTTTTATTAAGTATCTTTATTATTATGTTCTATTATGGATTGACAATTTAAATGTTGATTGCAAATGATTTTATTTTCTTAAGTATGTATAACAAAGCTTGAATCTGGTATTTTTATAACAAACTTTAATTCTTACTTAGAATATTTTAAGTCACGAAAATGTTTTATTAAAGGAAACAAATTTTTAATGGTTTTTACTTTTAAGTAAGAATATTTTCGAACGTGTTCCGCAGTGGCATTTCAAATTCGGTCGTAGTGAATGGGCCGGGTTTGGGGTGTTACAGTTTGGTATCAGAGCCCGGTTCAAAACTCGGCTTTGAGGGTTTTGGGTCCAAAAACATTTTTTTTAGATGGGCTCTTCAAAGATTTGGGCTTTCATAAAATTTTCAGGTTATTCTGGCATGGCACCTGTATCTCCGACCCGATGTCCACCAGGTAAGTACTTCTAATTATTGAAGTGATTTGTTTATGTGAACTATTATGGGCTTATTTAGGGCTCGTAGATTAGAATATTAGGGCTATTGAACCCTAGGGCTAGCATACTCAAACACATGCATAAGACTTAAGTGCAACTGAACAAACCAGTGTCTAAGTCGCCGAGTTAAGGTGTGGCAACCATTGTGCGCATGTCTAGGAGTGGATCCAGAAGAGCCTGGTACTTAAGCAGTCCTCGTGACTCACCTCCTCTTCGCTGGAATCCTACCTGGTGCGTAGCTACGGTTCACCCTAACCAAGAGGACTTATTCACAGGCTAAACCGATAACTAAAACCCGAAAGGGAACTAGTCGTGTTTTTATGGAAACCCTAGTTTTAAAATCCCTAAATTATCCTTTTAATTGTAGCAAAAGATTATTGTGAAAATTTTTCCAAAAATATCTCCGATTTACAAAATTACAAAAAATGCCCCTGTGTTGAAAATTACTAAAATACCCTTAGTTTTTAAGATTTTCAAAAAAATACCCTCGACTTATGTTAAAATATTCTTACTTTACAAAATATCAGAAACCCTATTTTACAAAATACCGAGATACCCTGATTTGGGAAAAAAAATTTACGGAAATGCCCCTAACTTACAAAATTACCAAAATGACCCTGATTTCCAAAAATTTTTTGCAACATTATCGTTTTGGAAAGTACAATTCTCAAAAAGAACTCTCAAAGTTTTGCAAAATTTGGAAATACCCCGGAATTATTAAACTTTACAAATTTACCCTGGTTTATTACCAAAATACCCACCGAGGTCCAAAATTACCGAAATACCCCGGACTTCAAAATTTTCCAAAACACCCCGAGAATTTAAAAATTCCAAAATACTTTTTGACAAAATCACCAAGAAACTTTTTCTTTTGAAAAATTACGAAAATACCCCTGTAGGGCAAATTACAAAAATACCCCTTGGTAGTGGAGAAACGACAACAATGAAAACTACAACATTTCTCTAAATGAACGAAAGTTCATAATTGATTGGTGGATGAATGAATGTGGCTTCATTGGGAAATATAGATATCTCTATTATGAATGTGAATGTGAATGCGTTTCTCTGAATTAGAATTGAAACTTTGTGTGATCGAAAGAACCACTTCTAGAACTTCTTTTCATAAAATTGTTCGCGGTTAATCAGTGGAACAAAAGTACTAATGCATAAAATTTTTAATCAGATAAATCGCGATGTTAGAAATGAGTTCTAGGGGACGTGGTCGTCGTGGACGCAGTAGAGGTAGGATGGCTGTATCGGAACCAGTAGGGTCTGGCCATGGGTCAGAAAACGAAGTGCCGTCGCCAGCAGTGGGCGCGGAGGATCAAGATCAGACAGGAGAAAATGACGCAGTATCGCGGGCTATGCTACGAGTGCTGGAACGAGTGGCAGGAGCTAGTGTAGGAAATGGAGCTCGGAAGTCAGTATCGAAAAGGCTTAGGTCAAACGGAGCTGAAGTTTTTAGAGGAGTATCAGGAGTAGCTCCGAATGTAGCGGAGTATTGGTTGGAGGCAGTCGAAAGAATCATGGACGATTTGGACTGTACTCCTGAGGAAAAGCTGAAAGGTGCTGTCTCGTTGCTCTGAGATGAAGCTTATCGATGGTGGCTCACTGTCAGGCAAGGTGTTCCGGCAGATCGAGTGGATTGGGAATATTTTAAGCTTAAGTTTGAAGGGAAGTACATTGGAGCTAGCTACTTAGTCTCGCAGAGGAAGGCGTTTCTAAACTTGGTTCAAGGAAGCAGGTCGGTAGCAGAGTATGAAGCTGAATTTGTGCGGTTAAGTCAGTACGCCAAAGAGATCGTGGCTACTGATTACGAAAGGTCTGTCCGATTCGAAGATGGGCTACGAGATGAGTTGCGAGAGTTGTTTGCTCCGCACAGAGAAAGAGACTTCGCCATTCTAGTGGAGAAAGCTCGGATCGTTGAAGAAGTTAAGAGGACTGTAAGAGAAAACCAAGAAAAGAATAGGAAAGGGAATAAGAGAAGTTTTGGACCGTCAGCATCATTTGGAGATGTTCAAAAAAGACCAAGGATCGAGAATTCTGCACGTGTACCAGTACCAGTTGTTGAGAATCGGAATCGTTCATGTGCTCAGTGTGGGAGAGCTCACACAGGAGAGTGTTGGGGTAATAGTAAGGAATGTTTCCGATGTGGAGCTAAGGCTCATTTGGTTAAGAATTGTCCTCAGGCAACGAAGGTTCGTGGTCCAAACCGTGGAGGAAATGGTTCCGGCCAAGGTCGTGGAACGCCAAGCACAGGTGCTGAAGGTTTGGATGCGAGGCAACCAAGGATGTGATAGCGGGTTAGTTCCTTGTTTTGGAATATTATTTATTGCTTTAGAGATAATTCATTCTTGTGTTGCCAGTAAAATGTTTGAAACCCTGGATGTGAACTTAAAAATTGTGCCTAGGAAGTATGATGGTTCTATTAAGATCAGAGTGCGCAGCATAAGCGTGGTGCGGTGAGTTAAGATGTACGATTATTCGTTAGTAAGTAATTTCGGGGACGAAATTATTTTTAAGGAGGGTAGAACTGTAACATCCTAGATTAGGGGTTATGCGTTCGTGCATAATTCGAGTGATAGTAGGCTCAGTGAGTGTGTTGGAGGTGTTCGAGGGGCTTTGGAAATTCTAGGATGAAGGTGGAAGCTTTGGAAAATTATGGGCTTTTAAGTTAAAAAGGGGGAGCTAGGCTAAGGTATCCTTAAGAAAAGTTTTGGCGAATTTAGGACACAAGAAGTGATGTGGAAAAGTGGCAAGGGACGCCACCTAAGGTGCAAGGGTGGTTGCGTCAAAGGGAGTGCCAAGGGGAAGGGGTTCGAGCTGCAGGGATCGCATTTGGGAGTTTTTATTTTGCGTCTGGAAAGGGAGCAAGGCCAGGGAGGCCTTAAGGGAAAATTGTGGGCGTTTTGGGACATAAAAGGGGGCTTGGTAAAGTGGCTTAAGGACGCCACTTAAGGCCTGGGAATGACGCCAACTAGGGTCTGGAGTTCGAGTCTGGTTGGCAGGAGGAAGGAGTTTTTATCTTGTTTTTAGCGTTAAAGGGGAGCAAGATAAAGAGGTCTTAAAAGATTTTGTGGCGATTTTATGTCACAAGAAAACGCTTTGGCAGAATGGTTTGGGGCGTTATATGCGGCTTGCGGCAACAAGGGCCTTTGTTCGAATCCACTAGCGGCATGGGCGTGTTTTTATTTTTGCGTTATGTGGAGGAAGTTGGGCTAGGAAGGCCTTAAAAATAAAATGGTAAGGATTTTAGACATGAAAGTCGGATTGGCAAAGTGGCGTTGGGCACCACTTAAGGGCCTGGAGGTGACGCCTGGCGCAGGTCTTGGGTTCGAGTAGCGTGGTAAGCCAATGGGTGTTTTTATTTTGCTTTGGCGTTAGGACAAGGGGGGGCTTGGGAAAGAGGTGTTAAAAGAAGTTCAGGGTGAATTATATCACAAAGAGGCACCTTGGCGCAGTGGCTGGGGCGTTATCTGCAGTGAAGCTCCAGCAGGTCTTGGGTTCGAGGCTGGTGAGTAGCAGTTGGGTGTTTTATTTTTGGCTTCTGGCGCCAAGAGAGAAGGAAGTAATTGGACGGCACATGGAGTTCCAATTAGATAAGGATTAATTCTCCTATTAAAACTCGGCTGCAGTAAGGTAGGATAAATATGGCTTTATTTATTTTATTTTAGGTTAATAAGTAGATAATGGATAGGTGAGAGTTGATAAAGAGATAAAGGATAATGGATGTTGTATTTTATTTGAATAGGTGATTAAGAGATAAAGTTTGGCTTAATTCAATTATTTTTTTTTGAATGAGTTTGAGAGAGAAAAAAATAGATGCCGAAATTCCTTTTAATTTAGCATTCATCTTTTTCTTCCTTTTAGTTGCTCTGCCGAATTTCTTCCCACTTTCTTCTCTTCTCCTTTTCTTTCTTTCAACCTTAATTCTCTAACTTTTCTCTAGTGGCCGAATTTTGTATCACCATTGGTAAAGCTTGGCCGAACCTTGTAGCATCTTCTTCTCTTCTCTTTGCTTGTCATCTTAAAGGAATACCATAACCAATATTTTAATTACATCTTGAAGCCATAGCCGAATAGCAAAAAGGGTTCTATTCTCTTCTATTTTTCGCAAGTCTCAAAAGCCGAATCATCAAGGAAGGTGTCATCGACTACTTTCTTGTAGTCTCTCTTAACAAACGTTGGGAGCATTAAAAGGAGTCTTTCGGGATTTGCAGAGATTAAGGTTAGCAATTGGTAATATTCAGCCAAGGGCCATTATTCTTGAAATTATGTTTTAGCCGATTTTAACATATGGAATATAGGGTTTTCGACAGCTACATAGTTAAGTGGTGATTCGAGATTTTCGGTAAGTAAGGTAAGGAGGTTTGTACTATTCGGCCATAGGCCATATTTAGTGTAATAATGTTGACCGATTTGGATCATGATCTTTAGGGGCGGAACGACTGTAGTGAGCGAAGCTTCCGGGATCCGATTCGTTGGTAAGAATATTTAGTAAGTATAGTTAAATTTGGTATATTTAGATTATGATGTTATCAGTTAACCGTTTGGTTCTGATTAAGATATCATTAATGGATATGGATGCCGGTCAAGAAGGTAAAGGGAAAGTCCCTATCCCGAAGTTTAAGAAAAGATCTGTCTCAGCAGTTCGGGATTGGCCACCGAGGTGTGGACCAGCGTCAGAGCAGCAAAATAGGCAGATAGCCGTAGTATCACTTAGTGATAGCGTCGATATTGAAAGCGTAGTTCTACAAGTGATCAGGTGTGTAGTTAGCCTACTGTTTTCCAGGATCTATATGATATTTGCATGTGTTATGTGTTTACTAATAAGTGCAGTGATAAATGTGAAATGGATACCCTTAAAGGGGTATATCGATAATCAGGTTAGTATTATCTATTGATAAGAATGTGAAAGTGCCGATGTGAATGTGACTATGCCTATGGAAATATGATTGTCTGCCTTAATAACGTGTGCATGCATTTATTATTATTATGCCATTATTACATGTGCATGTGCATGGGATGGGATATGAAAGAAGGACAGGGTGTACTTCGAGTACGTGGTTTGATGTTAGCCTTGAGCTACATCGTGGATTGACGTTGACTGAGGTCACGTTGTGGATTATTTGCAATTAAGTTCGCGTGGCTTGATGAGTAGCTATGTGCCTCATCGTGGTTGATATCGGCTATGTGCCATATCGTGGTTGATGAGTGACTATGTGTCCCATCGTGGTTTGGTGTTAGCTATGGCTACATCGTGGATTGGCGCTGACTGAGGTCGTGGTGTGGATTTTTGTTCTTAATTGCACGTGGAGGGCATTGATTGCCTTGTGGAGTGAAAAGGAGAGGGTGATTTGATAATCCCCTGGTGTGTGGTAGGCTGGATACGGGGGTGTGTAGAGGATGGACCCTAGGTTTGGGTTGGGTGCACTTTGCATAATTATGTCTGATATGTGAATTTAATGTGAAAATGGGCCCAGCCCAGTGATATGTGGTTTAATGTGAAAATGGGCCAAGCCTAGTATGTGAATGTGGATTTGAATAAGAAATGGGCTAAGCCCAGTATGTGGAGATTATGTGATTAATTACCCTGTTACCTGATAAGTGTTATGAATATGGGCCAAGCCCAGAATGTGTTATTATATGAATAGTTATCTTGTTATTTGATAAATGGGTTAATATGTGGTTAACATGTGGGTGAAATTCAGTGGATTAATTACACACTGAGTCTTTATGACTCACCCAAATATTTTATCAAACATCGCAAGTGATATGATGATCGGACCGGGTTGGAGTGGATATGAGGTGGCCCATGCAGAAGATATTTTAATTAATTAAGTATTTATAGTTTCAGTATTTTGGTTAAGTGTTTATTGTAATAAGGCCCATTAAAGTATTTAAGTATTATTATTAAGTATCTTTATTATTATGTTCTATTATGGGTTGACAATTTAAATGTTGATTGCAAATGATTTTATTTTCTTAAGTATGTATAATAAAGCTTGAATCCGGTATTTTTATAACAAACTTTAGTTCTTAATTAGAATATTTTAAGTCACGAAAATGTTTTATTAAAGGAAACAAATTTTTAACGGTTTTTACTCTTAAGTAAGAATATTTTCGAACGTGTTCCGCAGTGGCATTTCAAATTCGGTCGTAGTGAATGGGCCGGGTTTGGGGTGTTACAAATTAGCTGATAAAACTGTTAGAATTCCTAGGGGTATAATCGAATATGTACTCATGAAAATTGATAAATTCGTATTCCTAGTAGACTTTGTCGTTTTAGACATGGATGAAGACAACATGGTCCCCCTAATTTTAGGAAGACCATTTTTAGCAACTGCCAGGACTAAAATTGATGTCGACGCAGGTGAACTCATACTCTGTGTAGGTGACAAGACAGTCACTCTTCAAGCCCTTGATTCAGCTAGGACATCGAATAATCCAGGTAAGAAAGTAAATGCTATTGATACTCATTCGATTAACCCTTCTTTTCAGGAAGCACCACAAAAGAACACAACTGATCCTAAACCTCGTGCCAACAAAGAAGCAATTCATGAGGAACAAAGGATTCAGATCGATAAACTAGAAGAGTGGAAGACGCATAACAAAGAAAAATTAGGGATACACGAAGCAGAACCAAAGCCATTCTATGAGACAGACAAGTTCAAAATTAAAGATCAGGTACTGATAGAAAAAGCAGACCCACGAATACCTACCCCTGATCCTAACACAAACAAAGAAATCTCTTTTAAGGTGATCAATGTTTTCCCATACGAAACAGTCGAGGTAAGTAACCCTATTTTTGGCATTTTAAAAATATACGCCACTCATCTTACACTCTATCATGATAATAGAACTGCTAGCATAAGGAAGGACTTTCAACTCCTCAAACCACCATGAATACGCGAATGAGAGGTAAGTCTAGCTTAAGACTATAAACGGGTGCTTCTCGGGAGGCAACCCAAGCACTAACTCTATTAACTTTTACATTCCTTTAATTTTATTTTCATTTTTTTATTTCTACACCAGCATCTAATTATAAACTAACAAAAAAAGTACAGATTTTCAAGCCACACGGCCTTGCACACGGCCGTGGCCGTGGCCGTGTGGATGCATCGAATCTCCGTACTGACATAGCAGAGATGGTACGAGTTAGAACGAATCAATCTTCAAGTCAAGGACTCCAACTACCACGCCACGATCGTGCGATGTGGCCGTGGCCGACACTGTTAGATCATACATGGGCGTAAGGACATACCAGACCTGAAAATTCTATTTAACCCCCCCCCAATTTCTTCTTACCTACTCCCTATCTCCTTTCTTCCATCCCATCCTTCAGATATCCCCCTCCCCACACTTTTCTTCTTTAGCTATTACCCAAACCCTTGAGCTACACCAAATCTATGTCAAAAAAGCGGAAGGATCCTGGCGCAGTCTCCCTTTGTGAGACCGTTCTATATAAGTTCATGCCGGCCGCTTCATCCACTCGACAAGCCAAGGGTCTTTGAGGCCATTTAATTCTTCTTCTTCTTTACTCTTCTCCTTTATTTTCCTTCTCTTTGACTATCTTATGCTTAAATTAGTTTATTTTATTTTATTTTCTTGGTTTTAGGTTCTAAAGGCTGCTTGGGAATCACGCCACTTCGGCCACCGCCAGCACCTCCGCAGCCTTAGAAGTCACACCCACCTCGCGAACCATCCAACAATAAGGACTCTTCGGTCCATTCATCTTTCATTTTAATTTTATTTACATATTTCTATTTTCTTTCTCTTTATCTTTCTTGTCTTTAATTATATATTTAGTTTATTTTAAATGTGTCTTAATATTTCCTGGCTAGTTCTCTACGAGCTTCCCAATTTCTTCATCTAGCGCAAAGCTCGGTAGCAGCCACCACACCTCAGGACTCCTAACTCAAGGAAACCATCTAAATTCAGGGAGTTTCACCTCTCCCTTTCTCTTAAATTTCATATACATCTTTGTACATTGAGGGCAATGTACATCTTAAGTGTAGGGGGTGAATATTTATTTTGAGAAAGTGCCTAACTTTTTTCATTATTTTCAAATCCCTAAATTATGCCATGAATGATATCTTGTTCTTAAGTAAGTTTCTCGTATTATGATTAAAATGAAATTTCTTATGATTTATGATTTTTATTGATATGTTTTGGATTAAATCATTGATAATTGTGTAGTGATGATTTAAATTTTAGGAGACTAGAGAATCAAGCATGATAAGTCTATTTTTCAAAAATTAAAAAAAAAAATTCTAAATTGTCTACCTAAATCTGAATGTTACCTAGAAGTTTGAAATTTACAAGGTTGACATCAAACGCCTATAATTTCTGTGAGATTTTGAGCCTTGTAGAGCATATATTCTTTTTCTTGCTCACTTTTTGATTACGAGTGTGTCAACATTGATTTGTTATTCTAGAACTTGCATCGATTATACATGTCGAGACCACACCTTTGATTTGATATACAGAGATGATAACGGCACCTAGGTTTTAACCCACTTACTCCACTAATAAAACCTACCTTTATAATTAACCCCTAGTGAACCCCGCTGATCCTAACAACCCATTTATTGACTCACCCACTAATATTAACCCAAAAACCCTTTGTATTTGTTATCACCATTCCTTGACTACCTTTTTGTCGAGATTCGATTTTGAATAATTTCTTAACTATGTTCTATATTTCAATTGTTAAACTTCTTTCTTATTATGTATTTGATTTGTTCTTAAAAAAATGAAAAACAAAGTATATTCAGTATTTATTCTATTTAATCGAGCTTATACGTTTAAAACTCCACATCTTGAATAAGAAGCTCGTATTATTAGTAATGAAGTCTTCAATTGATGTAAGTAATTAGGATTAGTTCATTTTTTCTAGTTAGGTAAATTGTCAAATTCAATCTCGATTCTAACCTTTTAATTCAGCCTTTATCCACACCTTTAACCCAAGCCCCGTTACAACCCTTTTCAAGACCTTTTGATTTGGGTATCATCTCATATTATAGTGGTTGAGATTTTCATGCAAGCCTATGGGATTAACTCTTCATGTTTGACTTTTGAGTGCTTTTTCTTGAACCTTAAACACCTCGAGTGATTTGAGTGAATCTTTAGTGAGGATGACAACCTTTGTCGGTTTTGAATCAGAGATAATTATTTAGGTAAGGGGAAATGCCTATGTTTTCGTACTATAAAAACTATGACTTTGATTGTTTGAATCTTTAGGACTCTTTGAGTTAAGTTATCCATGTATGAATTATCTATGAATTATGATGAAACACTATTGATGAATATTGTGAATCGAGGAAGTTCGTTTTAATTGTGAGTTGAAAATTTTGCTTGAGGACAAGGAAAAGCTTAAGTGTGGGGGTATTTGATAAACCGTAAAAGTAACATATTTTAAGCCCACATTTAGCATGCTTTTGGATGATTTAAGCCTTGAATTATGTAATTTGGTGCTCTTAATCCTTTGTTTTCATGTTTTACAATCAGGAGAGCACCGGATGATGAAAAGAACAAAAAACAGGCCCAAAACGAAGTAAATGGGCCATATCACGAAATCCAGACGGTCTGAGCCCAATACCACACGACCGTATCTCATTCAACAGACTCAAACACAGGCTGGCCACGACCCACACGGGCGTGTACCACGGGCGTGTCTCTATCATGACAAAGAAAAGTTTCACTCGGTTTAGGATACTTAGGGGCAAAGAAACACATTCCGAAGCCTATATAAACACCCTAAATGTGACCTAAAGGGGGGACCCAAGGCTTTAGTCAGGGGCATCCAGCTAGGCCAAAGAGGGCAGATTTGTGGGGATTCACTCGAAGATAGCCAGTTGATTCATCTCAAGAAGTCGGAATCATACACAAGATGGAGGATCTCTCTTTCAATTCCTTCAGAGGGTTTTAGGGATTTCTTATGTTTTGTTTTATGTTTTCTTCTAGGATGTTTCCTTTTGTTACTATGAACTAAACCCTCAGATACCTAAGGGGGATGAAACCTAAGATGAATCTTGTTATCGTTTGCTGAACTATATGATAAATATTTGACTTGTTCTTAATTATATGTTCTTAATTCTTTTGTTGATATTTCCGGGATATTAATTCAAGTGTGATGTGCTTAGGTGGAGGAGCAAAAGTCCATGCCTAAGAGTAGATGTAGCATAATTAAGCGGAGTTGATCGCATGCCTAGAGATAGGGTGACAAGATTTTGTCGGATTAGGGTGAAACCTCATATGGGAGTCCATAGATCGAGTTAATGCAATTCTGGGGGTTTTAATTAGAAAGGGATTTCAATTAATCAACCTAGGGTTAGACAGTAGCCGCCTCGAGAGAGGGATTAATATAAATTAGGGAATCTTATAGATCAAGTCAAGTGAATAAATCATCTGATTCAGAGTTAGATAAAAAGTGAAGCCTAGATGGATTCTTCCTTGGGTATCGTCTTAATCAATTAGTTTTTCCTAAAGTTATTTTCCCCAATCCATTCTCTTTGTATTTGCATCTTTAGATTAGTTGATTAGTTAATTTTAGATTAGATAAACAATTTTCTTAATTCTTAGGCTAGCTAAAAAAAAAAGAGTTAGTATTAGTACTTTTAGTTCCTTTGGGTTCGACAATCCGGTCTTGCCTTAACTATACTATTGTTCGATAGGTGCGCTTGCCTCAAATCATTGTCATAGTTAGTTTCCAGGTTTGACCATTCTTTTTATAAATTTTAAGACTTTGACATCGCAAAAAACAACGATCAATAATTTCATAACAAATTTTCATTTTATTCAATTTGGTCCCTAATGTAATAAAGCTAACAATTAAGCTTGTTAAGCTTTATAATTTAGTCATTTTCATATTATAAGCTTAATTTCTATCAATTTCACACAGAATTCTTCAATTTCTCAAAAATGGTAACTTATCAAAATTTCACCAATTAAACAAATAGATAGATGGGTTAGCTTAATCAGGCTCCCATGATAAAAAAATTATAAAAGTCAAAGAAAAATGGCTAGGGACTTACTTGTAATGAATGGCCAAATGTCAAACTAGGTTTTAAAGCTTTCTTCCTTAGTGTTTTAATGGTAGACAGTGGCTTAGGAAGAAAATGAAGACAATTCTCATCCTTTTCCACTATCTTTTACTTATATAGTTAGATTAGTTACTAATTAAACTTAATTAATTTTCTTAATCATAATTAATTATGCTTTAATCTTGAACTAGTTTAATCTAATAACAATCAACATCAAATCTGACCACCTTCTAACTTACCAACCTCAGAAGTGAGAATACTGCAAGTAAAGATTTGAGTTAAGATGGTATTCGCAAGTATACAGGTCAACTTGTAATATAATTTTTACAACGAAGTATTGGAGTACTCTGATGATCGTACCCAAGGGAGGCAAGACTAAACTAATATTAACTACTATGCTAACAGGTCTAGTTAGTACTCTAATTAAATTATATTATGATTGATCCTAAAGTGATGAGAAAAGCTATTTTATAAAAATAATAAAAATAATAGTGGAAACATATTGCAGATATAATCAGATTGAATGATAAAAAGCTAACTCACATTAGTGTTCATAATTAACTCTTATTTCAGGTTCTACTCCTTCAACTAGTTATTAACCTAGTAGGGCCTCTTGGCCTTCCACTAACCTAATGAGTTGGCCTTCCATACAGAATTGGGGTAAGGTTTTCACAATCCCACCTAAATTACTTCCTAGGGTCATCAAGCTTAGGGTTCAAAGTTTTTCCTATCCCAACTAGTTGATTTGCTGAGAAACCCTACAAAGATGTTAGTTAATCCCACATCCACTAATTAATCTCCCTTACCAGATTAGTTCCTAATGTATTTAACACATGCAATGTAATTGGTTGAAAAGATAATCATTACGAATAACTCAAGAACGAAGATAAGAAAATATTGATATATTTATAAAGGTTTGAATGGAAATCTGTTAAAGAGTTGATCAATCTAAAATCAGATCCCCGCGAAGAACGAACTAGAGAACTAAAAGAAAATTAAAAGAAAACTACAATTGAAAAGAAATCTAAGTTACAATTGAAAGTAAAAATAAAAATAAGTAAAAAGCCATCCATAAAGTGTTCAGAACATCTCTATTTATAAGCCTAGGTTTGGCCATTGGTCCTTGACCTAATTCGGCTAACAATTTTATCTTAAACTTCATTGTACATATGAAAACACCCTTGGCCTATTAAGTGACCTTGTCATATCAGTATTGCGGCACCCTCTGGCATGTGCTGCGAAACTGAAGGTAGTTTACTAGCTATGGCATATCTTAAGGGTTGTGTCACGACACTGAAGGCAAAATTCTCCTTTTGGTGCTCTATTCACTATGTTACGATATCCAAGCTCCGTGTTGCAACATCACGAGCAGCCAACTGTCTTTGTGCCTCGAAATGATGTCTTGCACACTCACCGAACATATTAGTCTACCTTTAGGCCTACTCTGGCCCCTAAGGTCATATAAATTACTCAAATTTCTCTTTTTATTACCTACATACTAAAACTGAAAAATTAATGTGTAACACCCTTAACCCGTATTCATCACCAGAATAGGGTTACGAGATATTACCAGTCGAATCATAACATTTAAACCACCATGGCTCACACATCAACATATCATAGTTAATCAATAACACAAAGTCCCTTTAGAAGATCTACGAGACCTTAAACATGCTTTAGAGAATGTTCGGGACTAAACCAAACTCATACAGAAACTTTGCTGAACTTAAAAAATTGTTCTTTCGAAACAAGGAACACGCCCGTGTGGCTAGGCCGTGTGAGAACACGGCCATGCCTTAGACCATGTCTTACCTCGTGTGGAACTCTGACTATGGTCACACGACCGTGTGTCTGGCATGTGTTCAAGTTTGGCCTGTTTCAAATAAGAACAGTGAAGGACACAATCGAAACACACGCCCTTCTGCTCTCGTTTGGGAAATTATAGGCCATTTACAAGGCCAAATTGCCACCCAATTTGGGTCATCCATACATGATACTAATCGATCAATCGAGCACTTTGTACTTGCCTCGATCTAAGTCTGAATTTCTCTTTTCATGACCTATATAATATCAAATTCAACTCATTCAATCTCATCTTCATTCAAAACAATTCATAAACACATAGTTAGGGTATTTTACACTTTAGCCCTTATAATTCCCCATTTTAACATTTTAGTCCTTATTTCACAATTACACAAAATACACATAATTTAGTCACACCCAAGCTTGGCCAAATTTCAAACTAGTCCTTAGAAACCCATATTTCACATTTATTTTAAATTTTAGCCCCTCAATTTCTCATTTTCATAATTTAGCACATAATACTCAAATTCATCAAAAATCCAAATACTAAACATGTTAACCCAACACATATCTTTCATTTTTCATCAACTAACATCACAAAGCTCACAAGTTCATCAATGACATAACTCAAAATCTTCATCAAATTTAGAAATTGACACATGGGCTTGATAGAACACAGAGTAACGATCACAAAAACGTAAAAACTATCAAAAACGGATCAAAACACATACCTTAATCAAGCAAAATTCTAGCCGAACCCTAGCTAGCTTTCTTTTCTTTTCTTTCTTTGTATTTTTGACAAGATGAACACAAAATGGTCACTAATTCATGTTTTGTTTTATTAATATTAACTTAATAACCAAATTACTATTTTATCCATTAATCAAAACATTATAAAATCATTCATTTAATAGCCATTTATGTAAAATTCCACTATCAATGGTCTAATATCAACATAATGACCTTTCATTTAATAAGCCATGGCAATTAAGCACTTTTAACTACTAGCACACAGCTTTTGCATTTTATGCGATTAGGTCCTTTTTTCACAAATTAGCAACAAACGATAAAATTTTCACACAGAACTTTCACACATACTTTATTACATGCCATAAACATCAAAAATAATATTAAATTATTTCTTTGATCTCAGGTTTATGTCCCGAAACCACTATTCTGAGTAGGGTCTAAATCGGGCTGTTACATAATGAAAACATAACTAAATTACTTTCCTACAAGCTCATTATGTATAAAAAGTAGTTTAATTTGCTACAATGAATTGTGATAGATCAACATCCCAATATCGTCTATCTAAGATTAGTCTATTATCCATTTTAGTCCCTTGGATATCTACTATCTAAGTCCCCAAGCCTTTTCTTAATTAAAAATCTATAGCGATTAAACTTTTAAAATTTAATCCTTGGGCCTTAATAAACCATATTTTCAGCTAAATTACTAATCGAAATTTAAATATATCTATATATTACTATTTAATATTTATGAACTTGATTTATCAAAATTATGTTCCAAAATTGTAATTTTTGACACTATTGGAAATCGGGTCCTTACAGGGCACAAGCCTTAGAATGAGAGTTACCATAAATACAACTTCCAAAAGGTACCAAATAGATGTCCGATAGTGTGATTGAGCCGCTAATGATCCCCGGATCCAAGCTAGCTTTAATGACACTGTAAAATAGAGAAAAACTTCACACAATAAGCTTTAAAGCTTAGTAAGTTCGTAATATAACACAATTAACTTAACAATTCAAATTCAATATACAAAATTAACTAACATTTAGTTCAATTCACATCACTACTCAATCTCACCAAAGGCTATTACTTACTTTCATACCATATCTATAGGCTCATGTACAAGCATTTATAATGCTACTCAATTCAACCCTTTTTATCATTCATTCACATAATCTTCCATGTATCTCATACACAATATCATCAACCACATAGGTTCTATATTAAAACATTATAAAATCATTCATTTAATGGTCATTTATGTCAAATTCCACTATAAATGGTCTAATATCAGCATAAAGACCTTTCATTTAATAAGCCATGGCAATTAAGCACTTTTAACTACTAGCATACAACTTTTGCATTTTACGCGATTAGGTCCTTTTTCACAAATCAGCACACAAACTATAAAATTTTCACACAGGACTTTCACACATAATTTATTACATGCCATAAACATAAAAAATAATATTAAATTATTTCTCTGACCTTGAATTTATGGTCCCGAAACACTATTCTAACTAGGGTCTAAACCGTTATAAATTAGAGATACTCCAAAGTGGGTGTAGTATGGAATGTTAAAGAGGGAACACTCCAATACAGGCGTTAGAAAAATCAATCTGGCTAAAGGTTATCATTGCATGAGTGTGTGTCGGCGCAATTATGTACTCCCTGGGGTTTGCTGCACTCCATCGTTACATCTCAGGAACAAGGGTATAGTAATGCAAGGATATCCTTATTCCAAAAATATATATATATAATATAAATACTTAGTATTGTACAATAAATGTTGTATTGGTAGATAGAACTTAGGGTTTGAAGCATGGTGCTAGCATTGATGAAGTTGCAACCTTATTCATTCATGCTTATGTATTATCGATGCAATATTATTCATTGGGAATTTAGAGGGTTCAAGTTACTAGAATAATCATTTGCCTTAGTAAAATTTTTGTAGCCTTGCTATTTTTTGTTTTACTAGAGGAGAAGTAAAAACTCAAATTTTGGGGTGTGATAGCACTAGAAAGAACATAGGTTTTCCTCCTTACTTATTAGTTAAATTGTTCCTATTTAGTTATCCTTAGCATATATTTTAGCATTTTCAGTTTAGTAAATTGCATTTTATGTAACAGTCTGGTTAATACCCTAGTCGGAACAGTGGTTTCGGGACCACAAATCTGATTTCGTATAATATTTTTAATATTATTTTCTGTGTCGTTGATATGTGACTAAGCATGTGTTAAATTTCCGTAAGCTAATTTGTCCGTCTGTGTGTTTAATTTGACAAAAGGATGAAATTGCATTGAATGTGAAAGTTCCTTACTATTCATTAAAAGTATCAAACTGTTGTGGCTTTTAAAAGTTGTGGCTTTAAGTGGCAATATAGCCATTATTATAGTAAGTGGGCGGCAAAGGTCATAAATGACCTTGTAACTATGTATAATATATGTATTATTACGAAAGGTTATAATTGTAACTTAGTTTATATCATAAAAATTAATAATTAGAAGCATAAAATAAGCTTAAATTTTATGTTCTTCCACCGAATGCATGAAAGAAAAGAAATGAGAATGGTTTTTTACATTCGAATAGCTTGAGGCACAAATTCAAGATCAAGAACCGAGGAAAGCGGACTTAGATCGTGGGAAAGCGAAAGTAAATGAGTAGCCATTTTCATTCCGATAAACTGAATCCGAGGTAAGTCACTATGCAAATAAACGTATATGTATGTAATTGTAATTGTTCATATGACTAATGTTGATAATGAATGCTTATGAGAGGTTGTACATATGAATTACGAGATAAGGTCGATATAGCAACAATATCCGAGATGTCCCGTATGAACCTAGGAATAGATAGAATTAGCTATGTCATGACATAGGTATCTGTTCTGTTTTATCATGTAAGACCACGTCTGGGACGTTGGCGTTGATTTGAGATTTCGTGCAAGACCTCGTCTGGGACGTAGGCATCGATATGAGCTTTATGTGTAAGACCACGTCTGGGACGTTGGCATCGATATGAGCTTTACGTGTAAGACCATGTCTAGGACATTGGCATCGTATTGATTCGTGTAAGACCCTGTCTGGGACAGTGGCATCGATATCTGAGTGCATGTAAGACCTCGTCTGGGACTTTGGCATTGTACGACTCTTCCGAACTTTCTGAGCATCCTACTAGATTCCTATTGGTTCAACGGGTGAGTCTGTGTTACGAATTGCAAATCCGAGCTATGAACAATTATGTGATTGTGAATTCGTTTCAAGTACGCTGATTATACACTAATTGTGTAAACAAGGTAAGCATCTATGTGATCTTACTATGATGTTATGTATATGGAATTGATGATATGATATGTAAAGTTTTGGCTAGATGAGCTATGTGCTTATATGATTCTTAAATTGTGAAAGTGGCAAATGTGGTCAATAGCATATGAATCAAAACATATATGTGATAGTTTGCTAAGTGTTTGATATGTGCCAAAGTATTTATTTGCCACTATGCCTTCCATGCCAAGTTTGTTGGTATATTGACTTACTAAGCTTTTGGAAAGCTTACTCTGTGTGTGTTTTCTCTGTTTTATAGGTCGTCAAAGCTACTGAAGGCTCGGGACCATCAGGATCATCATCACGCTACTAAACTCTTTTTGGTACACTTTGAAAATGTATATATCTAGATATGGCATGTATATGCTAGTTTTGATATAAGTTGATGTATAGACTTGGTCATAAGATGTGGCAAAATTATTTGGTTTATATTTTGCCTTGATGAATGTGGTATGTGTGGTTGTTATGGTATGGTTTGATACTCATGAAATGGTCAAGTTTTGGATAAGAAAATGAATGAATTATGTTTGTGATGAATTGAGTTTGAGTCTTGTAATTTGGCATGGTTGGAAATGGGTATTGAATGAATAGATGGAATGGTAAATTTTGGTATGTTTTTAGTGGTTATATGTGCATGAAATGTTTTGGTATATGTTTTTTGTAGGTATGACCCAAAAAGGGGTGGCATTTTAGTCTTGTAAAATGACCTATAATGCCACACGGCCATGGCACACGGGTGTGCCTAGTGACCGTGTGAGCAAGTCAGTATATGGCCTAGTAGTACACGGCCTTAGCACGGGGGTGCTGGATAACCGTGTTGGTTTTGGCAGGATCGACCACGGACAAGGTACACGGGCGTGCTTTGTAACCGTGGGGGCCAAGTCAGTATAGTCCACGGCCAAGGCACACGGGCGTGCTTGGTGGCCGTGGGGGTATAGTCAGGATAAACCACTGGGAGGACATAAGGGTGTGTCTAATAACTGTGGAAGGCACATGGCCTGCCCACACGGGCGTGTAAGCCCTGTAACTTAGAAAAGTTTTAATTTTTCGTGAAATTTTGTATGTGTTTCGATTTAGTCTCGACTCGGTTTATAAGTATGCTTAAGGTATTGTTGACCTATTTAAGGGACATTGTGTGTATGATTGATGAATGAAATGTATAAAATGTTATGAATGTTTTCGATCTGTCTGGTAACGCCTTTAACCCTAGTTCGACGACGGTTACGAGTTAGGGTTGTTACATTTGGTTGGTATTAGAGCCAGGTTTAGTCGATTCTCGGACTAACGTAGCGTGTCAGAGTCTAGCTATACATGCCATATATCTGAATTGTGATAGTGCGATGAATCCTGACTATAAAATGTGATTTTCGTATTGTAATGGATCCTGAAAGAGCCGTAGTTGACGACGTAGAAAGTAATGCGCCTGCTCCCGCACAAGGGATAGCGCCCTCTGATTCGAGACCGACTACGAGCAGTCAAGAGGGAGAAGCTAAACAAGCTTTCTTCAAAATGATGAGTGAGTGGTTCACTCAGTTCGTAAAGAATAACCCGACTGTTTCGCAACCTCCGCCCCCGGTTAATCCCTTTCAGACGTCCGGTATACCTCCGACTGCAAATCTGAATCAGTGGAATAAGCCTCCGATTGACAAGATTCGTAAGTATGGGGCCGAAGAATTCCGGCTACTAATAATGATGATGCTGAAAAGGCCTAGTTCTGGATTGAAAATACTATCTGGGTATTCGATGAAATGTCTCTGACTCTTGAAGAATGCATAAAGTCTGTTGTATCTTTGCTTCGAGATGCGGCTTATCAATGGTGAAAAACCTTAATTTCAGTTGTTCCGAGAGAACGAATTACATGGGACTTCTTTCAGAACAAGTTTCGGAAGAAATATATCAGTGAAAGATTCGTTGATTAGAAATGAAAGGAATTTCTAGAATTGAAACAAGGCCGTATGACTATTTCGAAATATGAATGAGAGTTCGTGAGACTGAGTCAGTTTGCTCGAGAATGTGTATCATCTGAAGCTATAATGTGCAAAAGATTCGAAGATGGCCTTAATGAAGATATTCGTTTGCTAGTTGGGATTTTAGAAATAAAAGAGTTTGTTGTACTTGTTGACCGAGCTTGTAAAGCTGAGGCACTCGGGAAAGATAAAAGAAAGGCTGAGTCTGAAGCTCGTGATATGAGGAAGAGATTTCAGAGTACATCATTTCAGTCTACTCCGAAAAGATTCAGAAATGATCAAAGTCGTTCCAGAGATAATGTGGGACATTCGAATAGAAATCAATCTAGACCGTAAATGAGTTCTAAAACTCCAGCAACTTCAGTGGCTAGCATTGGAAATGTTCGATCTGAGAGACCTGAATGTAAACATTGCGGAAAAAGGCATCCAGAAAGCTATAGATTAAACAACAGAGCTTGCTTCAGATGTGGATAACTTGATCATTTTATCCGCGTTTGTCTTGAGTCTGTCGAGCTAGAGATTGCTCAGAATCTAAGATCTGGTAATGTATCTATGAGAGGTAGACCTGCGAAGAATGTAAGAAATTTTAGTGGTAGTCAGAGAACTACGAGAGAAAATGTTGTCAGATCTGAAGCTAGAGTGCCTGCCAAAGTGTATGCTATCCGAGCTCGAGAGGAAGCTTCATCATGTTATAATGGGTACTTTTACTCTTTATGATACTTCTATGATTGCATTGATAGACCCTGGTTCTATGCATTCGTATATATGCATGAATTTAGTATTCAGCAAGACTTTGCCTGTAGAGTCTACTGAGTTTTCTATAAAAGTATCGAACCCCTTAGGTAAAAGTGTTTTGGTTGATAAACTATGCAAGAATTGTCCGTTAATATTTCGAGATATCTGTTTCCCTGCTAATATGATACTTCTGCCATTTGATGAGTTTGATATTATTCTGGGTATGGATTGGTTATTTATGCATGATGCTGTTGTGAACTGCAAAAGAAAAACTATTGATTTGAGCTGTCTGAATGATGAGATTGTACAGATTGAGTCTGATGATTTGAATGGATTGCCTGCTGTGATATCGGTATTGAAAGCTCAAAGTTATGTGAAAAAGGGATACGAGTCATATTTTGCTTATGTAATTGATTCGAAAATGTCTGAAAGGAAAATTGAGTCAGTACCTATTGTCTGCGAGTTTTCTGATGTGTTCCCTGAAGAGTTACCGGGTTTACCTCCGATTCGTGAAGTTGAGTTTGGTATTGAATTGATACCTAGTACTACACCTATTTCAATAGCTCCGTATAGAATGGCACCAACAGAGTTGAAAGAGTTAAAGTCACAGTTGCAAGAATTGACTGAGAGAGGGTTTGCTAGACTGAGTTTTTCGCCTTGGGGTGCTCCTGTTCTGTTTGTGAAAAAGAAAGATGGCACGATGAGAATGTGCATTGATTATCGCCAGTTGAATAAAGTGACAGTAAAGAATAGATATCCGTTGCCTCGAATAGACGATTTATTTGATCAGTTAAAAGGAGCTACTGTATTCTCTAAGATTGACCTAAGATCGGGATACTATCAATTGAGAGTTAAAGATTCAGACATTCCAAAGACTGCTTTCAGAACGAGGTACGGGCATTATGAGTTTTTAGTTATGCCATTTGGACTAACTAATGCTCCTGCTGTTTTTATGGATCTGATGAACAGAATTTTCAGACCTTACCTAGATCAATTTGTTGTGGTGTTCATAGATGACATCTTGATTTATTCACATGATGAAAATGAGCATGCTGAACATTTGAGAATTGTCTTGAAAACTTTGAGAGAAAAGCAATTGTATGCGAAATTCAGCAAATGTGAATTCTGGTTACACGAGGTTAGTTTTCTAGGACATATTGTGTCAGCTTCTGGAATCCAAGTGGATCCGAGTAAGATTTCTGCTATTCTGAATTGGAAACCTCCGAGAAATGTATCTGAAATTCATAGTTTTCTGGGGCTAGTCAATTATTACCTTTGATTTGTAAAAGGCTTTTCGACAATAGCTACTTCGTTGACTAGATTACTTCAAAAAGATGTTAGATTTGGTCGGACAAATGCCAAAAAAGTTTCGATCAGTTGAAAACTCTGTTAACAGAAGCTCCAGTGTTAGTACAGCCAGAATCAAGTAAAGAATTTGTTGTATACAGTGATGCTTCATTAAATGGTCTGGGATGTGTTTTGATGCAGGAAGACAATTGAAGCCTCATGAAAAGAACTATCCGACGCACGACCTTGAGTTAGTTGCGATTGTGTTTGCACTAAAGATTTGGCGCCATTATCTGTACGGTGAGAAATGTCACGTGTTTTCAAATCATAAAAGTTTGAAATACCTGATAACTCAGAAAGATTTGAACATGCGTCAGAGAAGATGGCTTGAGTTTTTGAAAGATTACGAGCTTGTGATAGATTATCATCTGGGTAAAGTGAACGTTGCTGCAGATGCACTGATTCGAAAATCATTGTTTGCACTACATGTTCTGAATGCCCGATTAGATTTGACTGATGAAAGTTCTATGATAGCTGAATTAAAAGAAAAATCGTTGTACTTACAACAGATATGTGATGCTCAGAAATCTGATAATGAATTGCTAGCGAAACGAGCTCAGTGTGAATTGAATTCTGAATCTGAATTTCGAATTGTTGATGATTGTTTGAGATTTCGGGATCGTATCTGTGTTTTGAGAAATCCAGAGTTGATTCAGTTGATTTTGCGAGAAGCTCATAATAGTAGTCTATCTGTTCATCCGGGAAGCACTAAAATGTATCATGATTTAAAACGACACTACTGGTGGTCTTGTATGAAACGGGACATTTCTGACTTTGTTTCGAAATGTTTAGTTTGTGAGCAAGTAAAAACTGAACATCAAGTTCCGTCCGTTTGCTACAACCAATTCTGATTCCCGAATGGAAATGGGATAGAGTGACGATGGATTTTGTTTCTGGTTTGCCTTTAACTCCGAGAAAGAAAGATGCGATATGGGTCGTGGTTGATAGATTAACGAAAACTACCCATTTTATTCCGGTAAGATCTGATTATTCACTTGACAGATTAGCCTAGCTTTCTATTTCTGAAATTGTGAGATTACACGGGGTGCCACTATCCATTGTGTCAGAAAGAGATCTGAGATTCACATCGCGATTCTGGAAGAAGTTGTAAGAAGCTTTGGGTACGAAATTACACTTCAGTACAGCTTTTCATCCACAGACAGATGGTCAGTCAGAACGAATTATTTAGATTCTTGAAGACATGTTAAGATGCTGTATACTCGAGTTTAATGGTTTGTGGGAACAATATCTGCCATTAATTGAATTTGTGTATAATAATAGTTTTCAGTCAAGCATCAAAATGGCACCTTATGAAGCTTTGTACGGACGTAAATGTCGTACACCTCTGTATTGGACAGAGCTTAGTGAAAATAAGCTACATGGGGTTGATTTGATAAAAGATTCAGAACAGAAAGTCAAACAGATCCGAGATTGTTTGAAAGCAGCATCTGACTGTCAGAAGTCTTATGTAGACTTGAAACGAAAAGATATAGAATTTGGCATCGGTGACAAAGTATTTCTGAAAGTGTCTCCGTGGAAGAAAGTGCTTCGATTCGGACGTAAAGGCAAATTGAGTCCGAGATTCATCAGACCGTATGAGATCATTGAACGTGTCGGGCCTGTTGCGTATAGATTAAAGTTTTCGTCTGAGTTAGAAAAGATTCATAATGTATTTCATGTTTCAATGCTCCGTAGATATCGATCCGATCCTGTAACGCCCCTGACCCGTGTACGTCACCAGATTAGGGTTATGAGGCATTACTGAGCATAATTCAATTTATCGCAGTCAAATATACACCATCTTTCAATTTCTTTGATACATTTAGCTAACAAAATACTTTTTTATACATTACTTGACTAGCATAAAAATAAAATCTGTACATTTAACCAAACACATACTTATCATCTGACGAACAATTTTTGTCACTCAATTCACATGCATCGAAACAAACTAGTATTCATGAATAGGCATAACTTCAATGATTTAATCATATAATACGAACATGAACTCTCAAATTTACAATTTAACAATAATCATATGTCATTTCTTGGCTCAAGTATATGACTTATACATTAATATATATACGTGCATAAAATGGCAATTTGACCAAATGGAATATCCATGAATCCGTATTATTTTTCCCTACCGATTCTAAATAGTTTTGAACCACATTCAATTTACCATTCATTGACCTAGACCTAATTGAACCTAACATACAATACATTATTGCCGAATATATCATGAAATCAACTTGACCATATTACCAAATTCTATATCAATAACACATACATCAAATTTCATATCATTCATATCACCAAGTTAATATACTACATGCTTTAAACTATAAACATCTATTACTTCACCTTATTGGCTAAACACTTTGTCAATTACCACATCATATATATATATATATACATAGGCCATTCGACTTCCTTCCGAACATGAACAAAGCCATGAATAAAATCATACATCTATAGTATTATCAAGCAAGCCATTATCATATAGAACAAAAATTTATCCAAAGGAACTAAGCCTTTTTCGCAATGCTATATTATAGTTATAAACAACGCCAAAATCTCATAGTTTAACACTTTTCTAACCTATACATGCATTTCAAATTAAACTGAGTTAAGTATACCAAAAGATTTGATAGTGCGATTGACTTCTTGGATGATCCTTCGAGTACGTAGCTTGGATCAAAGATCTATGAAACAGAGGTAGACACGTACACACACACGGTAAGCTTGCTAGCTTAGTAAGTCTTAAGAAAACATATACATAAATATAACATATATCCAACCATTCAAATTAACATCTTCTATCACCAATTCAAACATAAGTAGTACATAATTTTACCTATAAAGCCAAGGTAACCGAATGTCATTGATACATTTGACATAAAAGCTTAACCTTTCTTACTCATACACACCAATCACCAAGTATATCAAAGACATATGTAAATAACATATGCTTATCCAATAGACTTAATCCATTCAAAATTTTAAGAATCAATTACCATACTATATAACATGTATATATATATACACACATCTATCATAAATCAATATATAAGACAATCACTTCCTCATATACTAGTTCGTTGTTTTCTTGAGTAACATGAATATGAAATACTTACTTCTCTGTCGAATTAATACATTTCATGTTTCAAAGCTGAAATTTCTTGATATGTTCATAACTCGGTTCTCATATACTCTGAGCTCAAATCACATTCACCGGCACTAGGCCTGTTGGACTCAAGGTCCGAAGTTAATCACCGGCATTAAGCCTGCTAGGTGATAAGCCCGAATTGTTTCACCGGCACGTGGCCTGCTAGGCTAAAAGCTCGAATAACACACCGGCACAGGGCCTGCTACGCTATAAGCCCGAATAACATATCAATAATTCATCAAATCACCATCTTAACATTTACATTATTACCAATTCATGTACATAAACCACAATCACTTATCATATCACATGTACGAGTTTCCATTTCAAATTCAAAACACATTTAGTCCAATATTGGACCTTAACATTCGGCTATCATCTATTTCAATACTCAAATAAATCAAATAATATTATTGAACATATTCATAATTATCTCTTACATGTATTTAAACTTAAGAACTTACCTCGACTGTCGATAGACCATGTAAATCGGCTATTTGAGAACCTTCGTCTTTCCCCTATTCAATTCCGTTTTTCTTTGCTCTTGATCCAAACACATTAAATTCAGCTCATTCAAGTTCATTTCACTTCAATTTAGTCCCAAAACACATAAATATGCAAATTACCATTTTACCCCTAAGGTTTCACATTTTTACCATTTAGTCCTAATTGCACAAAAACAAAATACACACAATTTCATTACAACATTCAAGGGACGAATATTTACAAAGACCCTACTAATCCATTTCTTTCATTTATTTTGCAAATAGGCCCCTCTAAAATTTTATTTTTACAAATTAGTCCTATTTACTCAATTTTCCCTAAATCTTCAATACAAAACTTATCAATCTTTAACCTATCTTAAACTCAAAATCATCAAATATAACAAACCACATTAACACATCAATGGTCGAACCTCATATACACATTAATCTCAAAAATTCTAACATGGGTCGGGTAATACACGAAGCAACGGTCTCAAAAATGTAAAAATTAACAAGAACCGAAATCAAACTAACCTTGATTTTTCACTTCTAATTGCCAAAAATCAAAGGAAATGAAACCCCCTTTTCTTTCTCCACATTCGGCAAAAGAAAAAATAAGATGATAATGGCTTTTTCCTTTATTTTATTTAGCTTATAAAATGTTATTTACTAATTTACTAATATAACCTTTAAATAAAAAATAAATTATCATATATAATAATGGCATATTAGTCAAAAGCCATCCACTAACTTGTAAAATGGGTTATTTACCCATTTAATACCTCAAATTAAGAAGCCATCATCATTCTAGCACTTTATACTAAAGAATGCAACTTTTACGGTTTACGCATTTTAGTCCTTTTGATCAAATTCAATACTTAAACGATAAAATTTTTCTACGAAACTTTCACACACATAAACTCACACATAATGAGCACGGAATATAATATTTAAAAATATTTCTGACTCAGATTCGTGGTCTTGAAACCACCATTCCGATTAGGGTCAAAATTGGACTGTTACAATTTTCCCCCTTAGAGATTTTCGTCCCCGAAAATCTTACTGTTAAACAAAGTCGGATATTGTTGCCTCATTGAATCCTCAGGCTCCCAAGTAGCCTCTTCATCTCCGTGCCGATTCTACAATACTTTCACTAATGGAATTCTCTTGTTTCTTAACTCTTTCATTTCCCGAGCTAAAATACGAACTGGTTCTTCCTCGTACGTCATATTGGATTGAGTTTCAACCTCGGACGGAGTGATCACATGTGACGGATCTGATCTGTACTTACGAAGCATCGAAACGTGGAATACGTCATGTATCTTTTCTAATTCAGAGGGCAACTTCAATCTATAAGCAACAGGCCCAATACGTTCGATGATTTCATACGGTCCAATGAATCTTGGACTCAGTTTGCCTTTCCTACCAAATCGGAGTACTTTCTTCTACGGAGAAACTTTCAAGAATATCCAATCTCCGACCTGAAATTCAATGTCTTTTCGTTTCAAATCAGCGTAAGACTTTTGACGACCGGATGCAGCTTTCAAACTATCTTTGATTACAGCCACTTTCTGTTCTGTCTCTTTGATCAAATCGACCCCGTGTATCTTGTTTTCACTGAGCTCGGTCCAATACAATGGTGTTCGACACTTGCGACCATACAAAGCTTCGTAGGGCGCCATTCTGATACTAGATTGGAAGCTATTATTGTAAGCAAATTCAATCAAAGATAGGTATCGTTCCCACGTACCTTCAAACTCGAGAACGCAACATCTCAACATGTCCTCAAGTATCTGAATGGTTCGCTTGGATTGACCATCTGTTTGCGGATGAAAAGCTGTGCTAAAGTGGAGTTTAGTACCTAGAGCATCTTGTAGCTTCTTCCAAAACCGCGACGTGAATCTCGGGTCTCTATCTGAAATGATAGATCTCGACAGACCATGTAATCTCACAATTTGTGATACATACAACTCAGCAAGTTTCTCTAGCGAATAATTTGTACGAATCGACACAAAATGAGCTGATTTGGTAAGTCTATCCACAATAACCCAAACTGCATCTTTCTTGCTCGGAGTCGTAGGCAAACCGGATACAAAATCCATTGTAATTCTATCCCATTTCCATTTAGGTATCATGATTGGCTGAAGTAGTCCAGAAGGCACTTGATGATCGGCTTTAACTTGCTGACATACTAAACACTTTGAAACATATTCGGATATATCCCGTTTCATGCCAGGCCACCAATAGAACTGTTTCAAATCATTATACATCTTTGTGCTACCCGGATGTATTGACATTTGACTATTATGAGCCTCATCCAAAATCATTTGAATCAAGTCTGCATTTCTCGGTTCACACAATCGGTCTTTGTAGTTCAAACAGTCATTTTTATCAATTCGAAACACTGACTCTGTATCATTTTCACACTAAGCTCGTCTAGCCGTCTATCCTTGTCAACTTTCTGTGCATTGCTAATTTGCTGAATAAACAACGGTCTAGCCCTCAACTAGGCTATGATCAAACCATTACCAGACATAACCATATGTGATTCAACGCACGAAGAGCAAACAATGATTTTCGACTGAATGCATCTGCAACAACGTTAGCTTTTCCCGGATGGTAGTCAATCACCAATTCGAAATCTTTTAGCAATTCCAACCATCGGCGTTGTCTTAAATTCAGGTCTTTTTGAGTCATCAAATACTTCAGACTTTTGTGATCTGAGTAAACATGACATTTCTCGCCGAATAAGTAATGACGCCAAATCTTCAGTGCGAACACAATGGCTGCGAGCTCTAAATCATGCGTCGGTTAATTTCTTTCATGCGGCTTCAATTGTCTCGAAGCGTAGGCTACGACTTTGCCTTCCTGCATCAAAACGCAGCCCAAACCATTTAAAGAAGCATTAGAATACACAACAAATTCTTTACTCGATTCAGGCTGAGCTAACACTGGAGCTTCCATCAAAAGGGCTTTCAACTGATCGAAACTTTTTTGACGCTTTTCCTGCCACTCAAACTTGACATCTTTCTGTAGTAGCTTTGTCAAAGGTGTAGCTATCACAGAAAAACCTTTCACAAACCGTCTGTAGTAGCCTGCAAGTCCCAAAAAACTTCGAATTTCAGAAACATTCTTGGGTGGCTTCCAATCAAGTATAGCCAATATTTTGTTTGGATCAACCCGAATACCTGACGCTGAAACAACATGACCCAAGAAGCTGACTTCCTTCATCCAAAACTCACATTTACTAAACTCTGCATACAACTGCCGATCTCGCAGAGTTTGTAGCACTAATCTCAAATGCTCGGCGTGCTCGGTTTCATCTCTAGAATAGATCAAGATATCATCTATAAACACTACCACAAACCGATCCAAAAACTATCTGAAGACCCGATTCATCAAATCCATAAAAACAGCAGGTGCATTAGTAAGCTCAAAAGGCATAACCAAAAACTCAAAGTGTCCGTACCTCGTTCGGAATGCAGTCTTAGGCACATCAGAATCACTGACTCGCAGTTGATAATAACCTGATCTCAGATCAATTTTTGAAAACATTGAAGCCCCTTTCAACTTGTCAAACAAATCGTCTATTCGAGGCAACGAGTATTTATTCTTTATTATCACTTTATTTAACTGTCGGTAATTAATACACATTCGCATAGTCCCATCTTTCTTTTTCACAAATAGAACCGGTGCACCCCAAGGAGAGAAACTCAGTCGTGCAAAGCCCCTATATGACAACTCTTGTAACTGTGCTTTCAACTCTTTCAACTCGGTAGGTTCCATCCGATACGGAGCTATCGAAATCGGAGTCATCCCCGGAACTAGTTCGATGCCAAATTCAATCTCTCGTACTGGTGGTAAACCTAGTAATTCTTCAGGAAACACATCTGGGTATTCATTCACAACCGGTACTGATTCAATCTGCTTTTCGGACACTTTATTATCCAACACATAAGCCAATTAAGTTTCACATCCTTTTTTCACATACTTTTGAGCTAACATCGAGGATATAACGGTAGGCAACCCGCTCAAATCATTAGATTCAACCCGTATGATATCTCCGTTCTGGCATCTCAAATCAATAATCTTTCTTTTGCAATTCACCACTACATCATGCAAAGTTAGCCAGTCCATTCCCAAAATTATATCAAACTCGTCGACGGGCAACAACATTAAATCAGCTGGGAAACAGGAATCCCGAATCTTCAACGGGCAACTTTTACACACTTTATCAACAAGTACACAGCGACCCAAAGGGTTGGACACACGGATCACAAACTCAGTAGACTCAACGGGTAGAGTCTTACTGGATACTAAAGTTTCACACACATATGAATGAGTCGAACCAGGATCAATCAATGCAATCACAGTAGTATCATAAAGTGTGAAAGTACCGGTAATGACATCTGGGGAAGAAGCATCCTCTCTGGCTCGTATAGCATAAGCTCTAGTTGGAGCTCTAGCCTCTGATCAAACTGCAGTGTCCTTCATCCCTCTCTGACTGCCACCTACATTGCCTGAATGTTTGGGTGGTCTGCCCCGTGCTGGTGCGCTGTTCGATTTAATATTCTGAATTGTATTCTGCTCGGCTAATGTCGGACACTCCCTGATAAAATGATCTGACGATCCACATTTAAAACAAGATCGATCGCGGAATCTACAACTCTCGGAATGCCATTTACCACAGTGCTTGCCTTCAACTCGATTCTGTGGAACGTTACCAACACTGGCCATCGAGGTAGCTCGGGAACCCACTGGGGGTCGATCTCGTCTAGATATATCCGAGGTAACTTTATGTCGGCTAAAGTCATCTTTGAACTTTTTAGTTACAGGTTGGAAAGTCTTACTCAATGATCTTTAACGAGTGTCTCTAGCTTCCATCTCAGCTTTTCTTTTCTCTTTACCCAATTCTTCGGCTTTACAAGCTCGCTCGACAAGTACTACGAACTCTTTGATTACAAGAATGCCAACAAGCAGCTTTATATCTTCATTCAGACCGTCTTCAAATCTTTTACACATTATGGCTTCAGTTGATACACACTCTCGGGCATATCTGCTCAATCTAGCAAATTTCCGCTCATATTCAGTCACAGTCATGCGGCCCTGTTTTAACTCTAGAAGTTCTTTCCGTTTCTGGTCGATGAACCTCTGGCTGATATATTTCTCGCGGAATTCATTCTGGAAGAATTCCCACGTCACTCTTTCTTTCAAAACTACCGATACTAGTGTATTCCACCAGTGATATGCAGTGTCCCTAAGTAAAGATATAGCACATTTCAGACATTCATCTGGAGTACAGGATAACTTATCAAGTACCCGAATAGTATTATCAAGCCACATCTCAGCCCGTTCTGTATCATCATTGTCGTTAGCTTTGAATACTTCGGCCCCATATTTTCAGATTTTATCAACAAGACGCCTACTAGATCTCATCGGATCTATCATCGGGGGTGCTGAGGGTACCGAAGTTGGATTATTCAGGGGTGGAGGTTGTTGCACAGCCGGGTTAGTCTGAATAAACTGGGTAAACCACTCGTTCATCATCTGGTAGAAGGCTTGTTTAGCATCTCCCTTGTGGCTACCCGAAACTGGTCGAGAGTCTACCGTTGCTGATCCGCGTGCACGATCAGGCGCTACACTCTCTACATCATTCGCTACGGCTCTATCGGGATCAGGATCCATTACTATATAAAACACAGTTCGGAATGTCAGAAGTCACCACACTATCATATATACAATAAAGGAATGTATAGCTAGACTCACACGTGATACGGTAGTCCTAGAATTGACTAAATCGTAAGCTCTGATACCAATAAAATGTAACGCCCCTGACCCATGTCCGTCACCAGATTAGGGTTATGTGGAATTACTGAGCATAATTCAATTTATCGCAGTCAAATATACACCATCTTTCAATTTCTTTGATACATTTAGCTAACAAAATACTTTTTTATACATTACTTGACTAGCATAAAAATAAAATCTGTACATTTAACCAAACACATACTTATCATCTGACGAACAATTTTTGTGACTCAATTCACATGCATCGAAACAAACTAGTATTCATGAATAGGCATAACTTTAATGATTTAATCATATAATACGATCATGAACTCTCAAATTTACAATTTAACAATAATCATATGTCATTTCTTGGCTCAAGTATATGACTTATACACTAATATATATACGTGCATAAAATGGCAATTTGACCAAAAGGAATATGCATGAATCCATATTATTTTTCCCTGCCGATTCTAAATAGTTTCAACCACATTCAATTTACCATTCATTGACATAGACCTAATTGAACCTAACATACAATACATTATTGCCGAATATATCATGAAATCAACTTGACCATATTACCGAATTCTATATCAATAACACATACATCAAATTTCATATCATTCATATCACCAAGTTAATATACTACATCCTTTAAACTATAAACATCTATTACTTCACCTTATTGGCTAAACACTTTGTCAATTACCACATCATATATATATATATATACACATATAGGCCATTCGACTTCCTTCCAAACATGAACAAAGCCATGAACAAAATCATACATCTATAGTATTATCAAGCAAGCCATTATCATATAGAACAAAAATTTATCCAAAGGAACTAAGCCTTTTTCGCAAGGCTATATTATAGTTATAAACAACTCCAAAATCTCATAGTTTAACACTTTAGTCTAACCTATACATGCCTTTCGAATTAAACTGAGTTAAGTATACCAAAAGATTTGATAGTGCAATTGACTTCTTGGATGATCCTTCGAGTCCGTAGATTGGATCAGAGATCTATGAAACAGAGGTAGACACGTACACACACACGGTAAGCTTGCTAGCTTAGTAAGTCTTAAGAAAACATATACATAAATATAACATATATCCAACCATTCAAATTAACATCTTCTATCACCAATTCAAACATAAGTAGTACATAATTTTACCTTTAAAGCCAAGGTAACCGAATGTCATTGATACATTTGACATAAAAGCTTAACCTTTCTTACTCATACACACCAATCACCAAGTATATCAAAGACATGTAAATAACATATGCTTATCCGATAGACTTAATCCATTCAAAATTTTAAAAATCAATTACCACACTATATAACATGTATATATATATACACACATCTATCATAAATCAATATATAAGACAATCACTTCCTCATATACTAGTTCGTTGTTTTCTTGAGTAACATGAATATGAAATACTTACTTCTCTGTCGAATTAATACATTTCATGTTTCAAAGTTGAAATTTCTTGATATGTTCATAACTCGGTTCTCATATACTCTGAGCTCAAATCACATTCACCGGCACTAGGCCCACTGGACTCAAGGTCCGAAGTTAATCACCGGCATTAAGCCTGCTAGGTGATAAGCCCGAATTGTTTCACCGGCACGTGGCCTGCTAGGCTAAAAGCTCGAATAACACACCGGCACAGGGCCTGCTACGCTATAAGCCCGAATAACATATCAATAATTCATCAAATCACCATCTTAACATTTACATTATTACCAATTCATGTACATAAACCACAATCACTTATCATATCACATGTACTAGTTTCCATTTCAAATTCAAAACACATTTAGTCCAATATTGGACCTTAACATTCGGCTATCATCTATTTCAATACTCAAATAAATCAAATAATATTATTGAACATATTCATAATTATCTCTTACATGTTTTTAAACTTAAGAACTTACCTCGACTGTCGATAGACCGTGTAAATCGGCTATTCGAGAACCTTCGTCTTTCCCCGATTCAATTCCGTTTTTCTTTGCTCTTGATCTAAACACATTAAATTCAGCTCATTCAAGTTCATTTCACTTCAATTTAGTCCCAAAACACATAAATATGCAAATTACCATTTTACCCCTAAGGTTTCACATTTTTACCATTTAGTCCTAATTGCACAAAACACAAAATACACACAATTTCATTACAACATTCAAGGTCCGAATATTTAAAAAGACCCTAATAATTCATTTCTTTCATTTATTTTGCAAATAGGCCCCTCTAAAATTTTATTTTTACAAATTAGTCCTATTTACTCAATTTTCACTAAAACTTCAATACAAAACTTATCAATCTTTAACCTATCTTAAACTCAAAATCATCAAATATAACAAACCACATTAACACATCAATGGCCGAACCTCATATACACATTAATCTCAAAAATTCTAACATGGGTCGGGTAATACACGAAGCAACGATCTCTAAAACGTAAAAATTAACAAGAACCAAAATCAAACTAACCTTGATTTTTCACTTCTAATTGTCGAAAATCAAAGGAAATGAAACCCCCTTTTCTTTCTCCACATTCGGCCAAAGAAACAATAAGATGATAATGGCTTTTTCCTTTATTTTATTTAGCTTATAAAATGTTATTTACTAATTTACTAATATAACCTTTAAATAAAAAATAAATTATCATATATAATAATGGCATATTAGTCAAAAGCCATCCACTAACTTGTAAAATGGGTTATTTACCCATTTAATACCTCAAATTAAGAAGCCATCATCATTCTAGCACTTTACACTAAAGAATGCAACTTTTACAGTTTACGCGTTTTAGTCCTTTTTATCAAATTCAACACTTAAACGATAAAATTTTTCTATGAAACTTTCACACACATAAAATCACACATAATGAGCATGGAATATAATATTTAAAAATATTTCTGACTCGGATTCGTGGTCCCGAAACCACCGTTCCGATTAGGGTCAAAATTGGACTGTTACAGATCCATCACATATGATTGCCCCATCTGAAATTGAAATCCGATCTGACATGACATATGAAGAATAACCGCTCCGTATCTTAGCTCGTGAAGTAAAAGAGTTAAGAAACAAGAAAATTTTGTTAGTAAAATTATTATGGAATCGACACGGAATTGAAGAGGTAACGTGGGAGCTGGAAAATACAATGAGACAGCAATATTTGAATTTGTTTAACGGTAAGATTTTCGGGGACGAAAATTGATCGCTGAAATCAGAGCTTTAAAATTTATAAAACAAATAATCAAACCTGGAAACTAACTCTGACAACGATTAAAGGCAAGTGTACCTATCGAACAGTAGTATAGCTTAGGCAAGACCGGATTGTCGAACCCAAAGGAACTAAAAGTACTAATACTAACTTTCTTTTTATTATTTAGCCTAAAATAAAGTGAAGTTGCTTTAATCTAAATTAACGACTACTAAGCTAAAGACGCAAAGAGAAAAAGAACGAATTGGGAAATAACTAGAAGAAAAACTCAGTTGATCATGACGATACCTTCAGGAAGAATCCACCTAGACTTCACTTGTTATCTAACACTGAACCATACGATTTATTCACTTAGTTTGATCCGTAAGACTCCCTAACATATATTAAACCTTCTCTCGAGGCGAATAACGTCTAACCCTAGGTTAATTAGTGGAACTCTCATTCTCTTATAATAACGCCCTAAAATAGCAGTAAATCAATCTATGGATTCCCATATTAGGTTTCACCCTAATCCGGCAAAGTCTCGTCACCCTATCTCTAGGCGTGCGATCAACTCCGCTTAATCATGCTAGATCTACTCTTAGGCAGGGTCTATTCCTCCTCCATCTAAGCACATCAAACTTGAATCAATATCCGCGAAATATTAACTCAAGAATTAAGCACACATAATTAAGAATAAACTAAGTATTTATCATATAATTCAGAAAACGATAACACGATTCCTCTAGGTTTCATCCCCTTCAGGTATCTGAAGGGTTTAGTTTATAACAAATAAAGAAAACATCTCAAGAGAAAAGATAAAACAAAACATAAGAAATCCCTAAAACTCCCTCAAGGAATTGAAGGAGAGATCCGCCGTCTTGAGTAGAATTCCGGCTTCTTGGGATGGATCAATTGGCTAACTTCGAGTGATTCCCACAACTCTGACCTTTTCGGCTTGGCTCCTTGGCCTAGCTAACCGCCTCTTCAAAGGTGGTACTTAGGGGTTATTTATAGGCTCTTGGAATGAGATTCTTTCTCCCTAAGTATCCTTTTCTAACTAAAATTGTCTAAAGCCACGATAGGGGCACGGCCATGTCACAGGCCCGTGTGACTCGTCTTCAAGTAGTGTTCGGATTTCTAAGTTGAGGCACGATCGTGTAGATCAGGGTTGAGGTCATGTTCTACATGCTGTTCAAGGCACGACCGTGTGGACTTTGGGCCAGGCTTTGTCGATTTCGTGATATGGCCCATTTACTCTGTTTTGGGCCCGTTTTATGTTCTTTTCATCCTCGGGTGCTATCCTGGGTATGAGACATGGAAAGAAAGGATTAAGAGCACCTTTTTACATAAATTGAGGAATAAGTCATCCAAAAACAAGCTAAATGTGGGATTAAAATATGTTATAATTACGGTTTATCAAATACCCCCACACTTAAGCTTTTGCTTGTCCTCAAGCAAAATTCTCAACATACAATTAAAACGAACTTTCCATAATTCACAATTCCTATTGACAATGCCTTATCATAATTCATAGACAATTTATACATGGATAATTCAATTGAAAAAGTCCTAAGGATTCAAACAATGATAAGTCATTCATTTGTAATTCGAAAGCGTAGGTGTCTCCCCTTATTTGAATAATTACCTTTAATTCGAAATTGACAAGAGTTGACATCCTCACTGTAGATTCACTCAAATCACTCAAAGTGTTTAAGGTTCATAAAAAGAAGCGCTCATACGTCGGACCTGAAAAGTTAATCCCATAGGCTTGCCTGAAAATCAAATCTCCACCACTGTAAAATGAGATGATAAATAGATCAAAAGGTCTTTGTTAGGGTTGTAACGGGGCTAGGGTTAAGGTGTGGATAAAGGCTAAAATTAGAAGGTTAGAATCGAGATTGAATTGACAAGTACCTACCTAAGAATACTGAAATATTATTTACATCAATTGATAATAATCTTAACAATACGAGCTTTTCTTTTGGAAAATAAACTTTAACTGTGTAAGCTCACTATTAATACTGAATATACTTCGATATATTTTTTTGAAGAAAAAAATAATAATAAAAGATGAATTCAACCCATAACCTAATATAATTCGGTAACTAATCGAATCATATCTCGATTAAAGGGCAGCCAAAAGAGATGGTGATAACAAATACAAAATGGTTTTAGGGTTATTAATAGGTGAGTCAATAAAAAGGGTTTTTAGGATCAACGGGGTTCACTAGAGTTTAATTGTGAAGGTAGGCTATTTAGTGAAGTGAGTGGGTTAAAACCTAGGTTCCTTTATCATCTCTATATATCAAATCATGAATGTGGTCTCAACATGTATAAACAAGGCAAGTTCTAGAATAACAGTTCAAAGTTGACACACCCATAATCAAAAAGTGAGCACGAAAAAGGATATATGCTCTATAAGGCTCAAAATCTCACAAAAATTATGGGTGTTTTGACATCAATCTCATAAATTTCAAATTTCAAAGCAATATTAAAATTTAGGTTAACAACCTAGCAAAAATTTTATTCTGAAAAATAATAGACTTATCATGCTTGATTCTCTAGTATCTTTAAAATTCAATTACCAATGCACAATTATTCATGACTTAATCTAAAACATGTCAATAAAAATCATAAATCATCAGAAATTTCATCCTAATTAGTAATATGAAAAATTTACTTAAAAACAAGACTAAATTCAGGGATTTGAGAATAATGAAAAAAGTTAGACACTTTTATCCCCCCACACTTAAGATGTACATTGCCCTCAATGTACAAAGGTAGATAATGATAATTAATAGGAAATCAAAAGAGAGGTGAGAAAATGACACTTCCTGAATTACGGATGAGATCCTTGGAGGATGTGGAAAATACGTGGCGTCAGGTGACTTTATTGAATTTCTCCTAGTTATATGTTTGTGTATGTGGAGTGTGCAATTTATTCTGCAAAGTCACTAGTTAAAAATCTTGGTGACGTAATAGATATGTGTTAGGTATACTCGAATAGTTATATAGCCAATGATAAAAGTTTGCAATAAAATAAATAAAAGTTTAAATTAAAAACTAAAATAAAAACTGAAAATAAAGAAAAGAAAGTTAAAAATAACATATTAAGAGGTCTTAGAAGCCTTCATCATCAGTCGAGTCCTGTGGCGGTGCTGGTGATGAGATATGGAGGTGCTAGCATATCTGTTGAAGGGTGGCCTCTATCCATCAAAACGTCGAGTATTTACAGCAAAATACAACTTGAACTGGTCGAGTCGTGCAGAGATATCCGCCAACGAGGTTGCTGTATGGGATGGCCGCTGGCTCGGAATCGGTGCCTCCTGTGATGGTGGTGGGACATCATCAATAATGTCCTCGGACTCCCCTTCAGTTGTGGAAGTCACCAATCGGTATTGAGGAGTTTCGGTTCCTCGACAATTTTTTATCATACTCATGTGTAGCATCATTTGGATGCCCTGAGGTACCATATGGCCGATCAATGTAAGTAAGGAAATCTGATCCTCGGTGTGGAGGAGGCCAAAGTATCGAGCCAGCCTTGTGATATACGGCCCCATTGATAGAATTCCCTTCCTGTGCGCCTCTATTTGATACTGAATTGCACATGTGATGAAGTATGCCAGGTTGAAAACATGCCCTTCTGACATGCACGATAGGTAGTAGACATCGTGCTTGTTTACCACGCTGGTGCTCTCACGTCGTCCTGTGATGGTGTGAGCAAGAATGGCATGAAGATATCATAGGGGTGGGAGAAGGGTTGTCGCCTTAGAGTGACTGGGGTCGTAGATGCTTGTGGTGGGGCCTAGGCTACGCCAGCAGTTGAGCGGAGTGCAATGGAGCTGGCGGTTTAACCCGTAGAGTGGGTTTTCTTCTATAAAGTCCGAGTGCCGAGACGAATTGTGGTACGCTCAGTCAACGTACCGTGCCCCCTAAATGGAATTGGATGGTACCCAGGTCGTCGAACTGGGCCATCACTGTCTGCAATGTGAAAGTGGTGCGGAATTCTAGTGTGAGCTGTAAGTATGTGGGCTCGATGATTGAGAAAAATTGCTTCCACGGGTCGATCGAGAGGAAGGCTTGAATATCGATTGGGAGCCCGACTTGTTCTATTGCGTCCCAATCGATGCACCTACCGGTGCCTAGGGGTCTATCCCGGATCGCCTTGTAACGCTCTTCTTGAGCTGCTTGAGAGAATCAGAGGAATGGGTGTCATAGCTCGGAAGAAGCACTTGCGGATAATGATCCGGGCCCCTTTCTTTTCTTGCTTGGGGCGACTGTGGATCGTTTTGGTCATGATGATGACATGGTACTTGAAGAAAGAAACAAAATTTTGTGCCAAAATGTAATCTAGATCCAATATATTCCATTAAGCAACCAAATCAAAGAAATAGAAATTTGCAATAGCATATATGACGAATAGCACTATTTTTATGATGCAAATATTCATGAATGAAATATTGAAAAACAGGAGAAAATTCATACTGAAAACTAAACCAAATATTAATCAAATAACTACTATCACAAAATATAAGAAAAGTCTTACTTAAAACTAAATAATATGAAATTTAGCAAACTCTAGTTAAAGAAGGGAAAAAATGGAAGGAACCAGTGATGGTGGCGGTGGTTTTCTGCCGGACACGGGGCGAGCACGGCAGTGGTGCGATTTTTCAGCGCAAACACGGTGGTGGGGAGGGCGTGGTCTGTTGTAGCACAGCGGTGGCAAGGGCTTGCGGACGGGTTTTGTAAGGTTTTTTGGAGAGGAATGCAAAGGGAGGAGTTTTTGGAAGGTGGGGAATATGGGTGTGGCCGGATTTTGGGAGGGGGTGCTGGAAATTGATTTTAGGGTAGGTTTGGGGAAAGTGACGGTTTAATTTGGTTAAATAGGGGAGGGGACACGGGCCAGTGCCACGCCTGTGCTCTGTTTTAAAGTGCCCATGTTTTTTGCGATTTCGAATTTTAGGCGCGTTCAGGTGAATTCGCCACGGTCGCGTTTCATATGCCACGCCCGTGCTCGACAAGTTAGTAACCTCACACGGTTGGAAGACACAGGCGTGTTTTGCCCGTGATGTGTAAGTCAGTAGCTTCACACGGTCGTGGGGCACGACCGTGTATATCCCGTGCTCGACAAGTCAGTAACCTCGCACGGTTGGGTGGCACGGGCGTGTACTGGTATCGCAGCCCGTGCTGGGAAAAGGAATTCTTCTCGGTTTTTGCACGGCTATTGGTACGCCCGTGGTTCGTCCCCTGTCTTCCACACAGCCATGGGCACGACCATGTCCGCGGCCGTGTGGTTGAAAACCTGCTCTTTTATTAGACTAATTTACTATGGAGTTAGATACTGAATAAATGAAAAATAAAATGTTAGTGAATTAGTGCTCGGGTTGCCTCCCGAGAAGCGATTGTTTATAGTCTTAAGTTAGACTTTCCCTGTTTTCGGTTCTAAAAGAAGGTTCATGGAGTAGAAGCTCCTCTCTCATATCTCCAAATTTTGCAACATTATAAACTTTGAGTCGGTGACCATTTACCTTGAATGTGCCCTTAGTGGGGTGAGTTACCTATATTGTGCCATATGGAAAAATTTTTTTGATCATGAATGGGACTGACCATCTTGGTTTCAGCTTCCCAGGGAATAATTTAAGCCTTGAGTTGTATAGTAGGACCAAGTCCCCTTGTTCGAATTGTTTTGATTTCTTTAGACGAGAATCGTGACATCGCTTTGTTGCCTCTTTGTATAGTTTCGAGTTCTCGTAGGCCTCAGCTCTTCGTTCATCTAGCTCGTTCATCTGCATCATACTTTTCTTTCCTACAGTTCTAAGATCAAAATTTAAAAATTTTATGGCCCAAAAAGCTTTGTATTCTAACTCGAATGGTAGATGACAACTTTTACCGTATACAAGTTTGTATAGGGATGTCCCTAGAGGTGTTTTAAATGCTGTTTTATAGGCCCATAAAGCATCATCTACTTTTAATGCCCAATCTTTACTATTTTATTCAACCGTCTTTTCTAGGATGCGCTTAAGTTCTCTGTTTGCTACTTTAACTTGCCCACTGGTTTGAGGGTGATATGGGGTAGCTGTCCTGTGGTAAACTCCATATTTCTTCAGAACTTTTTCGAATTGAGTATTACAGAAATGAGTACCCCTATCACTAATGATAGCTCTAAGTGTCCCAAATCGATAAAACAGTTTCTTGAGAAATTTAACCACTACCCTAGCATCATTGGTAGGTAAAGCTTCCGCTTCTGCCGATTTTGACATGTAATCAACTGCTACCAAGATGTATTTATTTCCAAACGAACTAGGAAATGGTCCCATAAAATCAATACCCCATACATCAAATATTTCACATGATAACATATATGTTTGAGGCATTTCATCACGTTTAGAAATATTACCTGTTCTTTGGAATTTATCACACGAAGTAACATACATATTGGCATCTTTGAATAGAATGGGCCAGTAAAAACCTGATTCGAGTGTTTTGTGCGGTCTTAATTCCACTGTAACGTCCTCTTGAAGGTCCTGAATGGCAATATTCCAGGATGTTGCTTGCTTCTGCCTTTGTAATGCATCTTCGAATTACCTGATCTGCACATATGCGAAAAAGAAAGGGATCCTCCCAAAAATAATTTTTCACATCAGCAAAGAATCGCTTCTTTTGGTGATGTGTTAATCTTTTTGGCAAGATGTTAGCTGCTAAGTAATTCGCAATATTTGCAAACCATGGTACCTCAGAATGTGTTATAGAAAAGAGTTATTCTTCGGGAAACGAATCATTTATCTCACTTTCATCGAGCTCTTTGGTATGTGGATTTTCAAGTCTAGAGAGGTGATCCGCTGCAAGATTCTCAGCTCCCTTCTTATCTTGTATCTCCAAGTCAAATTCCTGTAAGAGTAAAATCCATCATATGAGTCGAGGTTTTGCATCGGGTTTGTTTAAAAGATAACAAAGTGCTGAATGGTCAGTGTAAACGACAACTTTGGACAATATTAGATACTGCCTAAAATTTTCAAAAGCAAAAACTATAGCTAGCAATTCTTTCTCTGTGGTGGTGTAGTTTTCTTGTGCGGGTGTTAATGTTCTGCTAGCATAGTAAATTGGCTGAAAATGCTATTGTCCCAAAACTGCACCTACTGGAAAATCACTTGCATCACACATTAGTTCAAAGGGTAAGTTCCAATCAGGTGCAATTATAATCGAAGCATTTATTAATTTATCCTTAAGGACATTAAATGCATCTAAACATTCCTGATTGAAATTGAAAGGAACATCTTTTTCTAGTAATTTTGTCAACGACTTAGGTATTTTAGAAAAATCTTTAATAAATCTTCTATAGAACCCTGCATGTCCTAAAAAGCTTCTAATAGCCTTAACTAAACTAGGGGGAGGTGATTTTTCTATGGTTTCAACTTTTGCTTTATCTACCTCAATCCCTTTACTAGAAACCTTATGTCCTAACACAATCCCTTCTCTAACCATAAAGTGACATTTTTCCCAATTCAAAACAAGGTTTGTTTCCTCACATCTCATTAGAACTCATTTTAAATTTTTAAGGCGAAGATGGAAAGAATTATCGAATACTGAGAAATCATCCATAAATACCTCCATGATGTCTTTCACGAGTTCGTCAAAGATCGCCACCATGCAACGCTGAAAAGTAGCAGGAGCATTACATAATCTAAAAGGCATTCTACGATAAGCAAACGTACCGTATGGGCATGTAAATATTGTCTTCTCTTGGTCTTCAGGAGCTATGGGGATTTGGAAGTAGCCGGAGAGTCCGTCTAAGAAGCAGTAGTACATATGCCCCGATAGTCTTTCTAACATTGGATCTATGAAGGGTAGAGGGAAGTGATCTTTTCTGGTGGCATCGTTCAGCTTTCTATAGTCTATACAGACTCTCCAACCTGTGACCGTTCTTGTGGGGATTAACTCATTCCTTTCATTGGGCACTACCGTTATACCTCCTTTCTTTGGAACTACCTGCACAGGACTTACCCAGGTGCTGTCAGAAATAGGATAAATTATTCCTGCATCTAGAAGTTTAATTACCTCGGCTTTGACCACTTCTTTCATATTGGGGTTTAGCCGTCACTGGGGCTGCACATACAGCTTGTATTCTTCTTCCATTAAAATTTGTGGGTGCAGAATGATGGGCTTATTCCTTTAATGTTAGAAATTTTCCAAGCTATGGCCCTTTTATGTTCTCTTAGTACCTGTATCAACTCCTGTTTTTCTTTGGGTTTTAGTTCTGAAGAGATAATAACCAGAAGCGTAGAATTTTCCCCAAGGAATGCGTATTCCAAGTGTTTCGACAATTGTTTTAATTCTAGATTGGGTGGCTTATCAATGGAGGTTTTCTATTTTAATTCGTCATTGTCTTCAATGCTTTCTTCCTTCATTTGTCTAAATGAAGATGTATTCAAGTTCATCTCTTCGCCTTCATCTTTTTCCCCCTCTTCTTGAGTCAGGCACAGTTCCATCGTGTCGTCATGGATGATTTCCTGTAATGAATTTTGAATGATATGATCAGTAGTATCAACAAAATAACAGGAGTCATCTTGTTCTTTAGAATATCGCATGGCATCATAAATTTGACAAATAATTTCCTCATCCCCTATCCTTAATGCAAGTTTACCTTCCCCTACATCAATAACAGCCCTAGCAGTAGCTAGAAAAGGACGCCCTAAAATTAAGGGAACATTAATGTTTTCATCCATGTCTAACACAACAAAATCAACAAGGAAAATAAATTTATCAATTTTCACTAAGACATCTTCGATAACTCCTCTAGGATATTTAATGGATCTATTGGCTAACTGAATACTCATCCTAGTGGGTTTTAGTTCCCCAAGATCTAGTTGATTAAACATCCTGTAAGGCATTAAATTAATACTGGCACCTAGATCAGCTACTGCTTTCTTAATATTTAAGCTACCAATTAAACAAGGAATAGTAAAACTTCCTGGGTCTTTCAATTTGGCTGGTAACTTGTTTTGGAGGATGGCAGAGCATTCTTCATTAAGTTCCACTGTTGACACTTCTTCAAGCTTCCTTTTATTCGTCAAGAGTTCCTTTAAGAATTTTGCGTACTTTGGCATCTATGAAATAGCTTCCACAAAAGGTAAGTTAATATGTATTTGTTTAAAAAGTTCGAGAAACTTACCGTAATGGGCATCTAATCTTCCTTTCTTCATGTAACACCCCAAACCCGGTCAATACACCGCGACCGAATCTGGTATGTTACAGGGAGAATCGATTTTTGGCTAAAATAGGTTTCCGTTTAAAAGTTTGATAAAAACCCTTTGATAAATTTCGTACTTGCAGAAATCTTGGGCATGATTGTTTGAAAACTGATGTTTTGTTTGAAAACTCAGAAATTTCGAAAACTTAATCGGTTATGAAGTTAAGATAGGTTTATCTCACTTTAAAACCCCAAGTTGTTTAATATTGTTACTAGAACATTTTAACTTAGAAGAAAATCGAGTTTAAGTTAGAAAACATTTGAGCTCTCTTTATCCCAAATCATAGTGTGATACCCGATGGTATAATTTAAAACATATCGATTTGTAGTTTTGAAATCGTTGTCTTTCCAAGTTTTAGCAAATTTTAACCCAATTAATTTGTTAAGGCATATTAAAAATCTACTTTAAGCATAAACATAGAAAAACATAATTTTAAAGGCCATTTACAATCCAAAATAAAACCAAATAGTAATAAATAAGCTAATGTACCCAAATTTTATAAAGTCTGAGCAAATCCTTTTTTTTTTCATGGCATGAGCACCTCGAGTCCATCCCGGCTCCATGTCCGCGTCTAAGTGTCACCTGAACTGTCAAAGGAGTGGGTGAGTCGCAAGACTCAGTGCGTAAATCCCCCTCCCGATAATACAACATGCTAACACACATCATAACAAAGCAATACACTTAATGCACCCGTTCCTAACCATCCGTAACACCTTTTCTACCCTGTGTGGTACCAAACCACTGGTGGTGCCAAACCACTGGTGACCCATCCATAATGTGGTGCCAACCACTGGTGACCCGAAGTCACGAATAATCCAATGATGGGGCCAACCCATCGTGTGATACCAAATCACTAGCGACAATCCCATATCTCTCAAGTGGGGCCAACCCACGGTGGCGACAAACCACAGGGACGAGTCGCAATGAGGTGCCAAACCTCTGGTGTCCCAAAGACAGGAATGTGGTACCAAACCACTAGTGACCCAAAGTCACAATAATCGAGTGATGGGGCCAACCCATCGTGTGATACCAAATCACTGGCGTCAATCCCGTATAATCAACTGTGGGGCCAACCCACTGTGGTGCTAAGCCACTGGGACGAGACGCTGAGGTGCCAAACCTCTGGTGACCCAAAGTCACAAAAATCATCTGTGGTACCAAACCACTGGAGGTGCCAAACCTCTGGTGTCCCAAAGACACGGTGTCCCAAAGACACGGATATCATACTCCCCCTCGTCTCATATCACCCATACATGTCATACTAATGCATATCATGTAAATCATGCTAATATGCTTAATGTCACCTCTTATATCATATACGTCAGCAATCATGATGGCATATACCATTAATAGAACTAATAATAGAATGGACTTACCCGGATCCGTACACATACCCCATTTGGGTACCAATAATCCATCATACTGTTTGGTTTTAGCAAGGTAATCAGATTTATTAACGATATTACTAAGTAAGAAGTGTGTTAGTTTACACACCTGTTAAAACGCAGTCTTTAAAACCCAAAGAATCGATCTAAGTCCCCTTGATTATCCTGCTCCTATAATCGGCCAAATAGGGATTAGGCATCTACCATTCGGCCAAAGATCTTAAACCAAAGGAATCAATATTTGAACCTATACCTTTATACTTGATTTGGTTTCCTACCAAATCCCGAACCAAGCAGTGGTTCTTCTGATAATCGGCCAACCCCTAAAAAGAGAACAGTTAATCCACTTGAAGACTTGACTTATTGACATCTAAAAGAATGAACTAATAATAATACCAACCCTTACCACCACTTACCAATCAGTTAACAGAAACAGGAGACTCCTCTTGCTTGCTTCGAAAATCCAAAGGCCCTATAACGAAATGATTAAAACAAGATTAACTTCTTCCAACCGAACCCAACATCGGTTCTCAACCAAACCCAGAACGATACAACACAAGAGGGGAAGAATGGCCATTCGGCCTAGCACTTACCTAACTCCAATCGATTGAAGCAAGAACCCCTAACACTCTACTGATATTCGGTCAAGATGAACTACTAGGAGAAAAAAGAGATTCGGCCAATCTGAAAACAAATGAAAGAAAGGAAATTCGGCCACACAAGGGAGGGATTCGGCTAATAACTCAAAAGTAAAACAGAGGAAATATGGTTTAAGAGATGGAAAGAAATCGGCCAACAGTTGAAGAGAGGTTCGGCTCAGTGCTTCAAGAAAGAGGAAAGAAATTACGAGATGAAAAGAAAGTGAACAGAATGGAGGTGCTTTCGGTTTTGCAAGGAAAAGAAATGGAGAGAATGAATAGAGGTTTTGGTTTGGGAACAAGGTAAGTTTCGGCACTAGTGTTCCCAAGGAGAAGAAAAATGAATATATGAGAAAAAGAGAATACTAGTTTCGGCTTATGCAAGTGAAGAAGAAGAAAAGAAAATGCAAGAGTGCATTCGGCTAACAATGAAACACAAGGAAACAAGGTAACTTTCGGTAAGCTCAAGGGAGGTTTGGGTCTTTCAGTTTCAAAAGAAAATACAAGAAATGCTTACTTGAGAATTCGGCTACTATTGACAAAAAGAGAGAATTTGTTTGACACCAAAGTGACCGAGAAAAAAAACAAAAGAAATGCCAATTGAATTTTCGGCACTCCCCACTACCCTACTCACCAAACCGTCCACTCCCCCCATGAAGTCCCCAAGTTTCGGCCAACACCCCCATTAGCTCCCAACCATCCATTCAAACTAGTTTGAACTAGTCTTCCTCCTAAATTCACTCTCCACCCCTCCTTTGAATGATTTGACTTGGTCCATGGCAGAGTTTGAACTGCCAACAACTCCTCTCCTCCATGCCGTCAAAAAGGAAGCCAAAATGTGGGATTTTCCCAGCTTGAACACAGGACCTCTCCCTGCAATTGGCGTCACACACACAAGGCCTTAGTGGCGTCTAGTTTGCCACTCCACCAACTCCTTACTTGAGCTAATATTTACCAAATAAAAACCATAAGCCCCAGCTCCATCAACTCCCCTCACTTAAAGCTCAAAAACTAAAATTTTCCCACCTACTCTGGCTTACTCCTAGCCTACAACTAAGTCCCTAAAACATCAAGAATAACAATATTGCAACCCAAACACATGCAATTTAATGCAACAACAAAATAGCCCCTACCCCGGGATATTACAGTTCTACCCCCTTAAAATAATTTTGACCTCGAAATTACCTGATCAGAAGAGTTGCGGGTATTGCTGTCTCATCACATCCTCGGGTTCCCACGTAGCTTCCTCTACGCCATGATTCCGCCAAAGAACCTTTACCAAAGGCACAGACTTCCTAGCAGAACCTTCACATCCCGATCTAGAATCTGCACTGGTTCTTCCTCCAAGGTCAATTCTGGATTTAGCTCGATCTCTTCCACTGCTACCACATGCGATGGATCCGAACGATAACGCCTAAGCATCGAAACGTGAAATACGTCGTGAATCTGACTTAGCTCTGCAGGCAGCTCAAGTTGATACGCTACTGGTCTCACTAGTCTTAGTACCTTATACGGCCCAATAAACCTCGGACTTAGCTTGCCTTTCTTTCCGAACCTCAATACCTTCTTCCATGGCGAGACCTTCAGAAAAACTTGATCTCCCACAGCAAACTCTATATCTCTCCGCTTAAGGTCGGCATAAGACTTCTGCCGGTCCGAAGCTTCCTTCAACCGAGCCTGAATCAACTTAACCTTGTCTTCGGTCTCTGCAACTAACTCGGGTCCCAACAACTGATGTTCACCTAACTCCGTCCAACACGTAGGTGAGCGACACTTCCTACCATACAACGCCTCATATGGTGCCATCTTGATGCTCGCTTGGTAACTGTTGTTGTAGGCGAACTCAGCTAATGGTAGAAACTCCTCCCAACTGCCTCTGAAATCCAGAACACAACCTCTCAGCATATCCTCTAAGATCTGAATAACCCTTTCCGACTGCCCGTCGGACTGCGGGTGAAAAGCCGTGCTGAAATCCAAACGCGTACCCAAAGCCTGATGCAACGCTTTCCAGAAGCTTGACGTAAATCTGGGATCCCTATCCGAGATGATCGACACTGGCACACCGTGCAGCCTCACTATCTCTGACACATACAGCTTCGCTAACTTCTGGAGTGAGTAGTCAACCCTCACCGGAATAAAGTGAGCTAATTTAGTCAGTCGATCCACAATTACCCAAACTGAATCCTTCTTGCTTGGCGTAAGCGGTAATCCACTGACGAAATCCATGGTTATCCTTTCCCACTTCCACTGAGGAATCTTCATAGGCTGAAGCAAACCTGACGGCAACTGATGCTCAGCCTTGACCTGCTGACAAGTCAGACACTTCCCTACAAACTCTGTTACTTCCCTTTTCAGACCAGGCCACCAAAACTGCTCTCTAAGATCCCTATACATCTTACTACCTCCAGGATGCATAGCATATGGACTGCTATGTGCGTCCTGAAAAATCTTCTGTCTCAGCTCCACATCCTTGGGCATACAAGCTTTACCTTGAAAACACAGCACCTCATCACTAGACAAACTGTAACCTTCCAACCCACCATCCTGCACTTGCAACCTGTGCGCACTCAGAACCTCATCCTCTAACTGTTTCTCTCTGATCTGCTTAACCCAAGTAGGCTTAACCTGCAATTCCGCCAGAATACTTCCGTCGTCATACAGACTCAAATGGGCAAACATCGCTCTTAAATCCGAAACAACCTTACGGCTCAACGCGTCTGCCACCACGTTAGCCTTGCCCGGATGGTACTCGATCGAATAGTCGTAGTCCTTCAGCAACTCAACCCATCTGCGCTGCCTCAAATTCAAATCCTTCTGAGTTAAAAGGTACTTCAGACTCTTGTGATCCGTGTAGACTATCGATCTCTCTCCGTACAAGTAGTGCCTCCAAATCTTCAAAGCGAAGACTACAGCCGCTAGCTCTAAATCGTGTGTCGGATAGTTGACCTCGTGTGGCCTCAGCTGCCGAGATGCGTAAGCCACAACCTTACCTTCTTGCATCAGCACACAACCCAATCCCGTATGTGATGCATCGCAGTACACTGTGAATTCCTTACCAGCCTCAGGTTGAATTAAAACCGGAGCCTCAGTCAGAATCTTCTTAAGCTTGTCGAAACTCTCCTGTTGTTTCTCAGTCCAAACAAATGGAACCTCTTTCCTCAACAACTTGGTCATCGGCGCTGCGATCAACGAGAAACCTTCTACAAACCTTCGGTAGTATCCGGCCAAACCCAGAAAACTCCGAATCTCGGCCACTGACTTCGGCGGCTTCCAATCCAAAACTGCCTCAATCTTCCGAGGATCCACTCTAATTCCCTCAGTTGACACTACATGACCCAAGAAAGTCACTTCTCTAAGCCAGAACTCGCACTTACTGAACTTAGCATAGAGCTGCTTCTCCCTCAAAATCTGCAGTACCACATGCAAATGCGCATCATGCTCTTCTTCTGTCCTCGAGTATACCAGAATATCGTCTATGAAAACCACGACGAATTGATCCAGATACTGCTGAGACACCCTATTCATCATATCATGAATGCTGCCGGCGCGTTAGTCAACCCGAACGGCATTACCAGAAATTTGTAGTGCCCATACCGAGTCCGAAACGCTGTCTTGTGAATATCGGCCTCCTTTACCTTTAACGGATGATACCCAGACCTCAAGTCGATCTTCGAGAATACCGCAGCACCCTTCAGCTGATCAAACAAGTCATCTATCCGTGGTAACGAATACTTGTTTTTGATCGTCAGCATATTCAACTGGCGGTAATTTATGCACATCCGCATCGTACCATCTTTCTTCTTGACAAAGAGTACCGGCGCTCCCCATGGCGAAACACTTGGCCTGATAAAACCTCGGTCCAACAACTCCTTTGGCGCCATCCTATACGGAGCAATAGACACTGGTGCAGTTCCGGGTAACAGATCTATCCCGAACTCTACCTCGCGATCCGGCGGCAAACCCGGAAGCTCCTCAGGAAACACATCAGCAATTTCCTTAACTGTACGAACTTTCTCTACCGCAGACTCTTTAGCCTCCAAGGCATACACATGAACCACATACGCTTCACAGCCCTTTCTGACCATCTTCTCAGCCTTCAGAGCAGATACCACATTAGATAAGTAATCTCTCCTATCACCTATCATAGCCACTTCATTACCCTCAACCGTCTTGAGAACCATACGCTTAGCCGCGCAATCCAACCTTGCCTGGTACTTAACCAACCAGTCCATCCCAAGAATCAAATCGAACTCCCCAAATGGCAGTTCCATCAGATCAGCAGCAAACACTACCCCTTGGAGTTCTAGGGGTACATCTCTAAACAGCTTATCTACCACTACAGAGTGACCTAAAGGGCTAATTACAGTCATCTGCCTAGAAGATATCTCAGAGTCTAAATCCATGGTCTCTACTATACTACTAGCAACGTAAGAATGCGTCGAACCCACATCAATCAAAGCAGTAAAAGGAGAACCAAAGATCAAGAACGTACCGGTTATGACGTCCGGTGCGTCGCCCTCCTCTCGGCGTCTCGTTGCATACACTAACCCAGGCTGTCTGGCCTCAGAACTACCTGCACCTCTGCCTGGTGCTCCACGGCCCCGACCAGAACCGTTACCTGCTCTGCCATTACCACGACCTCTCTGTGGTGGCGGTCCATTATTCCTGAACTGAGCACGACCCTGACCATCTGACTGAAACCTAGCCAACTTACGCGGACAGTCCCTCACTCGATGATCCAAAGAACCACACTCAAAGCAACCTTTTCCACCGGTCCAGCAGCCTCCCCAATGAGATTTTCCACAATGGTTACACTGCGGCGGTCCCTGCCTAGCAGCAACAAACCTACCAGACTGATTCGGCCCACTCTGTCTAGACCTCTTCTGAGGATTACCTGACGACCCAGAAGATCCAAAGCTCCTCTTATGCCTGTTCCTGTCCATGCCCTGCCTTACTGACTCCTTGATACCCTCGGCTACCTTAGCCTTCTCAACTAGAACAGCAAACTCACGCTCCTGCTATGGAGCAATCAGCAATCTCAGTTCGTCTCTCAGGCCATCTTCAAAACGAACACACCTCTCGTGCTCTGTAGCCACAATGCCCCTAGCATACCGACTCAGCCTCAAGAACTCAGCCTCGTACTCTGACACAGATTTACTCCCCTGGACAAGCCTCAGAAATGCTTTTCGTTGCGCGTCAATGTAGCTAGCTCCAATGTACTTTTTCTGATAGGCAGCCCTAAAATAATCCCACGTAAGATCCTCTGCTGCCACACTGTCCCGAACCGTAAGCCACTACTGGTATGACTCATCCCGAAGAAGCGATACTATGCCCTTCAGCTTCTCCTCAGCAGTCAAGTCCAGATCATCCATGATCCGCTCTGTTGCCTCCAGCCAATACTCAGCCGTGCTGGGAGCAACACCAGAAACACCTCGAAAAACCTCAGCCCCGTTTGCCCGAAGTCGCTCAGGCACAGATTTCCGAACTCCTGCGCCTCCACCTACCCCAGCTACCCTTTCTAAAACTCGCAGCATCGCCTGTGACACTGCGTCGTCCCCACTCTGATCTTGAAACTCACCACCTCCAGCTGGTGGCGGTACCGATATCTCATTTTCTGACCCCAGACCAGATCCTACGGGTTCAGAAACCGTCATCCTACCACGACCTCGTCCACGACCACGTCCACCCCTAGCGCTCATGACTAAACTCTCTACGTATCTGACTTAGAAGTTTTATGAATCAGTATTTATTCCACTTGTTTTAAAGCAAAGTCTTATGAATAGTAAAGAAGCTTTGTTTTCGCGAGTTCACAGAATCCTATCAGTTTCAGTTCTAAAGTAATACACTATTGCTAATCATCCAATCACATTACATCCAGCAACTCACAAGCAATAGTAAGGGGTACTTACCTGGGCGAACTGGTGCCGGAGACTCGGTGCCATGCCTTTCAAAACCATGCTTTCAAAACAAAACTCTTAAAACAGACCTTTAAAACATTTTGGGCCCCAGGCCCACAGCCGAGCTTTTGAACTTGGCTCTGATACCACAATTGTAACACCCCAAACCCGGTCAATACACCACGACCGAATCCGGTATGTTACAGGGAGAATTGATTTTTGGCTAAAATAGGTTTCCGTTTAAAAGTTTGATAAAAACCCTTTGATAAATTTCGTACTTGCAGAAATCTTGGGCATGATTGTTTGAAAACTGATGTTTTGTTTGAAAACTCAGAAATTTCGAAAACTTAATCGGTTATGAAGTTAAGACAGGTTTATCTCACTTTAAAACCCCAAGTTGTTTAATATTATTACTAAAACATTTTAACTTAGAAGAAAATCGAGTTTAAGTTAGAAAACATTTGAGCTCTCTTTATCCCAAATCATAGTGTGATACCCGATGGTATAATTTAAAGCATATCACTTTGTAGTTTTGAAATCGTTGTCTTTCCAAGTTTTAGCAAATTTTAACCCAATTAATTTGTTAAGGCATATTAAAAATCTACTTTAAGCATAAACATAGAAAAACATAATTTTAAAGGCCATTTACAATCCAAAATAAAACCAAATAGTAATAAATAAGCTAACGTACCCAAATTTTATAAAGTCTGAGCAAATTCTTTTTTTTTTCATGGCATGAGCACCTCGAGTCCATCCCGGCTCCATGTCTGCGTCTAAGTGTCACCTGAAATGTCAAAGGAGTGGGTGAGTCGCAAGACTCAGTGCGTAAATCCCCCTTCCCATAATACAACATGCTAACACACATCATAACAAAGCAATACACTTAATGCACCCGTTCCTAACCATCCGTAACACCTTTTCTACCCCGTGTGGTACCAAACCACTGGTGGTGCCAAACCACTGGTGACCCAAAGTCACGATATCCATAATGTGGTGCCAACCACTGGTGACCCGAAGTCACGAATAATCCAATGATGGGGCCAACCCATCGTGTGATACCAAATCACTAGCGACAATCCCATATCTCTCAAGTGGGGCCAACCCACGGTGGCGTCAAACCACAGGGACAAGTCGCAATGAGGTGCCAAACCTCTGGTGTCCCAAAGACACGAATGTGGTACCAAACCACTGGTGACCCAAAGTCACAATAATCGAGTGATGGGGCCAACACATCGTGTGATACCAAATCACTGGCGTCAATCTCGTATAATCAACTGTGGGGCCAACCCACTGTGGTGCTAAGCCACTGGGACGAGACGCTGAGGTGCCAAACCTCTGGTGACCCAAAGTCATAAAAATCATCTGTGGTACCAAACCACTGGAGGTGCCAAACCTCTGGTGTCCCAAAGACACGGTGTCCCAAAGACACGGATATCATACTCCCCCTCCTCTCATATCACCCATACATGTCATACTAATGCATATCATGTAAATCATGCTAATATGCTTAATGTCACCTCTTATATCATATACGTCAGCAATCATGATGGCATATACCATTAATAGAACTCATAATAGAATGGACTTACCCGGATCCGTACACATACCCCATTTGGGTACCAATAATCCATCATACTGTTTGGTTTTAGCAAGGCAATCAGATTTATTAACGATATTACTAAGTAAGAAGTGTGTTAGTTTACACACCTGTTAAAACGCAGTCTTTAAAACCCAAAGAATCGATCTAAGTCCCCTTGATTATCCTGCTCCTATAATCGGCCAAATAGGGATTAGGCATCTACCATTCGGCCAAAGATCTTAAACCAAAGGAATCAATATTTGAACCTATACCTTTATACTTGATTTGGTTTCCTAACAAATCCCGAACCAAGCAGTGGTTCTTCTGATAATCGGCCAACCCCTAAAAAGAGAACAGTTAATCCACTTGAAGACTTGACTTATTGACATCTAAAAGAATGAACTAATAATACCAACCCTTACCACCACCTACCAATCAGTTAACAGAAACAGGAGACTCCTCTTGCTTGCTTCGAAAATCCAAAGGCCCTATAACGAAATGATTAAAACAAGATTAACTTCTTCCAACCGAACCCAACATCGGTTCTCAACCAAACCCAGAACGATACAACACAATAGGGGAAGAATGGCCATTCGGCCTAGCACTTACCTAACTCCAATCGATTGAAGCAAGAACCCCCAACACTCTACTGATATTCGGTCAAGATGAACTACTAGGAGAAAAAAGAGATTCGGCCAATCTGAAAACAAATGAAAGAAAGGAAATTCGGCCACACAAGGGAGGGATTCGGCTAATAACTCAAAAGTAAAACAGAGGAAATATGGTTTAAGAGATGGAAAGAAATCGGCCAACAGTTGAAGAGAGGTTCGGCTCAGTGCTTCAAGAAAGAGGAAAGAAATTACGAGATGAAAAGAAAGTGAACAGAATGGAGGTGCTTTCGGTTTTGCAAGGAAAAGAAATGGAAAGAATGAATAGAGATTTTGGTTTGGGAACAAGGTAAGTTTCGGCACTAGTGTTCCAAAGGAGAAGAAAAATGAATATATGAGAAAAAGAGAATACTAGTTTCGGCTTATGCAAGTGAAGAAGAAGAAAAGAAAATGCAAGAGTGCATTCGGCTAACAATGAAACACAAGGAAACAAGGTAACTTTCGGCAAGCTCAAGGGAGGTTTGGGTCTTTCGGTTTCAAAAGAAAATACAAGAAATGCTTACTTGAGAATTCGGCTACTATTGACAAAAAGAGAGAATTTGTTTGACACCAAAGTGACCGAGAAAAAAAACAAAAGAAATGCCAATTGAATTTTCGGCACTCCCCACTCCCCTACTCACCAAACCGTCCACTCCCCCCATGAAGTCCCCAAGTTTCGGCCAACACCCCCATTAGCTCCCAACAATCCATTCAAACTAGTTTGAACTAGTCTTCCTCCTAAATTCACTCTCTACCCCTCCTTTGAATGATTTGACTTGGTCCATGGCAGAGTTTGAACTGCCAACAACTCCTCTCCTCCATGCCGTCAAAAAGGAAGCCAAAATGTGGGATTTTCGCAGCTTGAACACAGGACCTCTCCCTGCAATTGGCGTCACACACACAAGGCCTTAGTGGCGTCTAGTTTGCCACTTCACCAACTCCTTACTTGAGCTAATATTTACCAAATAAAAACCATAAGCCCCAGCTCCATCAACTCCCCTCACTTAAAGCTCAAAAACTAAAATTTTCCCACCTACTCAGGCTTACTCCTAGCCTACAACTAAGTCCCTAAAACATCAAGAATAACAATATTGCAACCCAAACACATGCAATTTAATGCAACAACAAAATAGCCCCTAACCCGGGATATTACACTTCAACTTTGTTAGATATGGGATTGGTGGTTTACTTTCTTTGCGTATTGGATTTACGTCCTCCACCCCCTCATCTTTTGTTTTGTTATCTTCGTGTGGTCTCTTTGGTTCGACTAATTCTTTTCCACTCCTTAGTGTAACTGCTTTTACCTGTTCTGTTCCTTTAGAAAGAGTCTCTACCAGTATTTCGCAAATCATCTTAGTAAGTAGTCCAACCGACTTAGAGAGCTCCCCGAATGACTCAGTAAGTTTTTAAACTGATGCTTGTTGATCTTTAAGTGTTCTCTTAGTATCTTGGAAACAGTTTTCTGTGTCTACCATGAACTTTGTCAGCATCTCTTCGAGGTTTGGCTTCTTTTCTTGCGGATAAGGATGATTTTGGAAATTTTGAGGAGGCTGCTGCCTTAGATTTTTTTGATCTCCCCACGAAACATTTTGGTGGTTCCTCCAACCTGGATTGTAAGTATTACTATAGGGATTATTATTAGATTTGAAATTATTACCTATGTAATTCATCTGCTCGCTCTCTGCTTCCGGTTGGTAGGGTGGGTACTCAGGATTCGCCACAGTTCCACTTGCATCGCACTGCATGACTGGATGTGCCTGCGAAGAACACAAACTATCAATATTCTTATTCATTATCTCTACCTGTGTTGATAGTATGGTTATCGCATCGAGGTTGTAAACTCCAGCTGATTTTGTCGGTTTCATCCTTGTAACCTGCCACTGATAATTATTCAGTGACATCTCTTCAATGAACTCGTAGGCTGCTTCAGGAGTTCTATTGTTCAGAGTTCCACCGGCTGCTGAATCGATTAGTTGTCTCGTTGAGGGGTTTACACCGTTATAGAATGTTTGGACTTGTAGCCACAAGGGTAGACCGTGGTGTGGACACCTTTTTAAGAGAACCTTGTATCTCTCCTATGCGTTGTATAATGTCTCTAAATCCATCTGCACAAAAGAAGAGATATCATTCTGTAATTTGGCCGTTTTGGCCAGTGGGAAATATTTCAATAACAACTTTTCGGTCATCTGTTCCCGTGTAGTGATTGATCCTCGTGGTAACGAATTTAACCACTGTTTGGCTTTATTCCTTAATAAAAAAGGGAATAACTGAAGACGCATGGCATCATCAGAAACGCCAATTATTTTGAAGGTATCATAGAACTCTAAAAAATTAGCTGTATGCGTGTTTGGATCTTCGTCCTGCAAACCATCAAATTGAACAAATTGTTGAATCATTTGTATTGTGTTGGGCTCTAATTCAAAATTGTTTGCAGCTATAGCAGGCCTAACAATAATTGATTCTGCTCCTGTTAAATGCGGATTAGCATAATGAAACATAGTTCGTGGAGCATTGTTTTCCCCCACAACCCCCACATCATGTGGTTGCGGGTTATTCTTGTCCATCCCTTCAGTAGGATTGGATCTGTCTTCTTGGTCTTCCTCTGTGTAATTTAGGGCTCGCCTGATTTCTCTGCGGGTCCTACAAATGATAGCTTCAATTTCACTATCGTATACCAAAGGTCCTCTCGGGTTCCTTCTAGTCATAAACTAGAGGTACCTGCTAGGAAAAGAAAGAAAGAAAATTTAGCAAAAATTTAAATTTAACCTAAAAAATAAAATTGCGAATAATAAAAAATAATGGCTAAAGTAATAAAAATAGAGCTTTCTTAATATTTTAGTTCCCCGGAAACGGCGCCAAAAACTTGATCGCTAAAATCAGAGCTTTAAAATTTATAAAACGAATGATCAAACCTGGAAACTAACTGTAACACCCCTAACCCATATCCGTTGCCGGATTAGGGTTACGGGTATTACCGGAAGTCAAAACTTTTATTAATGAAAAGCATCTTAAATAAATATCTTATTCCAACCATTCAATTATAAGCAGACAATTCACATGTATATAAAATATAAATATAATTAAATAATGCTATACCTATAAGCAAACAGTATCTAACGCATGAAACATACTAGTACTAAATATATATAAATAAAAATTAAGTCATAACCAGCACAAGTATAATTTAAACATGCATATTACATTTTTAATATAACTACATGTTAATGCAATTCCCATATTTACCAAATCACTTATAAGGGCCGAATATGCCAGCATACACATTATTAGCATATGGCCAAGACTACTCATTCAATATAAATTGTATGAATGCATATATATATATATATATATATATATACATAATCACCATTCCACATTTTCCATCCGAATTTAAGGGACATATAACATAACACCCATAGTCAATCCATATCATTTATATAACATGACCGATTACCTACATAATTCATCAACTCATTATCCTAGTTCAAAACGCCATTAGTTGCAAGACCAAATTAAACCTATCATCAGCATATTTACCTTAGACGAATATAACCTAGTCAAGATTTCATATAACTAATACATTCATGACATGAACATAACCATCACTTGTTCATTTCAACCATTCACCTAATTTCCACACATCAAAAGATATAAACCATATTCACATGGCCAAAATATATATATACATGAACAAGGTGCATAACTCAAACATAACCCTTGTCAATTTCCTATACATGCCTTTATCTTGTGGATTAAAATAAAAGAGTACCAAAAAGATGATAGTGTGGCTGACTTCAATAGTGATCCTTCGAGCCCACAGCAGAACCAAAATCTATAAAATGAGCAACAAAAACGCACAAAGTAAGCTCACTAGCTTAGTAAGTCTCAAGCCATGATAAATGTAATAAACATACATGTAACATTTAACTTATAAGCTTATAATATTAAGTATAATTTCAATATGATAAAATACACATAGCCGAATACCAAGCACACACTTAATTTATATGTCATGGATTCATGTAATATCATATGCATCGCATTTTTTTTTTCAATTCACATGAACCAACCTTAGGCATTGTTCTTCGAAATTTACTTATACGCATATGTTAAACAATTTCAACTATTTCATCATTGACCTTTCCATTTGTATCCGAGACTACCCAATTAGTACATTTAAGCTCACATTCAATCATATTATACTCATGCACATCAATCTTAAGCTCAATTGTATATAACACTGTTCTTGTAGTATTATCTCGACTCAAGTAATATTAAACATAACATACCTTACCTGTTTACCTGAGCCTTTAACTAGATACATTAACTATGTTTTGCCTCAAATGATTTCGGTTTCTCCTTTTTAAAACACATCACCGGCATCAAGCCTGCTAGGCATCAAAGCGCGATAAGTAACACCGGCACAAGGCCTGCTAGGCTCAGAGCCCGAAATAAGTCACCGGCACTAGGCCTGCTAGGCTTAAAGCCCAAAATAAGTCACTGGCACTAGGCCTGCTAGGCTTAAAGCCCGAGATATCAACATTTTCAGCATTTCAGTGAACATTTCAATAATACCATAACCACTTATATCACTTAAATTTCATAATTCTATCACATTTTAAATTCAACTAAGCTTATTCACCTTTCACAAATAAAATCATTATATCATTGTATAACCCGCTTACCATATCGATTATACACATTCACATTGTATTAACAAAACATATCCAATTTAATGTAATATCTTTACATTCGGCTATCACATAAAAATATACCCAAATTTATCAAACATTGTCATTAAATACATTCATAATGCATTCTTTAATATAATCCAGCTTAAAGACTTACCTCGACTGTCGACGGACCGCGTAGACCGGCTATTCAATAACCTTCGTCTTTCCCCGATCCAAATCCGTTTTTCTTTGTTCTTGATCTAAACACATTAAAATTTAGCTCATTCAAATACATTTCATTTCAATTTAGTCCCAAATCACATAAATGGGCAAATTACCCTTTTACCCCTAGGGTTTCACATTTTTACACTTCAGTCCCAATTGTACAAAACACAAAATACACACAATTTGCACATAATTCTTTAGGGACGAATACTCCTAGGGACTATACAAGTCCATATTTTTCATTTATTTAGCAAATAGATCCCTCTAGAATTTTATTTTTGAAAATTAGCCCTAATTGTTCAATTTCACCAAAACTTTCAATACAAAACATGCTAATCTTTTTCATATCTATAATTTAAAATCATCAAACACAAAAAATCATATGAACACTACAATGGCCGAATATCAAGCATGCTTATTTTCAAAAAATATAACATGGGTTAGCTGCGGTTCGAAACAACGATCTCAAAAACGTAAATATTAACAAAAATTGAATTCAAGCTAACCTTGAAATCAAGCTTCTAATTGCCGAAAATCAAAGAACATAACCCCTTCCTTTTTCTCAACATTCGGCCAAGAAAGAGAGAAGATGATAATGGCCATTCCATTATGTTTTATTTAACATATATTATAAAATTAATCATTTACTATTTTAACCTTTATTAATGTTTTAATAATAACATAATATCATGGACAAGTTTGTCATATACCGTCCACTTACTCCTAAAATGGGCTATTTGACCTTTTAATACCCCAAATTAAAAAGCCATAATCAATTAGGCACTTTTCACTATAGTTAACAACTTTTACACTTTACGCGATTAAGTCCTTTTTCTAAATTAAGCACATAAACGATTAAATTTTCATACGAAACTTTCACACACATCAATTCACATATAATAGACTCAAAATATAATATTAAAATATTTCTCGGACTCAATTCGTGGTCCCGAAACCACCGTTCTGATTAGGGTCAAAATCAGTCTGTTACAACTCTTCCGCCCTTAAGGATTTTCGTCCCCGAAAATCTTATCGTTAAACAAATTCGGATATTGCTGCCTCATTGAATCCTCAGGCTCCCACGTAGCCTCTTCAACTCCGTGTCTATTCCATAATACTTTTATTAATGGAATCCTCTTATTTCTCAACTCTTTCATTTCCCGAGCTAAGATACGGATCGGTTCTTCATCATATGTCAAATCGGATCGGATTTCAATCTCTAACGTTGTGATCACATGAGACGGATCTGATCTGTACTTACGAAGCATCGAAACGTGAAATACGTCATGTATCTTTTCTAACTCAGAGGGCAAATTCAATCTATAAGCAACAGGCCCAATACGTTCAGTGATTTCATAAGGTTCGATGAATCTCGGACTAAGCTTGCCTTTCTGACCAAATCGGAGTACTTTTTTCCACGGAGAAACTTTCAAGAATACTCGATCTCCGACTTGAAATTCAACATCTTTACATTTTAAATCAGCATAAGACTTTTGTCGGTCTGAGGCAGCTTTCAAAGTATCTCTGATCACAGCCACTTTTTGTTCAGTTTCTTTGATCAAATCAACCCCGTGTATTTTGTTTTCACTGAGCTCAGTCCAATACAACGGTGTTCGACATTTACGACCGTACAAAGCTTCATAAGGCGCCATTTTGATACTAGATTGAAAGCTATTATTGTAAGCAAATTCAGTCAAAGGTAGGTATCGTTTCCACGTACCTTCAAACTCGAGAACACAACATCTCAACATGTCCTCAAGTATCTGAATAGTTCGCTCAGACTGACCGTCTATCTGCGGATGGAAGGCTGTACTAAAATGAAGTTTAGTACCTAAAGCATCTTGCAACTTCTTCCAAAATCGCGATGTGAATCTCGGGTCTCTGTCTGAAACAATGGAACTCGGTACACCATGCAATCTCACAATCTATGATACGTACAATTCAACCAGTTTATCAAGTGAATAGTCTGTACGAACTGGCACAAAATGAGCTGATTTAGTCAGTCTATCAACTATAACCCAGACGGCATCTTTCTTACTCGGTGTCATAGGGAGACCGGATACAAAATCCATTGTAATTCTATCCCATTTCCATTCAGGTATCATGATTTGCTGAAGTAGTTCAGATGGCACTTGATGCTCAGCTTTTACTTGCTGACAAACTAAACATTTCGAAACAAATTCAGATATATCCCGTTTCATGCCCGGCCACCAATAGAACTGTTTCAAATCATTATACATCTTTGTGCTACCCGGATGTATCGACATTTGACTATTATGAGCTTCATCCAATACCATCTGAATCAAGTCAGCATTTCTCGGTACACACAATCAGCCTTTATAGTTCAAACAGTCATTTTTATCAATTCGAAATTCTGAATCCGTATCATTTTCACACTGTGCTCGTCTAGAAGTCATATCTTTGTCAACTTTCTGTGCATCACTAATTTGCTAAATAAACGACGGTCTAGCCTTTATCTCAGCTATGATTGAACCATCACCAGCCATAACTATATGTGCGTTCAACACACAAAGAGCAAACAATGATTTTCTACTTAGTGCATCTGCAACAACGTTAGCTTTTCCCGGATGATAGTCAATTACCAATTCGTAATCTTTTAGCAATTCCAACCATCTGCGCTGTCTTAAGTTCAGGTCTTTCTGAGTCATCAAGTACTTCAAAATTTTGTGATCCGAGTAAACGTGACATTTCTCGTCGAATAAGTAATGACGCAAAATCTTCAGTGCGAACACAATGGTTGCAAGCTCTAAATCATGCGTCGGGTAATTTCTTTCATGCGGCTTCAATTGTCTCGAAGCGTGGGCTACTACTTTGCCTTCCTGCATCAATACGCAGCCCAAACCACTTAAGGAAGCATCAGAATACACAACAAATTCTTTACCCGATTCAGGCTGAGCTAACATTGGAGCTTCCGTCAAAAGGGCTTTCAACTGATCGAAACTTTTCTAATAATTTTTCGACCACTCGAACTTGACATCTTTCTATAATAGCTTTGTCAAAGGTGTAGCTATCACAGAAAAACCTTTCACAAACCGTCTGTTGTAGCCCGCAAGTCCCAGAAAACTTCGAATCTCAGAAACATTTTTCGGTGGCTTCCAATCAAGTATAGCTGAGATTTTGTTCGGATCAACTCGAATACCTGATGCTGAAACCACATGTACCAAAAAGCTGACCTCTTTCATCCAGAATTCACACTTACTAAACTTCGCATACAACTGCTGATTTCGCAAAGTTTGTAGCACTAATCTCAAATGCTCGGCATGCTCGATTTCACCTTTTGAGTAGATCAGTATATCATCAATAAACACTACTACAAACCGATCCAAAAACTGTCTGAAAACTCAATTCACCAAATCCATAAAAACAGCAGGTGCATTAGTAATCCCAAAAGGCATAACCAAAAACTCAAAATGTCCGTACCTCGTTCGGAATGCAGTCTGAGGCACATCAGAATCTCTAACTCGCAGTTGATAATAACCCGATCTCAGATCAATCTTTGAAAACACTGAAGCCCCTTTCAACTGATCAAACAAGTCATCAATCCAAGGTAACGGGTATTTATTCTTTATTGTCACTTTATTTAACTGGCGATAATCAATACACATTCGCATAGTCCCATCTTTCTTTTTCACAAATAAAATTGGTGCACCCCAAGGAGAGAAACTCGGTCGTGCAAAGCCCCTATCTGTCAACCCTTGCAACTGTGCTTTTAACTCTTTCAACTCGGTAGGTGCCATCCGATACAGAGCTATCGAAATCGGAGTCGTCCCCAGTACTAATTCAATACCAAACTCAATCTCTCGTACTGGTGGTAAACCCGGTAATTCTTCAGGAAACACATCTGGGTATTCACACACAACCGATACAGATTCAATTTGTTTTTCAGACACTTTATTATCCAATACATAGGCCAAATAAGCTTCACACCCTTTTCTCACATATTTTTCGGGCTAACATCAAGGATATTACTGTAGGCAACCCATCCAAATTATTGGATTCAACCCGGATGATCTCACCGTTTTGGCATCTCAAATCAATGATCTTTCTTTTACAATTCACCACTGCATCATACAAAGTTAGCCAATCCATTCCCAGAATTATATCAAACTCGTCGAAGGGTAACAACATTAACTCAGCTGGGAAACAAGAATCTCGAATCATCAACGGGCAACTTTTACACACTTTATCAACAAGTACACAACGACCCAAAGGGTTGGACACACGGATCACAAACTCAGTAGACTCAACAGGTAGAGTCTTACTGGATACTGAAGTTTCACACACATATGAATGAGTTGAACCAGGACCAATCAATGCAATCACAGTAGTATCATAAAGTGTGAAAGTACCAGTAATAACATCTGGGGACGAAGCATCCTCTCTAGCTCGTACAGCATAAGCTCTAGCTGGTGCTCTAGCCTCGGATCGAACTGTAGTGTTCTTCGTTCCTCTCTGACTACCACCTACATTGCCTGAATGTCTGGGTGGTCTGCCTCGCGCTGACGAGTTGCTCGACTTAATGTTTTGAACTGTATTCTGCTCAACTAACATCGGACATTCCCTAATAAAATGATCTGACGATCCACATTTAAAGCAAGACCGATCATGGAATCTACAACGCCCGGAATGCCATTTCCCACAGTGCTTGCATTCAACTCGATTCTGTGGAGCGTTACCAACACTGGCCATCGAGGTAGCTCGGGAGCCCACTGGAGGTCGATCACGTCTATGTAACACCCCAAACCCGGTCAATACGCCACGACCGAATCTGGCATGCCACAGAGGAAAACGTTTTGAAGAGAATTGTGTTACCGATTAAATTATAGTGAAAATCTCTTTGTTGCTCTATGTTTGAAGAAATCAGGTGTATAATAAGTTAAAAACTGATAATTTACTTTGAAATTCCATAAATAAAACTTTAGAACTTAGTTGTCAATCCATAGGTTAGAAAACATTTATGCCATTTTAAGAAAAACCCGAATTATTACTTTGAAAACCGTTTGCATTTTAGTGTTGAAACTTCAATTTGGAAATCATTTAAGTTGTCGAAAACACATAAGTTGTAATTTTTACTATCAAACGATTTACATTACCCGATGGTAAGATTTTGAAAACTGTTGCGTTTTTATAGTTTAGAAAACTTTGGGCTCAATTATTAAATCAACCATAATATTTATTTAGCCATGTTTAAAACAAGTCCAAAGCATAAAAATAATCCAAAAACATAATTAAAGAGGCCTTATTACAAATTCAAATAAAAAATGAAAACCAAATTAAAATAAAATAAAGTACCCAATTGAAATTCATGTAAAACCGAATTTTATTGCATGGCCTCCTTGAGTTCATCCGGCTCCTCATCCGCGATCTATGAATCACCTGAAAAGATAAAGGAGAAGGTGAGTCACCAAGACTCAGTGCATAAATCCTTCCCCCGATTAATGCAACATTCTTACACAATTCATAACCAAGCAATACATATATAATGCACCCAACCTAGCCATCCATAACTCCTTTTCTACCCCGTGTGGTACCAAACCATTGGTGGTGCCAAACCACTGGTGACCCAAAGTCACGATATCCAATAATGTGGTGCCAAACCACTGGTGACCCAAAGTCACGATATCCAATAATGTGGTGCCAAACCACTGGTGACCCAAAGTCACGAATAATCAAGTTGTGGGGCCAACCCACGTGTGATACCAAATCACTGGCGACGATCCCGTAATATCAAATGTGGGGCCAACCCACTGTGGTACTAAGCCACTGGGACGAGTCGCTATGAGGTGCCAAACCTCTGGTGTCCCAAAGACACGAAATATCAACGATCCAAGTGTGGGGCCAACCCACGTATGATACCAAATCACTGGCGACGATCCCGATATATCAACTGTGGGGCCAACCCACTGTGGTGCTAAGCCACTGGGACAAGTCGCTATGAGGTGCCAAACCTCTGGTGTCCCAAAGACACGGATATCAAATCCTTCCCCCTCCTCTCATATCACCCATAACCATGCAATTATTATGCAAGTCATGCCATCATGCTCTAATATGAACATATAACAAATATATCGTAGATCATGATATTAAACAACATATATCAACATCATATCGAAACGGACTTACCCGAATCCTTGCTCATAACCATCAAAGTATCATATCAAGATCTCACAGTTTTCGGCTTTAATAACATGATTAGTATATTTATGTATATATATTACCGAGTTATAAAGTGTGTAAGATACACACCTGTCACTAACGCAAGCACTAAATCTCGAAGACCCGATCTACAACACTCGATCTCCTTGTCCTACATTCGGCCAAACCACAAAACTATAAACAACGCCATTCGGCCACACCAACACATCCCGAAGGGTTATCGTACGAAATACTAAATCTTACCTATTAACTTACCCAAAACGATTGTCAGAGAATTAAGACTTGAGTCGATTACTTCCAAAATCCCGAGGAGTCCCCTTCCAAAACCGATTGAAGAAAACCAAATGAAGACCTACCCTTGTTGATATTCGGCCAAGACAAATCAAAAAGAGAATGGGAAGTTTCGGCAATATGGTTAAATGGTGAAGGGAATTTCAATATGATAAAATACACATAGCCGAATACCAAGCACACACTTAATTTATATGTCATGGATTCATGTAATATCATATGCATCGCATTTTTTTTTTCAATTCACATGAACCAACCTTAGGCATTGTTCTTCGATATTTACTTATACGCATATGTTAAACAATTTCAACTATTTCATCATTGACCTTTCCATTTGTATCCAAGACTACCCAATTAGTACATTTAAGCTCACAGTCAATCATATTATACTCATGCACATCAATCTTAAGCTCAATTGTACATAACACTGTTCTTGTAGTATTATCTCGACTCAAGTAATATTAAACATAACATACCTTACCTGTTTACCTGAGCCTTTAACTAGATACATTAACTATGTTTTGCCTCGAATGATTTCGGTTTCTCCTTTTTAAAACACATCACCGGCATCAAGCCTGCTAGGCATCAAAGCCCGATAAGTAACACCGGCATAAGGCCTGCTAGGCTCAGAGCCCGAAATAAGTCACCGGCACTAGGCCTGCTAGGCTTAAAGCCCGAGATATCAACATTTTTAGCATTTCAATGAACATTTCAATAATACCATAACCACTTATATCACTTAAATTTCATAATTCTATCACATTTTAAATTCAACTAAGCTTATTCACCTTTCACAAATAAAATCATTATATCATTGTATAACCCGCTTATCATATCGATTATACATATTCACATTGTATTAACAAAACATATCCAATTTAATGTAATATCTTTACATTCGGCTATCACATAAAAATATACCCAAATTTATCAAACATTGTCATTCAATACATTCATAAGGCATTCTTTAATATAATCCAGCTTAAAGACTTACCTCGACTATCGACGGACCGCGTAGACCGGCTATTCAATAACCTTCGTCTTTCCCCGATCCAAATCCGTTTTTCTTTGTTCTTGGTCTAAAAACATTAAAATTTAGCTCATTCAAATACATTTCATTTCAATTTAGTCCCAAATCAGATAAATGGGCAAATTACCCTTTTACCCTTAGGGTTTCACATTTTTACACTTTAGTCCCAATTGCAAAAAACACAAAATACACACAATTGGCCCATAATTCTTTAGGACCGAATAATCCTAGGGACTATACAAGTCCATATTTTTCATTTATTTAGCAAATAGATCCCTCTAGAATTTTATTTTTGCAAATTAGCCCTATTTGTTCAATTTCACCAAAACTTTCAATACAAAACATGCTAATCTTTTTCATATCTATAATTTAAAATCATCAAACACCAAAAATCATATAAACACTACAATGGCCGAATATCAAGCATGCTTATTTTCAAAAATTATAACATGGGTTAGCTACGGTTCGAAGCAACGATCTCAAAAAGGTAAAAATTAACAAAAACCGAATTCAAACTAACCTTGAAATCAAGCTTCTAATTGCCGAAAATCAAAGAACATAACCCCTTCCTCTTTCTCAACATTCGGCCAAGCAAGAGAGAAGATGATAATGGCCATTCCATTATGTTTTATTTAACATATATTATAAAATTAATCATTTACTATTTTAACCTTTATTAATGTTTTAATAATAACATAATATCATGGACAAGTTTGTCATATACCGTCCACTTACTCCTAAAATGGGCTATTTGCCCTTTTAATACCCCAAATTAAAAAGCCATAATCAATTAGGCACTTTTCACTATAGTTGGCAACTTTTACACTTTACGGTATTAAGTCCTTTTTCTAAATTAAGCACATAAACGATTAAATTTTCATACGAAACTTTCACACACATCAATTCACATATAATAGACTCAAAATATAATATTAAAATATTTCTCAGACTCGGATTCGTGGTCCCGAGACCACCGTTCCGATTAGGATCAAAATCAGTCTGTTACACTAAATCTGACAACGATTAAAGGCAAGTGTGCCTATCGAACAGTAGTATAACTTAGGCAAGACTGGATTGTCGAACCCAAAGGAACTAAAACTACTAATACTAACCCAGAGGAACTAAAACTACTAATACTAACTTTCTTATTATTATTTAGCCTAAAATAAAGTGAAGTTGCTTTAATCTAAATTAACGACTACTAAGCTAAAGACCCAAAGACAAAAAGAATGAATTAGAAAATAACTAAAAGAAAAACTCAGTTGATCACGACGATACCCTCAAGAAGAATCCACCTAGACTTCACTTGTAATCTAACACTAAACTATACGATTTATTCACTTAGTTTGATCCGTAAGACTCCCTAACGTATATTAAACCCTCTCTCGAGGTGAATAACGTCTAACCCTAGGTTAATTAGTGGAACTCTTGTTCTCTTATAATAACCCCCTAGAATAGCAGTAAATCGATCTATGGACTCCCATATTAGGTTTCACCCTAATCCGGTAAAATCTCGTCACCCTATCTCTAGGCGTGCGATCAACTCCGCTTAATTATGCTAGATCTACTCTTAGGCAGGGTCTATTCCACCTCCCCCTAAGCACATTAAACTTGAATCAATATCCGTGAAATATTAACTCAAGAATTAAGCACACATAATTAAGAACAAACTAAGTATTTATCATATAATTCAGAAAACGATAACAAGATTCATCTAGGTTTCATCCCCTTCAGGTATCTGAAGGGTTTAGTTTATAACAAATAAAGAAAACATCTCAAGAGAAAAGATAAAACAAAACATAAGAAATCCCTAAAACTCCCTGAAGAAATTGAAGGAGAGATATGCCGTCTTGAGTAGAATTCTGGCTTCTTAGGATGGATCAACTGGCTAACTTTGAGTGATTACCACAACTCTTACCTTTTCAGCTTGGCTCCTTGGCCTAGCTAACCGCCTCTTCAAAGGTGGTACTTAGGGGTTATTTCTAGGCTCTTGGAATGCGTTTCTTTCTCCCTAAGTATCCTTTTCCGACTAAAATTGTCTAAAGCCACGACAGGGGCACGGCCATGTCACACGCCCGTGTAACTCGTCTTCAAGCCGTGTTCAGATTTCTAAGTTGAGGCACGGCTGTGTAGATCGGGGTTGAGGCCGTGTTCTAGATGCTCGTCAAGGCACGACCGTGTGGACTTTGGGCCAGGCCGTGTCGATTTCGTGATATGGCCCATTTACTCCGTTTTGGGCCCGTTTTATGTTCTTTTCATCCTCGGGTGCTATCCCGGGTATAAGACATGAAAAGAAAGGATTAAGAGCACCTTTTTACATAAATTGAGGAATAAATCATCCAAAAACAAGCTAAATGTGGGATTAAAATATGTTATAATTATGGTTTATCAAAAATCCTAAGGGAGAGAGAATTGTAAGAGTCCGGTTTATAACCTAGTTAGAACAGTGGTTTCGGGACCACAAATCCGAGTTCGTATAATAATTTTAATATTATTTTCTGTGTCATTGATATGTGACTAAGCATGTGTTAAATTTTCGTAAGCTAATTTGTCCGTCTGTGTGTTTAATTTGACAAAAGGATGAAATTGCATTGAATGTGAAAGTTGCTTGCTATTCATTAAAGTATCAAAGTGTTGTGGCTTTAAATGGCAATATAGCCATTATTATGGTAAGTGGGCGGCAAAGGTCATAAATGACCTTGTAACTATGTATAATATATGTATTATTATGAAAGGTTATAATGGTAACTTAGTTTATATCATAAAAATTAATAATCAAAAGCTTAAAATAAGCTTACATTTTATGTTCTTCCACCAAATGCATGAAAGAAAAGAAATGAGAATGGCTTTTCACATTCGGCTAGATTGAGGCACAAATTCAAGATCAAGAACCGAGGAAAACGGACTTAGATCGCGTGAAAGCGAAAGTGAACGAGTAGCCTTTTTCATTCTGATAAACTAAATTCGGGGTAAGTCACTATGCAAATAAACGTATATGTATGTAATTGTAATTGTTCATATGACTAATGTTGATAATGAATGCTAATGAGAGGTTGTGCATATGAATTACGAGATAAGGTCGATATAGCGACAATGTCTGAGAAGTCCCGTATGAACATAGGAATAGATAGGATTAGCTATGTCATGACATAGGTATCTGTTCTGTTTTATCATGTAAGACCACGTCTAGGACGTTGGTGTTGATTTGAGATTTTGTGTAAGACCTCGTCTGGGACGTAGGCATCGATATGAGCTTTACGTGTAAGACCACGTCTGGGACGTTGGCATCGATATGAGCTTTACGTGTAAGACCATGTCTGGGACATCAACATCATATTGATTCGTGTAAGACCCTGTCTGGGACAGTGGCACCGATATCTGAGTGCATGTAAGACCTCGTCGGGACGTTGGCATTGTACGACTATTCTGAGCTTTCTGAGTATCCTACTAGATTCCTATTGGTTCAACAGGCGAGTCTGTGTTACGAATTACAAATCTGAGCTATGAACAATTATGTGATTGTGAATTCGTTTCAGGTACGCTGATTATACACTAATTGTGTATACAAGGTAAGCATCTATGTGGTCTTACTATTATGTTATGTATATGGAATTGATGATATGATATGTAAAGTTTTGGCTAGATGAGTTATGTGCTTATATGATTCTTGAATTGTGGAAGTGGCAAATGTGGTCAATAGCATATGAATCGAAACATATATGTGACAGTTTGCTAAGTGTTTGATATGTGCCAAAGTATTTATTTGCAACTATGCCTTTCATGCCAAGTTTGTTGGTATATTGACTTACTAAGCTTTTGGAAAGCTTACTCTGTGTGTGTTTCCTCTGTTTTATAGGTCGTCAAAGCTACTGAAGGCTCGGGACCATCAAGGATCGTCATCACACTACTAAACTCTTGTATGTATCTAGATATGGCATGTATAGGCTAGTTTTGATATATGTTGATGTATAGACTTGGTCATAAGATGTGGCTAAATTATTTGGTTTATATTTTTTTTGGATGAATGTGGTATGTGTAGTTGTTATGGTATGGTTTGATACTCATGAAATAGTCAAGTTTTGGGTAAGCAAAAGAATGAATTATGTTTTTGATGAATTGAGTTTGAGTCTTGTAATTTGGCATGGTTGGAAATGGGTATTGAATGAATAGATGGAATGTTAAATTTTGTTATTTTTTGGTGATTATATGTGCATGAAATGTTTTGGTATATGTTGTTTGTAGGTATGACCCAAAAAGGGGTGGCATTTTAGTCTTGTAAAATGACCTATAATGCCACACAGCCATGGCACACGAGCGTGCCTAGTGACCGTGTGAACAAGTCAGTATATGGCCTAGTAGTACACATCCTTAGCACGAGGGTGCTGGATAACTGTGTTGGTTTTGGTAGGATCGACCACGGACAGGGTACAGGGGCGTGCTTTGTGATCGTGGGGGCCAAGTCAGTATAGTCCACGGCCAAGGCACACGGGCGTGCTTGGTGGCTGTGGGAGTATAGTCAGGATAGACCACGGGGAGGACACACGGGTGTGTCTAATAACCGTGGAAAGCACACGGCCTGCCCACACGGGCGTGTAAGCCTTGTAACTTAGAAAAGTTTTAATTTTTCATGAACTTTTGTATGTGTTTCGTTTTAGTCCCGACTCAGTTTATAAGCATGCTTAAGGTCTTGTTGACCTATTTAAGGAACATTGTGTGTATGATTGATGAATGAAATGTATAAAATGTTATGAATGTTTTTGATCTGTCTGGTAACGCCTTTAACCCTAGTCCGACGACGGTTACGGGTTAGGGGTGTAACATTTTATAACTCAGTGAATCCTAGCCTATTTCATCCTTAATTTTGCTATCTTTTTGCATTAATGTCGCTGCATGAGTTAATCCCAGGTTGCATCCAGAATTGTCACCAAGCCTGACAGCTATCCGGATAAGAAATAAAAATGCTTGAGTTGTCTAGTCTGGTATAACTGACTTATACGTACAAGGACAAAATAATCCTGAGTTAAGGACACCTGTACTGTTGGGGGAGGACATGAAAGGTTGACGTGAGAAAAAACAAGAGAGCTTTTCCTTGACCATTATCTTCTTCATCCTACCTTGAAGCTTACAGCTATGGCGGCTTAAGCCTCTCACAGGTGAGCCAATGTGAAAATTGATGCAGATTAGCTTCTGAGGAGGAGACCTTTGTGCGAGACAATAGGGAATAGAGAGATTCAGTCGAGTTGTCTAGGAATAGTATTCTCCACTTGATCCTTTCTTATTTCTTTCTAAATACTGGTGATTACTCTCTATTTTTTGTTTGTATGGAAGTACACATGAATTGTTGGTTAAATATTATCTTATTCAATCTTGTTTTTATTGTTTAATCTTTGGGGTTTGAATGTTTCTTAACACAAAAGTGTTATTGCAGTCACTGACACTAGAAAGTGAAGTGACAGTTCGAGCCAACAAGCATTACAACGTAAGTTAAGTGAGGATTATAGGAATTTAGTCCACTTGTTCTTAATAGTGCCATATTGCCATCATCAGAAGATGGGTTTAATGTGCATGTTTAAGTCTCAGATTAAATCGAAGAGTGACGCTTGGTATGATATACATTGAAATTTATTGCCTCTATAATCACCTATCCCATTATTCCTTGTGAGCACTTAGTATTCTTCTAAAGATTCATGCTGGGGATCCCAGTTTATCATTATCATATTCTATTTTATTATTTTTAAGTTTTTGCTCTAACAACTATCCTCACAATTTATCTTGTTTCTATATAGTTATTGCATCGACATTAATAGGCAAAAGACAACCATCCCTGTGGGATCGATATTCGATAGACTCACATTTGTCTACTATACCTGCATCGACAGTGTATGCTTGCACATTATTACTGTGACATTAAACAACTGATCAATATACCAATGTTATTTCTAATTCTTAGAATAGCCAGGAATCACAAGTTTCCCTTCATCAACGAATTGAAGCTACAACCTTCTGTCAAATTTATCCAACTCATTCATTGATAATTCACATGATTCAAGAATTAAGCATCGAATGTAACAAAATTTTCAAATAATTTCCATTAACTATAATTAAACCCTTCATGCTTCATTACCTTTTTTTGAAATGTGGGTGCATTTCCAAGCCCTATGTGCATTCCCCCAAACTTAAAGTTTGCATTATCCCTAATGCACTAACATGAAAATATAGTGACAAAGTGTACTTACCAAAATAAAACTTACAGCTACATGCAATACATGAATACTATAGCTAAAGCTTAAAATAAACTAACTCAGTTATCCTCAGCCATCGATGTGGTTGCACGATGTTTCTTCCTCCTCCTTTCCTTCTCCTCCTTCTTTCATTTTTTATCCTTGGAGCGCTTTCTCTTCTTTTCTTTGGGCTTCGCACCGTCCTCGGACTGCTCCCCAGTTTCTGGTTCTTCCCCAGCATTATTAGCTGCTTCATGTATAGGAGAGGCCACCTGGAGTGGTCCAGTGTAGACCACTATTTCCAATGAATTGCATTTCTCCTCACTAGTTACCTCAGCAACTTCTGCTGGTCTCGCTCCAAATTATAAATATTTGCACCCATAGTGTAACAGCCCAGTTTAGACCCTAGTCAGAACAATGGTTTCGGGACCACAAATCCGAGGTTAAAAAATAATTTAATATTATATTTTATGTTTATTTCTTTTAATATAGTATGTGTGAAAGTTCTGTGTGAAAATTTTATCGTTTGTGTGCCAATTTGTGAAAAATGACCTAATCGCGTAAAATGCAAAAGTTGTGTTCTAGTGGTTAAAAGTGCTTAAATGCTATGTCTTATTAAATGAGAGGTCCTTATGTTGTTATTAGACCATTAATAGCTTGGATGGACAACAATGGGTTTATATTAGTGGATTTTAATGTGATTATGAAAGGTTAATTTTGGTAATTGATAAATCATGATATTATTATTAAAACAAAGCCAAATACTCATCTTTTTCATGCATTCATCACCGAAATTGAAGAAAAAGGGTTTATGGGCTTTAAGCATTCGGCACTTGTTGAGCTTGCATGAGGTATGTTTTGAGCTTGGTTTTTATTAATTTTTATGTTTTTGTGATCGTTGCTTTGAGTACTAGCTAGCCGTACCTTGATTTTTGGAATTGGTGATGATTTTCTGAAGTACCATGGTTGAATAATTGAGTTTTGTAATGTTTGATGTTGAAAACTGTAACACCCCTAACCCATGTCCGTCGCCGGATTAGGGTTATGAGGCATTACCGAACTAGACTAAGAATATCACAGGCATTTATCACAATTTATGCATTTAACGATTTGCAAAATCATAGATTAAATTTCAAATATCCACTAATAGTTCAAACCAAAAATTCAAATTAAGCCAACCGACAAATCAAATCAAGGCTCACATGAACTCATTCGTGTGGATATAATTGAAACTAAGATGTCTATAGGGTATGTGTATCACCTATCTATATATTCTTATAGTACGTTCAAGAACATAAAAAAAATAGCTCATAGCATATTTAATTCGTTTACTTAGTACTCAAAACATCATACATATACCAACTTAACATATACTAAACTACTTTGTTTCATTAACAGATTTCCAAATAGTTTATAAATGTATTAAACACTTTAGCATAAGTAACAATTTCAACTGCATTAAACTCGAATGATCAAACATTTTAAACCAAAATCAGATTATTAACTAATACCTAACTACCCATTCGATTTCAATCGTTATGTCTAACCCAATTTAACATACCTGAATACCAAACACAACATAACAAAAATATCATCTTTCATAAGACAAATTGTACCTATAATAGATATCAAGAACTGTAATATCCCGGGTTAGGGGGCTATTTTGGTGTTGCAGGATATTGCATGCTTGTAGTGTGCTGTGTTGCTATTTTTATGTCTTAGGGGCTTAATTATAGCCTAGGTGTATGCCTGAGTAAATTAGGAAATTTTAGTTTTTGAGCTAAGGTATTAGGAGCTGAGGAAGCTGGGGCTTTTAAATTTATTTTGGGAGTTTGTTAGCACAAGAAACAAGTTGGTGGAGTGGCAATGTAGGCGCCACTAAGGCTTGGAGTGGGTAACGCCTAAAGCAAGGTGGAGGCCTTGTGTTCGAGCTGCGGAGTGGCCATTTTTGGCACTCTTTTTGGACGGCATGGAGGAAGAGGTTGGGAGCAACTTGAATTCCTCCTATGACTTGGTCTCCACTTTCAAATGGAAGGTGTGGAGTGAAGATAGGAGTGTGACTTGGTCCACTCAATTCAAATGAGTGTATGGGAGCTTTTGGGGGATATGGCCGAAAATTTGGGGCTTGGAATGGGGGGAAGTGGACGGCATAGTGGGAAGAGGTGCTAGCCGAATTTCATTTTGCATTTTTGGCATATTGGGGTGTAATTTCGGTCTTTGGAATATCAAGCAAAAAAAAAAAGTCTCTTCTTGGGGTCATTTGTAGCCGAATGTTCTAAGGGTATTCTTCATTTTCTTTGTTCGGTTTTACATCTTTTGAAACTTAAAGACCAAACCTCAACAAGCTGCTGAAAGTTTGCATCATTGGTTCCTAGAGTACATTGTAGCCGAATACCCCTTTCCATCTTTCTTTTTCCTTTCAATCTTGCAAGCCGAAACTACTTCTTCTTTGCTTTTAATTGTCTTCTTCCTCTTTGCTTGGAACCTTTGTAGCCGAATCTTACCCAAGACATTTCTTCATCTATTTCTTGTCTTTCCAAAGCCGAAGGTACCCTCCCTCTATTCTCTCTGTATTTCTTTCTTCTCCTCAATTGCCTGTTGCCGAAACTTTCTTCCAAGAGCACTTGGTTACCGTAACCCCTATTTTCCTCTCATTCCTATTCTTTCTCTTCTACTTTTCAAAAACCGAATTTGGGGGTGGGTAAAACTTGGTAGCCGAATCTATCTCCTCTCCTAGAAGTCCTGGTTTGGCCGAATTTTGGGTGTTGGTAAGTGATTGGCCGAATGGCCACCTCCCTTCTCTCTTACACTTTGTTGATGTTGGTTTGCTTAAGGGCCGAATATGGTGATTTTGGAAGAGTATTAATCTCTTTGTTATAGGTCATCTGGATTTTGGATTCAATCAGGTGGAGCTTTCGTTCTTGGATTAACCGATTGGTAAGTGAGGGGTAAGTAATTGGAATGTTATTGTGAGTTCAATCCTTAGACTTCGGTTAAGATTATTCAAGTGTTTTAACAGTTCTCTTTTTAGGGGTGACCGATTATCAAAGGGGCTAGTAGTTGGTTCGGGTTTGGTAGGAAACCAAACATTCGCAAGGTAGGGGTTCAAGCATTAACCCTTTTGGTCTATGTGGTTGTTGGCCGAATGTCATAGTGCCTAATTCTATATTGGCCGATTGTAGGAGCTAGTCATCGAAGGGACCTAGATCGCTTTGGTTGGGATTTCTAGACTCGTATTACCAGGTGTGTAACTAACACACCCTCTACTTAGTGATGTTCTTGATAAACCTGATTGCTTAATAAGATTATAAACAGTATGATGGACAAATGAGTACCCAAATGGGGTATGTGTACGATTCGGGTAAGTCTGTTCTATTATGAGTACTATTGATGAAGCATGATATCATGATTTATGTTATGCATGTTATGAGATGTAATGCTTGGTATGTTGGCATGATATGCATGGTTAGTATGAGATGCATAATCCCATGAGTATGATATGTGTGGGTGATACGAGAGGAGGGAGCAGTGATATATTGTGCTGACGAGCACCAGTGCTTTGGTAGCACAACTTTGTGACTTTGGGTCACCAGAGGTTTGGCACCTCCAGAGGTTTGGTACCTCAGCGTCTCGTCCCAGTGGCTCAGTACCACAGTGGGTTGGCCCCACAGATGATTATACGGGATTGACGCCAGTGTTTTGGTAACACACGATGGGTTGGCCCCATCACCAGATTTGTGACTACGGTCACCAGTGCTTTGGTAGCACACTGTGTCTTTGGGACACCAGAGGTTTGGCACCTCATTGCGACTTGTCCCTGTGGTTTGACCACCGTGGGTTGGCCCCACTTGAGATATGGGATCGTCTGCTAGTGATTTGGTATCACACGATGGGTTGGCCCCATCAACATTGGATTTGTGACTTCGGTCACCAGTGCTTTGGTAGCACAATTGTGTCTTTGGGACACCAGTGCTTTGGTAGCACATAGACAGATAATGTGTCTTTGGGACACCAGTGCTTTGGGAGCACATTGTGACTATATGTCACCAGTGGTTTGGCACCACCAGTGGTTTGGTACCACACGGGGTAGAAAAGGAGATACGGATGGTTAGGATCGGGTTGCATTGATTATATTGCTATGTATGATGTGTGTTAGCATGTTGTTTCTTCGGGAGCGGGATTTACACACTGAGTCACTCGACTCACCCTCTCCTTTGACATTTCAGGTGACTCGTAGACGCGGACTTGGAGCCGGGATGGACTCGGGAAGCACATGCCATGCCGAATAAAGTTTTTACTCAGACTCTATAACTTTTGGTACTTTAGCTTATTACTTTAAATTGGGTTTTATTTCGGATTGTAAAAGGCCTTTTAAGTTATGTTTTATGCTGTCTATGTTTTAAGTTGATTTTGATATGCCTTAACAAAATAACTCGGAATAAATTTTACTAAAATTTGGAAAGATAATGTTTTCAAACTATAACGCAATGTGTTTTTTACTATACCGTCGGGTATCACACTAATTCTTTTGATAAACAAATTCAACTGGTTTCCAATTCTAACTTGTAATTCACCTAAGTTTAAAAGTATTTTATGTATCACTAAGAAACTAATGAGGTCTTCAATGGCTTAAACTCGTTTTAACTACAAATTCTAGCTAAGTTTTCAAAATCCCCGGGTTTCAAATACATCAACTGTTTTTCAAACTAGACTACTCAAATTTGTTTCAAACACACTGTGTTTTCACTCAGCTTTTAAACGAAAAATCTAGTTTTTCCGAAACGTTTTTCCCCGTAGCATACCAGATTCGGACGTGGTGTCTTGTCCGGGTTTGGGGTGTTACAATTGTGGTATCAGAGCCAAGTTCAAAGGCTCGACTGTGGGCCTGAGGCCCCAAATGGTTTTCAAAAGTCTGTTTAAATGTTTGTTTGAAAGTATGGTTTTGAAAGGCATGGCACCGAGTCTCCGGCACCAGTTCGCCCAGGTAAGTACCCCGTACTATTACTTGTGATTTGATTGGAAATGATATGATTTGATGATTAGCAGTAGTATGCTACTTTAGAGATTGAAACTGATAGGATTCTGTGAACTTGCGAAAACAAATCCTCTTTAATGTTCATAAGACTTGCCTTTAAACAAGTGGAATAAACACTGATGCATAAAATTCTTAATCAGATACGTAGAAAGATTTAACATGAGCACTCGAGGCGGACGTGGTCGTAATACTCGTGGTAGAGGTAGGGGTAGGATGACGGTTTCTGAGCCCGTAGGATCTGGGCAGGGTTCAGAAAATGAGATACCGGTTCCGCCACCAGCTGGAGGTGGTGAGTTCCAAGATCAGACCGGGGATGATGCAGTGTCACAGGCGATGCTGCGAGTGTTGGAAAGGGTAGCTGGGGCAGGTGGTGGTGCAGGAGTTAGGAAATCAGTTCCTGAGCGACTCCGGGCTAACGGGGCTGAATTCTTCCGAGGTGTTTCGGGTGTTGCTCCTAGCACTGCTGAATACTGGCTGGAGGCAACTGAGCGGATCATGGATGATCTGGACCTGACAGCTGAAGAGAAGCTGAAGGGTATTGTATCGCTTCTCCGGGATGAGTCCTATCAATGGTGGCTCACGGTGCGAGACAGTGTGGCAGCAGAGGATTTGACATGGGACTATTTCAGGGCTGCTTATCAAAAGAAATATATCGGAGCTAGTTACATTGACTCCCAGAGAAAGGCATTTCTGAGGCTTGTTCAGGGGAGTAAATCTGTTGCGGAGTACGAGGCTGAGTTCCTGAAGCTGAGTAGGTATGCCAGAGGCATTGTAGCCACTGAGCATGAGAGGTGTGTTCGTTTCGAGGATGGTCTGCGAGACGAGTTGAGGCTGCTGATTGCTCCACAGCAGGAGCGCGAGTTTGCTGTCTTAGTTGAGAAGGCTAAGGTAGCCGAGGGTGTCAAAGAATCAGTAAGACAGAGTGTGGACATGAGTAGGCTTAAGAGAAGCTTTGGGTCTTCTGGTTCGTCGGGTAATCCGCAGAAGAGGGCTAGACCGAGTGGGCAGAATCAGTCTGCGAGATTTGTTGCTGCTAGGCAGGGACCGCCGCAGTGTAATCAGTGTGGGAAATCTCATTGGGGTGGTTGTTGGACTGGAGGTAAAGGTTGCTTTGAGTGTGGTTCTCTGGAGCATCGCATTAGGGATTGTCCGCGTAGGATGGCCAGGATTCAGTCTGAGAGTCAGGGCCGTAATCAGTTCAGAGGTGATGGACCACCACCGCAGAGGGGCCGTGGTAATGGCAGAGGTGGTTATGGATCTGGTCGGGGTCGTGGAGCACCGGGCAGAGGTGCGGGTAGTTCTGATGCCAGGCAGCCTGGACTGGGGTATGCTGCGAGGCGCCGAGAGGAGGGCGACGCACCGGACGTCATAACCGGTACGTTCTTGATTTTTGGTACTCCTTATACTGCTTTAATTGATGTGGGTTCTACGCACTCTTATGTTGCCAGTAGTATAGTAGAGACAATGGATTTAAACTCTGAGATATCTTCTAGGCAGATGACTGTGATTAGTCCTCTAGGTCACTCTGTAGTAGTAGATAAACTGTTTAGAGAGGTACCCCTAGAACTCCAAGGGGTAGTGTTTGCTGCCGATCTGATGGAACTGCCGTTTGGGGAGTTCGATTTGATTCTTGGGATGGATTGGCTAGTTAAGTACCAGGCGAGGTTGGATTGCGCGGCCAAGCGCATGGTTCTTAAGTCGGGTGATGGTGTAGAGGTGGCCATGATAGGTAATAGGAGAGATTACTTATCAAATGTGGTATCTGCTTTGAAAGCAGAGAAGATGGTCAGGAAGGGCTGTGAAGCGTATGTGGTTCATGTGTATGCCTTGGAGGCTAAAGAGTCTGCTGTTGAGAAGGTTCGTACTGTTAAGGAATTTGCTGATGTGTTTCCTGAGGAGCTTCCGGGTTTGCCGCCAGATCGAGAGGTAGAGTTCGGGATTGATCTGTTACCCGGGACTGCGCCAGTGTCTATTGCTCCGTATAGGATGGCACCAAAGGAATTGGTGGAGCTTAAGGCTCAGATCCAGGAGTTATTGGATCGAGGTTTTATTAGGCCAAGTGTGTCGCCGTGGGGTGCCGGTACTCTTCGTTAAGAAGAAAGATGGTACAATGCGGATGTGCATAGACTACCGCCAGTTGAACAAGCTGACGATTAAAAACAAGTATCCGTTGCCGCGGATAGATGACTTGTTTGATCAGCTGAAGGGTGCTGCGGTATTCTCTAAGATTGATCTGAGGTCTGGGTACCATCAGTTGAAGGTTAAGGAGGCTGATATCCATAAAACAGCGTTTCGGACTCGGTATGGGCACTACGAATTTCTGGTAATGCCATTCGGGTTGACTAACGCACCGGCAGTGTTTATGGATATGATGAATAGAGTGTTTCAGCAGTACCTAGATCAGTTCGTCGTGGTTTTCATAGACGACATCTTAGTGTACTCAAGGACAGAGGAAGAGCATGATAAGCATTTGAGGGTGGTGCTACAGATTCTGAGGGAAAAGCAACTCTATGCTAAGTTTAGTAAGTGTGAGTTCTGGCTTAGAGAAGTGACGTTCTTGGGTCATGTAGTGTCAGCGGAGGGGATTCGGGTAGATCCTCGCAAGATTGAGGCAGTTCTGGATTGGAAGCCACCTAGGTCAGTGGCTGAGATTCGTAGTTTTCTGGGTTTGGCCGGATATTACCGAAGGTTTGTTGAGGGTTTCTCGTTGATAGCAGCGCCGATGACTAAGTTGTTAAGGAAAGAGGTTCCGTTTGTATGGACTGAGAAACAGCAGGAGAGCTTCGATAAGTTAAAGAAGATCTTGACTGAGGCTCCGGTTCTAATTCAACCTGAGGCTGGTAAGGAATACACAGTCTACTGCGATGCATCACATACAGGTTTGGGTTGTGTGTTGATGCAGGAAGGTAAGGTTGTGGCTTACGCTTCTAGGCAGCTGAGGCCACATGAGGTCAACTATCCGACGCACGATTTGGAGCTAGCGGCTGTAGTTTTTTCCTTAAAGATTTGGAGGCACTACTTATATGGAGAGAGATCGATAGTCTACACGGATCATAAAAGTCTGAAGTATCTTCTGACTCAAAAGGATTTGAATTTGAGGCAGCGTAGATGGGTTGAATTGCTGAAGGATTATGACTGTTCTATTGAGTATCATCCGGGCAAGGCTAACGTGGTGGCAGACGCATTGAGCCGTAAGGTTGTTTCGGACTTAAGAGCATTGTTTGCCCATTTGAGCTTGTATGACGACGGGAGTATTTTGGCAGAGCTGCAGGTTAAGCCTACTTGGGTTGAGCAGATCAGAGAGAAACAGTTAGGGGATGAGGTTCTGAGTGCACGAAGGTTGCAAGTGCAGAATGGTGGTTTGGAGGGTTACAGCTTGTCTAGTGATGAGGTGTTTGTTTCCAGGGTAAGGCTTGTATGCCTAAAGATGTTGAGCTGAGGCAGAAGATTCTTCAGGATGCACATAGCAGTCCTCATGCTATGCATCCTGGAGGTAGCAAGATGTATAAGGATCTTAGAGAGCAGTTTTGGTGGCCTGGTCTGAAGAAAGAGATGACAGAGTTTGTTGGGAAGTGTCTGACTTGTCAGCAGGTCAAGGCTGAACATCAGTTGCCGTCGGGTTTGCTTCAGCCTGTGAAGATTCCTCAGTGGAAGTGGGAAAAGATAACCATGGATTTTGTCAGTGGGTTACCACTTACGCCAAGCAAGAAGGATTCAGTTTGGGTAGTGGTGGATCGTCTGACTAAATCAGCTCACTTCATTCCGGTGAGGGTTGACTACTCACTTCAGAAGCTAGCGAAGCTGTATGTTTCAGAGATAGTGAGGTTGCACGGTGTACCAGTTTCGATAATCTCGGATAGGGATCCCAGGTTTACTTCAAGGTTCTAGAAAGCATTGCATCAGGCTCTGGGTACTCGTTTGGATTTCAGCACGGCTTTTCACCCGCAGTCTGACGGGCAATCAGAAAGGGTTATTCAGATCTTAGAAGACATGCTGAGAGGTTGTGTCTTGGATTTCAGGGGCAGTTGGGAGGAGTTCCTACCATTAGCTGAGTTTGCCTACAACAACAGTTACCAAGCGAGCATTAAGATGGCACCGTATGAGGCGTTGTATGGCAGGAAGTGTCGCTCACCTACGTGTTGGACAGAGTTAGGTGAACGTCAGATGTTGGGACCCGAGTTGGTAGCTGAGACTGAGGACAAGGTTAAGTTGATTCAGGCTCGTTTAAAGGAAGCTTCGGATCGGCAGAAGTCTTATGCCGATCTTAAGCGAAGAGATATAGAGTTTGCTATTGGGGATCGAGTTTTTCTGAAGGTCTCGCCTTGGAAGAAGGTGCTGAGGTTCGGGAAGAAAGGCAAGCTAAGTCCGAGGTTCATTGGGCCGTATAAGGTGTTGAGGCGAGTTGGACAAGTAGCGTATCAGCTTGAGTTGCCAGCAGAGCTTAGTCAAATTCACGACGTTTTTCACGTTTCGATGCTTCGGAGGTATCGTTCGGATCCGTCTCATGTGGTAGCAGTGGAAGAGATCGAGGTAAATCCAGACTTGACTATGGAGGAGGAACCTGTGCAGATTCTTGATCGGGATGTGAAGGTTCTGCGTAGGAAATCTGTGCCTTTGGTTAAGGTACTTTGGCGGAATCATGGCGTAGAAGAAGCGACGTGGGAACCCGAGGATACGATGAGACAACAATACCCGCAACTCTTTTGACCAGGTAATTTCGAGGCCGAAATTATTCTTTAAGGGGGGTAGAACTGTAATATCCCGGGTTAGGGGGCTATTTTGGTGTTGCAGGATATTGCATGCTTGTAGTGTGCTGTGTTGCTATTTTTATGTCTTAGGGGCTTAATTATAGCCTAGGTGTATGCCTGAGTAAATTAGGAAATTTTAGTTTTTGAGCTAAGGTATTAGGAGCTGAGGAAGCTGGGGCTTTTAAATTTATTTTGGGAGTTTGTTAGCACAAGAAACAAGTTGGTGGAGTGGCAATGTAGGCGCCACTAAGGCTTGGAGTGGGTAACGCCTAAAGCAAGGTGGAGGCCTTGTGTTCGAGCTGCGGAGTGGCCATTTTTGGCACTCTTTTTGGACGGCATGGAGGAAGAGGTTGGGAGCAACTTGAATTCCTCCTATGACTTGGTCTCCACTTTCAAATGGAAGGTGTGGAGTGAAGATAGGAGTGTGACTTGGTCCACTCAATTCAAATGAGTGTATGGGAGCTTTTGGGGGGATATGGCCGAAAATTTGGGGCTTGGAATGGGGGGAAGTGGACGGCATAGTGGGAAGAGGTGCTAGCCGAATTTCATTTTGCATTTTTGGCATATTGGGGTGTAATTTCGGTCTTTGGAATATCAAGCAAAAAAAAAAAGTCTCTTCTTGGGGTCATTTGTAGCCGAATGTTCTAAGGGTATTCTTCATTTTCTTTGTTCGGTTTTACATCTTTTGAAACTTAAAGACCAAACCTCAACAAGCTGCCGAAAGTTTGCATCATTGGTTCCTAGAGTACATTGTAGCCGAATACCCCTTTCCATCTTTCTTTTTCCTTTCAATCTTGCAAGCCGAAACTACTTCTTCTTTGCTTTTAATTGTCTTCTTCCTCTTTGCTTGGAACCTTTGTAGCCGAATCTTACCCAAGACATTTCTTCATCTATTTCTTGTCTTTCCAAAGCCGAAGGTACCCTCCCTCTATTCTCTCTGTATTTCTTTCTTCTCCTCAATTGCCTGTTGCCGAAACTTTCTTCCAAGAGCACTTGGTTACCGTAACCCCTATTTTCCTCTCATTCCTATTCTTTCTCTTCTACTTTTCAAAAACCGAATTTGGGGGTGGGTAAAACTTGGTAGCCGAATCTATCTCCTCTCCTAGAAGTCCTGGTTTGGCCGAATTTTGGGTGTTGGTAAGTGATTGGCCGAATGGCCAGCTCCCTTCTCTCTTACACTTTGTTGATGTTGGTTTGCTTAAGGGCCGAATATGGTGATTTTGGAAGAGTATTAATCTCTTTGTTATAGGTCATCTGGATTTTGGATTCAATCAGGTGGAGCTTTCGTTCTTGGATTAACCGATTGGTAAGTGAGGGGTAAGTAATTGGAATGTTATTGTGAGTTCAATCCTTAGACTTCGGTTAAGATTATTCAAGTGTTTTAACAGTTCTCTTTTTAGGGGTGACCGATTATCAAAGGGGCTAGTAGTTGGTTCGGGTTTGGTAGGAAACCAAACATTCGCAAGGTAGGGGTTCAAGCATTAACCCTTTTGGTCTATGTGGTTGTTGGCCGAATGTCATAGTGCCTAATTCTATATTGGCCGATTGTAGGAGCTAGTCATCGAAGGGACCTAGATCGCTTTGGTTGGGATTTCTAGACTCGTATTACCAGGTGTGTAACTAACACACCCTCTACTTAGTGATGTTCTTGATAAACCTGATTGCTTAATAAGATTATAAACAGTATGATGGACAAATGAGTACCCAAATGGGGTATGTGTACGATTCGGGTAAGTCTGTTCTATTATGAGTACTATTGATGAAGCATGATATCATGATTTATGTTATGCATGTTATGAGATGTAATGCTTGGTATGTTGGCATGATATGCATGGTTAGTATGAGATGCATAATCCCATGAGTATGATATGTGTGGGTGATACGAGAGGAGGGAGCAGTGATATATTGTGCTGACGAGCACCAGTGCTTTGGTAGCATAACTTTGTGACTTTGGGTCACCAGAGGTTTGGCACCTCCAGAGGTTTGGTACCTCAGCGTCTCGTCCCAGTGGCTCAGTACCACAGTGGGTTGGCCCCACAGATGATTATACGGGATTGACGCTAGTGTTTTGGTAACACACGATGGGTTGGCCCCATCACCAGATTTGTGACTACGGTCACCAGTGCTTTGGTAGCACACTGTGTCTTTGGGACACCAGAGGTTTGGCACCTCATTGCGACTTGTCCCTGTGGTTTGACCACCGTGGGTTGGCCCCACTTGAGATATGGGATCGTCTGCTAGTGATTTGGTATCACACGATGGGTTGGCCCCATCAACATTGGATTTGTGACTTCGGTCACCAGTGCTTTGGTAGCACAATTGTGTCTTTGGGACACCAGTGCTTTGGTAGCACATAGACAGATAATGTGTCTTTGGGACACCAGTGCTTTGGGAGCACATTGTGACTATATGTCACCAGTGGTTTGGCACCACCAGTGGTTTGGTACCACACGGGGTAGAAAAGGAGATACGGATGGTTAGGATCGGGTTGCATTGATTATATTGCTATGTATGATGTGTGTTAGCATGTTGTTTCTTCGGGAGCGGGATTTACACACTGAGTCACTCGACTCACCCTCTCCTTTGACATTTCAGGTGACTCGTAGACGCGGACTTGGAGCCGGGATGGACTCGGGAAGCACATGCCATGCCGAATAAAGTTTTTACTCAGACTCTATAACTTTTGGTACTTTAGCTTATTACTTTAAATTGGGTTTTATTTCGGATTGTAAAAGGCCTTTTAAGTTATGTTTTATGCTGTCTATGTTTTAAGTTGATTTTGATATGCCTTAACAAAATAACTCGGAATAAATTTTACTAAAATTTGGAAAGATAATGTTTTCAAACTATAACGCAATGTGTTTTTTACTATACCGTCGGGTATCACACTAATTCTTTTGATAAACAAATTCAACTGGTTTCCAATTCTAACTTGTAATTCACCTAAGTTTAAAAGTATTTTATGTATCACTAAGAAACTAATGAGGTCTTCAATGGCTTAAACTCGTTTTAACTACAAATTCTAGCTAAGTTTTCAAAATCCCCGGGTTTCAAATACATCAACTGTTTTTCAAACTAGACTACTCAAATTTGTTTCAAACACACTGTGTTTTCACTCAGCTTTTAAACGAAAAATCTAGTTTTTCCGAAACGTTTTTCCCCGTAGCATACCAGATTCGGACGTGGTGTCTTGTCCGGGTTTGGGGTGTTACAAGAACTATGTTCTAATATATGGTGAATAAGTCCTTACCACTTTGGTATCAAAATAACACAACCATAAGCATTATTAAGTCATTAAAAAGAAAACCTTATGTACCTTCATCAAAACACAAAATAAAAGCCATATTCGTATGGCTATATACATATATTATCCAAGTTCCCAACTCAAACAAGAACGTTAAACATCCTATACATGCCTTTATCAAAATAAACCAAACTAAAGGTGTACCAAATAGATGATAGTGTGGTTGACTTTGCTGACGCTTGCACGAGCCCGTAGCTTGACCAAAACTATAAAATAGATCATTAAAAACAAATGGAGTAAGCTTACGAGCTTAGTAAGTCATAAGCAAATACAACTCAATAATCAAACATTCAAACCTTTAAATAAATAAGTTCAACAATGAATATAAACATTATATAAATAAATTATTCATGACCGACTACACTCAATGCCCTTAACTTAATTATTAACATTTGTACATTCCAATTCAAATAAACATGTCATAATTATCAATCTCTTTTACCATTGCCCTCCTCAATTAGAATCGAAACTTCAAGGGTATAAACACATGTATAAGCATAAAACTCACATTTATATAAATAGTTCATATCTATCAATGATAAATTCAATATCTCCAAAACAAAATATAACTTGTATCATCAACTTCATTACATCACACATCACTCAAACATTTCCAAAGTACTTTACCTCGTTCCTTATTAATGTAATAAACTAAATCTTACCCGAGCTTGTAGCTCATAGCATCATTTAAATAAGTCTCAACTTGCTTGATACTCGGATTCTCCGTTTATAACATATCACCGGCATTAAGCCTGCTAGGCGATAAGCCTGACATATTACACCGGCACAAGGCCTGCTAGGCATTAAGCCTGATATAGATCACTGGCACAAGGCCTGCTAGGCATTAAGCCTGATATAGATCACCGGCACAAGGCCTGGTAGGCATTAAGCCTGAAATAACCAACCCATTTATCCATTCAATACACATCACTTAAGGCTAAATCGCAACATTAAATATACTTCATTTTAACTTCACATTTCAAGCTGAACAAGCTTATTCATAACATAATTAACAATTACAATTCAATTCAACCTTATACCCACATTCGGCTATCATATATATTCATGCACAACATTACTAAATTTCATTAGTAACATAGTTAATGTTACTCCATCATCTTACATTTCTCAATACTATCATTACCAATGAATCATATACACCAATCACATTCACATATCATATCAAATGTATCTATTCATTTGATTGCATTTACAAGACATATACAATCCAATGTAAGATCTTTATATTCGGCTACCACATAGATACATACTCAAACTTATCAAATAATATCATTAAACATGTTCATAATTAAATCTATGATATATTTTAACTTAAGGACTTACCTCGACAGTCGACGGACCGCGTAGATCGGCTATTCAATAACCTTCGTCTTTCCCCGATCCAAATCCGTTTTTCTTTGTTCTTGATCTAAATGCATTAGAATTTAGCTCATTCAAATACATTTCATTTCAATTTAGTCCCAAATCACATAAATGGGCAAATTACCCTTTTACCCCTAGGGTTTCACAATTTTACACTTTAGTCCTAATTGCACAAAACACAAAATACACATAATTTGCACATAATTCTTTAGGGCCGAATACTCCTAGGGACTATACAAGTCCATATTTTTCATTTATTTTGCAAATAGGCCCCTTTAAAAATTTATTTTTATAATTTAATCCTATTTACTCAATTTTCACTAAAACTACAATACAAAACTTATCAATCTTAATCTATCCTAAGATTAAAATTCATCAAACATCAATTATCATAAAACAATGTTAATGGCCGAACCTTAGACATGCTTAGATTTAAAAATTACAACATGGGTCGGCTACAGTTCAAAGCAACGATCTCAAAAAACGTAAAAACTAACAAAAACCGACTAAAAACTCAACTTGAATTTTAGCCTAAAAGTGCCGAAAATTAAAGAATCCCAAAGCTTATTTCTTCCTTCAATATTCGGCCATGAAAGAGTGGAAAAGATGATGGCTTTGTTTATGTTATTTTAACATATATATTAAGTAATTATTCAATTACTAATTTAACCTTTAAAATAAAATAAAACTAATATATAACTTAAGGTTAGTTATGACAATTGCCACCCACTAACCTAGAAATGGGCTAACTGCCCTTTTAATACCCCATGTTAAAAAGCCATCATCAAATAGGCACTTTCTACTATAGATTGCAACTTTTTGACTTTACGCGATTAAGTCCTTTTTCTAAATTAAACACATAAACGAATAAATTTTCCTACGAAACTTCCACACACATTAATTTACATATAATAGACTCAAAATATAATATTAAAATACTTCTCGGACTCGGATTCATGGTCCCTAAACCACCGTTCCAATTAGGGTCAAAATCGGTCTGTTACAACTCTCCCCCCTTAAGGATTTTCGTCCTCGAAAATCTTACTATTAAACAAAGTCAGATATTGTTGCCTCATTGAATCCTCAGGCTCCCACGTAGCCTCTTCAACTCCGTGTCTATTCCATAATACTTTCACTAATGGAATCCTCTTATTTCTCAACTCTTTCATTTCCCGAGCTAAGATACGGATCGGTTCTTCATCATATGTCAAATCGGATCGGATTTCAATCTCTGACGGTGTGATCACATGAGACGGATCTGATCTGTACTTACGAAGCATCGAAACGTGAAATACGTCATGTATCTTTTCTAACTCAGAGGGCAACTTCAATCTATAAGCAACAGGCCCAATACGTTCAGTGATTTCATAAGGTCCGATGAATCTCGGACTAAGTTTACCTTTCCGACCAAATCGGAGTACTTTTTTCCACGGAGAAACTTTTAAGAATACTCGATCTCCGACTTGAAATTCAACATCTTTACGTTTTAAATCAGCATAAGACTTTTTTCGGTCTGAGGCAGCTTTCAAAGTATCTCTGATCACAGCCACTTTTTGTTCAGTTTCTTTGATCAAATCAACCTCGTGTATTTTGTTTTCACTGAGCTCAGTCCAATACAACGGTGTTTGACATTTACGACCGTACAAAGCTTCGTAGGGCGCCATTTTGATACTAGATTGAAAGCTATTATTGTAAGCAAATTCAATCAAAGGTAGGTATCGTTCCCACATACCTTCAAACTCGAGAACGCAACATCTCAACATGTCCTCAAGTATCTGAATAGTTCGTTCAGACTGACCGTCTATCTGCGGATGAAAGGCTGTACTAAAATGAAGTTTAGTACCTAAAGCATCTTGCAACTTCTTCCAAAACCGCGATGTGAATCTCGGGTCTCTGTCTTAAATAATGGAACTCGGTACACCATGCAATCTCACAATCTGTGATATGTACAATTCAGCAAGTTTATCGAGTGAATAGTTTGTACGTACTGGCACAAAATGAGCTGATTTAGTCAGTCAATCAACTATAACCCAGACGGCATCTTTCTTACTCGGTGTCATAGGGAGACCGGATACAAAATCCATTGTAATTCTATCCCATTTCCATTCAGGTATCATGAGTGGCTGAAGTAGTCCAGATGGCACTTGATGCTCAGCTTTTACTTGCTGACAAACTAAGCATTTCGAAACAAATTCAGATATATCTCGTTTCATGCCCGGCCACCAATAGAACTGTTTCAAATCATTATACATCTTTGTGCTACCCGGATGTATCAACATTTGACTATTATGAGCTTCATCCAATACCATCTGAATCAAGTCATCATTTCTCGGTACACACAATCGGCTTTTATAGTTCAAACAGTCACTTTTATCAATTGAAAATTCTGACTCTGTATCATTTTCACATTGTGCTCGTCTAGAAGTCATATCTTTGTCAACTTTCTGTGCATCACTAATTTGCTGAATAAACAACGGTCTAGCCTTCATCTCAGCTATGATCGAACCATCACCAGCCATAACTATATGTACGTTCAGCACACGAAGAACAAACAATGATTTTCTACTTAGTGCATCTGCAACAACGTTAGCTTTTCCCGGATGATAGTCAATTACCAATTCGTATTCTTTTAACAATTCCAACCATCTGCGCTGTCTTAAGTTCAGGTCTTTCTGAGTCATCAAGTACTTCAAACTTTTGTGATCCGAGTAAACGTGACATTTCTCGCCGAATAAGTAATGACGCCAAATCTTCAGTGCAAACACAATGGCTGCAAGCTCTAAATCATGCGTCGGGTAATTTCTTTCATGCGGCTTCAATTGTCTCGAAGCGTAGGCTACTACTTTGCCTTCTTGCATCAATACGCAGCCCAAACCACTTAAGGAAGCATCAGAATACACAACAAATTCTTTACCCGATTCAGGCTGAGCTAACACTGGAGCTTCCGTCAAAAGGGCTTTCAACTGATCGAAACTTTTCTGACAATTTTTCGACCACTCGAACTTGACATCTTTCTGTAATAGCTTTGTCAAAGGTGTAGCTATCACAGAAAAACCTTTCACAAACCGTCTGTAGTAACCCGCAAGTCCCAGAAAACTTCGAATCTCGAAAACATTTTTCGGTGGCTTCCAATCAAGTATAGCTGAGATTTTGCTCGGATCAACTCGGATACCTGATGTTGAAACAACATTTCCTAAAAAGCTGACCTCTTTCATCCAGAACTCACACTTACTAAACTTTGCATACAACTGCTGATTTCGCAAAGTTTGTAGCACTAATCTCAAATGCTCGGCATGCTCAATTTCATCTTTGGAGTAGATCAGTATATCATCAATAAACACTACTACAAACCGATCCAAAAACTGTCTGAAAACCCGATTCATCAAATCCATAAAAACAGCAGGTGCGTTAGTGAGCCCAAAAGGCATAACCAAAAACTCAAAATGTCCATACCTCGTTCAGAATGCAGTTTTAGGCACATCAGAATATCTAACTCGCAGTTGATAATAACCCGATCTCAGATCAATCTTTGAAAACACTGAAGCCCCTTTCAACTGATTGAACAAGTCATCAATCCGAGGTAACGGGTACTTATTCTTTATTGTCACTTTATTTAACTGGCGATAATCAATACACATTCGCATAGTCCCATCTTTCTTTTTGACAAATAAAATCGGTGCACCCCAAGGAGAGAAACTCGGTCGTGCAAAGCCCCTATTTGTCAACTCTTGCAACTGTGCTTTCAACTCGGTAGGTGCCATCCGATATGGAGCTATCGAAATCGGAGTCGTCCCCGGAACTAGTTCGATGCCAAATTCAACCTCTCGTACTGGTGGTAAACCTGGTAATTCTTCAGGAAACACATCTGGGTATTCACCCACAACTGGTACAGATTCAATCTGTTTTTCCAACACTTTATTATCCAGCACATAAGCCAAATAAGCTTCACACCCTTTTCTCACATATTTTCGGGCTAACATCAAGGATATTACTGTAGGCAACCCATCCAAATTATTGGATTCAACCCGGATGATCTCACCGTTTTGGCATCTCAAATCAATGATCTTTCTTTTACAATTCACCACTGCATCATACAAAGTTAGCCAATCCATTCCCAGAATTATATCAAACTCGTCGAAGGGCAACAACATTAACTCAGCTGGGAAACAAGAATCTCGAATCATCAACGGGAAACTTTTACACATTTTATCAACAAGTACACAGCGACCCAAAGGGTTGGACACACAGATCACAAACTCAGTAGACTCAACAGGTAGAGTCTTACTGGATACTAAAGTTTCACACACATATGAATGAGTTGAACCAGGATCAATCAATGCAATCACAGTAGTATCATAAAGTGTGAAAGTACCAGTAATAACATCTGGGGACGAAGCATCCTCTCTAGCTCATACAGCATAAGCTCTAGCTGGTGCTCTAGCCTCGGATCGAACTGCAGTGTTCTTCGTTCCTCTCTGACTACCACCTACATTGCCTGAATGTTTGGGTGGCCTGCCTCGCGCTGACGTGTTGCTCGACTTAATATTCTAAACTGTATTCTGCTCAGCTAACATCGGACATTCCCTAATAAAATGATCTGACGATCCACATTTAAAGCAAGACCAATCATGGAATCGACAACTCCCGGAATGCCATTTCCACAGTGCTTGCATTCAACTCGATTCTGTGGAGCATTACCAACACTGGCCATCGAGGTAGCTCGGGAGCCCACTGGAGGTCGATCACGTCTAGGTAAATCTGAAGTAGCTTTATGTCGGCTGAAATCATCTCTGAACTTCTTAGATGTGGAATGGAAAGTCTTACCCGAAGATCTCTTACGAGTGTCTCTAGCTTCTGTCTCAGCCTTTCTTTTTTCCTTCCCGAGCTCTTCAGCTTTGCAAGCTCGCTCGACTAGTGTCACAAACTCTTTGATTTCAAGAATGCCAACAAGCAACTTTATATCTTCATTCAAACCGTCCTCGAACCTTTTGCACATAATGGCTTTAGTTGATACACACTCTCGAGCATATCGACTCAATCTGACAATTTTCGTTCATATTCAGTCACGGTCATTCGCCCCTATTTTAGTTCAAGAAATTCTTTACGTTTCTGGTCGATGAACCTCTGGCTGATATATTTCTTGCGGAATTCATTCTGGAAGAAATCCCACGTCACTTTTTCTTTCGGAACCACTGATACTAATGTACTCCACCAGTGATATGCAGTGTCCCGAAGTAAAGATATGACACACTTCAGGCATTCATCTGGAGTACAAGATAACTCATCAAGTACTCGAATAGTGTTATCAAGCCATATTTCGGCTCGTTCTGCTTCATCATCATCATTGGCCTTGAATTCTTCGGCCCCATATTTCCTGATTTTCTGAACGGGAGGCCTACTAGATCTCATCGGATCTATCATCGGGGGTGCTGAAGGTACCGGAGTGGGATTATTCGGGGGTGGAGGTTGTTGTACAGCCGGGTTAGTCTGAATAAACTGGGTAAACCACTCGTTCATCATCTGATAGAAGGCTTGTTTAGCCTCCCCCTCGTGGCTACCCGAAACTGGTCGAGAGTCTATCGGCGCTGATCCGCATGCACGGTCAGGCGCTACACTCTCTACATCATCTACTACGGCCCTATCAGGATCAATATCCATTTACTATATAAAACACAGTTCAGAATGTCAGAAGTCACCACACTATCAAATATATGACAAAGGCATGTATAGATAAACTCACGCATGCTACGGTAGTCCTAGAATCGACTAAACCGCAAGCTCTGATACCAATTAAATGTAACACCCCTAACCCATGTCCATCGCCGGATTAGGGTTATGAGGCATTACCGAACTAGACTAAGAATATCACAGGCATTTATCACCATTTATGCATTTAACGATTTGCAAAATCATAGATTAAATTTCAAATATCCACTAATAGTTCAAACCAAAAATTCAAATTAAGCCAACCGACAATTCAAATCAAGGCTCACATGAACTCATTCGTGTGGATAAAATTGAAACTAAGATGTCTATAGGGTATGTGTATCACCTATCTATATATTCTTATAGTACGTTCAAGAACATAAAAAAATAACTCATAGCATATTTAATTCGTTTACTTAGTACTCAAAACATCATACATATACCAACTTAACATATACTAAACTACTTTGTTTCATTAACAGATTTCCAAATAGTTTATAAATGTATTAAACACTTTAGCATATGTAACAATTTCAACTGCATTAAACTTGAATGATCAAACATTTTAAACCAAAATCAGATTATTAACTAATACCTAACTACCCATTCGATTTCAATCGTTATGTCTAACCCAATTTAACATACCTGAATACCAAACACAACATAACAAAAATATCATCTTTCATAAGACAAATTGTACCTATAATAGATATCAAGAACCATGTTCTAATATATGGTGAATAAGTCCTTACCACTTTGGTATCAAAATAACACAACCATAAGCATTATTAAGTCATTAAAAAGAAAACCTTATGTACCTTCATCAAAACACAAAATAAAAGCCATATCTGTATGGCTATATACATATATTATCCAAGTTCCCAACTCAAACAAGAACGTTAAACATCCTATACATGCCTTTATCAAAATAAACCAAACTAAAGGTGTACCAAATAGATGATAGTGTGGTTGACTTTGCTGACGGTTGCACGAGCCCGTAGCTTGACCAAAACTATAAAATAGATCATTAAAAACACACGGAGTAAGCTTACGAGCTTAGTAAGTCATAAGCAAATACAACTCAATAATCAAACATTCAAACCTTTAAATAAATAAGTTCAACAATGAATATAAACATTATATAAATAAATTATTCGTGACCGACTACACTCAATGCCCTTAACTTAATTATTAACATTTGTACATTCCAATTCAAATAAACATGTCATAATTATCAATCTCTTTTACCATTGCCCTCCTCAATTAGAATCGAAACTTCAAGGGTATAAACACTTGTATAAGCATAAAACTCACATTTATATAAATAGTTCATGTCTATCAATGATAAATTCAATATCTCCAAAACAAAATATAACTTGTATCATCAACATCATTACATCACACATTACTCAAACATTTCCAAAGTACTTTACCTCGTTCCTTATTAATGTAATAAACTAAATCTTACCCGAGCTTGTAGCTCATAGCATCATTTAAATAAGTCTCAACTTGCTTGGTACTCGGATTCTCCGTTTATAACATATCACTGGCATTAAGCCTGCTAGGCGATAAGCCTGACATATTACACCGGCACAAGGCCTACTAGGCATTAAGCCTGATATAGATCACCGGCACAAGGCCTGCTAGGCATTAAGCCTGATATAGATCACCGGCACAAGGCCTGCTAGGCATTAAGCCTGAAATAACCAACCCATTTATCCATTCAATACACATCACTTAAGGCTAAATCGCAACATTAAATATACTTCATTTTAACTTCACATTTCAAGCTGAACAAGCTTATTCATAACATAATTAACAATTACAATTCAACTCAATCTTATACCCACATTCGGCTATCATATATATTCATGCACAACATTACTAAATTCCATTAGTAACATAGTTAATGTTACTCCATCCTCTTACATTTCTCAACACTATCATTACCAATGAATCATATACACCAATCACATTCACATATCATTTCAAATGTATCTATTCATTTGATTGCATTTACAAGACAAATACAATCCAATGTAAGATCTTTATATTCGGCTACCACATAGATTCATACTCAAACTTATCAAATAATATCATTAAACATGTTCATAATTCAATCTATGATATATTTTAACTTAAGGACTTACCTCGACAGTCGACGGACCGCGTAGACAGGCTATTCAATAACCTTCGTCTTTCCCCGATCCAAATCCATTTTTCTTTTTTCTTGATCTAAATACATTAGAATTTAGCTCATTCAAATACATTTCATTTCAATTTAGTCCCAAATCACATAAATGGGCAAATTACCCTTTTACCCCTAGGGTTTCACAATTTTACACTTTAGTCCTAATTGCATAAAACACAAAATACACATAATTTGCACATAATTCTTTAGGGCCGAATACTCCTAGGGACTATACAAGTCCATATTTTTCATTTATTTTGCAAATAGGCCCCTCTAAAAATTTATTTTTACAATTTAATCATATTTACTCAATTTTCACTAAAACTACAATACAAAACTTATCAATCTTAATCTATCCTAAGATTAAAATTCATCAAACATCAATTATCATAAAACAATGTTAATGGCCGAACCTTAGACATGCTTAGATTTAAAAATTACAACATGGGTCGGCTACAGTTCAAAGCAACGATCTCAAAAACGTAAAAATTAACAAAAACCGACTAAAAAATCACCTTGAATTTTAGCCTAAAAGTGTCGAAAATTAAAGAATCCCAAAGATTTTTTCTTCCTTCAATATTCAGCAATGAAAGAGTGGAAAAGATGATGGCTTTGTTTATGTTATTTTAACATATATATTAAGTAATTATTCAATTACTAATTTAACCTTTAAAATAAAATAAAACTAATATATAACTTAAGGTTAGTTATGACAATTGCCACCCACTAACCTAGAAATGGGCTAATTGCCCTTTTAATACCCCATGTTAAAAAGCCATCATCAAATAGGCACTTTCTACTATAGATTGCAACTTTTTGACTTTACGCGATTAAGTCCTTTTTCTAAATTAAACATATAAACGAATAAATTTTCCTACGAAACTTCCACACACATCAATTTACATATAATAGACTCAAAATATAATATTAAAATATTTCTCAGACTCAGATTTGTGTTCCCGAAACCACCGTTCTGATTAGGGTCAAAATCGGTCTGTTACAAAAACTAAGTGTTTGATGGTTGATATACATGTTTTGTATAATGATTTTTGATGAAATTTCCTATTAAAGATTAAATTGTGAAAATGAGAAATTGAGGGGCTAAAATGTGAAATAAATGAAAGTTATGGGCTACTAGTAGCATGTGATAAATTCGGCTAGCATGCGTTGCTAAGAAATTTATTGAATTTGTGATTTTATCCGAAAAGAACTAATTTGATAAAAAATATGGAAATTAAGGGGCTAATGTGTAAAATGCCCTAATTATGTGTTGTGGACTAAATTGAGTGAAAATGTGATTGAATGAGTTGAATTTGATATTATATAAGATCAAGAAAGGAGAAATTAAGACCTAGATCAAGGCAAGAACAAAGTGCTCGATTGATCGACTAGTATCGTCATTTCTATGTCTGAGGTAAGTTCGTGTATAATACATATTGTGTAAACACTGTCTATATGTGATGAGATGAATTGAAATGTGATTATGGAGTTTGGTAATGTGAAATGTGAGTTCGAAGATATGTGGCACTAAGTGTGCGTAAATAGAATCGTAATAGTGATGAATGGCACTAAGTGTGCGAGATAAGGAAAGCATCAGTTGTATTATTTCGCACTACGTGTGTGATACCGAGATAAATTTGGTTTAATATGATGGCACTAAGTGTGCGGTATTATTATAGCTTCAGCTAATTAATTGTCACTAAATGTGCGAGTTCATCGAACGTTTAAAGAGGATCGAATGAATTATGGCATCGAGTATTGACATGGTAAATGTGATAGATAAATACGTGATGGTATAGGTATGTACAGAACCGATGTGGTTGATGATATTGTGTATGAGTTAGATGAAAGATTATGTGAATGAATGATGCAAAGGGTTGGATTGAATAGCATTATAAATGCTTGTATATGAACCTATAGATATGGTATGAAAGTGAGTAATAGCCATGGATGAAATTGTGTAGTGATGTGAATTGCATATTGAATTTGAATTGTTGAGTTAATTGTGCTATATTACGAACTTACAAAGCTTTAAAGCTTACTGTGTGAAGTCTTTCTCTGTTTTACAGTGGTATTTAAAGCTAGCTCGGATCCAAGGATCGTCAGTGTAACACCCTAAATTTGGGCCTAGAAAGATTGGGCCTATTAGGCCTTGGGCATTGGAGCGTTTAAAATTTTGAGGACAAGAGAACGACACTAATGCAAGTTGGACCTATTAGGTGAGTGATTTTGGATGGCTAGGGGGCTTCCATGAAGTCCCGGGTTCAAACTTGGGCTTTAGAAAAATTTTTGTTTTAGGTGAATAAAACCCTGGGAGTAAGTAAATAGGCTTTAAGAATAAAATATGGAGAAAAATGACACGAAAGGAGTTGTGGTCTAGTGGCGAATGGAGCCACATGGGAGACAAGGAAGTGACGCCATAGAGGAAGCAAGGGGTCCAAGGTTCAAGTCTTGGCGCTTGCAATTCATTTTGATCTTCTTTTTAAATGAACTTAGACTTTGGCCCATAGACTTATATTTAGTTGCGCATGTTTTAAGTCACAAAAGGAGCTTGTGTTGTGGTGGCAAGTAGCTTCTGGAGCATAGGAGAGGGCGAGGGTTCGAATCCCATTGCAAGCAAAAAGGGATATTTATTTTGCTAAGTTGGGGCGACAGGTGGTTGTGTTGGAATTAAACTCTGCTGAAGGAGGGATCCCACATCGGGAACCTAGCATGAGAGTGGGCAAGAATGTAACATCCCCAAACCTGGTGTCATGCCAGAATAACCTGAAAACCTTTTTTAAAAGCCCACATTTCAAAAAGCCCATTTTGAAAACGTTTTTGGGCCCAAAACCCTCAAAGCTGAGTTTTGAACCGGGCTCTGATACCAATCTGTAACATCCCCAAACCCGGCCCATTCACTATGACCGAATCTGGTTATGTCACTGCGGAAAAGACGGTGGAAAATCCTTCTTAACTTCGAATAAAACAGTAAATTTATTAACCTTTGGAAATCCATGTACTTTTAAAACTATACTTTAAACTTTGGTATTATAAAAAATGTCCACATTAAAACACTTTATTATCTTTATATATAAATAAATTGAATAAATAGGTTTCTAATATAAAAATCAATTTCCCATAGTAAATCAAATTAATCAAACCATAATTAAATTAAAATAAAATAGTACCAAAATAATAATAAGTAGTTCTAAGGCCCTTATTACATCATAATTTAAACCAATGTACTTAATATAATTAACTAATATGAATAAGCTGAGAAATATTTAAACTCTTCTTTCTGCATGGGCCACCATGTGTCCTCTCCGATCCCGGTCCAAATCTACGCATCACCTGAAATGGTTAGGAAAATAGAGTGAGTCCACTGACTCAGTGCATAATCACAACACAGATTTTCACACGTATGGGCTTGGCCCATAACCATATCGTTCTCATAACAAGTCATGCAAATATGCATCTCAGCCCAACATACAATCCAACCGTAACACCAACCTTAGCAGACTCCCCCTGCCTAAGGCCGTGGCTAATCCACCACTGATCACATCGTGATCCATTGATCTCACCTTGGCTAACTCGCTGCTCAAGGCCGTGGCTGAGCCACCGATCAATCAAAGTGATCCCAACATCATACTCCGTCTACGGTGATGCACATAGCCATCAACCGCCGAGATGGGCAGCGAGCCACACCTCCTTTGAGGTAGCACACAGCTCACCATCAAGCGCTAATGTAGCCTGAGCTAACATTAGACCGTGTACATCATGTGTACACCCTTCCTTCCTCCATCCAATCCAAATCCCATGCAAGTATGTAAATGCCACATGCTAAGTCATCATGTAAATAAGCATACAGCTCATATCATTACCACACCAAATATATATATGTAACACAATAACAAATATCACCAACTTACTCACCTGATATCCGATTATCCAACATAAGCATTAGGAAGCAATTAACTGAAGGAAAATAGTGCAATGGTTACGCACCTATTGGATACAAACAATCAAATCCCAAAACGTCACTTGACTAAAACTCTGCAAATGTTGATTATACGAATCCCGAAAAGGTCTCCTGTGTTAGGCTCTGCCTCCCCCTACAATCGGCCTTAGCATCATATACATAGCCACCTTAGACTTAATCGAAAACTAAACACATAACTTACCAAAATAAACCCTTACTACCACTTACCAAGTCGACTGCTATCAACAGAGGTTTAACTTGAATGCCTCAAAATTCCAGAGTGCCCTTAACAACGATTGCAACGGAGCCCAACAAGATCTATGCTAACATTCGGCCAAGGTGCTACCAAATAAGGGAAAAGGGATACGGCAGAAAAGTGGGGTGTACTTTTGTTTTAGCAAAATGGAAGAGAAGAGAGATGGAAGGGTGGGTGGTTTCGGCCAAGGGTTAAAAAGAATAGAAAGAAGGAAGACAGAAATAGAGGTTTCGGCTCAGGTGGAGTGGAGGAGAACAAATGGAGAAACCTTTCGGTAAGCAAGCAAATGGGGAAAAACTAAAAAGATGAACACCTCCCCCCTATTTATACTACTAAAATCGGCCAACAACTCATCCCCCACCCAATCCCAAAAATCCTCCTACTTTCACTCTCCACCAACCCTTCAAATAATTCAAAATAAAAACCATCACATCTCTCCTCCTAGCCATCCATTCAAAATGGTTTGAACAAGTCAAACCTTAATCCTTCCATCCTAGCCGAATTCAAAAAAAGAAGACCAAGTCTTCATCCATCTTTTAAGCCTTCAAAACCGTCCAACCTCCTTACCAAATTGACGCAAAACAAAGGCCCTCCTGCTGCCCTTGTGAATCGAACCTGAGACCCCTTCCTCCTGCAAATGGCGTCACCTTCCAAGTTCTAGAGTGGCGCCTCCTTGCCACTCTGCCAAGCCATTCTTTGTGACAAAATCCTCCTAATAATTCTCTTAAGACCCCAAAAAGCCAAGCTCCCCAAAAATTTCCTAAGGCCTTCCCTACCTTCCAGGGTTCTCCAAACCTCCTAAAAACTTGCCCAAGCACACAAGAAGCCTATCATCACTTGAGTTATGCACTAAATGCATAACCCCTAGAACCAGGGTGTTACAAAGAAGCTGGCTTTAAATAGAGCAATCTATGAGAAGAGTAAGCATTACTTGGTTGGCGTTTGGGCATAGGAGTGTTCGGAGCGCGGATTAACTCCAGATTCTTATCAAGTGTGTATTTCGCACTACTCTAGCTGTAGAGTACCAAATGCCGAAATACCGGTCACACGGTGATGGTAGCCACACGAGCGTGCGAGTGCACGCGTGGGAGCTTCGACGCGATAGTTGAGGCCATCATAAGTGTTCTTGTGGGTTTAGGCTGTTTCGGCCACGATGGGTCGAAATGGGCCATGTGGGGCCAATAGGCCCGTGTGCCCAATCGGATAAGTTGTATGATTGTGTAGTAAATATTAGACTGCACTATGTGAATCTCATATCTCTGGCGAGATTTAGGCTAAATGGGCCACACAAGCGTGTGGGTCCACTTGGGTCGAGAATGGGCTTTAGGCCCATTCGCATCATTATCTCTATTTAGAATACTTGAGTCGCTCGAGGCGACTGTAGATCTTCTGAGGGATTGACAAAATTACTGAAATACCCCAGTTTGTAAAATTATCGAAATACCCCTAATTTGCAAAATTACTGAAATACCCCAGTTTTCAAAATTACTAAAATACCCCAAATTTTCAAAATTACTAAAATACCTTACCGAAATACTCCAGTTTGTGAAATTACCGAAATACCCCAGTTTGTAAAATTATCGAAATACCTCAGATTACAAAATTACCGAAACACCCCTAATTTGTAAAATTACTGAAATACCCTCGATTTGTAAAATTACTAAAATACCCTTGATTTGTAAAATTACCAAAATACCATCGATTTGCAAAATTACTAAAATGCCCCTATAGGGTAGAATTACTGAATTACCCCTGTGTGGTAGAATTACCGAAATACCCCTGAAGGGTAGGATTACCGAAATACCTTTATTGTGTAAAATGACTAATTTGCCCCTAAGGGTAAATAACTAATTTTGTGCCATAGCTTGACTGTGATCGTATGACTGTGTTAAAACTGACTTGACTGTGGTTGTGTGATTGATATGCTTGTAATATTTGTTAAATGACTGTCACTGAGTATGGTCATTCTGCATACACCTGTGATCATTGAGCATGACATACACGACATATTGCATGGGGTTGGGACAAAGTTATGGAGGAAGTGTACGGCCCATTGTCGTTCTGTACAAGGCTTTCAACCTTTCTATGATATTTATGGCTTTTAGCCGTTCTGTTAACCAACAGCAATGCTGCGATATTTATGGCTTTTATCCGTTCTGTTAACCGGCAGAGATGCTGCGATATTTATGGCTTTTAGTCGTTCTGTCTACGGCGCCGAGCCGTCCTGTTGACTTAGTGTCGCAACCGGTGCTAAGCTTGGTGTGTTGGTTGGGTGGGTCGATTTTATCCCCACATGGTGAATTGATTGGATTGGGCTAGATTTCTGTTTGCATATCTGCATCTGATACTGATTCTGTAATGGGCTTAGGTCCACCTGGTTCTGTTATGGGCTAAGACCCACCTGATACTGTGTCTGTGATGGGCTCAGGCCCAGCCTGTTTCTGCATACCGTTTATCTGACTATTTGTATTATAAGGGATTACACACTGATTTTTCACAAACTCACCCTTTTGTCTAACTGTACAGGTAATCCTCAGACTTAGTGGGAGCTGCGAGGGACTCGGAGGTGGCCACAGTACTGCTCCTGTTTTCGTTTACTTGGCATTTTATTACTTCTGTCTGGATTTTTTTGTATTTGTAATAAGGCCTCTCCAATTTTATAGTTTCCAATCTGAGGTTTTAATCATTAAGATTTATACATGTTAGAAATAGAACGCCATTTTCCTAAAACGATAACTGTTTTCAAAACACTGTGTTTTCGCAACGATTTTTAAGCTTCCACAAACAAACAAGGTTTTAGAAGTAATGACGTTTTAAATTGATTAACAAAATGCCGGTTTAACATGAGTTCTACGAAAAGGCTTCAACCTCCTAACGAGTTTTTTTTCATTAAGGAAAAAAAGGGGTTTCCAAAAAGCGCTCCAATGTGACACTGCCAGATTAGGCTATAACTTTTAGGCTGGGTTTGGGGTGTTACAGTCAGCGACTCAATCACACTATCGGAAATCTATTTTGGTATCTTTTGAAAGTTGTATTTTTGGTATATGGCATGTATAGGCTAGTGATGTTGTGGAATGTTTTGAGATGTATAAATCTTGTTATATGATATGGCTGGATAATGGATGAGACTTTGGAATGATTTTGGTATATGTTTTGCTATGTGAAAATGGTGTATGTGATGTGTATATATGGTCTTGTGTGAATGGCCATTATGGTATGCTTTAGTGAAATAGAAATAGTATGTTTCATACTTGATTTGGTAGTTGAGATGGTGAATATATTGCATGTTTGAAATGGTTTGGAATGAGATGTGAATCATATGCTTTTGGTATGGAATTGGTTCATGAAATAGACATGTTTTGAGTTGGAAATGTATATGGAAATGAATGAGGATATTGTAGCATGAATTGTGCTTGCTTTGGTAGGGTTTTGACCATTAGTTGGGCATGAATTGAGTACAGAGTGATGCTTGTAGGAATGACCCAAAATGGGTGGAAATTTGGCCTTGTAAATGGCCTATAATTGCCCACATGGTTGAGCACATGGGGTTGTGTCTCGATCGTGTCCTTCAATGTCCTAATTCGAAGCAAGTCAGTCTTGCACATGGGCTAGACACACAGGCATGTGACAGGCCGTGTGACCCAAGTCAGTGTTGCACACGAGGTAAGGCATGGTCTATGTCATGGCCGTGTAAGGCACACGGCCTAGCCACACGGGTGTGTGCCCTGTTTTGAGAAAAAAATTTTAAAGTTTCGTAAAAATTTTAAATGTGATCGGTTCAGTCTTGAACCACTTCTGAAGCATGTTTAAGGTCTCGTAGACTTTCTAAAGGGACTTTGTGTTATTGATTAACTATGATATATTGATGTTTGAATTATGTTTTTTTGAATGTTATGATTCGACCGATAATACCTCGTAACCCAAGTCTAATGATGGACAAGGGTTAAGGGTGTTACATTTGATTGGTATCAGAGCTACCATTTAGTTGATTCTAGGACTAACGTAGCGTGTGAGAGTCTAGCTATACATGCCATATATATATAGCTACGATAGCGTGATAAATCCTGACAGATAAAATGTGTTTTCGTATAGCAAATGGATCCCGATCGAGTTGTGGCTGATGATGTTGAGAGTAATGCACCTGCTCTCGCTCAAGGGACAGCGCCGGCTAAATCTTGGCCGATTGCTAGTACTCACGAGGGCGAGGCAAAGCAAGCCTTCTTCCAAATGATGAGTGAGTGGTTCACGGAGTTCGTTCGACTGAATCCGGCTACTCAACAACCTCCACCCTCGCTAGCTCTCGTAGCGCCACAAGTTATAGACCTGATTCGATTGAGTAAACTTCAAGTTGATAAGATTCGTAAGTATTAGGCCGAAGAGTTCAGGGCCACAATTCATGATGATGACGAGGGAGCTGAATTCTAGCTTGAGAATACCATTAGAGTGATTGATGAATTATCATGTACTTCTAATGAATATCTTAAGTGTGTTGTTTCACTGTTAAGAGATACGGCATATCATTGGTGGAAAACATTGATATCTGTGGTTCTGAGAGAACGAATCACCTGGGATTTCTTCCAAACTGAATTTTGGAAGAAATATATCAGTCAACGGTTTACAGATCAGAAACGCAAAGAGTTCCTTGAGCTGAAAAAGGGTCGTATGTCTGTTAAGGAATACGAGTGAGAATTTGTGAGATTGAGCCAGTATGCACAAGAATGTGTTTCGATAGAAACTTTTATGTGTAAACGATTCATTAAAGGGTTGAATGAAGATATTAAACTTTTGGTCGAAATTCTTGACTTAACTGAATTTGTGGTACTGGTTGAAAGAGCTTTTAAAGCTAAGGAGCTTAGTAAAGAAAAAAAGAAAGCAGACTCAGAAGCTATAGACGAGAGAAAAAGGTCGATCAGTAAGCCGTATCACTCTTCGTCAAAGAGATTTAGAGATGCAACTAGTCACTCAAATGCTTCAATTGGACATTCGAGTAGAGATCGTGTAAAACAATATACGAGTCCTAAAGCTCAAATTCCAATGGAATCAAGTGTTGGCAGTGTCAGAAACAATAAGCCTGAGTGTAGATACTGTGGAAGACATCATATTGGTGAATGTTGGGGCAAGTATAATAATAGAGTTTGTTATAAATGTAGATCACGAGATCACTTCATTCGGGATTGCCTAGAGTTGGCTGAAAAAGATAATGCTTAGAGTGCAAGGCCCAATAACATGGAAGCTAGGGCTAGACCACCACGAAACACAGAAATTGTGAGTGGTAGTCAGAGAGGAATAACTAATACAGCTGTGAGATCCGAGGCGAGAGCACCTGCCAAAGCCTACGCTATTCGCGCTAGCAAAGAAGTGTCATCTCCTGACGTCATTACTGGTATTTTCACTCTTTATGATATTGATGTGATTGCATTGGTAGACCCAGGATCAAATCATTCATATGTGTGTGTGAACTTAGTATCCAGTAAGACTTTGCCTATAGAGTCTATTGAATTTGTAATTAGAGTATCGAACCCCTTAGGCAAGTGTGTTCTGGTTGACAATGTGCAAGAATTGTCTGTTGATGTTTCGAGATATCTGTTTTCCTGCCAATCTGATGCTATTACCCTTTGATGAGTTTGATATAATTCTGCGTATGGATGGGCTAACTTTGCATAATACTATTGTGAATTGCAAACGGAAGACTATTGATTTGAGATCTTAGAATGACGAGATAGTCCAAATTGAATCTAGTGATTTGAATGGGTTACCGGCTGTAATATCTTTGATGAAAGCTCTGAATTATGTGAAAGGGATGAGAAGCTTATCTTGCGTATGTGATTGATACGAAAGTGACAGAACAGATGTGAGTTCCTGATGTGTTTCCTGAAGAATTATCGGGACTACCTCCGATACAAGAAGTTGAGTTTGCCATTGAGTTAGTGCTAAGGACGACCCCTATCTCAATATAACCGAATAGAATGGCTCCGACAGATTTAAAAGAATTGAAATCACAGCTGCAAGAGTTGACAGACAGAGGATTTGCACGACCAAGTTTCTCACCCTGGGTGCTCCTGTGTTGTTTGTGAAAAAGAAAGATGGTACTATGCGGATGTGCATTGACTACCGACAACTGAATAAAGTGACGATAAAGAATAAGTACCCTCTACCGCGAATTGATGATTTGTTTGATCAGTTGAAAGGGGCCACAGTATTTTCAAAAATAGACTTGAGATCAGGTTATTATCAGTTAAGAGTCAAAGAATCGTATGTGCAAAAAACAGCTTTCAAAACGAGGTACGAGCATTATGAATTTTTAGTTATGCCTTTCGGACTAACGAATGCCCCTGCAGTATTTATGGAATTGATGAATCAGATATTCAGGTCGTATTTGGATCGATTTGTTGTTGTATTTATTGACGATATTTTAATTTATTCTTGTGATGAGATGCTGAGCACCTGAGAATCGTGTTACAGACTCTGCGTGATAAGCAATTGTATGCAAAGTTTAGTAAATGTGAGTTCTGGTTGCGTGAGGTTGGTTTTCTGGGACATATAGTGTTAGCTGCAAGGATACGAGTTGATCTGAGTAAGATTTCAGCAATATTAGATTGGAAACCTCCGAGAAATGTGTCTGAAGTCCACAGTTTTCTGGGACTAGTGGGATATTATAGACGGTTTGTGAAAAGCTTCTCGATGATTGCAACTCCGTTGATGAAATTACTACAGAAAGATGTTAAATTTGAGTGGTTAGAAAAGTGTTAGCAGAGGTTTGAGCAGTTGAAAGCAGTGTTGACAGAGGCTCTAGTGTTAGTTCAACCTGAATTAGGTAAAGAATTCATAGTTTACAGTGATGCATCATTGAATGGGTTAGGCTATGTGTTGATGCAAGAAGGAAAAGTTATAGCCTATGCTTTGAGACAGTTAAAACCATATGAAAAGAACTACCTGACACATGATCTTGAATTAGCAGCTATTGTATTTGCATTGAAAATTTGGCGTCACTATCTATTGGGTGAGAAATGTCACATTTATACTGATCATAAGAGCTTGCAATATTTGATGACTCAGAAAGAATTGAAATTGCTACAGTGGAGATGGTTAGAATTGCTAAAAGACTATGAATTAGTAATTGATTATCATCTGAGAAAAGAAAATGTTGTTACTGACGCTTTGAGTCGAAAGTCTTTATTCACTTTACATGCGATGAACACTCAGATAGCTTTGTGTGATGACGATTTGGTTGTAGTTGAGTTGAAAGCAAGGCCGTTGTTTATACAGCAGATTTGTGATGCCTAAAAAGTTGACAATGAAATGTTAGTGAAAAGAGCTTAATGAGATTCGAATCTTGATTCTGAATTTTAGGTTGATACTAATGATTGTTTGAGATTCAAAGATTGAATATGTGTTCCGAGAAATCCAGAATTGATTTAGATGATTTTGAACGAAGCTCATAGTAGTCATTTGTCTATTCATCTGGTAGGTACGGAAATGTTTAATGATCGGGAATAGTTTTCCTGATGGCCTGGTATGAAAAGGGATATTTCAGAGTTTGTTTCGAGATGTTTGATTTTTCAGCAAGTTAAAGCTGAACATCAGGAACCTTCGGGCTTATTACAGCTGATAATGATTCCTAAGTGGAGATGGGAGAGAATCAGGATGGACTTTGTGTCGGGATTGCCCCTATCTCCGAGAAAGAAAGATGCAATCTATTTGATAGTTGACAAATTAACAAAATCAACTCATTTTATACAAATAAGAACGGATTACTCGCTTGATAAGTTAGTTGAATTGTATGTTTTTGAGGTTCTGCGATTGCACGGGGTACAATTATCTATTGTGTCTGACAGAGATCCAAGGTTTACTTCGCGATTTTAGAAGAAACTGCAAGAGGCTTTAGGTATGAAGTTTCACTTCAGTACTGCTTTTCATTCGCAAACAGATGGTCAATCCGAGCAGTCCATTCAGATTCTTGAGGATATGTTGAGATGTTGTATTCTTGAGTTTGAAGGTATGTGAGAAAAGTACTTGCCATTTATTGAATTTGCATATAATAATAGCTTTCAATCAAGCATTAAAATGGCACCATATGAGGCTCTTTACGGTTGTAAATGCAGAACACCATTGTGCTGGACTGAGCTTAGTAAGAATAAGATTCACAGGGTAGATTTGATCAGAGAGACTGAGCAAAAAGTGAAAGTGATTCGAAATAATTTAAAAGCGCCATCAGAATGTCAGAAGTCTTACGCAGATTTGAAACGAAAAGATATTGAATTTGAGATTGGTGATAAAGTGTTCTTGAAAGTGTCTCTATGGAAGAAAATACTCCGTTTCGGCAGAAAAGGAAAGTTAAGCCCGAGGTTTATCGGACCGTATGAGATTTCTGAGCGTATTGGGCCGGTTGCTTATAGATTGTTATTGCCCTCTGAATTAGAGAAGATTCATAATGTGTTTCATGTATCGATGCTTCGACGATACAAATCTGACCCATCACACGTGATTGCCCCTACTGAAGTTGAGATTTTGTCAGATCTATCGTATAGCAAAAAACCGATTAGAATTCTGGCTCGTGAGATCTAAAGGTTGAGAAATAAGAAAATGGCTTTAGTGAAAGTGTAGTGGCAAAGACATGGAGTTGAAGAGGCTACGTGGAAGCTTGAGGATGCTATGAGAGAGTAATACCCGAATCTATTCAACGGTAAGATTTTTGGGGACGAAAATCCCTAAGGGAGGAAAGTTGTAAGAGCCCGGTTTAGACCCTAGTCAGAACAGTGGTTTCGAGACCACAATCTGAGGTCAGAAAAATAATTTAATATTATTTTTTATGTTTATGGCATGTGGTAAAGTATGTGTGAAAGTTCTGTGTGAAAATTTTATCGTTTGTGTGCCGATTTGTGAAAAAGGACCTAATCGCGTAAAATGCAAAAGTTGTGTTCTAGTGGTTAAAAGTGCTTAAATGCTATGTCTTATTAAATGAGAGGTCCTTGTGTTGTTATTAGACCATTAATAGCTTGGATGGACAAAAATGGGATTATATTAGTGGATTTTAATGTGATTATGAAAGGTTAATTTTGGTAATTGATAAATCATGGTATTATTGTTAAAACAAAGCTAAATACTTATCTTTTTCATGCATTCATCACTGAAAATTGAAGAAATAGATAGGGTTTATGAGCTTTGAGCATTCGACACTTGTTGAGCTTGCATGAGGTATGTTTTGAGCTCGGTTTTTTTATGGTTTTTATGTTTTTGTGATCGTTGCTTTGAGTACTAGCTAGCCCGTACCTTGATTTTTGGAATTGATGATGATTTTGTGAAGTACCATTGTTGAATAATTGAGTTTTGTAATGTTTGATGATGAAAACTAAGTGTTTGATGGTTGATATACATGTTTTGTATAATGATTTCTGGTGAAATTTCCTATTAAGGATTAAATTGTGAAAATGAGAAATTGAGGAGCTAAAATGTGAAATAAATGAAAGTTATGGGCTGCTAGTAGCATGTGATAAATTCGGCTAGCAGGGGTTGCTAAGAAATTTATTGAATTAGTGATTATATGCGAAAAGAACTATATTGATAAAAAATACAAAAATTTGGGGGCTAATGTGTAAAATGCCCTAATTATGTGTTGTGGACTAAATTGAGTGAAAATGTGATTGAGTGAGTTGAATTTGATATTATAAGAGATCAAGAAAGGAGAAATTCGGACCTAGATCGAGGCAAGAACAAAGTGCTCGATTTATTGACTAGTATTGTCGTTTCTAAGTTCGAGGTAAGTTCGTGTATAATACGTATTATTTAAACAATGTTTATATGTGATGATATGAATGGAAATCTGGTTGTGGAGTTTGATAATGTGAAATGTGAGTTCGAAGATATGTGGCAATAAGTGTGCGTAAATAGAATTGTTACAGAGATGAATGGCACTAGGTGTGCGAGATAAAGAAAGCATCGGGTGTATTATTTGGCACTACGTGTACGATACCGAGATAAATTCAATTTAATGTGATGACAGTAAGTGTGCAGTATTATTACAGCTTCAGCTAATTAATTGGCACTAAGTGTGCAAGTTCATCGAATGTTTAAAGAGGATCGAATGAATTATGGCATCGAGTATTGACGTGGTAAATGTGACAGATAAATACGTGATGGTACAGGTATGTACAGAACCTATGTGGTTGATGATATTGTGTTTGAGTTAGATGAAAGATTATGTGAATGAACGATGCAAAGAATTGGATTGAATTGCATTATAAATGCTTGTATATGAACCTATAGATATGGTATGAAAGTAAGTAATAGCCATGGATAAAATTGAGTAGTGATGTGAATTGAACTAAGTGTTAGTTAATTTTTGCATATTGAATTTGAATTGTTGAGTTAATTGTGTTATATTATGGACTTACTAAGCTTTAAAGCTTACTGCGTGAAGTCTTTCTTTGTTTTACAGTGGTATTTAAAGCTAACTCGAATCCAGGGATTGTTAGCGACTCAATCACACAATCGGACATCTATTTTGGTAGCTTTTGAAAGTTGTATTTTTGGTATATGGCATGTATAGGCTAGTGAGGTTGTGGAATGTTTTGAGATGTATAAATCTTGCTATGTGATATGGCTGGATAATGGATGAGACTTTGGAATGATTTTGGTATATGTTTTGCTATGTGAAAATGGTGTATGTGATGTGTATATATGATCTCGTGTGAGTGGCCATTATGGTATGCTTTACTGAAATAGACATAGTATGTTTCGTACTTGATTTGGTAGTTGAGATGGTGAATATATTGCATGTTTGAAATGGTTTGAAATGAGATGTGAATTATATGCTTTTTGTATGAAATTGGTTCATGAAATAGACATGTTTTGAGTTGGAATTGTATATGGAAATGAATTAGGATATTGTAGCATGAATTGTGCTTGCTTTGGTAGGGTTTTGACCATTAATTGAGCATGAATTGAGTATAGAGTGATGCTTGTGGGAATGACCCAAAATGGTGGCAATTTGGCCCTATAAATAGCCTATAATTCCCACACCGTTGAGCACACGGGCGTGTGTCTCGACCATGTCCTTCAATGTCCTAATTCGAAGCAAGTCAGTCTTCCACACAAGCCAGACACACGGGCGTGTAACAGGCTGTGTGATCCAAGTCAGTGTTGCACAAGGGGTAAGGCATGGTCTATGGCATGGCCGTGTGAGGCACATAGCCTAGCCACACGGGCATGTGCCCTGTTTTGAAGAAAAATTTTAAAGTTTCGTAAAAGTTTTAAATGTGATCGGTTCAGTCCCAAACCACTTCTAAACCATGTTTAAGGTCTTGTAGACCTTCTAAAGGGAATTTGTGTTATTGATTAACTATGATATGCTGATGTGTGAATTATGTTTTTTTTTAAATCTTATGATTCGACCGATAATACCTCGTAACCCTGGTCCGATGATGGACACGGGTTAGGGGTGTTACAGATAGACTCAGGTGCAGTGGCAATGTTCATAATAGAATCTTCCTCTTCTTTTTCTGTTCCATCTTCATCAACTTCTTCTTCAGGAACAACTTCCACTTCTGCAATAGCAACTTCCTTTTCAACAACTGTGTCCTCTTGATCAGCAAAAAGACCATCCTCGAACAAGCTATCAATTTTTCGCAGGCATTCTTCAATGTCCCTAGATTCCTCTTCTTTGTCATTATCAGACATGCACAATGGGAGGGGGTGCCATCGATCTACCTCGAACTTCTAAGTAGTCACCTACGGATAAGAGTTCATAATTTCGAATGATTGGTGGAAACAATGGGAATTTCGATAGTGGGGATGGGCTCAATTAGCTTAATATGGCTACCATAGAATTGTTCCAGGCTTTGGTATAAGCATAAAACAAATTTTGGGATTTCTCCATATCCTCTATTGTAGCGATATGCCTGATCTGCCTATTGCTAATGGAATTGACCATTTTTTGACATCTTTCATTTTGTGCCATAATGATGTCTTTGCATTCAGATTTGTTCCTTTGCTGTTAGCTTTTATTTTTCCCTTCCTTGTTTTGCTTGTTTCTGCCTCCTTCAATACCGGCGTATCTTTGTCATGAGTCATTCTTTCTATAGAGGCTTCATTGATCAGACCTTTATTTTCCAGGACTTCCTCATCATTACGGGGCACGATTCTTCTTTACTGGCACAATAACATTACCAATGATGGGAAAACCAAGATTCCAGTTTGCCTTGTGGCGCAGTTAGCAATTTCCTGGTGGAGTATTGTACTAACATGAATCTTTCTTCCCTTGATGATGGAATGTATTAGACACATTCTATTGAGGGTGACTGTGGTGCTATGAGTAGAAGGCTTTAGCCTGCAGTTGACAAAATGAAACCATGTTTTGCTTTGCAACGTCAGGAAACGACGGTGCATCGTATAATTGTTTTGATGGGAACCCATTCACAATGCTCCTTCGACACACAAGTCTATCACCAACAGGTCTCATTTTTCAACTGTGTTATCCTCAATGAACTCGGAGTGTTCGTCTACATCCATCTTGGTTTTGTACAGCTCGTTGATTTTTTTAGCGTTCCATGTAACACCCGAAACCCGGCCTAGAAATTATGCCCGAATCTGACATGTCACATCAAAGGCATAATTCAGACAATTTTGCTAAGTTAAAGTTTAAGGCCTAAAAGGCCAAAAATCCTTGACCATCTTGTTAAGTAATGATAAAAGCCCATTTTATTATTTTAAGTATCTCGAAAACCAAGTTTAAACATAAGAAATTTACTCAGGTTTAATAACTAAGTAAACAGTTAAAACAATAATAACAAAACTAAAAATCTAAAGTCAAATCGGAGTATACAAGGCCTTATTACAACCAATGAAAAATAAAGTATTTAAACTATGTCTTTTGAAACAAATAAATAAAAGTTTAAACATCTTGTAGTGTGGCCATCTCCGAGTCCTCTCCCACGTCGAGCTGTTTACTGAGGATCACCTGAAACATTAAATAAAGGGTGTGAGTTTCGAAACTCGGTGTGTACAACCCTTGGCGTTCAATTCAATATATAAATATTTACAATTGGCCTAAGCCCTATCGAAATCAGTGGCCTTGGGCCTTGGCCCACAATGACCTCATATCATACCATATCATATGCAAAACAAGGTAATGCAAAACCCTCCCCAAAAATCCATCCGCTACACACCATTTCCCTTTCAACCCTACACACTTGTGGGCATTTCTAAGTTGACCCACCCATCCTCTACACACCAAAGGTAGCACTCATAGCGGCACTACTCAACGTTGCAGCAAAGCTACTAATCATATAATGGGCTTAAAGCCACCGGTGGATCCATGGTTGTCAAACGACTATGCGATCCTCAAATCTTCCTCCGTACCATAATTCCCACCCATATGCATCCTAAACAGAATATCGTATGATTGCAACATGCACATGAGTAACATCCACAAAACTCATAGTCATCACATAGGGGTATTTTCGTCATTTCACAACCCAAGGGTATTTTCGTAAATCTACTCTATAGGGGTATTCAGGTAATGTTGAAAAATAGAGGTATTTTGGAGATGTTGTAAATCAGGGATGTTTTGGTAATTCTACAAACCAAGGGTATTCTGGTAATTTCACAGTTCAGGCTATTTTAGTGATTTTACAAATCTAAGGATGTTTTGGTAATTTTCAAACTACGAGTATTTTGATTATTTCACAATTCGGGCTATTTTAGTGATTTTACGAATCTAAGGATGTTTTGGTAATTTTCAAACTAAGGGTATTTTGGTTATTTTCAAATCAGGGGTATTTTAGTAATTTTGCAAATCTAGGGGTATTTGGTCCCTCTCGGGTTTTAGTTATGAACTTTGGCCCATTAACAAGTCCTTGCGGCTAAAGTGAACAGACACTATGCACCAGGTAGGATTCCGGAGAAGAGGAGGTAGGCCGCTAGGGCCGCTTAAGTACCAAGCTCTCCCTAGATCCAATCCTAGACATGCACATGCCCGTTACCACACTTTAACTTAGCGACTTGTCCACGGATAAGTTTAATAATTAGAAAGTCTTATGCGGTTTAAGAGTTTTTCAGTACTAAGTCTAAACTCCATAAAACCCTAGCATACTAGTCATCGTCCCCATAAAGCCCATCAACCCATTTCACGTTCATATAACCCATAATGGCCACATCACATTTTTATGGCCACTAGGCCCAAATCTCAATCATATGACCCATTAGGCCCAAAACAAATCCAAATCATGAAACATGCATGCTTAACCTAATTCATATAATCAAATTAATCCATTTCATCAAACTTAGCCTCAGCCCATTAGCCTTAGGGCCCACAGGGCCCATTTAGCCACTTTCGGCTTTTCGGCATTGCTGATTTCGTGTGTGCATAGTGTTTGTACACACCTGGATACCGCGACGTGCTATTCTATCCTTAGCCTTGATCCTACAACCAACCAACCTTCAATCAACCACTCATACTTAATCAAAATATTTACTCAAAAGCTGAAACCTTACCGTAACCTTACCGTGTGCCACGGGGTTCTAATGGCCCTTCCTTCGCTACTAATCACAGGTGTTCCATAGATCTGCACTCATACATACACCATCAAAATTCGGGTGACTCGTAATCCACACAAGTCATCCACACATTCGGTCATTCACTTCAACCATAATCGAGTTGACTATCATTACCCTTGCTAATGATCCTACCATGCTTGCGATCTCCGATCCTTACCCTTGTTAATACAAGATCACCGATAATGAAAAATTAGATCGCCCATCGGCTTTTAACAAAACATACTAAGGGGAGTTAACAGAATACTTACCGAATCCAACCTTAGGTCTTGCGGCCTAGATAACTACCAAACGAGATTCGGCTTTTAACCTTGACTGAGAGTAGCTACCAATTGATTTATGATAGAGAAAAACAACAAAGATTTGGCACTAATGGGGATTTCGACAAGGAAAGATGATGGTAATTCGGCAAAGAAGAGAATTTGGCTATAAGGGAATTTGGCTTTCAGAGAAAGAAGAAGAATACAGCTCTAATAGGAATTTCGACAAAAATAATGATGGGTTTTCTTTTCGGCAAATGAAAGAATTCGACTGAGAGGGAGAAAAGAAAAGTAATGGAAACCCAAGGAACCTTTCAAAGGAATTCGGTAAAGAAAAGAAAGATTGACCTATTTGCGAAACTCTCTAAATGCCGAAAGCCACAATGAAAATTCGTAATATCCCCTAAAAGACCCAAAAACAACACTCATCTACCCTCCTAAGCTAAATTTATACACTCTTCACTTCCCAAAACGGCACCAACTCTTCACACTTCTCAGTTCCTAACTTTTCTCCCTGATAACATCTTAGCCTTATCTGAATTTCCCTCCATGATCAATTCCCCTTACCACTCAAACACTCCAACACAAGAGTTCATATTCAACACAACTCTGGCCGTCCACCTATGCAAAATAAAACACTCCAAAAATAACACTCCTAATGCTCGAACCTTGGACCTCCTCAGCTGACAACACACCACCTTATAGCTCCCTAAGTGACCCCACTTGCCATTGGACCACAAGCCCATTTGTGTCCTATTTTCTCTTAATCTGATTAAGAGGCCTAATGCCTGAGACTAGGGTTCGCTAAAGCAAGAAAAATAATTTTTTCCCTATGGTCTTCCCTATCTCTAAGACTTCAAATAATCCTGATAACACCTTAAAATTAATAGTCTAAGTGCTACTCATACATACCAACCTCAATGCATAGAAATTTAGAGTTTTAGGATTTTTGGGGCGTAAACCAAAATTTTTCCTATACCCTTAATAACCCTTAAAGCCCACATGCCAATTGTCATTTTCTTGCTCACTTCAAAATTTTCTGAGACCCAAAGCCCAACGCCCAATAGGCCTAATTCTACTAGGCCCAAATTCGGGGCGTTACATTCCATGATATTAGGCCTTCTTGAACAAAAATGAACTCTAACTCATGATCGTAAAGGTTAGCATAAAACTAATGTACTAGTGAAGGAGAATAGCTTCCAGGATAGGTGCAAAAAGTTTCCCACTTCAACTTCGAGATTGTAACACCCCCAAACCCGTGTCCATCATCGAAATAGGGCTACAAGGTATTACCGACAAAAACTCAGCTTATAACACATAATTATTATTCATAATTCAGTATCAAATAATCTACATCAAACACAATCATATCGTCCCTTACGAGGCTCATCGAGGCCTTAAAACATGCTTAGAAAGGGTTCGGGACTAAAACGATCACATACAATTTGTTTTGAAACTTTAAAATTTATCTAAGCTACAGAGATCACACACCTGTGTGAGTAGGCCGTTTGCCCCACACAGTCACTAGACACGCCCGTGTGTCAAGGCCGTGGGAAAATAAGGTATACATACTAACTTATCCACACGACCACCAGATACGCCCGTGTTTCTAGGCTGTGGAACTCACTGACTTGTTTTATTTAAGTAGTAAGGGTCACACGGTCGAGTCGCAAGCCTGTGTGCTCAGGCCGTGTGTCACGAAATTAGGCTTGCTTTAAGCCATATTTCTCACCCTCCTCGTGCACACCTAAGCCACATCATTTTGTACCATTTCAATACAACTAATAGGCAGCCAAAACATGTTATTTTATACACCAAATGTGCCATACCAATGTTCTCCATTTCTTCAACTCAAATCATAACCATTTCCTATACAAAACACATACCAAAGCCAACATGATTCATTTCTCATTTCACACTTATTCCATCATATACCAAAACACATATCACATTCATCAATTCAACCTATTTTAAATATGTGTTTTATCATCAATCACACACCAAGCTCGACTCATTAATCATCTACTAACCATTCATTGATCAAGTTTAAGATCATGCATTATAAGCAATTATTCATCACTGGCCAAATAATCAAGTAAAACAACTTGAACCATCATCATCCATACTAAACTATGCCATTACATAAGGCAACATATACACATAAAAATTAACATCGATTTCTGAAACACCCCTAACCCGTATCCTTCGCCAGACTAAGGTTAAGAGGCATTATCAGACATATCGAAACACTTTACTAACATTTCACAATAACATTAATATCTCATAAATTTATAAGCATTTATAATCATATAGTCCCTTTAGAAGGTCTATGAGACCTTAAACATTCTTTAGAGAAGGTTCGGGACTAAACCGATCTAATACAGAAATTTTGCAAAACTTAGAAAATTTTTCTTTCAAAACAGGGCACACACCCGTGTGGCTTGGCCGTGTGCATCACACAGCCGTGCCTTAGATCGTGTCTTAAACCGTGTACAAAATTGACTGGAAACACACGGCCTATCACACGCCCGTGTGTCTGGCCTTTGTGCAATGGGTCACACGGTCTGTCACACAGCAATTATAGGCCATATGCAAGGTCAAATTACCTCCCAAATTGAGTCTTACCTACAAGCATCAAACAAGCATTAAATTATAAACCAAAACCACAAAAACATACCATGTTTGACCATTTCATTTGGTCGTCCATGAGCACAACAAAACATATCAAATTTATGCATCACATAGCATGTACTACATTCACCCATAATCACATTCATTAACAAGCCAGATTACATGGCTATATTTACACATCTCAAAACATAATCAAAGTTATCTAACCTATACATGCCATACTTCAATATGTACATTTTCAAAAGATACCAAAATTTAGTTGATAGTGTGGTGATAATCCTCGACTATCCCCGAACTCCCAGTAGCTTCGATAATCTATAAAACAATACAAACACACACATTGTAAGCTTTCAAAAGCTTAGTAAGCCATATACAAATAAACTTATCACATAGAACATTTACAAACCATTTCATTCATATAAACTATGGCATAACACAATAGCAAATTGCATATTTCTCATTTGGCTCAATTGTTCTTAACTACTTGCTTACAAACATATCATATTCCTTGTAGCTCATTTGATCATAGCACACTTGTACATAACTCATCTTATCTCAGTGCTCTTAACTCACATTTTCACATATACTTACCTTCCATATTCAAAAGTACCTACATTGGATACACATTTCACATAGTCATTCATTTCTCAGAATGCATGTTGAACCATTCAGAATCAAATAGGATACTCAGATAGTTCAGAAAACCCATACAATGCCAACGTCCCAGACGTGGTCTTACATGTAATTTAATATCGATGCATCTGTCCCAGATAGGGTCTTACACGAAATCATATAAGATGCCGATGTCCCAGACATGGTCTTCCACGTAAATTTCAAATCAATGCCAACGTCCCAGACGTGGTCTTACATGATAACACATATCAAAATCCTATGTCATGACATACGTATCCTAACTATTTCTAAGGTTCGTACGGGACTTTTCGGACCTTAACACATTGTCGAAACTTTCTCGGATTTCATATATGCACCTTCCACGATCATTCATCACAATTAAATTTCGTAAAAGCATGAATAAATCAACTCAAACACGTTTATTTGTGTATAGACTTGCCTCGTACGGAAAAGAACGGAAATGAAGGACTATTTTACTACTTTCGACTTCCCCCGATCTAATTCTGGTTTCTTTGGTTCTTGATCTATACACATTCAAATTTGACTCTTTTATTCACCAAAACATTCAATTCAATCCATAAACACAAATTTAGGGCATTTTACAAATTAGCCCTCACATTTTCACATTTTGACATTTAAGTCCCTATTGCATAAAATCACAAAATACACATAATTTCTTTATACATATGTTTAGCTGAATACTCCCTTAACTCATATAAGCCCATATATTTAATTTATTTCACATTTTATTCCTTCAATTTCTGATTCACTATTTAGCCCATAATACTCAAATTCATCAAAAATCCAAAGAAAAAACATATTAATCTATAACATATCTTTCATATTCCAACAACTATCATCACAAAGCTTACAAAATCATCAATGGCATAACTCACAATCTTCATCAAATTCAGAAATTGAGACATGGGTTTAAGAGAACTCGAAGCAACGATCACAAAAACATAAAAATCATCAAAAACCAAGTTCAAAACATACCTCAATCAAGCCTTATAAGTGTCGAATGTAACTAAACTTTAAACCCTTTCTTTTTCTTTTAAATTCGGTGGAAGGATGATGATAATTGCCTCCAAATTGCTTTTATTTTAATTATAATAACTTTAATAATCAAATACCAATTTTAACTTTAATTACTAATATTTTTAAACACTTAGTGGATCGTCATTATTGTCCATTAACCATATCAATGGTCCATTTTCATAATAAGGACTTCATATTAATAAGGACACATCAATTCAACCATTAATCAAATAGAAGAACAATTTTGCATTTTCTGCGATTTTGTCCTTTTTTTGCAAATTAAGCACACAAACGATCAAATTAAGCCACGAAACTTTCACACATATCAGTTCACATATTATAAGGGTAACATCCCGAATTTTGCGCCTAGTAGAATTGGGCCTATTGGGCCTTGGGCATGTGAGTGTTTAAATTTTTTTAGAATAAGAGAACGGCACAAGTGCCTGTTAGATCTGTTGGGTGAGTGATTTTGGAAGGTTAAGGGGTTTCTATGAAGTCTTCGGTCCAAGCCATGTTATATGGGAAATTTTTATTTTTAGCATTAGGGGAACCCTGACTCCTGGTATGTAGCCTTATAAGTATTTGTGGCTAAAAAGAGACACAAAGAGAGCCTGCGGTGGAATGGTTGTGGCGTCACAGGTGTGGCAAGGAGAGCAGTGGTTTAAGTCTCACTGCATGCAAATGGGATTATTTATTTTGCTCATGTGTGGGCTAGAGTTGGTGTTGGATTTGAACTCTGTGTTGGAGAGTTTGAATGAGTCAAACGAGTGATTTAAGGAGTGGATCAAGGAGGATATCAAGGAGGAGTTTGAAAGTGTTTCAAATTAGGGGTGTTGAGAGAATTGAGGAGATTTTCAAGGTATTTGGAGGGGAGGAGTGTTGTAGCCAAATTGTGCTACTTCTTTGTGCAAATTCGGCTAGAGTATGGTAGGAATATCGTTTTCTTTTAGCCAGTTCGAGTTTTTGCTCTTTTTGTTCTTCTTTTGCCTTTTCCCAAAATCGAGAAATACCCCTTTTCTCTACTATATTTCCTTTGCAACAAGCTAAATCTCCCTTTATTCTCCTTCTCTTGGCACCTTTCTGCACTTCTTGTTTCATAATGTGACCAAACCAAAACCTTCTCTCCCTCCTTTCTTACTCATTCGAAGTTCTTCTTTTCACTTATCTAAAACTGAATCCCCCTTCTCTCTACTTCTTTTTTTGCAACTTTTCTCTATCAACTTTGAGTATTCTTTCTTAATATAGAATTAGGACAAACATTAGTTATCTTTTCTTCTTCTCTTCTGATTCTGTCAACATTTGATCGCTCTTCTTGACCGATTCTCTTTTCCCCCATCTGCTTTAATCCGCAGCGTTAAAGGTTGTTGGTTCTGTGGCCTTCTATCGATCGATCAAGATAAGGATTTAGAGTTCTTTAATAAGTATGATAACATATGGAATTATCAGAGGTTGATGCTGAATAATGGTTGTGGTACAGATAAACCACAAGGAGGTGAGATCGATTCATAATCAAACGGCTTAGGAAGTGTAAGCTGGTTCAGTTAAGGTAAGTATTAGTCTTAGGTTCGGCTTCTATAGGCTTGTTAAATCTTATTATTGGAGTGGCTAACTGAATACCTTAATCGAGTATAGGTTCTACGCTCGTGGGCTACTACTTTTCTCCAACAAGGTGTGTACACACACCTGTCCAACTGTAGATCGGCAAATGCCGAAATTCCTAAATGCCGAAAAAGCCAAAGTACTAGAGAATGATGCCACACGAGCGTGCGATTGCACGTGTGCTGGACCGAGCCCACGAATATGGGTGTAAGATGGTTGAGTCCACCATGAGCGCTCTCATGGGCTTAGGCCATTTTTGGGGCCAAATAGACCGGAATGGGCTGAATGGGCCCTACGCGAGTAAATTATGGATGGATAATAAGCTGGCCATGACGATCACATGGCCAAAGGTAGTTTTAGGCTAAATGGCCCACACGAGCGTATGGGCCCTCCTGGGCTGAATATTGGACTTTAGGCCCAATTACACCGTTTTGACCATATATGTTATCTGTGTCGCTAGAGGAGACTGTAGACCTTTGACAATGTTGTAAAATTTCCGAAATATCCCTATAGGGTAAATGACCGAAATACCCCTGTAGGGTAAATTACCGAAATACCCCTGTAGGGTAAATGACCGAAATACCCCTATAGGGTAAATGACCGAAATACCACTGTAGGGTAAATTACCGAAATATCCCTGTAGGGTAAATTACCAAAATATCCCTGTAGGATAAATGACCGAAATACCCCTATAGGGTAAATGACCGAAAAACCCCTGTAAGGTAAATGACCAAAATACCCCTGTAAGGTAAATGACCGAAATACCCCTGTAAGGTAAATGACCGAAATACCCCCATAGGGTAAATGACCGAAATTGTAACACCCCTAACTCGTATCTGTCGCCGGATTAGGGTTACGAGGCCTTACTATAACCATTACCAAGTCCAAGCACTCCATCCAAACTAATACTTGATAAATTCATATCATTTCATGCTATCACAAATGAATATATATATATATATATATATATATATATATATTCTATCAGGTCTTAATACAACAACTTGCATAATAAAATCACATGGTCATTTAAAAACAACAACAGCATAAGTATATAATATTTATACATTTATTCGCCTATAACACGAACACAAACGAAAATCTTATTGTCACTTACATATTTAATCAAATAAAATCTTAAAGCATTCCATATATATATATATATATATATATACGTAATATTTATAAACACCAAATTAGCACATACCATTTTTTTTTGGTTTTGGTTTTTTTTTTTTTTTTGAAATCAATCCTCGTACAAATATGTTCATATACTACTTTATTATTTACCATTATACATCGAATCTCTATAACAAAATATACTAGTAAAATCATTATTATAAATATATGTTTACGCATCAAACGGCTGCACATATAGACTGTGAAATATTATACATAACATGAACGTCTATTAAACCAAATAAACCTTATCAAATCATTATCTTAGCCCAAAATGCCATAACCCACAAAACCAAACCATGCCTATCAAATATATATATACCATGGCCGAATATAGGTTAAAGTAACTTACTACTCATCAACATTAACATGGCATCTCTAATAATCCAAATAGACCAAATTAATTTACAACCTAAAGAACATCATCTCAACTATATCCACCTCATTCGAACCAAAACAAAACGAATGCAAAACATATCAATATATCATGCTTATCCCAAATGCATTACATCTAGATATAATAGGCATATTACTTGACCATATTCCATACATGATTAAACCATGGCCGAATTTCACATCCCTTAATATCATAATCAATCCATTATATCAAGAACATAGGAATTAGACTTAATCAAAAGAAATAGTCATTTTCGCAAGGCTATTCATATATATATATACAAGGCCGAAAGTCATTAATCTAAACCTTAGTCTAACCTAGACATGCCTTCGGTTTAAAACTTAGATTAAGTACCAAAAGGGGAGATAGTGTGGTTGACTTTTCCGACGATCCTCAGATGCCCGTAGCTTGATGGAAAAATCTATAAAACAGAACAAAGAGCACACACAAAATAAGCTCACTAGCTTAGTAAGTCTTAAGCATTTACGAAACAACAGTCAAATATTCCAACATTTAGCACACATACATATATAAATATACCTATAAATCCAAGTAATTTAACAAATAATAATTTCAATATGGTCGAACAGCCGTCTCTGTAACTTATCATTCTCATTGAAGGTATACAGCCCTTCCAGCACTTTAAGCCTTAAGTATTCGCATATTACCTTATTAACAAGTATAACATATATCACAATTATATACGATTAATCATATATATACAGATATGTATTTTTGATAACTTTCACTTTTGACATTTTTACCTTTGACCAAATCTCAAAGATATCACCAAACTTATATTCAATATACATATCACACTTATTAATGAGTAATTCAAATGTACATATCATAAAGACTCATTATCAAAAACTTTAACCATTCTATCACTTATGTAATTTGAAAGGAAAGATAATCACTTACCTTGTTCCTTGCATCTATAAACCTTTATTTTTACCCGAGCATTTTGTTTATTGAAGTATTTACGTCCCACCTTGTAAAGAATTTATAACACATCACCGGCATTAAGCCTGCTAGACCCGAGGTCTGAACTTGATCACCGGCATTAAGCCTGCTAGGCAATAAGCCTGATATACATCACCGGCACAAGGCCTGCTAGGCTCAAAGCCTGAATTACATCACCGGCACAAGGCCTGCTAGGCATTTAGCCCGATAAATAACACCGGCACGAAGCCTGCTAGGCTTAAAACCCGATATAGATATGATCATCAATTCAATACTCATTTCATAACATCAACAATGCAAACAACTTATATAGATCATATTACCTTCCATACCAACCAAAACATATTTATACATGAAACACCCTACACCCGGCCACGAGCCTTGACCGGATCTGGTATGTTTCCCGGTGTAAACCGTTTCAAATTCTTTTGTGACTTAGGAAAAACTTGTGTGTTTTGAAAGATAGTTTGTTTTGGGTTGGGCTTGAGTTGAAAACGAATTCGATTTTATATTGAAAACCCTTTTTAATTTTTAAGTGATAAAACATATAGAGTATATTCAAAAATAAATTACTTAATCTTTAACTTAATAAAAATTTGTAAACATAATTAAACAATAAGACAGAAATAAAATAGTTCACTATGGCCTTATTACATCAAATATAACCCAAATTTAAAACCAAAGTACTTAAAGAAACTAAAAGTCCAAATCATAGATTTCTTGCTGTGCATGGCCATCCCTAAGCTCCTGCCGACCCGGTCCATTACTGCTCATCACCTGAAAAATATTCCCCAACGGGGTGAGTCAAACAGACTCAATGTGCAACCAACACTAAAATTTAATAGATTTAGGCATACCATACATATCATGTTCACATAATAATTCAAGATAATGATGCAATCCCGAACCCAAACCTAGATGCTATCCGCTACACATCCCCGTACCAACCTGTACACCGTGGGGACTACTAAGTCAACCTTCCTTCCGCTACACTCTATCGAAGGCAGTCGCTGCAGTCGACGTGCTCATCGCCCATATATAATTCGTGGCATAGCCACCAGATAATTGTGTCATGAGACACCACATTCAGATAATGTAACCGAAGTTACCACATTCAGATAATGTAACCGAAGTTACCACATTCAGATAATGTGACCGAAGCCACCACATTCAGATAGTGAGACCGAAGTCACCACATTCACTTCCCCTTTCTCATATAACCCGAATGCCCCATTTTATTCATATCATGCATATCATACTTAAATTCACATTCATGTCACTTTTCACATGTTAAAATATAACGTATTTCGTAATCCTAGTAGAAGTAGGAAACGTACCTGAGTACTTTGTACCACATTAGGGTACCTTAGCCATATTCACATTCTTATACATACTTATATTAAATATTGCCATAAAACGTATTAAAGATAGTGTGGGGTACACACCTGATTTGCTTAACGAATTCCTTGAAATCCCAAAAAAACCGATCTATTGCTTTAGATCTCAATTCCTACATTTGGTAACCTTAATATGTTAGCATAAAGCCTATAAAACCAAATCCTAGTAGGATTTGTATTCTTAAAACCTACCTTGTTGTCAAATTGACTATAGTCAAATCCCGAAAACTTGTATTCTTCTCCTTTGAAATCGGCTACTCACTAGATCCCTTGAATCTGTTAGTTTTCGGCTTAAAACACATAATAATAGATCTAACTACTAAAATAGGCCTTGGCCGAATGCTATAGACACTTACCTTGTGGATTTTAAATCCCGAAACTCACCGAATAACTAGGGAACACGCGGCTTATGGTGTACCTTCGGGAAAAGAACTCCTCCTTCCTTGTAGTTGACACTTAGTAAATCCCGAAAGATCTCTTCGGCAACAGATATTAAGGGTATTAGAATCTTAATTTCGACAGCCTTAAAAGAAATAGAATGAGAATCTAACCTAATCTTACCCTTACTGAAGAATTTGATGGAACTCTTGCTTGAACCCTTAGCAGTATTCGGCTATGGCTTTGATGTGGATAACAATTTCGGCTCTTGAGGCTTAGTGAGAAATCGACTAGGGCTATTGGTATCTTCGACTTTTGATTGTGTTTGTAATAGAAGAAGAAAAGAAAAGAGAAAAAGAGAATAATGGTAGAGAGAATTCGGCTGAGAGAAGAGGAGAAACTTTAGAGAATTTCGGCAGAGGTTTTCTTGAAGAGAAAAGAATGAATGAAGAATAGCCTTACTCTTCCTTTTATAGCCAAAATTACTAGGCTAGAGTCCCTTACTTGGCCACCACTCTTCTATTTTGATAGCTTTATCCCTTGAATTATCACTTTTAAAAGAATTAATCCAACAATTATCTCTTGAAAATAATGATAAATAAATCTATTATTTATCTCCTATTTAGCCGAAATTTAAAGAGAATAAAACTCCTCTTTTAAAAGCCTTAATGCCGTCCACCTCTCTGCTTCTGGAAGCAAAAATAAAACTTCTTTTATTTGCTTCCCAAGTGACTCGAACCCTGGCCCAAATACCTGCTTGTGGCGTCACCCACCTGGGCCTTAAGTGACATCTTCAGGCCACTTTTCCAAGCCTGATTGTGTGTCAAATTCCTCCTACTAATTTTCTTAAGGCCACTTTGCCTTAATTTCCTCTTTTTAAACCTTAAAACTTGACATTTCTTTACATTTCCAAGTTTCCAAAAATTTTCGTTTGCCTCCTTTAAACTTAACATTTCTTTACATTTCCAAGTTTCCCGAAATGTTTACTTTCCTCTTTTGAATCATTTCTAGATCATTTCCTTACATTTCCAGGACATTTCCCTACATTTCCAAGACAAGACATTTCCTTACATTTCCAGGACATTTCCTCACATTTCCTCACATTTCCTTACATTTCCTTACATTTCCTTACATTTCCTCATATCTTAGGGTTCCTAAAACTCCTCAGAACACATCCAACACACCCACTGAGCCCACTATCTCATAAATTACGCACGAACGCATAACCCCTAATCTAGGATGTTACAGTTCTACCCTCCTTAAAAATAATTTCGTCCTCGAAATTACTTATTAACAATCGTACAATCCTTCTCACCGCACTATGCTTACGCTGCGCACTCTGATCTTAATAGAACCATCATACTTTCTAGGCACAATCTTTAAGTACACGTCCCCTGGAACTCAGGTCTACTTCACGATTTAATCTAATTAAGAAGTTTTATGAATTAGCCTTTATTCCACTGATTACCCGCGAAGAAGTTTTATGGAAAGAATTTTAGGAGTGGTTCTTTCGTATTCATACATGCACACAGTCTTTACATTCATACATTCATCAATCAATTATGAACTTTCGTTCATTCAGAGAAACATTGTACTTTTCATTGTTGTTGTCTTTCCACTACCCAGGGGTATTTTCGTAATTTGCCCTACAGGGGTATTTTCGTAATTTGTCAAAATAAGGTTCCTTGGTGATCTTTTCAATAAGGGTATTTTGGTAATTTTTGAAATCCCAGGGGTATTTCAGGAATTTTGAAATTACAGGGGTATTTCGGTAAATTTTGAAACTCGGGGGTATTTTGGTAATAAATCAGAGTAAATTTGTAAAGCTTAATAAATCAAGGGTATTTCAAAATTTATAAAACTTGAGGGTTATTTTTGAGAATTTGTTTTTCGAATTGGTGATGTTGCAAAATTTCGAAAACCAGGGTTATTTTGGTAATTTTGTATGTTAGGGGCAATTTCGTAATTTTTCAAAAATTAAAGTATTTTGATATTTTGCAATTTAGGGTTTTTGAACATTTATAAAATAATGAAATTTTAATTAAACCGTGGGTAGTTTGGACATTTTCTAAACCAAGGGCATTTTTGTAATTTTACAACTAGGGGTAATTTAGTAAATTTTTGTAAGTCATGAATATTTCATAAACTTTTATAAAATCGTGTTGGCAATTTAAAAGGATACTTTTTAAAAGTTTTGAAACTAGGGTTTCCATGGAAATGTGGCTAATCCCTTTCGGGTTTTAGTTATTGGGTTTAGCCTGTGACTGAGTCCTCTTGGTTAGGGTGAACCGAAGCTACGCACCAGGTAGGATTCCTGCGAAGAGGAGGTGAGTCACTAGGACTGCTTAAATACCAGGCTCTTTCGGATCCATTCCTAGACATGCGCACAATGGGTGCCACACCCTAACTCGGCGACTTAACCACAGGTTTGTTTAACTAGAAATTAAAGTTTTATGTAACTTGTTGGGGTACACTAGTCCTAGAGTTCAAGTACTTATCATACTAATCTACGTTTCGTTCCTACCCTTCTACAATTCAAACAATAATTCACACAAGAGATAGTGGTACTTACCTGGTGGACCTCGGGTCGGAGACTTAGGTGCCATGCCAGAAAACTTGCTTACTTCCAAAAATATTTTCATAAAACTCATTTGGGCTCGATTTGAAAACATTTTGGGCCTTAGACCACAGGCCGAGAGTTTAAAACTGGGCTCTGATACCAAATTGAAACACCCCACACCCGGCCCACGAGCCTTGACCGGATCTGGTATGTTCCCCGGTGTAAACTGTTTCAAAATCTTTTGTGACTTAGGAAAAACTTGTGTGTTTTGAAAGATAGTTTGTTTTGGGTTGGGCTTGAGTTGAAAACGAATTTGATTTTATATTGAAAACCCTTTTTAATTTTTAAGTGATAAAACATATAGAGTATATTCAAAAATAAATCACTTAATCTTTAACTTAATAAAAATTTGTAAACATAATTAAACAATAAGACAGAAATAAAATAGTTCACTATGGCCTTATTACATCAAATATAACCCAAATTTAAAACCAAAGTACTTAAAGAAAATAAAAGTCCAAATCATAGATTTCTTGCTGTGCATGGCCATCCCTAAGCTCCTGCCGACCCGGTCCATTACTGCTCATCAGCTGAAAAATATTCCCCAACGGGGTGAGTCAAACAGACTCAATGTGCAACCAACACTAAAATTTAATAGATTTAGGCATACCATACATATCATGTTCACATAATAATTCAAGATAATGATGCAATCCCGAACCCAAACCTAGATGCCATCAGCTACACATCCCCATACCAACCTGCACACCGTGGGGACTACTAAGTCAACCCTCCTTCCGCTACACTCCATCGAAGCCAGTCGCTGCAGTAGACGTGCTCATCGCCCATATATAATTCATGGCATAGCCACCAGATAATTGTGTCATGAGACACCACATTCAGATAATGTAACCGAAGTTACCACATTCAGATAATGTAACCGAAGTTACCACATTCAGATAATGTGACCGAAGCCACCACATTCAGATAGTGAGACCGAAGTCACCACATTCACTTCCCCTTTCTCATATAACCTGAATGCCCCATTTTATTCATATCATGCATATCATACTTAAATTCACATTCATGTCACTTTTCACATGTTAAAATATAACATATTTCGTAATCCTAGTAGAAGTAGGAAACGTACCTGAGTACTTTGTACCACATTAGGGTACCTTAGCCATATTCACATTCTTATACATACTTATATTAAATATTGCCATAAAACGTATTAAAGATAGTGTGGGGTACACACCTGATTTGCTTAATGAATTCCTTGAAATCCCAAAAAAAACTGATCTATTGCTTTAGATCTCAATTCCTACATTTGGTAACCTTAATATGTTAGCATAAAGCCTATAAAACCAAATCCTAGTAGGATTTGTATTCTTAAAACCTACCTTGTTGTCGAATTGACTATAGTCAAATCCCGAAAACTTGTATTCTTCTCCTTTGAAATCAGCTACTCACTAGATCCCTCGAATCTGTTAGTTTTCGGCTTAAAACACATAATAATAGATCTAACTACTAAAATAGGCCTTGGCCGAATGCTATAGACACTTACCTTGTGGATTTTAAATCCCGAAACTCACCGAATAACTAGGGAACACGCGACTTATGGTGTACCTTCGGGAAAAGAACTTCTCCTTCCTTGTAGTTGACACTTAGTAAATCCCGAAAGATCTCTTCGGCAACAGATATTAAGGGTATTAGAATCTTAATTTCGACAGCCTTAAAAGAAATAGAATGAGAATCTAACCTAATCTTACCCTTACTGAAGAATTTGATGGAACTCTTGCTTGAACCCTTAGCAGTATTCGGCTATGGCTTTGATGTGGATAACAATTTCGGCTCTTGAGGCTTAGTGAGAAATCGAATAGGGCTATTGGTATCTTCGACTTTTGATTGTGTTTGTAATAGAAGAAGAAAAGAAAAGAGAAAAAGAGAATAATGGCAGAGAGAATTCGGCAGAGAGAAGAGGAGAAACTTTAGAGAATTTCGGCAGAGGTTTTCTTGAAGAGAAAAGAATGAATGAAGAATAGCCTTACTCTTCCTTTTATAGCCAAAATTACTAGGCTAGAGTCCCTTACTTGGCCACCACTCTTCTATTTTGATGCTTTATTCATTGAATTATCACTTTTAAAAGAATTAATCCAACAATTATCTCTTGAAAATAATGATAAATAAATCTATTATTTATCTCCTATTTAGCCGAAATTTAAAGAGAATAAAACTCCTCTTTTAAAAGCCTTAATGACGTCCACCTCTCTGCTTCTGGAAGCAAAAATAAAATTTCTTTTATTTGCTTCCCAAGTGACTCGAACCCTGGCCCAAATACCTGCTTGTGGCGTCACCCACCTGGGCCTTAAGTGACATCTTCAGGCCACTTTTCCAAGCCTGGTTGTGTGTCAAATTCCTCCTACTAATTTTCTTAAGGCCACCTTGCCTTAATTTCCTCTTTTTAAACCTTAAAACTTGACATTTCTTTACATTTCCAAGTTTCCAAAAATTTTCGTTTGCCTCCTTTAAACTTAACATTTCCTTACATTTCCAAATTTCCCGAAATGTTTACTTTCCTCTTTTGAATCATTTCTAGATCATTTCCTTACATTTCCAGGACATTTCCTCACATTTCCTCACATTTCCTTACATTTCCTTACATTTCCTCATATCTTAGGGTTCCTAAAACTCCTCAGAACACATCCAACACACCCACTGAGCCCACTATCTCATAAATTACGCACGAACGCATAACCCCTAATCTAGGATGTTACAATACACCTATCATTTTACAAAGTAAATTCAATTCAATACCATACTTCTCCATTCGGCTATTATCAATAATTATACTTTAAATATTCAAGTTTCATCATTCAACATAGTTGTAAATAAATCTTTAACGTATATTTGCTTAAGGACTTACCTCGGTTGTCGATAGACCGTGTAAATCGGCTATTCGAGAACCTTCGTCTTTCCCCGATCCAATTCCGCTTTTCTTTGCTCTTGATCTAAAACACATTAAATTCAGCTCATTCAAGTACATTTCAATTCAATTTAGTCCCAAATCACATAATTAGACAAATAACCATATTACCCCTAATATTTCATAACTTTGAAAATTAGTCCTATTTGCATAACACACAAAATACACAAAATTAACTAAGACTATACAAGGGCCGAATATTCCTAGGTTCTTTACAGGTCCTCACATTTCATCTTATTTTGCAAATAGGCCCCTTAAAATTTCATTTTTTCAATTTAGCCCAAAATACTAAAATTCACTAAAATTTCTAATACAAAACATATCAATCCTTAACATATCTTTAATTTAAAAAACATCAAACATCAGAACCTCAAGAACTCATCAATGGCCGAATCATATAAACACACTAATCTTAGAAATTCTAGCATGGGTCGGGTAATATACTAAGCAACGATCTCAAAAACGTAAAAATTAACAAAAACCGAGCTAAAATTCTTACCTAATTAAACCAAATAGTTGCCGAAAATCAAAGCTTCTTCAACCCCTTTTTCTTTGTTAACATTCGGCCATGAGAGAGCATAAAGATGATAGTGGTTTTGGTTTGTTAAAATATGACATATATTATTAATTAACAAATTACTATACTAACCTTTTAGTAATAATATTTATAACATAAATTATAAGGTCATTTAACACCACAACCGTCCACTATCATGACGAATGGGCTAATTGCCCTTTTAATGCCTCAAATTAAGAAGCCACCATCATTTTAGCACATTTTACTATAATTTGCAACTTTTGCCTTTTACGCGATTAAGTCCTTCCAATTGGACACTTAAACGATTAAATTTTTCTACGAAACTTTCACACACCTTAATACACATATAATAAACACAAAATATAATATTAAAATATTTCTCGAACTCAGATTCATGGTCCCAAAACCACCGTTCCGATTAGGGTCAAATTCGGTCTGTTACAGAAATATCCTTGTAGGTAAAATGACCGAAATACCCCCATATGGTAAAATGACTGTTATGCCCTTGAAGGGCAAAATGACCAAAATTCCCCTACATGTTATATGATTGTTATTGTATGCCATTTATAGTATATTTGCATTCATGTGATATTATATGCATGGGGCATGGGATTATTGATTTGGAGGAAGTGTATGATTTGTTAGGGTCGCATGGTCGCTTGACGAATGTGGATCCACCGATGGCTTTAAGTTGATTATATGATTGGCAGCTTTGCTGCAATATTGGTTAGTGCCGCAACCGGTGCTACATAAGGAGTGTAGGGATGGGTGGGTCGATTAAATCCCCACTGGAGTGTAGGATTGGACAAGAGACGGAGTGCAGGGTTGGTATGGGCATTAATGCATTGCATATTCTTGTTATGTTATTGAGATGGGCTTAGGCCCAGATAGATGTGATCTGTGACATTGGATATGGGCTAAGGCCCAACTGAGGCTATTATGGGCTAGGGCCCAGATAAATGCCACCGTTACTGTATTGGGTTTAGGCTCGCATTGATTACTATAATGGGCTTATGCCCGGATTGATGTGATGCATGTTTTATGATCGATGAGGGTTGTACACACTGAGTTTTCGTAAACTCACCCCCTCGTTTTAATTTTTTAGGTAATCCTCAGTAGGCGGTTCGACGTACTGGAGGACTCGGAGGTGGCCACACTGCGAGCAACATTAAATTTTAGTTTTTATTTTACATTACTTAAACCGCTTTCTTATTAGGTTGTAATAAGGTCGCTTTTAATTTCTGGTTTTTATTTGGGATATTTATTTATGATGTTTTATAATTGTTAAAAATAGATCGCGATTTTCCTAACAAAATTGTTTTCAAAACATTACGCTTTCACAAGTTAATCTTTAAACATCACGTTTTCATAAATCATCTGCTTTAAACTAAGCTTCCGCAACAAACAAGGTTTTGAAGGTAATAACTTTTTAATAAACCATGATTAAAAAATAAACTGACGTAACTGAGATTTTTACTCAAGCTTTTCTTTAAGAAGGGTTTTCAATAAAACATGGCTTTCGAAAAACACTTCAATGTGACACGTCGAATTCGGGCTTAACTTCTAGGCCGGGTCTGGGGTGTTACAATAAGCACAAAAAGTAATTTTAAAATATTTTTCTAACTATCATTTGTGGTCCCGAAACCACTATTCCGACTAGGGTCTAAACTGAACTGTTACAACTCTCCCCCTTAGGGATTTTTGTCCCCGAAAATCTTACCGTTGAACATATTCGGATATTGTTATCTCATAGCATCTTCGGGCTCCCATGTAGCGTCTTCAACACTGTGTCGGTGCCACATCACTTTTACTAACGGAATTGTCTTATTTCTCAACTCTTTAACCTTGCGAGCTAAGATACGGATCGGTTCTTTTTCATAAGTCATACCGGACTGAATCTCTATCTCAGACGGAGAAATCACAAGCGAGGGATCGGATCTATATCGTCGAAGCATCGATACATGAAACACATTATGAATCTTTTCTAACACAGATGGTAGCGATAGTTTATAAGCAACTAGTCCAACACGCTCGATAATCTCATATGATCTGATGAATCTCGAACTCAATTTTCCTTTTCTGCGAATCAGAGTATTTTCTTCCACAGTGACACTTTCAAAAACACTTTATCCTCGATTTCAAGCTCAATATCTTTATGTTTCAAGTTTGCGTACGACTTCTAATGGTCTCATGCGGCTTTTAGACTATCGCGAACCACTTTCACTTTCTGTTCAGTCTCTTTGATCAAATCAATTATGTATATCTTATTCTCGCTGAGCTCAGTCCAATACAAAGGTGTTCGAGATTTGCGATCGTATAAAGCCTCATAAGGTGCCATTTTGATACTCGATTGAAAGCTATTATTATACGCAAATTCAATCAGTGGCAAGTATCATTCCCATGTACCTTCAAACTCAAGAATACAACATCTCAACATATCCTGGATTATCTAAATGATTCGTTCAGATTGACCATCTGACTGCGGATGGAAAGCAGTGCTGAAATGTAATTTTGTACCTAATGCATCTTGTAGTTTCTTCCAAAACCGTGATGTGAATCTCGAATCCCTATCCGAAGCAATAGAAATAGGTACTCCGTGCAATCTCACAATCTGAGAAATGTATAACTCAGCAAGCTTATCAAGTGAATAATTTGTACGAACCAGAACAAAATGAGCCGATTTAGTCTATCTATCCACAATAACCCAGATTGCATTTTTCTTACTCAGTGACAAAGGCAAACCTGATACAAAATCCATCGTGACTCTGTCCCATTTCCATTCGGGTATCATAATCGGTTGAAGTAACCCTAACGGAACCAGATGCTCAGCTCTAACTTTTCATACCATGCCACCAGTAAAGCTGTTTCATACCATGCCACCAGTAAAGCTGTTTCAAATCATTATACATTTTTGTACTACTCGGGTGAACAGATAACCGACTACTATGAGCTTCATTCAAAATCATCTGAATCAACTCTGAATTTCTTAGAACACACATTCGGTTTTTAAACCTCAAACAACCTTAAGTATCAACTCGGAACTCTAAATCAGTATTCGCATCACATTGCTCCCGTTTTGCTATCAATTTGTTATCAACTTTCTGAGCCTCGCAAATCTGGTGAATAAATAACGATTTCGCTTTCAATTTCGCTACTAGCAAACCATCACCGGATAGGGCCAACTGAGTATTCATTGCACGTGGGGCAAATAACAATTTTTGACTCAAAGCATCAGCAACAACATTGGCTTTCACCGGAAGCTCGTAATCTTTTAACAGTTCTAACCATCTTCTCTGTCGCAGATTTAAGTCTTTCTGAGTCATCAAATACTTCAAACTTTTATGATCTGAAAACACATGACATTTTTCACCAAAAAGATAGTGGTGCCAAATTTTTAGAGCAAACACAATTGCAGCTAATTTAAGGTCATGCGTCGGATAATTCTTTTCATGCAGTTCCAATTGTCTTAAGGCATAAGCTATAACTTTTCCTGCATCAAAACATATCCCAGACCGTTCAACGAAGCATCACTATATATCACAAATCCCTTACCGGATTCTGGTTGAACTAGCATTGGACTTTTTTGGCACTTTTCTGACCACTCAAACTTAACATCTTTCTGAAGCAATCTCGCCAACGAAGTTGCAATCATCGAAAACCCTTTTACAAACTGTCTATAATAACCAGCAAGTCCTAGAAAACTACGAACTTCAGACACATTTTTCAGAGGCTTCCACTCTAAAATAGCTGCAATCTTGTTCGGATCAACTTGTATACCGGATGCTGACACAATATGCCCCAAAAAACCAATTTCACGCAACCAGAACTCACATTTACTAAACTTTGCATACAATTTCTTATCATGCAGAATTTGTAGCACAATTCTCAAATGTTCAGCATGCTCAATTTCATTGCACGAATAAATCAAATGTCATCAATGAATACAACAACAAATCAATCTAAATACATTCTGAAAATTCTGTTCATCAAATCCATAAAGACAGCAGGAGCATTTGTTAGTCCAAAAGGCATAACTAAAAATTCATAATGCCCATACCTCATTCTGAAAGTAGTTTTCGGAATGTCTGAATCTTTTACTCGCAACTGATAATATCCTGATCTCAAATCTATCTTTGAAAACAGAAAAGCTCCTTTCAACTGCTCAAACAAATCATCAATTATGGGCAGAGGATATTTATTCTTAATGGACACTTTGTTTAACTGATGATAATCAATACACATTCTCATCGTACCATCTTTCTTTTTTACAAACAAAATAGGAGCACCCCACGGTGAAAAACTCAGTTGTGCAAATCCTCTATCTGTCAATTCTTGCAACTGAGACTTTAGTTCTTTCAATTTTGTCGAAGCCATTCTATAGGAAGCTATTGAGATAGGGGTTATTCCCGACACTAACTCAATGCCAAACTCAACTTCTCTTATTGGAGGTAATCCCGGTAATTCTTCAAGAAATATGTCAGGGAACTCACAAACCATAGGCACAGATTCAACTTTCCTTTTTGTCACTTTCATATCAATCACATACGCAAGATAAGCTTCACAACCCTTTTTCACATAACTCTGAGCTTTCATTACTGATACCACAGCCGGTAACCCATTCAAACCATTAAATTCAATCTGAATTATCTCATCATTCTGACATCTCAAATCAATAGTCTTTTGTTTGCAATTCACAACAGCATCATGCAAAGTTAGCCAATCCATACCCAAGATTATATCAAATTCACCAAATGGTAATAACATCAGATCAACCGAAAAATAGATATCTCGAAACATCAATGGACAATTCTTGCACACTTTGTCAACCAGAACACTTTTACCTAAGGGGTTCGATACTTTAATTACAAATTCCGTAGACTCTACAGGCAAAGTCTTACTGGATCTAAATTCATGCATATATATGAATGAGTAGACCTTGGATCTATCAATGCTATCACAGAAGTATCATAAAGAGTAAAAGTACCAGTAATGATGTCTGGAGGCAAAGCTTCCTCACGAGCTCGAATGGCATAAGCGCTAGTAGCTGCTCTCGTTTCAGATCTTGCAACTGTATCTTTCGTAGCTCTCTGACTACCACCCACATTTACTGTGTTTTTGGGAGGTCTACCCCTACCTGAAGCGTTATTCAACTTCGGATTCTGTACAATCTCTTGCTCATCAGACTCAGAACAGTCTCGGATAAAATGATCTAAAGATCCACATTTGAAACAAGCTCGATCCTTTAATCGACAATTGCTTGGATGTCTTTTACCACAATGTCTACACTCGGGGTCGCTGAGATCTAACATTTCCAACACTTGTAATTGAAGTAGCTGGAGTTTGAAAACTCGAATGTGATCTAGCACGATCTCTGCTCGAATGTCCCACATTAACCTTTCAACGGATATACTCATCTCAGAATTTCTTTGATGCAGACTGAAATGATTTACTTGAGGATCTCTTTCTCACATCTCTAGCCTCTGATTCAGCTGTTCTTTTATCTTTCCCGTGTTCTTCATCTTTACATGCTCGATCAACAAGTACAACAAACTCTTTTATTTCCAAAATTCCAACTAGTAAACGGATATCTTTATTCAAGCCGTCCTCAAACCTTTTACACATTATTGCCTCAGTCGAGACATAATCTCGTGCATACTGGTTCAGTCTCACAAATTCTCACTCGTATTCTGTAACGGACTTACGACCCTATTTCAATTCAAGAAACTCTTTTCTCTCACTGATATATTTCTTCCAGAATTCTGATTGAAAGAAATCCCAGGTAATTCATTCTTTCAGAACAACAGAAGTCAAAGTTTTCCACCATTGGTAAGTTGCATCTCTCAACAAAAAAACAATACATTTCCCACATTCGTCAAGGGTATACGACATCTCATCAAATACTCGAATCGTATTCTCGAGCCAAAACTCAGCTCTCTCAGCATTATCATCAGTGGTAGCACGAAATTCTTCAGCCTCATATATATAGATTTTGTTGACCCGAGGCTTATTTAACAGATTCAGATTCATAACTAGAGGTACAACAGAAGTCTGAGAGGGATTAGGTGGGGGTGGAGGTTGAGAAATAGCCAGATTCACTCGAATATACTGAGTGAACCACTCATTCATCATTTGGAAGAAGGCTTGTCTAGCCTCTCCTTCTTGACCGCTTATAACAGGTCTAGACTCAAACGGCACTGTCCCTTGACCGGGTGCAGGCGCATTACTTTCTACATCGTCAGCTACGGCTCATTCGGGATCCATTTACTGTATGGAAAACATATTTTATCTGTCAGGATTCATCAAACTACCACAGTTTGTATATATGGCATGTATAGATAGACTCTCGCACGCTAGAATCGACTAAATCGTAGCTCTGATACCAACTAAATCTAACATCCCTAACCCATATCCGTCGCCAGACTAAGGTTAAGAGGCATTACCGGACATATCCAATCACTTTACTAACATTTCACAATAACATTCATATCTCACTAATTCATAAGCATTTATAATCATATAGTCTCTTTAGATGGTCTACGAGACCATAAACATGTTGTAGAGAAGGTTCGGGACTAAACCGATCTAATATAGAAATTTTACGAAACTCAGAGAAACTTTCTTTCAAAATAGGGCACACACCCGTGTGGCTTGGCTGTGTGCCTCACATGGCCGTGCCTTGGACCGTGTCTCAACCCGTGTACAAAACTGATTGGAAACACACGACCTGTCACACGCGCGTGTGTCTGGCCTGTGTGCAATGCTGACTTGGGTCACACGATCTGTCACACGCCCGTGTGTCTGACCCGTGTGCAATTCTGACTAGCTTCAATTTGAAACAGTGAAGGGCACGGTCAGGACATACGCCCGTGTACTCAACCGTGTGGGAAATTATAGGCCATATGCAAGGTCAAATTACCTCCCAAATTGAGTCTTACCTACAAGTATCAAACAAGCATTAAATTATAAACTGAAACCACCAAAACATACCATGTTTGACCATTTCATTTGGCCATTCATGAGCACAACAAAACATATCAAATTTATGCATCACATAGCATGTACTACATTCACCCATAATCACATTCATTACCAAGCCATATTACATGGCTATATTTAAACATCTCAAAACATAATCAAAGTTGTCTAGCCTATACATGCCATACTTCAATATGTACATTTTCAGAAGATACCAAAATTTAATTGATAGTGTGGTGATAATCCTCGACGATCTCCAAACTCCCAGTAGCTTCGATAATCTATAAAACAATACAAACACACACAAAGTAAGCTTTCAAAAGCTTAGTAAGCCATATGCAAATAAACTTATCACATAGAACATTTCTAAACCATTTCATTCATATAAACTATAGCATAACACAATAGCAAATTTCATATTTCTCATTTGGCTCAATTGTTCTTAGCTACTTGCTTACAGACATATCATATTCCTTGTAGCTCATTCGATCATAGCACATTTGAACATAACTCATCTTCTCTCAATGTTATCAACTCACATTTTCACATATACTTATGTTACATATTCAAATGTACCTGCATTGGATACACATTTCACATAGTCATTCATTTCTCGGAATGCCCGTTGAACCATTCAGAGTCAAATAGGATACTCGGATAGTTCGAAAACTCGTACAATGCCAACGTCCTAGACGTGGTCTTACATGTAATTTAATATCGATGCCTCTGTCCCAGACAGGGTCTTACACAAAATCATATATGATGCCGATGTCCCAGACATGGTCTTACATGTAAATTTCAAATCAATGCCAACGTCCTAGACGTGGTCTTATTTGATAACACATATCCGAATCCTATGTCATGACATACGTATCCTAACTATTTCTAAGGTTTGTACGGGACTTTTCGGACCTTAACACATTGTCGAAACTTTCTCGGATTTCATATATGCACCTTCCACGATGATTCATCACAATTAAATTTCATAAAAGCATGAATAAGTCAACTCAAACACATTTATTTGTATATAGACTTACCTCGTACAGAAAAGAACAGAAACGAACGGCTATTCTACTACTTTCGACTTCCCCCAATCTAATTCTGTTTTCTTTGGTTCTTGATCTATACACATTCAAATTTAAATCTTTTATTCACCAAATCATTCAATTCAATCCATAAACACAAATTTAGGGCATTTTACAAATTAGCCCTCACATTTTCACATTTTGACATTTAAATCCCTATTGCATAAAATCACAAAGTAAACATAATTTCTTTATACATATGTTTGGCCAAATACTCCCATAACAAATATAAGCCCATATATTTAATTTATTTCACATTTTAGTCCTTCAATTTCTCATTTTCACTATTTAGCCCATAATACTCAAATTCATCAAAAATCTAAAGACAAAACATATTATTCTATATGCACAAACTAACAAAATTTAAAAGCATAATTCAACATGTCTTGGTATTAGCCCAACAACCATAATTTTTCCATTGCAACATATTACACAGTTTATTTCAAGTCTTATAGTAAACATACACATAATTTATGTCTACTCATATTTCCAATCATACATATTAGTATCTTTTCTTTGTCAAAAGTACTCATATTCTCATAATTTCATAGCCATATTTAAAAGACATTTGTACTAATCTTTTCTTCTTTATATTTTCATTGAGTCATAAACCGAGGAATTAAAACATTCCATATCTCAATTACATATGGCCTAAAAGCCCTTCTCATAGGTATCAGTCAACCTTACCATAATTTATACATTATACACATAAACCAAAAAAATCACAATATTAACTCAAAGTCACATTCATAATGATCATGAACTCATAATATCATGAAGCCAATGCTTATAAACTTTACGTACATACCTATACCAACTCGTAACATAATCATACCTTTCACATCTTTGTCATAATCTCATACACATAATATCGTACCAACGTCATATCCCAAATATGGTCTTACACGGAGTCTCATTTCGATGCCAATAGCCCAACTATGGTCTTACACGAAGTCTCATATCAATGCCATGTCCCAGACATGGTCTTCTATGAAATCTCATACGATGCCATATCCCAAATATGGTCTTATACGTAATCTCAATAACCCTAATGTCATGACATTTGTATCCTATATATTCCTAAGGTTCAACTGGGATTCTCATTCTTCGATTCTTCGCCAAATCATCATCAATTGAATCCGTAGAAACATATATATACAATTCATGCAATATCAAAATATTAAATACATAATATAATGTTGTATTTTTTACACACGAACTTACCTTAGAAGCAAAATCGGTGAAAAAGAACTTATTCGTCAAATACTTGTTTTTCCCTGATTTAGGTCTGAACCTCGTTTTCTTGATCTATAACATCACATTTAACTTATTTTATCAATATACTATTCAAACTAGCCCAAACTCACATTTTAGCAAAATTTACATTTTTTCCCCTAAACTTTATCATATTTACATTTTAGTCCCTATGCTCGTAAAATTAAATGTGTCCATTTTCTTTGTTACCCAAGCCTAGCCAAACTTTATTCTTGCTTATAACAACCAACATTTTCCATTAAAATAGATTTTTAACATATATTTCATAACTTTTACAAATAAGCCCTTTTTGACATTTTTACCGAAAATCACTTACCAAAAATCGTTTCTCACACATCAAACATGTATAATCTACCATTAAACATCAAAATACACAAATTTCTAACATGGTTCAAACCCTAGACCTTCATCATATCTCAAATAAATGGTAGAAATAGATAGATCTTGTTACGAGGATTTTAAAAAAGTCAAAATCATTAAAAATGGGGCTAGAACATACTTACAATTGAGCTTGGAAGCTTGAAAAAACCCTAGCCATGGTTTCTCCATGCAACTTTCAGCCAAGGGGTTGACGATGGACAAAAATTGGCTTTTAATTTTGTTTTTAATTCATTTTAATAACTAAATGACCAAAATGCCCTTAATGAAAAACTTTGGAAACATGCCTAACCATGTCCATTTTTGTCCACCAACTTAACGCATGGCCTAATTCCATATAAGGACCTCCAATTTAAAATTTCATAACAATTGGACACCTCTAGCATGTAGAACTCAACTTTTACACTTTTTGCAATTTAGTCCTTTTGACTAAATTGAGTGCCCAAACGTCAAAATTTTCGAACGAAATTTTCACAAATCAATTCCATAAAATTGTAAACCATAAAAATATAATAAAAATAAACTTTACTATGTCATATTTGTGGTCCCAAAACCACTATTCTGTCTAGACCCAAAATCGGGCTGTTACAAGTATGAATGATGATTCTATCTGAGTAAATGTATGTTATCATGAAGAATGGAATGCTTGTATGATCTTAGTCTTAGTAATGTTTTCCATGAAAACTTAGTTTCTCTTGAGATTAGACATGTATGAAGGTTTATATCTTTAGAATTGACTTAGTAACTTTCTTGAGGTGAAGTCCTAGGAGACATAAAAATCTAAAATGATATAGGCATTATTTCTTTGGATCGTTTGAGCCTTTTTGAGCCAACCTTATGGTATTAGACCCTTGAAACTGTAATTTTGAGCTTAAAGGCCTGTTTATTGCAATGGACATACATTATAAGCCAAATTACCATCTTTTTAAGTTATCCTAATTTTGTGCACCCATCTTAACTAATATTGTCTTGGTAATCAACATTTGAGGAAATTTTCAAAAACATGTATGTGCTCATGCTTAAAAAAACAAAAGAAGAAAGAGCGAAGAAAAGTTTGCACAGTCTCCAAAAAGAAATGTATGAGCATGAGTTCAAAATAAGTTTGGTGTGTTCCAAAGGTTCACTTAAAGAAAAAGGTTGTATTTCAAAAAATCTAAGATAAACTTAAAGGTTAAGATTTTGAGACCGAAATGTCTCATCTCTTAAAATCCTTACCTTTAACCGAGCCCCATTACAACCTTATAAAAGACATATTGATTTGATGATTGTCACCTATATTAGTGGAGAGGAAGTATTAAGTTCAACATATGAAGAATGTTATCTATGGCTGTGGCATATACACAAACTATGATTCATGTTAGCATATTTTAAAACTTAGCATAAAATTCTAAAAATGTTTGCATATGAATTACTTGTTAATAAAGAATATCTATGAACATGAAGTTATTAATGCATGATTATGGGACAAAGATTGATGCTGCTTATACAGTTAGCAATTTTGCCTTAGCAAGACCTTTTGCTGTGCATAAACATTTCTCGGGATAAACAATGATTTAAGTTTGGGTGTGTGTAAACTGAAAAATATATAGGATATTTCCTATGTAATTTATCACCTTTTTACTTAAATTCGTTGTTAAAACTAAGTAATTGTTTAGTAAATTAATGAAATATGTGAAAATATGAAATTAGAACATAGAAATTATTAAAATGTGATTTTATGCTTTATTATATAGTTTTCATGTATAAAATGGCTTATTTTATATTTTTTTGAACATATTATATTTTTAAGACATAAAATGGGCCATGCATGATTAAATTAAATAATAAAATATAAAATTATATTTAATAATTCACTTTAAAATATTTCATTAATAATTTGGGTTTCAATTAATTATTTAAATTGGATAAATTTTATTCTTTGGTCATTTAATTTATTAAGTTATTTTGGATAGGTTTGATAGCTTTGTTGGATTACAAAAAACCGTCAAAATTGAAAACCAAGTCAACCCAATTTCGGCTACACATGGTTGTCCACATAAACCACTTTTTGGTTTAATTACACAAGGTTCTTGCAATGTTGAAAAAATTAGAGATTTGCCCGAAGATTTACATTTGACCTAGTCTTAGATCTGAGTTGCTATGGCATTTAAATTGCTTAAAAATCAAGCAAAATTCAACTCAAAATCCACTAATCATGTCCAACCACTCATTGAAGAAGCTTGAAGAGACTAAACCTTTCTATTTTTAGCAAACTACTATCCTTTCTTCACCTATAAATTTCACCATTCCTAATCATCCCTCATCCCTCATCATTCTCTCTTTTCTCTGAATTCTCTTTAGCATTTTCCATTCCCCATGCCTAGCATCATCTCTTCATAGAGATTTTAGCTGTAACACCCTGGTTCTAGGGGTTATGCATTTAGGGCATCACTCTAGTGATGGCAGGCTTTTGGTGAAGTTGTATGAGCTTTAGGGGGGTTTGGAGAACCCTAGAAGGTAAGAGATGCTTTGGGGAATTTTTGAATTTTTAGTGGTTAGAAGGGGAGCTTGGCTAGAGGTGTCTTAAGAGAAATGTTTGGAAGGTTTAGACTCAAGAACTGAGCTAGTATAGTGGCAAGGGAGGCGCCACTAAGAGCTTGGGGAAGTGACTCCTCAAGGAGCAGTGGGGGGCCAGTGTTCGGGCTGCAAGGGCAGCATTTTGGTTTTATTTTAGCGTCAAGTCAAGGGGGGAGGTGATGGATGGCTAGAAGGTTTTTAATTAGATGAGGATAATGTTTTATTTATCTAGTTATTTATTTGAGAAGTGTAGGATAATTATTGTTTTTATTTATTTATTTTGAATTAGCTAGGAGATTATAGAAGGGGGGCATAAGTGTGAACTTATTCAACTTATTTTGAATAAGTGTTGGAGAGAAAATCTAGGGGTTGGACTAATTCAAATCGGTTTGAATTAGTGTGTAACACCCCAAACCCGGCCCAATACATTTTGACCGAATTTGGTATGCCACAGAGAAAAACTCTTTTGAAAATCCCTTAAGCCGATTTAAAATTTGATAAAAGATGTTGTCTTGTTTTTAAACAGTTGAGGAGAAAACATTAGATAGGGTTGTTTGAAAATATATTAGTCAAGTTGTTACAGATTCAAGTGTACCCGATGGCACAATAAAACATTTTACGTATTAATTTTTATAAAACATGTGTAACCATTTTTCAAGTCATTAAGTTGTTAAACAATTTATCCAAAACAGATAAAATAACCAAAATATAATTTTAGGAGGCCTTATTACAACTTAAATAAATATAAAACCAAATTTAAATAAAGTAAAGTTCTCAAACCAAAGTTCACGTAGAACCCAAATTTATTGCATGGCCTCCTCGAGTTCATCCGGCTCCATTTCCGCGATCTTACGAATCACCTGAAAATATAAGGGAGAAGGTGAGTCACCAAGACTCAGTGCATATTCCCTCTCCCGGGTAAATGCCACATTCTTACACAAATTATAACAAAGTACATATATGCATAATGCACCCAACCTAGCCATCCATAACTCCTTTTCTACCCCGTGTGGTACCAAACCACTGGTGGTGCTAAACCACTGGTGTCCAAAGATACAATTGTGTTACCAAAACACTGGTGACCGAAGTCACAAATCAAGTGATGGGGCCAACCCATCGTGTGATACCAAATCACTGGCAGACGATCCCATATCTCAAAGTGGGGCCAACCCACGGTGGTGTTAACCACAAGGACAAGTCGCTATGAGGTGCCAAACCTCTGGTGTCCGAAGACACGAATGTGATACCAAATCACTGGTGGTTCCAAACCACTGGTGCCCGAAGACACAAATCGAATGATGGGACCAACCCATCGTGTGATACCAAATCACTGGCGTCAATCCCGTATCTCAAAGTGGGGCCAACCCACGGTGGTGCTAAGCCACAGGGACGAGACGCTATGAGGTGCCAAACCTCTAGAGGTACCAAACCTCTGGTGACCGTAGTCACAATGTGTTACCAAAACACTGGTGTCCGTCGACACGAATATCAATCTTTCCCCTCCTCTCATATTGCCCATACCAATGCAATAGATAACCAAATCATGTTAATACACTTTGATATAAATCATATAATAAATAGATCATGATTTCAATCCACGTATAATAACATCATATATCGAAACAGACTTACCTGTATCCTCATTCATACCATCATGGTATCGTATCCAAAACTCATCGTTTTTCCCACTTTCATAATATGATTAGTAATAACACACATATACATACATATATAAACCAAGTTATAAAGTGTGTAAGATACACACCTTTCACCAACGCAAAACTAACTTCCGGAGATCCGATCTATCGCACTAGATCCTTGTCCACTTGACTTACCAACTCCGATTCGATAAAGGAATGACTTAAATCGATTGCTTCCGAAATCCCAAAGAGCCTAAGAGAATAATCGAATCCTAAAATGGTTAGAACCTTGCAACAAATGCCCATAGGTTCGGCCTTTGTCCACAAGAAAATAACATAGAGAGGAGAAAAGAAATAATAGGAAAATTGGCCAAGAATACTTACTCTTTTCCAAAATCGATTGAAGAAACCAAATAGAGTCTACCCTTGAATATTTGGGCAAACTAAAACTAATAAGGAAGTAGAAAATTTGGCTATGGTGAAGTGAAAAAGAAAAGGGAATAGAATGGTAATGGATCTTTTAACTTTGAACAAATGAAAAAGAAATGGTATGAGAAAAAGAAAGATTCGGCCAAGAGAGGATAAAAGAGAATGTGATTAATCAAAAATCAAAATAAGAAAAGAAAAGAGAAATATGGAAGAAATAAGGTTCGGCCAACACCAATTTTGCCTAAAAGAAAAGTGCACAAAAATCCAATGTAATGAAAGGAAGAGAATAGTACTTTTGGTTCAACAAAATGAAGGCTAAAACACAAACATATTTTGCACAAAAGTGCACAATAACATTCGGCCAAAAGAAAAGGTTTTTGGAGAGGAAAAGCAAAATGCAAAAAGATGCACAAAAGAGGAATTGACCAAATATTCCCCCTCTAAACCACCTAACAAAATTCGGCCACCCACCTAGACACCCATGCCGTCCACATACATGCACTAAAGCCTAGGATTACTTTCCAAAACATCCTCCCTATTCCATGCCTTTGTCCCCTCATCATGCCATAAGTTCAAGATTCTTATCCCCTAAATTAAGCTTTCCTTAAACAAAAATTCAACTTACCAAAAGAAATAGTCCAACCTATCATAAACATAGGTTGACCGTCCATCAATGCTAGAATACAAAAATAAAACTTCAAAATGCTAAACATACCACTCGAACCTCTAACCTCAAGCTACCTTTCAAGCTCCTTAACCAACTTGCCACTTACTCCTCTTGTGCTATAAATGAACACTTAAATTAACTTAAGTGCTAAGCTCACCTAATCCACTTCATTAAATAAGCCATACTAAAATTTATTCTAACTTCCTAATTAAAATCTAGCCTTTACAAGACTATGCTAACACACAAAATTCATACCCGAGCTAACACAAGAATAAATAATATAATAATTTTTTTCCTAAAGCTCAAGGCCCAATCCTACTAGGCCCAATTTTGGGATGTTACAATTCTACCCTCCTTAAAGAAATTTCGTCCTCGAAATTTCCAACTAACTAACCGACGTACATCCTATCTCGCCACACTATGCTCTTGCTGCGCACTCTGATCTTAATAAAACCACAATGTACTTTTAACAAAATCTTGAATCCTTAATCCCACAACCAAACATCTAATTCAAAATAGCAAACCTGTTATTTAACACCTACACTTATACCAACAATTTTCCTACATTCAGCCATCACTTCTAACCAAAACATACCTGACTTGAGAGTGAGGAAACAATCCCGAGCCTTATGCTCCTTAGACCCGCATCTCAAACATGCTTCAACCCTCCTCCAATATTCTCCCGGATGACACCTTCCACAGTAATCGCAAGCCAATAAGTTCGATCATACCGTGATTTTACAGAATGAAATTGTGACCCTAGAGAACCGTGATTTCTATACTTCTTACAGTCTACAGACCAAACTCAAAATGCTTCACCGATTCCTATAACTATTTGAGTCAGCTCATCAATCCGAATTCGATCATGATACTCCGTCACAGCACTAGCGATGCTAACGCCTGCATTTCGAAAATATGCCTCGGTGCCGAAGATCTAGCCCTAACACAATCGGCCTTTACCAAACCCATGACGACCACGATCTCGAGAGCTCATTCTAACTATCGCGCTTTAATCAGATTAGGAGATTTTTATGGATTAGTACATGTTTCACTTGATTTTCCGCGAAGAAATTTTATGAAAAGAGTTTAATATAGATGCTTTCGATCAATCAAAGTTTTAAGTCTTCTATCCTAGTTTACACAGAAAAGTACATCCATTCCCTGATACCTTTCATACCTATCACTCTTCAGACATTTCTGTCCGTTTCTAACCCAGGGGTATTTTCGTCATTTTTCCTACAGGGTATTTTTGTAATAAATAAAGAAAATTTTAAAACTCTAATAAATCAAAACATCTTGTGATTTTTAAAATTGAGGGTATTTTTGAGAAATTCTCAAATTGAAGATATGACAAAATTTTGAAAACCAGGGGTATTTTGGTAATTTTGTCAATCAAGGGTAATTTTGTAAATTTCCCAAAGTCAGGGTATTATTTTGAAATACAGAATATTGGATACTTTGTAAGGTAAGTAGATTTTATAAAAATTGGGGTAATATAGAAATTTTTTTAAAACCAAGGGCATTTTTGTAATTTTGCCACTAGGGGCATTTTGGTAATTTTGGTAAACCGAAAATATTTGATAATTTCTGAAGATAAATTTGTCCTACTATCTAAAAGAGATAATTTAGTGGTTTTAAGGCCGAAGTTTTCCTTAAAACATGACTAGTCCCTTTCGGGTTTTATTTAGGGTTTTGCCTATGACCGAGTCCTCTTGGTTTAGGGTGAACCGAAGCTACGCACCAGGTAGAAATCCCGCGAATAGGAGGTGAGTCACGAGGACTGCTTAAGTACCAAGCTCTTCCGGATCCAATCCTATACATGCGCACTAAGGTTACCACACCCTAACTCGGCAACTTGGTCGTAGGTTGGTTTAATTAGGCTTTTAAAGTCTTATGTCTTTGTTTGGGGTATCTAGTCCTAATGTTCAACACCTATCACACGAACTACGTTCCATACCTACCCTTCTACCAATAATAATTCACAAAGAAATGAGAAGTACTTACCTGGGCGGAACGGTGCCGGAGACTCGGTGCCATGCTGTTCAAACCCAAAATATTTCAAAAAGGCCTACCGAAACATTTTTGGGCCTTGGGCCCCCACAGCCGAGCTTTGAACTGGGCTCTGATACCAATTTATAACACCCCAAACCCGGCCCAATACATTTCGACCGAGAGAAAAACTCTTTTGAAAATCCCTTAAGCCGATTTAAAATTTGATAAAAGATGTTGTCTTGTTTTTAAACAGTTGAGGAGAAAACATTAGATAGGGTTGTTTGAAAATATATTAGTCAAGTTGTTACAGATTCAAGTGTACCCGATGGCACAATAAAACCTTTTACGTATTAATTTTTATAAAACATGTGTAACCATTTTTCAAGTCATTAAGTTGTTAAACAATTTATCCAAAACAGATAAAATAACCAAAATATAATTTTAGGAGGCCTTATTACAAATTAAATAAATATAAAACCAAATTTAAATAAAGTAAAGTTCTCAAACCAAAGTTCACGTAGAACCCAAATTTATTGCATGGCCTCCTCGAGTTCATCCGGCTCCATTTCCGCGATCTCACGAATCACCTGAAAATATAAGGGAGAAGGTGAGTCACCAAGACTCAGTGCATATTCCCTCTCCCGGGTAAATGCCACATTCTTACACAAATTATAACAAAGTACATATATGCATAATGCACCCAACCTAGCCATCCATAACTCCTTTTCTACCCCGTGTGGTACCAAACCACTGGTGGTGCCAAACCACTGGTGTCCAAAGACACAATTGTGTTACCAAAACACTGGTGACCGAAGTCACAAATCAAGTGATGGGGCCAACCCATCGTGTGATACCAAATCACTGGTAGACGATCCCATATCTCAAAGTGGGGCCAACCCACGGTGGTGTTAACCACAGGGACAAGTCGCTATGAGGTGCCAAACCTCTGGTGTCCGAAGACACGAATGTGATACCAAATCACTGGTGGTTCCAAACCACTGGTGCCCGAAGACACAAATCGAATGATGGGGCCAACCCATCGTGTGATACCAAATCACTGGCGTCAATCCCGTATCTCAAAGTGGGGCCAACCCACGGTGGTGCTAAGCCACAGGGACGAGACGCTATGAGGTGCCAAACCTCTGGTGACCGTAGTCACAATGTGTTACCAAAACACTGGTGTCCGTCGACACGAATATCAATCATCCCCCTCCTCTCATATTTCCCATACCAATGCAATAGATAACCAAATCATGTTAATACACTTTGATATAAATCATATAATAAATAGATCATGATTTCAATCCACGTATAATAACATCATATATCGAAACAGACTTACCTGTATCCTCATTCATACCATCATGGTATCGTATCCAAAACTCATCGTTTTTCCCACTTTCATAATATGATTAGTAATAACACACATATACATACATATATAAACCAAGTTATAAAGTGTGTAAGATACACACCTTTCACCAACGCAAAACTAACTTCCGGAGATCCGATCTATCGCACTAGATCCTTGTCCACTTGACTTACCAACTCCGATTCGATAAAGGAATGACTTAAATCGATTGCTTCCGAAATCCCAAAGAACCTAAGAGAATAATCGAATCCTAAAATGGTTAAAACCTTGCAACAAATGCCCATAGGTTCGGCCTTTGTCCACAAGAAAATAACATAGAGAGGAGAAAAGAAATAATAGGAAAATCGGCCAAGAATACTTACTCTTTTCCAAAATCGATTGAAGAAACCAAATAGAGTCTACCCTTGAATATTCGGCCAAACTAAAACTAATAAGGAAGTAGAAAATTCGGCTATGGTGAAGTGAAAAGGAAAAGGGAATAGAATGGTAATGGATCTTTTAACTTTGAACAAATGAAAAAGAAATGGTATGAGAAAAAGAAAGATTCGGCCAAGAGAGGATAAAAGAGAATGTGATTAATCAAAAATCAAAATAAGAAAAGAAAAGAGAAATATGGAAGAAATAAGGTTCGGCCAACACCAATTTTGCCTAAAAGAAAAGTGCACAAAAATCCAATGTAATGAAAGGAAGAGAATAGTACTTTTGGTTCAACAAAATGAAGGCTAAAACACAAACATATTTTGCACAAAAGTGCACAATAACATTCGACCAAAAGAAAGAGTTTTTGGAGAGGAAAAGCAAAATGCAAAAAGATGCACAAAAGAGGAATTGACCAAATATTCCCCCTCTAAACCACCTAACAAAATTCGGCCACCCACCTAGACACCCATGCCGTCCACATACATGCACTAAAGCCTAGGATTACTTTCCAAAACATCCTCCCTATTCCATGCCTTTGTCCCCTCATCATGCCATAAGTTCAAGATTCTTATCCCCTAAATTAAGCTTTCCTTAAAGAAAAATTCAACTTACCAAAAGAAATAGTCCAACCTATCATAAACATAGGTTGACCGTCCATCAATGCTAGAATACAAAAATAAACCTTCAAAATGCTAAACATACCACTCGAACCTCTAACCTCAAGCTACCTTTCAAGCTCCTTAACCAACTTGCCACTTACTCCTCTTGTGCTATAAATGAACACTTAAATTAACTTAAGTGCTAAGCTCACCTAATCCACTTCATTAAATAAGCCATACTAAAATTTATTCTAACTTCCTAATTAAAATCTAGCCTTTACAAGACTATGCTAACACACAAAATTCATACCCGAGCTAACACAAGAATAAATAATATAATAATTTTTTTCCTAAAGCTCAAGGCCCAATCCTACTAGGCCCAATTTTGGGATGTTACAATTCTACCCTCCTTAAAGAAATTTCGTCCTCGAAATTTCCAACTAACTAACCGACGTACATCCTATCTCGCCACACTATGCTCTTGCTGCGCACTCTGATCTTAATAAAACCACAATGTACTTTTAACAAAATCTTGAATCCTTAAACCCACAACCAAACATCTAATTCAAACTAGCAAACCTGTTATTTAACACTTACACTTATACCAACAATTTTCCTACATTCAGCCATCACTTCTAACCAAAACATACCTGACTTGAGAGTGAGGAAACAATCTCGAGCCTTATGCTCCTTAGACCCGCATCTCAAACATGCTTCAACCCTCCTCCAATATTCTCCCGGATGACACCTTCTACAGTAATCGCAAGCCAATAAGTTCGATCATACCGTGATTTTACAGAATGAAATTGTGACCCTAGAGAACCGTGATTTCTATACTTCTTACAGTCTACAGACCAAACTCAAAATGCTTCACCGATTCCTATAACTATTTGAGTCAGCTCATCAATCCGAATTCGATCATGATACTCCGTCACAGCACTAGCGATGCTAACGCCTGCATTTCGAAAATATGCCTCGGTGCCGAAGATCTAGCCCTAACACAATCAGCCTTTACCATGCCCATGATGACCACGATCTCGAGAGCTCATTCTAACTATCGCGCTTTAATCAGATTAGGAGATTTTTATGGATTAGTACATGTTTCACTTGATTATCCGCGAAGAAATTTTATGAAAAGAGTTTAATAGAGATTCTTTACTTTGAAGTCTTCTATCCTAGTTTACACAGAAAAGTACATCCATTCCCTAATACCTTTCATACCTATCACTCTTCAGACATTTCTGTCCGTTTCTAACCCAGGGGTATTTTCGTCATTTTTCTTACAGGGTATTTTTGTAATAAATTAAGAAAATTTTAAAACTCTAATAAATCAAAACATCTTGTGATTTTTAAAACTGAGGGTATTTTTGAGAAATTCTCAAATTGAAGATATGACAAAATTTTGAAAACCAGGGGTATTTTGGTAATTTTGTCAATCAAGGGTAATTTTGTAAATTTCCCAGAGTCAGGGTATTATTTTGAAATACAGAATATTGGATACTTTGTAAGGTAAGTAGATTTTATAAAAATTGGGGTAATACAGAAATTTTTTTAAAACCAAGGGCATTTTTGTAATTTTGCCACTAGGGGCATTTTGGTAATTTTGGTAAACCGGAAATATTTGATAATTTCTGAAGATAAATTTGTCCTACTATCTAAAAGAGATAATTTAGTGGTTTTAAAATCGAAGTTTTCCTTAAAACATGACTAGTCCCTTTCGGGTTTTATTTAGGGTTTTGCCTATGACCGAGTCCTCTTGGTTTAGGGTGAACCGAAGCTACGCACCAGGTAGGAATCCCGCGAAGAGGAGGTGAGTCACGAGGACTGCTTAAGTACCAAGCTCTTCCGGATCCAATCCTAGACATGCGCACTAAGGTTACCACACCCTAACTCGGCGACTTGGTCGTAGGTTGGTTTAATTAGGCTTTTAAAGTCTTATGTCTTTGTTTGGGGTATCTAGTCCTAATGTTCAACACCTATCACACTAACTACGTTCCATACCTACCCTTCTACCAATAATAATTCACAAAGAAATAAGAAGTACTTACCTGGGCGGATCGGTGCCGGAGACTCGGTGCCATGCTGTTCAAACCCAAAATATTTCAAAAAGGCCTACCGAAACATTTTTGGGCCTTGGGCCCCCACAGCCGAGCTTTGAACTGGGCTCTGATACCAATTTGTAACACCCCAAACCCGGCCCAATACATTTTGACTGAATTTGGTATGCCACAGAGAAAAACTCTTTTGAAAAATCCCTTAAGCCGATTTAAAATTTGATAAAAGATGTTGTCTTGTTTTTAAACAGTTGAGGAGAAAACATTAGATAGGGTTGTTTGAAAATATATTAGTCAAGTTGTTACAGATTCAAGTGTACCCGATGGCACAATAAAATATTTTACGTATTAATTTTTATAAAACATGTGTAACCATTTTTCAAGTCATTAAGTTGTTAAACAATTTATCCAAAACAGATAAAATAACCAAAATATAATTTTAGAAGGCCTTATTACAACTTAAATAAATATAAAACCAAATTTAAAGAAAGTAAAGTTCTCAAACCAAAGTTCACGTAGAACCCAAATTTATTGCATGGCCTCCTCGAGTTCATCCGGCTCCATTTCCGCGATCTCACGAATCACCTGAAAATATAAGGGAGAAGGTGAGTCACCAAGACTCAGTGCATATTCCCTCTCCCGGGTAAATGCCACATTCTTACACAAATTATAACAAAGTACATATATGCATAATGCACCCAACCTAGCCATCCATAACTCCTTTTCTACCCCATGTGGTACCAAACCACTGGTGGTGCCAAACCACTGGTGTCCAAAGACACAATTGTGTTACCAAAACACTGGTGACCGAAGTCACAAATCAAGTGATGGGGCCAACCCATCGTGTGATACCAAATCACTGGCAGACGATTCCATATCTCAAAGTGGGGCCAACCCACGGTGGTGTTAACCACAGGGACAAGTCGCTATGAGGTGCCAAACCTCTGGTGTCCGAAGACACGAATGTGATACCAAATCACTGGTGGTTCCAAACCACTGGTGCCCGAAGACACAAATCGATTGATGGGGCCAACCCATCGTGTGATACCAAATCACTGGCGTCAATCCTGTATCTCAAAGTGGGGCCAACCCACGGTGGTGCTAAGCCACAGGGACGAGACGGTATGAGGTGCCAAACCTCTGGAGGTACCAAACCTCTGGTGACCGTAGTCACAATGTGTTACCAAAACACTGGTGTCCGTCGACACGAATATCAATCTTCCCCCTCCTCTCATATTGCCCATACCAATGCAATAGATAACCAAATCATGTTAATACACTTTGATATAAATCATATAATAAATAGATCATGATTTCAATCCACGTATAATAACATCATATATCGAAACAGACTTACCTGTATCCTCATTCATACCATCATGGTATCGTATCCAAAACTCATCGTTTTTCCCACTTTCATAATATGATTAGTAATAACACACATATACATACATATATAAACCAAGTTATAAAGTGTGTAAGATACACACCTTTCACCAACGCAAAACTAACTTCCGGAGATCCGATCTATCGCACTAGATCCTTGTCCACTTGACTTACCAACTCCGATTCGATAAAGGAATGACTTATATCGATTGCTTCCGAAATCCCAAAGAGCCTAAGAGAATAATCGAATCCTAAAATGGTTAGAACCTTGCAACAAATGCCCATAGGTTCGGCCTTTGTCCACATGAAAATAACATAGAGAGGAGAAAAGAAATAATAGGAAAATCGGCCAAGAATACTTACTCTTTTCCAAAATCGATTGAAGAAACCAAATAGAGTCTACCCTTGAATATTCGGCCAAACTAAAACTAATAAGGAAGTAGAAAATTCGGCTATGGTGAAGTGAAAAAGAAAAGGGAATAGAATGGTAATGGATCTTTTAACTTTGAACAAATGAAAAAGAAATGGTACGAGAAAAAGAAAGATTCGGCCAAGAGAGGATAAAAGAGAATGTGATTAATCAAAAATCAAAAGAAGAAAAGAAAAGAGAAATATGGAAGAAATAAGGTTCGGCCAACACCAATTTTGCCTAAAAGAAAAGTGCACAAAAATCCAATGTAATGAAAGGAAGAGAATAGTACTTTTGGTTCAACAAAATGAAGGCTAAAACACAAACATATTTTGCACAAAAGTGCATAATAACATTCGGCCAAAAGAAAGAGTTTTTGGAGAGGAAAAGCAAAATGCAAAAAGATGCACAAAAGAGAAATTGACCAAATATTCCCCCTCTAAACCACCTAACAAAATTCGGCCACCTACCTAGACACCCATGCCGTCCACATACATGCACTAAAGCCTAGGATTACTTTCCAAAACATCCTCCCTATTCCATGCCTTTGTCCCCTCATCATGGCATAAGTTCAAGATTCTTATCCCCTAAATTAAGTTTTCCTTAAACAAAAATTCAACTTACCAAAAGAAATAGTCCAACCTATCATAAACATAGGTTGACCGTCCATCAATGCTAGAATACAAAAATAAACCTTCAAAATGCTAAACATACCACTCGAACCTCTAACCTCAAGCTACCTTTCAAGCTCCTTAACCAACTTGCCACTTACTCCTCTTGTGCTATAAATGAACACTTAAATTAACTTAAGTGCTAAGCTCACCTAATCCACTTCATTAAATAAGCCATACTAAAATTTATTCTAACTTCCTAATTAAAGTCTAGCCTTTACAAGACTATGCTAACACACAAAATTCATACCCGAGCTAACACAAGAATAAATAATATTTTAATTTTTTTCCTAAAGCTCAAGGCCCAATCCTACTAGGCCCAATTTTGGGATGTTACAATTCTACCCTCCTTAAAGAAATTTCGTCCTCGAAATTTCCAACTAACTAACCGACGTACATCCTATCTCGCCACTCTATGCTCTTGCTGTGCACTCTGATCTTAATAAAACCACAATGTACTTTTAACAAAATCTTGAATCCTTAATCCCACAACCAAACATCTAATTCAAACTAGCAAACCTGTTATTTAACACTTACACTTATACCAACAATTTTCCTACATTCAGCCATCACTTCTAACCAAAACATACCTGACTTGAGAGTGAGGAAACAATCCCGAGCCTTATGCTCCTTAGACCCGCATCTCAAACATGCTTCAACCCTCCTCCAATATTCTCCCGGATAACACCTTCCACAGTAATCGCAAGCCAATAAGTTCGATCATACCGTGATTTTACAAAATGAAATTGTGACCTTAGAGAACCGTGATTTCTATACTTCGTACAGTCTACAGACCAAACTCAAAATGCTTCACCGATTCCTATAACTATTTGAGTCAGCTCATCAATTCGAATTTGATCATGATACTCCGTCACAGCACTAGCGATGCTAACGCCTGCATTTCAAAAATATGCCTCGGTGCCGAAGATCTAGCCCTAACACAATCGGCCTTTACCATGCCCATGACGACCACGATCTCGAGAGCTCATTCTAAATATCGCGCTTTAATCAGATTAGGAGATTTTTATGGATTAGTACATGTTTCACTTGATTATCCGCGAAGAAATTTTATGAAAAGAGTTTAATAGAGATTCTTTCGATCAATCAAAGTTTTAAGTCTTCTATCCTAGTTTACACAGAAAAGTACATCCATTCCCTAATACCTTTCATACCTATCACTCTTCAGACATTTCTGTCCGTTTCTAACCCAGGGGTATTTTCGTCATTTTTCCTACAGGGTATTTTTGTAATAAATCAAGAAAATTTTAAAACTCTAATAAATCAAAACATCTTGTGATTTTTAAAACTGAGGGTATTTTGGAGAAATTCTCAAATTGAAGATATGACAAAATTTTGAAAACCAGGGGTATTTTGGTAATTTTGTCAATCAATGGTAATTTTGTAAATTTCCCAAAGTCAGGGTATTATTTTGAAATACAGAATATTGGATACTTTGTAAGGTAAGTAGATTTTATAAAAATTGGGGTAATACAGAAATTTTTTTAAAACCAAGGGCATTTTTGTAATTTTGCCACTAGGGGCATTTTGGTAATTTTGGTAAACCGAAAATATTTGATAATTTCTGAAGATAAATTTGTCCTACTATCTAAAAGAGATAATTTAGTGGTTTTAAAACCGAAGTTTTCCTTAAAACATGACTAGTCCCTTTCGGGTTTTATTTAGGGTTTTGCCTATGACCGAGTCCTCTTGGTTTAGGGTGAACCGAAGCTACGCACCAGGTAGGAATCCCGCGAATAGGAGGTGAGTCACGAGGACTGCTTAAGTACCAAGCTCTTCCGGATCCAATCCTAGACATGCGCACTAAGGTTACCACACCCTAACTCGGCGACTTGGTCGTAGGTTGGTTTAATTAGGCTTTTAAAGTCTTATGTCTTTGTTTGGGGTGTCTAGTCCTAATGTTCAACACCTATCACACTAACTACGTTCCATACCTACCCTTCTACCAATAATAATTCACAAAGAAATGAGAAGTACTTACCTGGGCGGATCGGTGCCGGAGACTCGGTGCCATGCTGTTCAAACCCAAAATATTTCAAAAAGGCCTACCGAAACATTTTTGGGCCTTGGGCCCCCACAGCCGAGCTTTGAACTGGGCTCTGATACCAATTTGTAACACCCCAAATCCGGCCCAATACATTTCGACCGAATTTGGTATGCCACAGAGAAAAACTCTTTTGAAAATCCCTTAAGCCGATTTAAAATTTGATAAAAAATGTTGTCTTGTTTTTAAACAGTTGAGGAGAAAACATTAGATAGGGTTGTTTGAAAATATATTAGTCAAGTTGTTACAGATTCAAGTGTACCCGATGGCACAATAAAACCTTTTACGTATTAATTTTTATAAAACATGTGTAACCATTTTTCAAGTCATTAAGTTGTTAAACAATTTATCCAAAACAGATAAAATAACCAAAATATAATTTTAGGAGGCCTTATTACAACTTAAATAAATATAAAACCAAATTTAAATAAAGTAAAGTTCTCAAACCAAAGTTCACATAGAACCCAAATTTATTGCATGGCCTCCTCGAGTTCATCCGGCTCCATTTCCGCGATCTCACGAATCACCTGAAAATATAAGGGAGAAGGTGAGTCACCAAGACTCAGTGCATATTCCCTCTCCCGGGTAAATGCCACATTCTTACACAAATTATAACAAAGTACATATATGCATAATGCACCCAACCTAGCCATCCATAACTCCTTTTCTACCCCGTGTGGTACCAAACCACTGGTGGTGCCAAACCACTGGTGTCCAAAGACACAATTGTGTTACCAAAACACTGGTGACCGAAGTCACAAATCAAGTGATGGGGCCAACCCATCGTGTGATACCAAATCACTGGCAGACGATCCCATATCTCAAAGTGGGGCCAACCCACGGTGGTGTTAACCACAGGGACAAGTCGCTATGAGGTGCCAAACCTCTGGTGTCCGAAGACACGAATGTGATACCAAATCACTGGTGGTTCCAAACCACTGGTGCCCGAAGACACAAATCGAATGATGGGGCCAACCCATCGTGTGATACCAAATCACTGGCGTCAATCCCGTATCTCAAAGTGGGGCCAACCCACGGTGGTGCTAAGCCACAGGGACGAGACGCTATGAGGTGCCAAACCTCTAGAGGTACAAAACCTCTGGTGACCGTAGTCACAATGTGTTACCAAAACACTGGTGTCCGTCGACACGAATATCAATCTTCCCCCTCCTCTCATATTGCCCATACCAATGCAATAGATAACCAAATCATGTTAATACACTTTGATATAAATCATATAATAAATAGATCATGATTTCAATCCACGTATAATAACATCATATATCGAAACAGACTTACCTGTTTCCTCATTCATACCATCATGGTATCGTATCCAAAACTCATCGTTTTTCCCACTTTCATAATATGATTAGTAATAACACACATATACATACATATATAAACCAAGTTATAAAGTGTGTAAGATACACACCTTTCACCAACGCAAAACTAACTTCCGGAGATCCGATCTATCGCACTAGATCCTTGTCCACTTGACTTACCAACTCCGATTTGATAAAGGAATGACTTAAATCGATTGCTTCTGAAATCCCAAAGAGCCTAAGAGAATAATCGAATCCTAAAATGGTTAGAACCTTGCAACAAATGCCCATAAGTTCAGCCTTTGTCCACAAGAAAATAACATAGAGAGGAGAAAAGAAATAATAGGAAAATCGGCCAAGAATACTTACTCTTTTCCAAAATCGATTGAAGAAACCAAATAGAGTCTACCCTTGAATATTCGGCCAAACTAAAACTAATAAGGAAGTAGAAAATTCGGCTATGGTGAAGTGAAAAAGAAAAGGGAATAGAATGGTAATGGATCTTTGAACTTTGAACAAATGAAAAAGAAATGGTATGAGAAAAAGAAAGATTCGGCCAAGAGAGGATAAAAGAGAATGTGATTAATCAAAAATCAAAAGAAGAAAAGAAAAGAGAAATATGGAAGAAATAAGGTTCGGCCAACACCAATTTTGCCTAAAAGAAAAGTGCACAAAAATCCAATGTAATGAAAGGAAGAGAATAGTACTTTTGGTTCAACAAAATGAAGGCTAAAACACAAACATATTTTGCACAAAAGTGCACAATAACATTCGGCTAAAAGAAAGAGTTTTTGGAGAGGAAAAGCAAAATGCAAAAAGATGCACAAAAGATGAATTGACCAAATATTCCCCCTTTAAACCACCTAACAAAATTCGGCCACCCACCTAGACACCCATGCCGTCCACATACATGCACTAAAGCCTAGGATTACTTTCCAAAACATCCTCCCTATTCCATGCCTTTGTCCCCTCATCATGCCATAAGTTCAAGATTCTTATCCCCTAAATTAAGCTTTGCTTAAACAAAAATTCAACTTACCAAAAGAAATAGTCCAACCTATCATAAACATAGGTTGACCGTCCATCAATGCTAGAATACAAAAATAAACCTTCAAAATGCTAAACATACCACTCGAACCTCTAACCTCAAGCTACCTTTCAAGCTCCTTAACCAACTTGCCACTTACTCCTCTTGTGCTATAAATGAACACTTAAATTAACTTAAGTGCTAAACTCACCTAATCCACTTCATTAAATATGCCATACTAAAATTTATTCTAACTTCCTAATTAAAATCTAGCCTTCACAAGACTATGCTAACACACAAAATTCATACCCGAGCTAACACAAGAATAAATAATATTCTAATTTTTTTCCTAAAGCTCAAGGCCGAATCCTACTAGGCCCAATTTTGGGATTTTACATAGTGGCTAGGAGGGGCTTTGGGTGTTGGCCGAATTTTGGTTTCTTCAAGGGAGGAGATAGCCGAATTCTATTTAAAGGTGGTGTGCCATCCCTTTGCCGAATTTTGGTTCTTTCTTCTAAAAGCCTTCACACTTTTCTTCTCATACTTTATCCTCACTAAAACGCCCCTCCTCCTCACCTATTCTCTTTGGCCGAAACTTTAGGGTCACTTAGCCGAATTCTCCACTTGCACTTGAGCCGAAACCATTCCATTTTGTTCCTTCATACTTTCAGTTTCTTTCTCAAACCCTGTTGCCGAAACTCCTATCTCTTTTCCCTTCTATTCTTTCTCTCTTTTCACGCAAACCGAACCACAAGTGTTTGTTTCTAGCAATCTGAGCCGAATCTCTCCTCAACCTTTACCGAAATCTTCTTTGTTGTCCTAGTGTTGGTTGGCCGAATCTTAAGCAAGGGGTGGAGCGTTTGGGTCTTTTCTCTAGTCATTTTTGAAGGGTAAGGATTTATGTTGTTAGTTTATTCTTTTAGTATTCGTTAATCGAAGGCTTTTGAGGCTAACTGTTTTGCGTTTCAAGGTGGAGCCGATTGCCAGAGGAGAACCATCGTTTGGTTCGGGGATTTGGTAGGAGACCGAATCCTTTGTAGGTAAGGGTTGAGCGTTAACCCTTTTGTTTGGTTGTCTTTGCCGAATGGCCTTAAGATTTCTCTTATAGTACTAAGGTCGATTGTAGGGGAGGCAGAGCCTAACGCAGAAGACCTTCGTGGGAGGTGTATAGTCAGCATTTGGAGAAGCCTATAGTAGCATCCGGGATTCAAGTTGTTTGGTAAGCAATATTTGGTAAGATTCGTTGTTTAGATTTATGGTTTGGAGGATTAACCGTTCGGTCTGTTTAAGCGTTTTGATGGAGACGAATACCAGTCAAGGAGGGCAAGGGAAGGCCCCTATCCCGAAGTTCAAGAAGAGAGTTGTCTCAACGGTTCGAGATTGGCCACCGGGGTGTGGGCCATCAGCAGGAGAAAGCTATAGGCAGATAGCTGTAGTCTCGCTTAGCGATAGCGTAGGGATCGAGAGTTTAGAACTTCAAGTGTTAAGGTGCGTAATTATCGCACTGTTTTTCCTATTATTTGTGTATTAATGTGCTAATATAAGTTGTGTATGCTAAACTGACTTTATGTGGATGTGTGGTATAAGCAAGGATTCAGGTAAGTCCTTGTCGTTATGAGTTCTTTATGATGCTTTTGGGAAGCATGACATATTTGGTATATGTGACTTAAATATACGGTTAATGATAAATCCAGTGTATGTTGCTAAATAAGCATGTTGGCATGATCTCTGTTAAATATCATGTACTGATGTGGGATATATGAGTGGAGGGGGAAGTGATATTCGTGTCGACGGACACCAGTGGTTTGGTACCACATTTCGTGACTACGGTCACCAGAGGTTTGGCACCTCCAGAGGTTTGGCACCTCATAGCGTCTCGTCCCAGTGGCTTAGCACCACAGTGGGTTGGCCCCACAGATGATATTATGGGATTGACGTCAGTGATTTGGTATCACACGATGGGTTGGCCCCATCATTCGATTTGTGACTTCGAGTCACTAGTGGTTTGGCACCACAATATGATGGATATCGTGACTTAAAGTCACCAGTGGTTTGGCACCACCAGTGGTTTGGTACCACACGGGGTAGAAAAGGTGTTATGGCTGGTTAGGATTGGGTGCATTAATTGAATTGCTATGTTATGAGGTGTTAGTATGATGTTGCATAACCGGGAAAAGGGTTACGCACTGAGTCTTGGTGACTCACCTTTTCCTTTAAACATTTCAGGTGATTCATGAGCTTGGATCGGGTTGGAGAGGACACAAGGTGGCCCATGCAGAAGAAGATATTCTGATTATTTTAAGCTTTTTAATACTAAGTATTTTGTTTATGATTGGGTTGTAATAAAGGCCTTATTATTGTTATTGTTGGGTATTATTTTAATTATGGCTTGATGACATTGAATCACTAGTTGAAGTTGATTTTGTTTAGCAACTTTTATTCAAAAGTTATAAACTAAGGTTTTAATTTGGATATTTTATAATATTAAGTTTTCATACAAATCTTAAATGGACATGGTTTTCAAAAGTAATCAAATTCTCATGTTTTATTCTAAGGTCAAAAATAGATTTTCAACCGTCTTTCCGCAGTGACATAACCAGATCTGGTCAGGGCTTGTGGGTCGGGTTTGGGGATGTTACAAATTGGTATCAGAGCCCGGTTCAAAACTCGGCTTTGAGGTTTTGGGCCCACAAACAGTTTTCAAAATGGGCTTTTCAAAAATATGGACTTTTAAGAAAATTTTCAGGTTATTCTGGCATAGCACCTGTACCTCCGGCCCGAAGTCCACCAGGTAAGTACTTCGGACTATTTGAAGTGATTTGTTTATATGAATTGTTATGAGTTTATTTGGGCTCGTAGATTAGAATATTAAGGCTATTGGACCTTAGGATTAGTTTACTCAAACATATGCATAAGACTTAAGGTTATTAAACAACCCTGTGAAGTAAGTCACCGAGTTAAGGTGTGGTAACCATTGTACGCATGTCTAGGAATGGTATTCAGTAAGAGCTTGGTATGTAAGCAGTCCGAGCGACTCACCTCCTCTTTACTTGAATCCTACCTGGTGCGTAGCTGCGGTTCACCTTAACCAAGAGGACTTGTTCATAGGCTAAACTAATTATTAAAACCCGAGTGGGATTTAGCCTTACTGTTTTAAACCCTTAGTTTTAAAATTTTCAAATTTACCCCTTTGGTTTGTAAACCCTAAATTTGATTTTAAAATACGTTTTCTCGTTTACAAAATTACAAAAATGCCCTTGTATTGTAAAATTTCCGTACTACCCTCAGCTTTTGTTAAAATGATTTTTTTTGCAAAATACCAAAATCTCAAAATTTCAAATGTTAAGATATTCTGGTTTGGGGAAATTACAAAAATACCCCTGTGTTGGAAATTACTAAAATGCCCCTGACTTTCAAGGTTTCCGGTTTAACCCCAATTTTAATAAAAATTCCTTACTTTGCAAAAGTATTCAAAAATCCTGTATTTCAAAAATAATACCCTGATTTTGGAAATTTACGAAAACACCCCTGGTTGATAAAATTACCAAAATGCCCTTGGTTCCTAAATTTTCATAATTCCCTCGATTTTTACCAAAGTGTTCCTACATTACGAAAATATCAAAAACTTCTGTTTACTAGTATCAAGCTATCCTGATTTGGAGAATTTATGAAAATGCCCTTAACCTCCAAAATTACTGAAATAACCCTGATTTCTGAGATTTTGGCAACACCTCTGATTTGAAAAAAAATTTTCAAGATGACCCTCGAGATTTTGTAAAGTCTGTAATATCTTTAATTTGGAACCTATTTTTCAAATTAACCCTGACTTATTACCGAAACCCCTATAGGAAATGACGAAATTACCCTTGGGTTGGGAATGAAACTTTGATTGATCGAAAGAATCACTCTCGGAAACTTCTTTTCATAAAATTTGCTCGTGGTTAATCAGTGGAACAAAATTCCTAATGCATAAAACTTTTAATCAGATTAAGTCGCGACGCTAGGTATGAGTTCTGCGGGGTGTGGTCGCATTTCTCGTGGACGTGGTAAAGGCAGGATGGCAGTATCGGAATCGGTCGGGTCTGGCCATGGGTCAGAGAGTGATGTGCCGACACCACCAGCTGTTGAGGCCGAACATCAGGATCAGACAGGAGGAGGCGACGTGGTATCGCAGGCTATGCTGCGGGTGCTTGAGCGAGTGGCAGGAGCCAATGCGGGCAGTGAGACTCGGAAGTCGGTACCCGAAAGACTTAGGTCGAGCGGAGCTGAGGTTTTTAGGGAAGTGTCTGGGATATTCTTATTTGCTTGGTTCGCTATAGTGGCAGTTTGTTCTTGTTTTGCTAGTAAAAGTATCTAGAACCTTGAGTATGGACTTAGGAACTGTACCTAGAAATGTGATAGCTCTTTGAGATCAGAGTGCGCAACTATAGCGTAGTGTGGTGATAGTCTAGCTAAGTAATTTCGAGGACGAAATTATTTTAAAGAGGGTAGAATTGTAACACCCTGGTTCTAGGGGTTATGCATTTAGGGCATCACTCTAGTGATGGTAGGCTTTTTGTGAAGTTGTATGAGCTTTAGGGGGGTTTGGAGAACCCTAGAAGGTAAGAGATGCCTTGGGGAATTTTTGAATTTTTAGTGGTTAGAAGGGGAGCTTGGCTAGAGGTGTCTTAAGAGAAATGTTTGGAAGGTTTAGACTCAAGAACTGAGCTAGTATAGTGGCAAGGAATGCGCCACTAAGAGCTTGGGAAAGTGACGCCTCAAGGAGCAGTGGGGGGCCAGTGTTCGAGCTGCAAGGGCAGCATTTTGGTTTTGTTTTAGCGTCAAGTCAAGGGGGGAGGTGATGGACGGCTAGAAGGTTTTTAATTTGATGAGGATAATGTTTTATTTATCTAGTTATTTATTTGAGAAGTGTAGGATAATTATTGTTTTTATTTATTTATTTTGAATTAGCTAGGAGATTATAGAAGGAGGGATAAGTGTGGACTTATTCAACTTATTTTGAATAAGTGTTGGAGAGAAAATCTAGGGGTTGGACTAATTCAAAACGGTTTGAATTAGTGGCTAGAAGGGACTTTAGGTGTTGGCCGAATTTTGGTTTCTTCAAGGGAGGAGATAGCCGAATTTTTAAAGGTGGTGTGCCATCCCTTTGCCGAATTTTGGTTCTTTCTTCTAAAAGCCTTCACACTTTTCTTCTCATACTTTAACCTCACTAAAACGCCCCTCCTCCTCACCTATTCTCTTTGGCCGAAACTTCAGGGTCACTTAGCCGAATTCTCCACTTGCACTTGAGCTGAAACCATTCCATTTTATTCCTTCATACTTTCAGTTTCTTTCTCAAACCCTGTTGCCGAAACTCCTATCTCTTTTTCCTTCTATTCTTTCTCTCTTTTCACGCAAACCGAACTACAAGTGTTTGTTTCTAACAATCTGAGCCGAATCTCTCCTCAACCTTTACCGAAATCTTCTTTGTTGTCCTAGTGTTGGTTGGCCGAATCTTAAGCAAGGGGTGGAGCGTTTGGGTCTATTTTCTAGTCATTTTTGAAGGGTAAGGATTTATGTTGTTAGTTTATTCTTTTAGTATTCGTTAATCGAAGGCTTGTGAGGCTAACTGTTTTGCGTTTCAAGGTGGAGCTGATTGCCAGAGGAGAACCATCGTTTGGTTCGGGATTTGGTAGGAGACCGAATCCTTTGTAGGTAAGGGTTGAGCGTTAACCCTTTTGTTTGGTTGTCTTGGCCGAATGGCCTTAAGATTTCTCTTACAGTACTAAGGTCGATTGTAGGGGAGGCAGAGCCTAACGCAGAAGACCTTCGTGGGAGGTGTATAGTCAGCATTTGCAGAAGCCTATAGTAGCATCTAGGTTTCAAGTTGTTTGGTAAGCAATATTTGGTAAGATTCGTTGCTTAGATTTATGGTTTGGAGGATTAACCGTTTGGTCTATTTAAGCGTTTTGATGGAGATGAATACCAGTCAAGGAGGGCAAGGGAAGGCCCCTATCCCGAAGTTCAAGAAGAGAGCTATCTCAACGGTTCGAGATTGGCCACCGGGGTGTGGGCCATTAGCAGGAGAAGGCTATAGGCAGATAGCTGTAGTCTCGCTTAGCGATAGCGTAGGGATCGAGAGTTTAGAACTTCAAGTGTTAAGGTGCGTAATTATCGCATTGTTTTTCCTGTTATTTGTGTATTAATGTGCTAATATAAGTTGTGTATGCTAAATCGGCTTTATGTGGATGTGTGGTATAAGCAAGGATTCAGGTAAGTCCTTGTCGTTATGAGTTCTTTATGATGCTTTTGGGAAGCATGACATATTTGGTATATGTGACTTAAATATACGGTTAATGATAAATCCAGTGTATGTTGCTAAATAAGCATGTTGGCATGATCTCTGTTAAATATCATGTACTGATGTGGGATATATGAGTGGAGGGGGAAGTGATATTCGTGTCGACGGACACCAGTGGTTTGGTACCACATTTCGTGACTACGGTCACCAGAGGTTTGGCACCTCCAGAGGTTTGGCACCTCATAGCGTCTCGTCCCAATGGCTTAGCACCACAGTGGGTTGGCCCCACAGATGATATTATGGGATTGACGTCAGTGATTTGGTATCACACAATGGGTTGGCCCCATCATTCGATTTGTGACTTCGAGTCACTAGTGGTTTGGCACCACAATATGATGGATATCGTGACTTAAAGTCACCAGTGGTTTGGCACCACCAGTGGTTTGGTACCACACGGGGTAGAAAAGGTGTTATGGCTGGTTAGGATTGGGTGCATTAATTGAATTGCTATGTTATGAGGTGTTAGTATGATGTTGCATAACCGGGAAAAGGGTTACGCACTGAGTCTTGGTGACTCACCTTTTCCTTTAAACATTTCAGGTGATTCATGAGCTTGGACCGGGTTAGAGAGGACACAAGGTGGCCCATGCAGAAGAAGATATTCTGATTATTTTAAGCTTTTTAATACTAAGTATTTTGTTTATGATTGGGTTGTAATAAAGGCCTTATTATTGTTATTGTTGGGTATTATTTTAATTATGGCTTGATGACATTGAATCACTAGTTGAAGTTGATTTTGTTTAGCAACTTTTATTCAAAAGTTATACACTAAGGTTTTAATTTGGATATTTTATAATATTAAGTTTTCATACAAATCTTAAATGGACATGGTTTTCAAAAGTAATCAAATTCTCATGTTTTATTCTAAGGTCAAAAATAGATTTTCAACCGTCTTTCCGCAGTGACATAACCAGATCTGGTCAGGGCTTGTGGGCCGGGTTTGGGGATGTTACATTAGCAATTAAGCCTCGTAAACAGCCCTTGGTCGGCCACCTTGGAGAGCCATCAACAAAGGAGTAAAGCGAAGGAGCCTCGTCGGCCAGAGTCTTGGGTGACAACCACTTTGATTTCGGTTTAATCCTTCTTTTCTTTGATTTAATATGAAAATGTTTGCCATGTTTTCTTTGTTCTTGTAACAACAATGTTAGCTTAATTTTATTTAAGCTAGGATGATTGCTTTGATTAAACAATATTTATTTGATTCATGCTTATAATGTTTGTGCCTCAATCGATCATGTTTTCAATTAAAATCAAGTATGTATTTTGTTCATACGTGATCGAAATGCACTTGAATTAGCTGAGCGATCCTAACCAGACGGTGGCTAGTGGACACATAATTGAAATGTGCATGCTCAATTTAGATCCTAACCCGATTAAATTGCAGGTTGCATAACAACTCTAACTAAGCTTTGTTATCTACATAGTTGTTAGATTTGTGTGATTAAATTGTTTCAAACCTAACACTTCCCTGTTACCTCACACAAATGCTAAGAAACCCTTAGTAAATAAGGATCAGTAAAATGCATATTTACTAAGTAAAGGATTCTGAATGGACCTAATGTGGTTTCCAAACTCATGAAAGATCGAGTTGCCATGAAATATTTTTTTAATGTTATTAAGCATGTTGATAATAAATTGAGTTTAATTAAAGTAATTGTCCTAGTTTATTTATGTTATAATTGTTTCAAATTGTGTTTAATTTTGCTAAAATCTATTTCATTCATATAGTTTGCATATTGAGGATAATTTGCATTGGGGATCATTGCATTGAGTTTAATATATTTAATTTTAATCATCACTTCTCAATCATATTGTGTTTTTATTTACCAAGTTGTTAATATAATTTTACAATTAAGTGATTTAACACAAATGCAATCCCTGTGGAGACGATAACTCGATACTTACTTATTACTTGATAATGACTGTGTACACTTGTAGAAACCTACGCGTTACAACAGTCCCATAAAATCCATACCCCAAACATCAAATAATTCAACCTCCATAATTGGTTCCTGCAACATTTCATTGCGCCGGGATATAGAACCGGTGCGTTGACACTTATTGCATTAACTCATAAAATTGTGGGAGTCTTTAAATAATGACGGGCAGTAGAATCCTAATTGGAGAACTTTAGCAACAGTTCTCATACCACTGAAATGACCTCCATAAAGAGCATCATGACAATGCTTCAGGATTGAAAGCATCTCCTCTTCCAGAACACAACGTCGAATGATGTTGTCATTGCATACCTTCAATAAATATGGCCTGTTCTAATGATACATCACAACATCACGAAGAAATCTTTTTTTTTTATGGCCTGTGACACCCAATGGGAGTTTTCCACACACTAGATAATTAACAAAATTTGCATACCAAGGAGTTCCATCTACAAAAAATAACTTTTTATCTAGGAATGCATCGACAATTTGAAGTATGCTTCTGTCTTCGTTGCCAACTTCCAATCGAGACAAATGGTCTGCAACTTGATTTTTTAAACCCTTATGGTCTGCAACTTCAAAAGGTTGAGACCGGTCTTGTGCAATGACAATAGGTGCATTCACTAGCTGCTTTTTTAACCTATTAAAGGCATCTAGACATGCATTGTCAAAAAAGAATTTTCGATTCTGACCTAGCAATGAGCATAAGGGCTTTGCAAATTTCAAAAAATAATAAACCTTCAGTAAAACCCTCATGTCCAAGAAAATTGCGAATACCTTTCCCATTTGTTGGTGGAGGTAATTTCTCAATGATTTCCACCTTAGCATTGTCTACTTGAATGCCTTGACTAAAGATGCGATGTCCTAACAAAATGCCTTCAGTCGCCATGAAATGACATTTTTCCTAATTCAGGACAATATAGGTGTCCTCATATCGCTTCAATACTTTATCCAAATTGTCAGCGCAATGATCAAAATCATTCCCATAGACTAAGAAATCATCTATAAATGCCTTTAAAGACTATTTGATCATATCTAAGAATATTTCCATCATGCACCTTTGAAATGTGGCTGGTGTGTTACAAAAATTGAAAGGCATACGACAAAAAGCGAAAGCACCAAAGAGGCAGGTGAAAGTTGTTTTCTTCTGATCCTCTGGTGCAATAGCAATTTGATTGTACCCAAAATAGTCATCTAAAAAGCAATAATAGGCCTTTCCAGCAAGCCGATCAAGCATTTCGTCAATGAAAGGGAGTGGGAAGTGATCTTTCTGTAACATCCCGAAATTGGGCCTAGTAGGATTGGGCCAATTAGACCTTGGGCTTTAGAAAAAAAAAGTTGAGTATCATCTTGTTATTTATGTTAGTTCAAGTATGATTTTTATTATGTGCTTAGTATATTTTTTGAAGGTTTGGAATTATTAGCTAAGCTAGAATAATTTTTAGTTTGAAGAAATTAGTGAAGTGGGTTAGGTGATCCTGACACTTAAGTTAATTTAAGTGTCTAATTCTAGCACATGAGGAGTTAATGGCAAGGTGGTTATGGCATGTAACACCCTGGTTCTAAGGGTTATGCAATTAGTGCATATCTCGGGTGTTGGTAGGTTTTTGGTGTGTTTGGGCAAGTTTTGGGGGGGATTGGAGAACCCCGGGAAGGTAGGTGATGGCTTAAGGAATTTTGGAATTTTGAGTATTAAGAAGGGAGCTTTGCTTTAGGGGTCTTAAGAGAATTGTTTGGGAGCTTACGACACAAGGAATGGCTTGGCAGAGTGGCAAGGTAGGCACCACTTAGAGCATGGAGAAGTGACGCCACTTGAAGGAGGAAGGGGTCTCAGGTTCAAGCTGCAAAGGCAGCATTTTGGGTTGTTTTTGCATCATGAGCTAGGAGGGAGAGTTAGATTTGGCCAAGGCACTTAAAAGGGGGGATTTTGACTTGTTCAAAACATTTTGAATGGATGGCTAGGAGAAGAGATGAGTTGGAATTTATTTTGAATTTTTGAAGGGTTGGTATAGAGTGAAAGTAGGAGGAATTTTTGGGATTTGGTGGGGGTTGAGTTGTTGGCCGAATTTAGTAGTATAAATAGGGGAGAGCTCACCTTTGGCCACCCTTTGGTTCCATTTGCTCTTGCCGAATTTGCTTCACCATTTCTTTTGGCCGAAATTTCAAGACTTAGCCAAATTCTCCATTTATCCTTCCCATTTCACCTGAGCCGAAACTTTCATTGCATCTTATTCTTTCTTCTTTTGGATCCTTAGCCGAACCACTCACCCTTTCATCTTTCTTTGCTTCCATTTTGTGCTAAACCGAAAGTACACCCCCATACTTTTCTCTCCTCTTCTCAAACCGTTTTGGCCGAAACTCCTATATCCTTTCCTTTGATTTTCTTTCATTGTTAGCCGAATCTACTCCCCACCTTTGTGCCGTGTTTCCTTTCTTTTATTTGGTAGCACTTTGGCCGATTATTAGCATAGATCTCTTCGGGTTTCCGTTGCAACCATTGTTGAAGGTACTCCGGGGTTTGAAGTATTCAATCAAGCCTCCAATTGTTAGCAGTCAACTTGGTAAGTGGTGGTAAGGGGTTTATTTTGGTAAGTTATGTATTTAGTATTCGATTAAGTCTAAGGTTGTTAAATGAATGACGCTAAGGCCGATTGTAGGGGAGAAGAGCCTAACGCAGGAGACTTTCTTTGGAGTGGTATAGTCAGCGTTTGCAGAAGCATTAAGTAGTGTTCGGGATTCAAGTTGTGTTAGTAAGAAATATTTAGTAAAATTGATACTTAGTTTGTGACTTGAGTGTTTAACCGTTGTTCTGATTAAGTGTGTTGATGGAGGCAACAACCAGTTAAGGAGGGCAAGGGAAAGCTCCTGTTCCGAAGTTCAAGAAGAGATCGGTCTCGGCGGTTCGAGATTGGCCACCGGGGTGTGGGCCAGCAGCAGGTGATAGTTATAGGCAAATAGCTGTTGTTTCGCTAAGCGATAACATTGGGATCGAAAGTTTAGAACTGCAAGTGTTAAGGTGCGTAATCATCGCGCTATTTCTTCGGTTATTTGCCTGCTAACGTGTATATATATATGATGTGTGGTAGCCGATCATAATGGCTTAAGTGGTGAATTACCATGTTTGGGTAATCAGAGGTCAGGTGAGTAAGGTTGTGATTTTAAGTTAATACGATGTATACATATATGCATGATGTGGTAATGGTAGATGATAAATACTTACTCTATATGCTATTTTGACATGATTTATTGGGACATGGGCATGGGGTTGGATTTGATCACGAAAGGGCGGAGAGTACATACTGATGTACGTGGTCTAATGATAGCTTCAGGCTACATTAGCGCTTGATGAGTTGCTGTGTGCATCATCAAGGGAGATGTTGGCTTGGTGCCCATCTTGGCGGTTGATTGCTATGTGCATCACCGTAGACAGATTACTGTTGGGATCACGATGTGATCAGTGGCTCAGCCACGGCCTTGTGCAGCAGGTCTGCAAGGTAGGACACGTAGGATCACTCGGTTGTGATCGGTGGATTAGCCACGGCCTTGAGCAGGGAGTCTGCTAAGGTTGGTGTATTGGATGGACCTAGGTTGGGCTGTGATGCATGATTGCATGAATGGTTCGTGGATTGTATGGATATGGGCCAAGCCCATACGTGTGGAAATACGTGTTATGATTATGCACTGAGTCTGTGGACTCACCCTATTTTCTTAACCATTTCAAGTGATGTGTAGAAATGGACCGGGATCGGAGAGGACACATGGTGGCCCATGCAGAAGGAAGAGTTTAAATATTTTAAGCTTATTTATATTAAGCATTTGGTTTTAAATATTGATTGTAATAAGGGCCTTAGAATTATTTTATTATTTTTGGTACTATTTTATTTTTAATTTAATTATGACTTGATAAATTAAATTACTAGCTTGTGAAAATGATTTTATTCTAATCTACTTATTCAAAGTATTCATATGTTAAAGTTTAATGTGGACATTTTTATAGTATCAAAGTTTAAAGTGTAGTTTTAAAAGTACATGGGTTTTACCAAAAAGTTAATAAATCTTACTGTTTTATTCGAAGTTAACAAGGATTTTCAACTGTCTTTCCGAAGTGACATAACCAGATCAGGTCGTAGTGAATGGGCCGGGTTTGGGGATGTTACATGGCACATGGATGGTTGCTTGAGGGAAGTGGTTCGAGTAGCATGGATTGCATTTGGAAGACTTTATTTTCATGCACCTTACATTAAGTGTTGGTCAAACTACTCATATGGTAGGTTGGACTTTAAGTTTTATGGTAAGTTGAATAATAGTTTAGGAAAGCTTGTATTTTGGGATAAGAATCTTAAGAATTAAGGAAGGATGGGGGGACAAAAGGCTTGAATGTTGGAGAGTTGTTTTGGAAAATCTTCTATGGTCATTAGTCCATGTATGTGGACGGTATGGGTGTCTAGGGGGGTTGGCCGAATGTTGATAGGAATTTGGGGGGGTTTTAGTTGGTCAATTCTTGCATTTTGTGCATCTTTTGCATTTTTTCTTTTCCTCTCCAAAATCTTCCTCCTTAGCCGATTGTGTCTTGGGCATTAGGTACAATTTTGTTTTAGTTTTGGCATTGTTTTCTTGTTTTGTGTCAAAGCTGAAAAGACCATTGTGGTTTGCCGAATTTTCTCTTAGGCATTTGGCCGAATATTCATTTGAGTCTCTCTCATATTTTATTTTCTTTGTAGCCTAAAACCAACCCTTTTCCCTTCATCTCTTTCTTCATCTTTAGTGGTTGGCCGAATCTTCCTTCTCCCCATTTCTTTTTTTTTTCTTTCTTCCACTTTTGCTCAAAACTGAAAACATCCCTCTCCCATTGCAATTTCTTTCTTTTTCTTCATTTTCCTTTCTCTTTCTCCACTCTAGCCGAATCCTTTTTGTTATTACAAATCAACCATAGCCAAAATTCCCTTCACCATTTAACCATATTGCGGAAACTTCTCATTCATTTTTTTTGATTTGTCTTGGCCGAATATCAACAAGGGTAGGTCTTCATTTGGTTTTCTTCAATCGATTTTGGAAGGGGGTAAGTATTCATGGCCGTATTTCCTTTGTTTCTTTTCTCTTTTCTATGTCGTTTTTCTTAAGGGCAAAGGCCGAATTTTTGGGTGTTTGTTGTAAGGTTCTAACTATTCGAAGGAACCGATTTTTCTTCTAGACTCCTCGGGATTTTGGAAGTAATCGACTCAAGTCTTAATTCTCTGACAATCGTTTTGGGTAAGTTAATAGGTAAGATTTAGTATTTCGTACGATAACCCTTTGGGATGTGTTGGTGTGGCCGAATGGCCTTGTTTATAGTTTTGTGGTTTGGTCGAATGTAGGACAAGGAGATCGAGTGCTGTAGATCGGGTCTTCGGGATTTAGTGCTTGCGTTAGTGACAGGTGTGTACCTTACACACTTTTTAACTCGGTAATATATATAAATAAACTAATCATGTTATTAAAGCCGAAAACTGTGAGATCTTGATATGATACCTTGACGGGTATGAGCAAGGATTCGGGTAAGTCCGTTTCGATATGATGTTGTTATATGTTGATTGATATCATGATCTACGATATATATATGTTATATGTTCATAACAAAGTATGATGGCATGATTTATACTCGTAATACATTGGTTTGGGTAATATGAGTGGAGGGGGAAGGATTTGATATCCGTGTCTTTGGGACACCAGAGGTTCGGCACCTCCAGTGGTTTCGTACCACAGATTATTTGTGACTTTGGGTCACCAGAGGTTTGGCACCTCATAGCGACTTGTCCCAGTGGCTTAGCACCACAGTGGGTTGGCCCCACAGTTGACATATCAGGATCGTCGCCAGTGATTTGGTATCACACGTGGGTTGGCCCTACACTTGGATTATTGATATTTCGTGACTTTGGGTCACCAGAGGTTTGGCACCTCATAGCGACTCGTCCCAGTGGCTTAGTACCACCGTGGGTTGGCCCCATTTTTGTTATATTGGGATCGTCGCCAGTGATTTGGTATCACACGTGGGTTGGCCCCACAACTTGATTATTCGTGACTTTGGGTCACCAGTGGTTTGGCACCACATTATTGGATATCGTGACTTTGGGTCACCAGTGGTTTGGCACCACCAGTGGTTTGGTACCACACGGGGTAGAAAAGGAGTTATGGATGGCTAGGTTGGGTACATTATATATATATATATATATATATATATATATATATATATATATATTACTTGGTTATGAATTGTGTAAGAATGTTGCATTAACCGGGAGAAGGATTTATGCACTGAGTCTTGGTGACTCACCTTCTCCCTTATCTTTTCAGGTGACTCGTAAAAATCACAGATAAGGAGTCGGATGAACTCGAGGAGGCCATGCAATAAAAATTCGGTTTTATATGAACTTCGATTTGGGTACTTTATTTTATCTTAATTTGGTTTTCATCCTTATTTGGATTTGTAATAAGTCCTTTTTAATTATGTTTTTGGATCATTTATATGTTTTGGACTTGTTTTAAATATGGCTTAGAAATTACATGGTTGATATATATTAATTTGAGCACAAAGTTTTCTAAACTACGAAACGAAATGGTTTTCAAAACGTTACCATCAGTAAAATAAATCATTTGATATTATTTAACAACTTAAGTGTTTTCGATAACTCAAACGACTTTCCAAAACTTAAGTTTCCAAATTTCAATTAGAAACGGTTTTCAAACTCATCGCTTGGGTTTCCTTAAAAATTATAATTAGTTTTCTAATCTATGGATTTGCAACTAAGTTCTAAAGATTTATTTACGGAATTTTAAATTAAATTATCAGTTTTTAACTTATTATACACCTGTTTTCTACAAATATAGAACAACAAAGAGTTTTTCACCAAAATTTAATCGTTAACTCGAATTTCTTCAAAACGTTTTCCTCTGTGGCATACCAGATTCGGTCATGGCGTATTGACCGGGTTTGGGGTGTTACACTTTCTTTGTGGCTGCATTCAATTTGCGATAATCCATACAAACTCGCCATCCCGTGAGAATGCGTGTAGGATTTAATTCGTCCCTAACATTGCAAAGCACATGATGCCACTCTTTTTAGGTACGCATTGCACTAGACTTACCCAATTGCTATAAGAAATCGGGTAAATAATTCCAGCATCAAGCCATTTTATGATTTCTTTTCTGACAACTTCCTTCATCTTCTCATTTAATCTTCTTTGTTGTTCGATTGACTGCTTGCCTTCATCTTCCAACTTGATCTTGTGCATGCAAAAAGAAAGACTAACACATTAAATATTAGCAATACTCCAAGCAATAGCTTGTTTATTTTGCTTGAGAATGTGGAGCAATTTCTCTACTTGAGTTACATCTAGTGTTGCGGAGACAATAACTGGGAGAGTATTGTGATCACCCAGAAAGACATATTTAAGATGAGGAGGTAGTGGTTTCAATTCTAGAATAGGAGCTTCTTCAATAAATGGTTTGAAAATTAAGGTTGTTCTATTTGCTAGGTCTAAGAATTCAATCTACTATCCATGCTCGAGTTCAAGATTATTAGCTTCAACCGTGCTGTCACAATCGTATAAGGACTCAACATAAGATGTCACTGCATGCAAACTATTTAGAAAGTACTGTGCTTTGGTTGTTGAATTCTTCTAAATTAGATCATCTAGCATATCGACAGTATGGCATTCTTCTTTGCCCTTGCATTAAATAGATTCAAAAACACTAAAGGTGATTTGCTCATCATTAAGTCGCATGGTTAGTTCACCTTTGTAAACATCAATAAGAGTTCGGTCGGTGGTTGAAAAAGGTCGTCCCAAGATTATGGGAACCTCTTTGTCTGCCTTGTAGTCAAGTATGATAAATTTAGCTTAGAAAACAAATTTATCCACACAAACTCCTCACCCGTATTCAACGCCGGAATAGGGTTACGGAGCATTACCGGACTTATAAAGCAATTAAACATAAAAATTCATATACATTTTAAAATTTCATGCAATCATCATTCAAACTCAATCACATTGTCCCTAATACGAGCCTACGAGGCCCTAAATATGCTTTAGAAATTATTTGGGACTAAATCGATAACTTAGGAAACTTTTACAAGACTTAGAAAATTTTTTTCAAATTTCAGGGGACACACGCTCGTGTCATAGGCCATGTGGACATTCGAAATGAGATCACATGGCCGTGTCCCAGCCCGTCTTCAACCCCGTGTAACTATCTAACTTGGGTCACATGGCCAATACACATGCCCGTGTGCCCTAAAAATGGCCACTCACACTCGTGTACCAGGCCGTGTACTAGGTCGTGCCAAACATGTAGGGTATACTGACTTATGCCAATGGCCAAGAAGCACGCCCATGTGTTGGGCCGTGTGGAGCATAATGACTTGATTTCTATTTCAACACCAGGGGACACACGATCCTGTAACCTAACCGTGTGTCAGACAAGGCTGAGACACACGCCCATGTCTCTGCCCGTGTAGACAAAAATGGGTTATTTACCAAGCCAATTTGCCACCCAAACTTACACATACCTACACCAACCCATTTGGCACCAAAACTGTAGCACCCCCAGACCCGGCGCAGACGTTATGGCCAAATCTAGGAATGTCACATCAAAGGCATAATTCAAAATGATTTTGCTAAGTTAAAATTTAAGGCCCAAAAGCCCAAAATCCTTGAGTCTTGTTAACTAATGATAAAAGACCATTTAATTATTTTACATATTCCGAAAACCATATTTAAACTTAATAAAATTTATTTAAGTTTAACAATTAATAAACAGTTGAAACAAAAACAACAAAACTCAAAATCTAAAGTCAAATCGGAGTACAAGGCCTTATTACATCCAACGAAAATAAAGTAATTAAAATCATGTCTTTTGAGACAAATAAATAAAGCTTCTAAGTATCTTGTAGTGTGGCCATCTCCGAGTCCTATCCCACGTCAAGCATTTTACTGAGGATCAGCTGAAACATTTAATAAAAAGGGTCTGAGTTTCAAAACTCAGTGTGTACGACCCTTGGTAATCCAATCAACATACAATTATCACATTGGGCCTAAGCCCTACCAAATTCGGTGGTCTTGGGCCATAGCCCACAATGACCTCATATCACATCAGTATCACATGAATGCAATGCACCCATCCCAAATCTAACCCTGCACTCCATTTCCCTTCCAACCCTACACTCCTATGGGGATGTAAATATCAACCCACCCATCCCTACACTCCAAAGGTAGCATCAGCAGTGGCACTACTCAAACGTTCCAGTAAAGCTGCTATACTGGGTTTAAATCCACCGATGGATCCACGGTCGTCAAGCGACTATGCGATCCTCAAATCTTCCTCTGTATCATCAAAACCCACCCAAATGCAACATATATTTCATGAATGCAACGTACACAATTTCACACATTAAGCACCTAGGGGTATTTTAGTCATTTCAATACCCAGGGGTATTTTCGTAATTCTACCCTACAGGGGTATTTAGCTAATTTTGCAAAACAGGGTTATTTTGGAAATTTTGTAAATCAGGGATATTTTGGAAATTCTGCAAATCAAGGGTATTCTGGTAATTTTATAAATCAGGGGTATTTTAGTAATTTTGCAAATCTAAGGATATTTTGGAAATTTTCAAACTAAGGGTATTTTGGTAATTTTCTAACTAAGGGTATTTGGTAATTTTCAAACTAAGGGTATTTGGTAATTTTTCAAATCAGTGATATTTTGCTCCCTCTCGGGTTTTAGTTATGAACTTTAGCCCATTAACGAGTCATTGCGGCTAAAGTGAATAGACACTACGCACCTGGTAGGATTCCAGAGAAGAAGAGGTGGGTCGCTAGGACCGCTTAAATACCAATCTCTCCCTAGATCCAATCCTAGACATGCATATGTCCATTGCCACACTCTAACCCAGCGACTTGTCCCCGGACATGTCGAATATTAAATTAAGTCTTACGCGATTTAAGAGTTGTTTAGAACTAGGCCTAAAGTCCATTAAACCCTAGCATACTTGTCTACGTCCCATAAAGCCCATTAAGCCCATTTCACGTTCATATAGCCCATTATGCCCAAATCACATCCTTATGGCCCTTTAGGCCCAGATCTCATTCATATGGCCTATTAGGTCCAAAACAATTCCAGATCATGTAACATGCATGACTAACTCAATTCATATAACCAAATCAATCAATTTCATCAAACTTAGCCTCAAGGCCTACCGGGCCCATTTAGCCACTTTCGACTTTTCAATTTTCCGGCATTGCCGATATCATGTGTATTAGTGTTTGTACACACATGGTTACTATGACGTGCTATACTATCCTTGGTCTTGAACCTACAACCAACCAACCTTCAATCAATCACCTATACTTAATCAAAATGTTTACCAAAAGTCGAAGCCTTACCATAACCTTACCGTGTGCCACCGGGTTCTAATAGCCCTTCCTTAGCTACTAATCACGAGTATCCCCTTGATTTGCACTCACACATACACCATCAAACTTCGAGTGACTCATAATCCACACAAGTCACCCCTATAGAGTCATACTCACATTCGACCATTTACTTAAACCATAATCGAGTTGAGTACACTTACACTTTGCTAACGATCCTTACCACGCTTGCGATCTCTGAACCTTACCCTTGTTAATACAAGATTAACGACAATGAGAAGTTAGATAGCCCTTCGGCTTTTAACAAAACACACTAAGGGGTTAACTGAATACTTACCAAATCCACTTTTGATCCTGCGGCCTAGATAACTACTGAACGAGATTCAGCTTTTAACCTTGACTAATAGTAGGTAACAATCGATTTGTGATGGAGGAAAACAACAAAGATTCGGCACTAATAGCGATTTTAGCAAGAGAATATGATGATACTTCGGCAATAAAAGCGTTTGGCTATGAAAGAATTCGGCAAAAAGGGATTCGGCTATAGGAGATTTTGACAACAAGGCAAGGTATTTTCTGTTGTGGAAAAATAAGGTTTCGGCAAGAAAAAGAAAAAGAATGGAAAATTCGGCATTACCTAGGACCCTAGATTCGTCACACATGCATTTATATAGCCTATAGCCGAAACTTAGCAACCCCTAAAGTCCAATTCGGCACCACTTCATCCACTGTTCATCTCCTAATTTTTCTCCATGATATCTCCCTTATCCTTCTCCTAAATTCTCTCTACTGATCGTTTTTCCTTAGAGTCCCTCTACACGCCACTTCCAGCCTTCTAGAAGCCTAAAATTAAACTCCAAAATAAAACTAAGCTAGCACTCGAACCTCAGACCTTCCTGCATTTATATGTCGCCACCTCTCTACACCCTAATGGCGTCACTTAGCCACTTCATCATAGGCTTCTTTGTGCCATTTTTCACTTATTTTTATTTAAAAGCCCACTACTCACAACCTGGATTCCTTAATTAATTAAATTAAGAATCCTCTACCACAAAATTCGAACCCAGAGCTTCTCCAACACACCTAGACACTCCAAATTCATTAAACCTTTAAAGCCGTCATGTCATTTGTCATTTTCTTGCTCACTTAAAAATTTTATGAGACCCAAAGCCCAATAGGCCCAATTCTTCTAGGCCCAAATTTGGGGCGTTACAAAAACATATCATATATAGGCATTCATCTAACTCAACCAAGCATAAATCATGCCATTTCAATATCAACAGCAACAAGTCTCACATGTACCACAATATGCTACTTCATTTTTGTGCCAAATTCACAGTCCCAATTTAACTAAATGTACATTTTCAAACATGAATCAATTTACCTAAACCCACAAGCATACTAATTCTCAATTCATCAACCATTTGACATCCACAATACCAATTTTTAACAAGCATCACATATCCATCATTTAACACATAACCAAAGCCATAAGCAACTATGTATACACAACCAAACCAACCAAAACAAGCTAACTCTCAGGGCTATATACAAAACCAAAAACATTTAACATTTACAAGCCATTTCAAATGACCAAAGTCATTACCAATTCATATACCAAAATGCCCAAACTCTTATACATGTCATATACTTAAAACACTTAAGTTCAAAAGTACCTAAGAGATATTAGGATAGTGTGACGAAATCTTCGACGATCCCCGAATCCGAGCTAGCTTTGATTTCACTATAAAACACGAAAAAATAAATAAAGTAAGCTATATAGCTTAGTAAACTCGTATGAAAGTAATAACCAAAATTCACCCTTTAATTACCATTCAAAATATGCATATAACATACTACAAAATGTTTAATCACAATGTTAACATGTATTCAACCACCTATTTAACCATGAACTCAATTCATTCATATGTTTGACGCATATACAACTTTCGTACATACCTATACTGATACGTATCTATTTCTTACCATTTCAAATCTTCGATTTACCCGTTGAACCATTTGGTATAATACATGATACTTGGGAATCTTGCACCCTAAGTGCCAATACATATAGCTGAAGCTATCTCAATAAAATCTTGCACCGAAGTGCCAATACATATTCGAAGCTATCTCAATGGTCATGACGTAGCTACACGATGCTGCACACACAATCTGACGAGAATCCGCAACACATGCTAGATAACTCAGCCATCGGTAGGACGTACGGACCAGTACCCAAAACAATAATAACCCCTAATGACATGTCATTCGTATCCTATACTATTCCTAAGGTTCAACCGGGATTTCACACTTGCCGAATTTTTGTCGAACATGTCCGTGCAAAATTACTTAAGTTACAACAACGCCGAAAACATAGAAATCATTAAAAACGGGACAAAATTCACTTACACGTGAGCTTGAGATTGAACTGAATGCTTAATACCCTAGCTATTTCTTCTTTTTCTTCTAATTTTCGATGAAGAAGATGGCTAAAAGATGATACAATTTGTTGTTTTTATTAAATTTGTCTTTATTAACTAAATTACTTATTTAACCTTTTAATTAACCATTAAAATCACTTAATTAATGACCATATTTGTTCACTCATTATAGAAATGGTATATTTACCACATAAGGACCTCCACTATTTAATTTCATAGCTAGTAGACACCTTTAGCTAATAGAATTCCACTTTTGCACTTTACGCGATTCAGTCCTTTTTACCAAATTAAACATTTAAACGATAAAAAAAGGGGAAAATGAGGCTTCAGTCAGGGGGCATCCGACTAGGCCAGAGGAGGCAGATTTGTGGAGATTTACTCGAAGAGAGCCAGTTGATCCATCTCAAGAAGCCGGAGTTATACTCAAGACGGAGGATCTCTCCTTCAATTCCTTCAGGGGGTTTTAGGGATTTCTTATGTTTTATTTTATCTTTTCTTTTGAGATGTTTTCGTTCATTATTATGAACAAAACCCTCAAATACCTGAGGGGATGAAACCTAATATGAATCTTGTTATCGTTTGCTGAACTATATGATAAATATTTGACTTGTTCTTAATTATGTGTTCTTAGTTCTTGTGTTGATATTTTCGGGATATTAATTCAAGTATGATGTGCTTAGGTGAAGGAGCAAAAGTCCCTGCTTAAGAGTAGATCTAGCATAATTAAGCAGAGTTGATCACATGCCTAGAGACAGGGTGATGAGATTTTGCCGGATTAGGGTGGAACCTAATATGGGAGTCCATAGATCGAGTTAATGCAATTCTAGGGGTTTTAATTAGAAAGAGATTTCAATTAATCAACCTAGGGTTAGATGTTAGTCGCCTCGAGAGAGGGATTAATATAACTTAAGGAATCTTACGGATCGAGTCAAATCAATAAATCGTCTGGTTCAGAGTTAGATAACAAGTGAAGTCTAGGTGGATTCTTCCTTGGGTGTTGTCTTAATCAATAGGTTTTTCCTCAAAGTATTTTTCCCAATTTCATTCTTATTTGTCTTAGAGTCTTTAGTTTAGTAATTAGTTAATTTTATGTTAAATAAAGATCACTTTAATTCTTAGGCTAAATAAAAGAGAGAGAGTTAGTATTAGTACTTTTGGTTCCTTTGGGATTCGACATTCCGGTCTTGCCCTAACTACACTACTGTTTGATAGGTGCGCTTGCCTCAAATTGTTGTCATAGTTAGTTTCCAGGTTCGATCATTATTTATATAAATTTTTAAGACTCTGACACGCGATCAGTGTTCTTTGTGCAAAATTTTCTGAATGAGCTCAAAATTCTTTGCTAAGCAAATTATGTTTCGAAACATTAAACAATCATCGGATCCGATCTAATAGTCTGAATCACTATTTGGCTCACACTGTACTCTTTTAGCTTGTAACTCGTTATCAAATTTCTGAGCTTCACAAATTTGCTGAAGAAATATCAATTTAGCTTTTAGTTCTACTAGAATAGAACCATTATCAGACAAGGTTATCTGAGTATTCATCCCTCTCAAAGCAAATAAAGATTTTCTACTCAAAGCATCTGCGACTATGTTTGCTTTCCCCGGATGGTAATCAATCACACACTCATAGTCTTTTAGAAACATTATATACTTCAAACTCTTGTGATCGGTAACGATATGACACTTTTCACCGTATAAATGATGTCGCCAAATTTTCAATGCAAACACAATAGCGGCCAACACTAAATCAGGCATCGAATAATTCTATTCATGTGGTTTCAACTGTTTGGAGGCATAAGCTATCACTTTTCCCTCTTGCATCAAAACACAACCTAAACCATTCAATGACGCGTAGCTAAAAATCACAAACTCTTTACCCAGCTCAGGATGAACCAAAATTGGTGCCTCGGTTAGTAATGCTTTCAATTGTTTGAAACCCTATTGACATTTCTCGTACCATTCAAATTTCACATCTTTCTATAGTAATCTAGTCATCGGTATAGCAATCATTGAAAATCCTTTTATAAAACGTCGATAATATCCAGCTAACCCTAGAAAGCATCTAACTTCAGACACATATTCCTTAAGCTAAAACAATATGTCCCAAAAATCTAATTTCTTGGAGCCAAAACTCACATTTGCTGAATTTAGCGAATAGTTGCTTATCTCTTAAGGTTTGTAGCACAATCCTTAAATGTTCAGCATGCTTAGACTCATCTCGTGAATAAATCAGAATGTCGTCAATGAATACAACCACAAATCTGTCTAAATACGGTCTAAATATTCGATTCATCAAATCCATACAAACGGCAGGAGCATTAGTTAATCCAAAAGGCATAACAAGAAATTCATAATGCTCGTACATTGTTCTAAATGCAATTTTCAGCACATCTGAATCTTTTACTCTCAACTGATAATAACCAGACCGCAAATCCATCTTCAAGAACACTGTTTCCCCTTTTAACTGATCGGACAAATCATCGATTATCGGCAAAGGATGCTTGTTCCTTACCGTAACCTTGTTGAGCTAACGATAATCAATACATAGTCTCATTGATCCATCTTTCTTCTTTACGAACAACACTGGTGCACCCCAGGGCGAAAAACTAGGTCGTGCAAAACCTCTATTTGTTAACTCTTGCAGCTGAGCTTTCAACTCTTTCAATTCGGTAGGGTCCATTCTATATGGAGCTATAGATATCGGTGATGTTCTTGGTACTAATTCAATAGCAAACTCGACTTCTCTGATCGATGGTAACCCCGTTAACTCTTTTGAAAACACATCCGAATACTCACAGACAACTGGCACTGATTCAATTTTCAATTTAGACACTTTTTTTATCTAAAAGATAAGCAAAATAAGTTTCACAACCTTTTCTCACATATCTCTGAGCTGACATAGAAGAAATCACAACAGGCAATTCACTCGACTCATCTGATTCAATTCGAATGATTTCACTATTCTGGCATTTCAATTCAATAGTCTTTCATCTACAATTCACAACAGCATCATGCAATGTCAACCAATCCACACCCAGAATTACATCAAACTCATCAGACGGTAAAAGCATTAGATTTGCCGAAAAATAGTAACCTCGAGTCATTAAAGGACAGTTCTTGAAAACTTTATCAACTACAACATATTTGCCTAAGGGGTTCGATACTTTAATCACAAACTCAGTAGACTCAACAGGCAAACTCTTACTAGACACCAAATTCATACAAATATATGAATGAGTCGATCCAGGATCAATCAATGCAATTATATTAGTGTCATAGAGAGAAAACGTACCGGTGATAACATCGGGTGACGACGCATCTTCGCAAGCACAAATAGCGTAAGCTCTAACAGGTGCTCTGGCCTCGAATCTCACAGTGGAGTCCTTTGTTGTTCCTCTACTACTAATCATAATTCCAGCACTTCGAAGTGGTTTACCCCTGGCAACTATATTACTCGGCCTTGAAGTTTGAAGATTATCTTTCCCGGATAATTGAGAACAATCACGAATAAATTCTTCTTGTGAACCACATCTAAAACAAGCTTTATTGTTATTATTCATCCAACGATCTCCAAAATTTCTTTGACCACACTGTTGACATCCGAGTTTGTTTTCACGCTACCAACACTCAATACTGATGTAGCTTGAGCTTTAGGACTTGAGTGTACAAATCCCGTGATTTCTTTGACGAAGACTAATATGGTTTGCTCATCGATCTCTTCCTCAAATGTCCAGCCTTGGAATCAGCTTTTCTCTTTTCTTTGCCCAGTTCTTCGGCTTTGCAAGCTCGATCAACTAAAATAACAAATTCTTTCAGTTCTAGAATCTGAACAAACAGTCTGATGTCTTCGTTCAATCCATCTTCGAATCTTTTACATATAATTGCTTTGATTGAAACATATTCCCGAGCATACTTACTGAGTGTCACAAATTCTCGTTCATATTCAGTCACAGACATACGACCCTGTTTCAGCTCCAGAAACTCTTTTCACTTTTAATTAATAAACCGTTGAATGATGTATTTCTATCTAAACTCGGCTTGAAAGAATTCCCAAGTGACCCTTTCTATCAGCACTACTGATACTAGAGTATTCCACTACTGATATGTTGTGTCCCTCACTAGTGATACGACACATTTTAAACACTCAGTCGGTGTGCAAGAAAGCTCATCAAATACTCTAATAGTGCTTTCAAGCCAAAACTCGGCTCTCTTGGGATCATCATCAACAGTAGCTCTGAACTCTTCGACCCTATATTTTCGAATCTTATCAACTAACAGCTTATTCAGTCGTAGAAGTTCCACACCTTGAGGAACTACAGGAACTGGTTTAGGATTAGGTGGGGGTGGAGGCTGTTAAGCAGCCAGATTTGTTCGAACAAATTTTGTGAACCACTCGTTCATCATTTGGAAGAAGGCTTCTTTAGCCTCTCCTCACTGGCTACCCGATATTGGTCTCGACTTTGATTGCGCTACTCCATGAATGGAGGCATGCGCATTACTTTCAACATCATCAACTATAGCTCGATTGGGATCCATTTACTATATGACAACATGATTTAAACTGTCAGGAGATATCACACTATCACAAGTTATATATGGCATATATAGCTAGACTCTCACATACACTATGTTAGTCCTAGAATCGACTAAATCATAGCTCTGATACCAATAAATGTAACACCCCTCACCCGTATTCAATACCAAAATAGGGTTAGAGAGCATTACAAGACTTATAAAACAATTAACCATTCAATTCACATACATTTTAAAATTTCATGCAATCATCATTCAAACTCAATCACATTGTCCCTAATACGAGCCTACGAGGCCCAAAACATGCTTTAGAAATGATTCAGGACTAAACCGATAACATAGGAACTTTTACGAGACAGAATTTTTTTTCAAATTTTAGGGGACACACGCCTATGTGGCCCGGCTATGTGTCTCACACGGCCAAAGACATACCCATGTCATAGGCCGTGTGGACATTCGAAATGAGATCACATGGCCTTGTCCCAGCCTATGTCTGACCTCGTGTCACTCTTTGACTCAGGTCACACAACCAATACACAGGCCCGTGTGGCCTAAAAATGGCCACACACACCCGTGTGCCCGGTAGTGAACTAGGTCATGCCGAACCTGTAGGGTATACTGACTTATGCCACACGGCCAAGTCACACGCCTGTGTGCTGGGCCATGTGGAGTATACTGACTTGATTTCTATTTCAACACCAGGGGACACACGGTCATGTAACCTAACCGTGTATCACATACGGCTGAGACACACGCCCGTGTCTTTGCTCGTGTGGACAAAAATGGGCTATTTACCAAGCCAATTTGCCACGCAATCTTACACACACCTAAACCAACACATTTTGGCACCAAAACATAGCATATATAGGCATTTATCTAACTCAACCAAGCATAAATCATGCCATTTCAATATCAACAACAATAAGTCTCACATGTACAACAATATGCGATTTCATTTTTGTGCCAAATTCACATTCCCAATTCAACTAAATGTACACTTTCAAACATGAATCAATTTACCTAAACCCAAAAGCATACTAATTCTCAATTCATCAACCATTTGACATCCACAATACCAATTATCAACAAGCATCACATATACATCATTTAACATATAACCAAAGCCAAATGCAACTATGTATACACAACCAAACCAACCAAAATAAGCCAACTCTCATGGCTATATACAACACAAAAAACATTTTACATTTACAAGCCATTTCAAATGACCAAAGTCATTACCAATTCATATACCAAAATGACCAAACTCTTATACATGCCATATACTTAAAACACTTAAGTTCAAAAGTACCCAAGAGATGTTAGGATAGTGTGACGACATCTCCAACAATCCCCGAATCCGAGCTAGCTTTGATTTCACTACAAAACACGAAAAAATAAATAAAGTTATATAGCTTAGTAAGCTCGTGATAAACCGTAAAAGTAACATATTTTAATCCCACATTTAATATGCTTTTGGATGATTTAAGCCTCGATTTATATAAAAAGGTGCTCTTACTCCATTCTTTTCATGTCTTATACTTAGGAAAGCACACGAGGATAAAAAGAATGAGAAACGGGCCCAAAACGGAGCAAATTGGGCCAAAGTGGAAATCGACACGGCCTGGACTCAAGCCCACATGGTCGTGCCTCATTAAAGAAGTCCGAACACGGCTTGAAGACTAGTCACACGGGCGTGTGACACGACCCTGTCCCTGTCGTTGGAAAGAGCAATTTCAATCGGGAAAGGATACGTGGAGGTAAAGAAACACATTCCAAAGCCTATTCAAATACCCTAGTAGGAATTATACTTAAATTAGGATACTTAGGGGCCAAGTAAGGCATCTCAAAGTCTATATAAACACCCAAGGGGGCAACTTGAAAGGGGAGTTCGGCAGAAGCCGAAAAGGGCGGTTAGCTTGGCCAAGGAGCCAAGTCGAAAAGGTCAGAATTATGGGAATTACTCGAAGATAGCCAGTTGATCCATCTCTAGAAGCCGAAATTCTACTCAAGACGGCTGATCTCTCCTTCAATTCCTTCAGCGAGTTTTAGGGATTTCTTATGTTTTGTTTTATCTTTTCTTTTGAGATGTTTTCTTTATTTGTTATGAACTAAACCCTTCAGATACCTGAAGGGGATGAAACCTAGATGAATCTTGTTATTTTTTTCTGAACTATAAGATAAATACTTGATTTGTTCTTAATTATGTGCGCTTAATTCTTGTGCTAATGTTTCTGGGATATTGACTCAAGTCAGATGTTCTTAGGTGGAGGAGAAAAAGTCCCTGGTTAAGAATAAATCTAGCATAATTAAAGCGGAGTCGTTCGCGCGCCTAGAGATAGGGTGAAGAGATATTGCCGGATTAGGGTGAAACCTAATATGGGAATCCATAGATCGATTTACTGCAATTCTAGGGGGTTATTAAGTGAGAAAGAGATTTTCGTTAATTAATCTAGGGTTAGATGTTATTCACCTCGAGAGAGGGTTTAATATACATTAGGGAGTCCTACGGATCAAGTCAAGTGAATAAATCATATGGTATCGTCTTAAATCAACTGAGTCTTCCCTCAAGTTATTTCCCAATTCATTCTTTTTGTCTTTGCATCTTTAGCTTAGTAGTAGTTAAGTCTAAACAACTTCACTTATTTTAGGCTAGATAATAAAAAGAAGGCTAGTATTAGTACTTTTAGTTCCTTTGGGTTCAACAATCCGGTCTTGCCTAAGCTATACTACTGTTCGATAGGTACACTTGCCTTTAATCGTTGTCAGAGTTAGTTTGCAGGTTCGATCATTCTCTTTATAAATTTTAAGACTCTGATTCCAGCGATCAAGTTTTTGGCGCCGTTGCCGGGGAACTAAAATATTAAGAATGCTTAATTTTTATTACTTTAGCCATTATTATTATTATTATTATTATTATTATTATTATTATTATTATTATTGCAATTTATTTTCATTATTATTTTTTATTATTTTCATTATTATTTTTTTTACTTTGCTAATTTTTTTATTTTTGGCAGATAATTTTAGTTTAAAAGAGATGGCACTAAATAATTATCAGTGGCAATTCATGAGGACAGAGCCAACAAAAGCAATCAATATCTACAACCTCGACTGATCGTATGTCTGTCGAGTTTTAAAATTTATAAAGAGAATGATCAAACCTGGAAACTAACTCTGACAACGATTGAAGGCAAGTGTACCTATCGAACAGTAGTATAGCTTAGGCAAGAGCGGATTATCGAACCCAAAGGAACTAAAAATACTAATACTAACCTTCTTTTTATTATTTAGCCTAAAATAAGTGAAGTTGCTTTAATATAATCTAAACTATTTACTAAGCCAAAGACCCAAAGACAAAAAGGATGAATTGGGAAAATAACTTTAGGAAAAACTCAGTTGATTAATACGATACCCTCAGAAAGAATCCACCTAGACTTCACTTGTTATTTAACACTGAACCATACGATTTATTTACTTAGTTTGATCCGTAAGACTCCCTAACTTATATTAAATCCTCTCTCGAGGCGAATAACGTCTAACCCTAGGTTAATTAACGAAAATCTCTTTCTCGAATAATAACCCCCTAGAATAGCAGTAAATCGATCTATGGACTCCCATATTAGGTTTCACCCTAATCCGGCAAAATCTCGTCACCCTATCTCTAGGCGTGCGATCAACTCCGCTTAATTATGCTAGATCTACTCTTAAGCAGGGTCTATTCCTCCTCCACCTAAGCACATCAAATTTGGATTAAGCTTGCATAATTAAGAACAAACTAAGTATTTATCACATAATTCAGAAAATAATAACAACATTCATCTAGGTTTCATCCCCTTCAGGTATCTGAAGGATTTTGTTCATAACAAATAAAGAAAACATCTCAAGAGAAAAGATAAAACAAAACATAAGAAATCCCTGAAACTCCCTGAAGGAACTGAAGGAGAAATCCGCCGCCTTGAGTAGAATTCCGGCTTCTTGGGATGGATCAACTGGCTATCTTCGAGTGATTCCCACAAATCTGACCTTCTCGACTTGGCTCCTTGGCCTAGCTAACCGCCCCCTTCAAGGATGAATTAGGGGGTATATATAGGCTCTCGGAATGTGTTTATTTGCCCTAAAGTATCCAAATCCGAATGAAATTATTCATTGCACGACAGGGACACGGCCATGTCACACGCCCGTGTAACAAGTCTTTGGGCCGTGTTCGAATTTCTTAAATGAGGCACAACCATGTAAATCGGGGGTGAGGCCATGTTCTAGATGCTCGACAAGGCACGGCCGTGTGATCTTTGGGCCAGGCTGTGTGGATTTCATGATATGGCCTATTTACTCCGTTTTGGGCCCGTTTTAAGTTCTTTTCATCCTCAGGTGCTTTCCTGGGTATAAGACATGAAATGAAAGGATTAAAAGCACCTTTTTACATGAATCAAGAGATAAATCATCCAAAAGCAAGCTAAATGTGGGATTAAAATATGTTATAATTACGGTTTATCATCGACCCAGTACATACAGTTATGCAGTACGAACCAAGTGGAGGCATGGCGAATCCTGAGTACCCACCGTACGGATATGGCATGGAGAGCGAACAACTCCACTATATGGGTAACTATCCTAGACTTCAAAATAAATTTTATGGTAACACTTATAATGCAGGTTGGAGGTACCATCCCAATTTCTCGTGGGATGATCAAAATAGCCAAAGATAGGAACTTCCTCCAAATTTTCAACAACCACCTTACCAACAGGAAGAGGAGTTGAACCTGGAAAAGATGCTGGCAAAATTCATAGCAGCCATAGAAACCCATCCCCAAAAAAATTGAGACAACGTTTGATAATCAACAAGCATCGATCAAAGGGATCAAGAACCAAGTTCAGGAAATTACTAAGTCAGTTGGACAACTTACAAAGTTAATGTCCGAACGACCGCAAGGGCGTCTACCAAGCAACACAGAGATTAACCCAAAGGAGCAAATCCAAGCCAAAACAGCTCAAGAGAGTATAGGGTTAGATGAACCCAATTCAATACAGGAAAACAAGGCAGCCGAAGGTAAAGTTGAGGTAACACGAGAAAAGCCAAAACTAGTAATCAAAGAGTACCAACCCCGCATACCTTATCCTGAAGCGATGAAGAGAGACGATACAGAGGAACAGTTAGGTAAGTTTCTTAAATTTTTAAAGAAATTACATATTAACTTATTGTTTCTCGAAGCTCTTTCGCAGATGCCCGATTATAGAAAATTTTTAAAAGAGCTGTTGACAAACAAACAGAAACTAGACGAGGCATCGCATGTGGAGCTAAACGCAATGTGCTCAACAATTAAACAAAATAAACTGCCACAAAAATTAAAAGATCCAAGGAGTTTTACAATTCCATGTTTAATTGGTAGTTTATCTATTGATAATGCTTTAGCTGATTTAGGGGCAAGCATCAATGTTATGCCTTATAAAATGTTTAAACAACTAGGTCTAGGAAGACCTAGACAAAGTAGGATGAGCATTCAGTTAACTGATAAAACTATCAGAATTCCTAAGGGTATAATAGAAAATGTTCTAGTCAAAATTGATAAATTCGTATTCCTAGTAGATTTTGTTGTCTTAGACATGAATGGGGACAATTCGATTCCTTTAATTTTAGGAAGACCCTTTCTAGCAATTTCCAGGACTAAAATTGATGTTGGTATAGGAGAACTCATTCTTCGTGTAGGTGACGAATCAATCAGTCTACAAGCTCTTGACTCGGCCAGGACATCAAGTGATGAAAGTGAGAAAGTAAATTCAGTTGATAATCAAATTGTTTAACTTTCACCACAGAAAACACCACAAGGCAACAAACCTGAGCCGAATCATGGGCCCCATGCCAACAAAGAAGAATTACATGAGGAACGAAGCCTTGAGGTCGACAAATTAGAAGAGTGGATGACACATTTTAAAGAGGAACCAGAACCACACGAAGTAAAACCCAAGGAACTCCCAGACGAGCTGATAGGAACAACAAATCACTTCAAAATAGGGGATCAGGTATTGAGAATAAGGGAGACCCTCGAATCACCACTTCAGGCATCAAAACAAACGAAGAAATCACCTTTAAAGTACTTAATGTCTTTCTATACGGCACAAACGAGGTAAGCAATCCTAGATTCAACACTTTTGAGGTAAACACTACTCGACTTGAACTATATATCCATAACCGAATTGATAGCATGAGAAAGGATTTTCACCTCCTCAATCCACCATGACCATATGAATGAGAGGTTAAGTCTAGCTTAAGACTATAAACGAGCGCTTTTTGGGAGGCGACCCGAGCACTAAACCATTTTTACATTTTTTTATTTTTTTTACTTTTATTTTTCCTTTTAGCAGATAACGATAAACTAACCAAAGTGCAGATTTCCATACCACACGGCCGTGGCCGTGGCCGTGTGGCCACCACAGGAAGGTACAAGGGCGGGGCCAACTACCAGATCCATAATTTCTATTTAACCCCTTCTTCCCTTCCATTTCCCGTTATCTTTCTTCTTCCATTTTCCTTTATTTACTTTTATTATTATTTTTATTATTTTTATTTATTTTATTTATTATCTTCTTCTTATTTTTCGTACCATTTAGATTTAGCTTAGGATACAATAAAATCAGGATGGCTGCTTCGAGGATTCAATTTCAAACAGTACGAGGCGCTTCCCCATGTTCACCTCCAATCCTATCCGGTTTCCTTTCATTGGCTTCATCCAGAATTCAGGAAGTTTCACTTCTCTCCCTATCTTTTGATTATTCTATTGCTATTATCTATCTTTGTACATTGAGGGCAATGTACATCTTAAGTGTGGGGGGTTAACTATAGTATTATTTGAAAATCCCTAAATTATATTTTGTTCTTAAATAATTTTCTCATATTACTAATTAGGATGAAATTTCTGATGATTTATGATTTTTATTGATATGTTTTAGAATAAGTCATTGATAATTGTGCATTGATGATTAAATTTGAAGAATATTAGAGAATCAAGCATGATAAGTCTAATTTTTCAGAATTTAAATTTTTAGGTTGTCTACCTGAATCTGAATGTTATCTTGAAATTTGAAATTTACAAGGATGATGTCAAAACACCCATAATTTTTGTGAGATTTTGAGCCTATTAGAGCATATATTCTTTTTCATGCTCACTTTATTGATTATGAGTGTGTCAACATTGAACTGTTATTCTAGAACTTGCCTTGATTATACATGTCAAGACCACACCTATGATTTAATATACAAGGATGATAAAGGCACCTAGGATTTAACCCACTCACTCCACTAAAAAGCTTACCTTCATAATTAACCCCTAGTGAACCCCGTTGATCCTAACAACCCTTTTTATTGACTCACCTACTAATAACCCAAAACCTTTTGTATTTGTTATCACCATTCCTTTTGACTATCATTTCAGTAGTTGAATTCATCTTTTATTATTTGTTCTTAAAAAAAATGAAGTATTCAGTATTAGTTCTACTAAATGAGCTTACATGTTGAAATTCCACATCTTGAGGAAAAAGCTCGTATTATTAGTTTTCAATTGATGTAATTATTTAGGATTAGTTCATTTTTTTTAGTTAGGCAATTTGTCAGGTCAGTCTCGATTCTAACCTTCTAATTTCAGCCTTTATCCACACCTTTAACCTTAGCCCCATTACAACCCTGTTAAAGATCTTTTGATTTGTGTATCATCTCATTTTACAGTGGTGGAGATTTGATTTTCCAGCAAGCCTATGGGATTAACTTTTCAGGTTCGACTTTTGAGAACTTAATTTTGAACCTTAAACACCTTGAGTGATTTGAGTGAATCTTTAGTGAGGATGTCAATCCTTGTCGATTTTGAATCAAAGGTAATTATTTAGATAAGGGGAGACACCTACGTTGTTATGCTACAAATGTATGACTTTGACTGTTTGAATCTTTAGGACTCTTCGAGTTAAATCATCCATGTATAAATTATCTATGAATTATGATGAGACATTGTTGATAGGAATTGTGAATCATGGAAAGTTTGTTTTAATTGTAAGTTGAGAATTTTGCTTGAGGACAAGCAAAAGCTTAAGTGTGGGGGTATTTGATAAACCGTAAAAGTAACATATTTTAATCCCATATTTAATATGTTTTTGGATGATTTAAGCCTCGATTTATATAAAAGGGTGCTCTTAATCCTTTCTTTTCATGTCTTATACTCAAGAAAGCACCCGAGGATAAAAAGAAAGAGAAACGGGCCCAAAACGGAGCAAATTAGGCCAAAGTGGAAATCGACACGGCCTGGACTTAAGCCCACACGGTCGTGCCTCATTGATTATCTAGAACACGGCCTGACCCCCGATTCACACGGCCGTGCCTCATTAAAGAAGTCCGAACACGGCTTGAAGACTAGTCACACGGGTGTGTGACATTGCCATGTCCCTGTCGCTGGAAAGAGCTATTTCATTCGGGAAAGGATACGTGGAGGCAAAGAAACACATTCCAAAGCCTATTCAAACACCCTAGTAGGAAGTCTACTTAAATTAGGATACTTAGGTGCCAAGTAAGGCATCTGAAAGTCTATATAAACACCCAATGGGGCAACTTGAACGGGGAGTTCGGTAGGAACCAGAAAGGGTGGTTAGTTAGGCCAAGGAGCCAAGCCAAAAAGGTCAGAATTGTGGGAATTACTCAAAGATAGCTAGTTGATCCATCTCTAAAAGCCGGAATTCTACTCAAGACGGCGGATCTCTCCTTTAATTCCTTCAGGGAGTTTTAGGGATTTCTTATGTTTTGTTTTGTCTTTTCTTCTGAGATGTTTTCTTTATTTGTTATGAACTAAACCCTTCAGATACTTGAAGGGGATGAAACCTAGATGAATCTTGTTATTGTTTTCTGAACTATAAGATAAATACTTGATTTGTTCTTAATTATGTGCGCTTAATTCTTGTGTTAATGTTTCATTGATATTGACTCAAGTCAGATGTTCTTAGGTGGAGGAGCAAAAGTCCCTGCTTAAGAATAAATCTAGCATAATTAAAGCGAAGTCGTTCACGCGCCTAGAGATAGGGTGACGAGATTTTGCCGGATTAGGGTGAAACCTAATATGGAATCTATAGATCGATTTATTGCTATTCTAAGGGGTTATTAAGTGAGAAAGAGATTTCCGTGAATTAACCTAGGGTTATACATTATTCGCCTCGAGAGAGGGTTTAATATACATTAGGGAGTCCTACAGATCAAGTCAAGTGAATAAATCGTATGGTTCAGTGTTAGATAACAAGTGAAGTCTAGGTGGATTCTTCCTGAGGGTATCGTCTTAAATAAACTGAGTCTTCCCTCAATTTATTTCCCAATTCATTCTTTTTGTATTTGTGTCTTTTAGCTTAGTAGTAGTTAAGTCTAAACAACTTCACTTATTTTAGACTAGATAATAAAAAGAAGGTTAGTATTAGTACTTTTAGTTCCTTTGGGTTCGACAATCCGGTCTTGCCTAAGCTATACTACTGTTCGATAGGTACACTTGCCTTTAATCGTTGTCAGAGTTAGTTTGCAGGTTCGATCATTCTCTTTATAAATTTTAAGACTCTGATTCATGCGATCAGCTCGTTTGAAAATAATAAGCAAAACTCACACCCTCTAATTACCATTCAAAATATGCATATAACATATTACAAAATGTTTAATCACAATGTTAACATGTATTTAATAACCTATTTAACCATGAACTCAAGTCTTTCATATGTTCGATGCATATACAATTTCTGTACATACTTGTACTGATACGTATATATTCCTCACCATTTCATATCTTGGATTTACCTGTTGAATCATTTGAAATAATACAGGATACTCAAGAATGTAACACCCCTCACCCGTAGTCAACACCAGAATAGGGTTACGAAGCATTACCAGACTTACAACACATTTAAACATACTTATCTCATACATTTAATCAATACATGCAATCACCATTCAATCTCAATCAATTTGTCCTTAATACAAGCCTACGAGGCCCTAAACATGCATTGGGAGTGGTCGAGACTAAACCAATAACTCAGGAAATTTTTCAACACTTAAAATTTTTTTCTCAAAATAGGGGACAAACGCCCGTGTGACCAGACATACGGCCACCAGAATTTTATGAAAGACTATTGATTTGAATGCTGTGACATCAGTGTTGAAAGCTCGGAATTATATGAAAAAAGGTTATGAAGCTTATTTTGCTTATGTGATTGACTCGGAAGTAACTGAAAAAAAAAGTTGAATCAATGCCAGTTGTCTATGAATTCCCTGATGTATTTCCTGAAGAATTGCCAGGATTACCTCTGATACGTGAAGTTGAATTTGGTATTGAATTGTTACCAGGAACGACTCCTATTTCGATAGCTCCGTAGAGAATGACACCAACATAATTGAAAGAGTTGAAGTCACAGTTGCAAGAGTTGACAGATAGAGGATTTGCAAGACCGAGTTTCTCACCTTGGGGAGCTCCTGTTCTGTTTGTGAAAAAGAAAGATGGAACGATGAGAATGTGCATTGATTACCGTCAATTGAACAAAGTAACTATAAAGAAAAAGTATCCTTTACCTAGAATTGATGATTTTTTTGATCAGCTAAAAGGAGCCACTGTGTTTTCAAATATAGATCTGAGATCAGGGTATTATCAGTTGTGAGTAAAAGATTCAGATATTCCAAAAACTACTTTCAGAACGAGGTACGGGCATTATGAGTTTTTAGTTATGCCTTTTGAACTAACGAATGCTCTTGCTATTTTTATGGATCTGATTAACAGAATTTTTAGACCGTATTTAGATCAATTTGTTGTTGTATTCATTGACGACATTTTGATTTATTCTCGTGATGAAACTGAACATCTGAGAATAGTGTTGCAAACTTTGGGAGATAAAAAATTATATGCAAAGTTCAGTAAATGTTAATTCTGGTTGTGTGAAGTTAGTTTTTTGGGACATATTGTGTCAGCATCTGGTATACGGGTTGATCCAAGCAAGGTTTTTGCTATTCTAGAATGGAAACCTTCGAAGAGTGTGTCTGAAGTCTGTAGCTTTCTGGGACTCGCTAGTTATTATCGACGGTTTGTAAAAGGCTTTTCATTGATAGCTACTCCGTTGACTAGATTGCTTCAGAAAGATGTGAGATTTGAATGGTCTGATGAATATCAAAAAAGCTTTGATCAGTTGAAAGCCCTTTTGACTGAAGCTCCAGTTTTGGTACAGCCAGAATCGGGTAAAGAATTCGTGATTTATAATGATGCTTCATTGAATGGACTGGGATGTGTTTTGATCCAGGAAGGAAAAGTTATAGCTTATGCCTCGAGACAATTAAGGCCGTATGAAAAGAATTATCCGACATACGATCTTGAGCGAGCTGTGATTGTGTTTGCATTAAAGATTTGGCGTCATTATCTCTTCGGTGAGAAATGTCATGTATTTTCGAATCATAAATGTTTGAAATATTTGATGACCCAGAAAGATTTGAATCTGTGACAGAGAATATGGTTATAGCTTTTGAATGACTAAGAGCTTGTGATAGACTATCATCCGGGTAAGGCAAATGTTGTTGCTGATGCACTGAGTCAAAAATCATTGTTTTCATTGAGTGCGATGAATGTTCAATTAGACCTGTCTGATGAAGGTTCAACTTTAGCTGAATTGAAAGCGAAACAGTTGTTCTTACAACAAATATGTGATGCTTAGAAAGTTGATAATGAAATGCTAATGAAACGACCTCAGTGTGATTAGAACTTCGATTTTGAACTTCGAGTTGATGATAATGATTGCTTGAGATTTCGAGATCGAATCTTTGTTCTGAGGAATCCAGAGCTGATTCAATTAATTTTGAATGAAGCTCATAATAGTCGCCTATCTGTTCATCCGGAAAGTACAAAGATGTACCATGAATTGAAGCAACATTATTGGTAGTCTGGAATGAAAAAAGATATTTCTGATTTTGTCTAGAAATGTTTAGTTTGTCAACAAATTAAAGCTGAACATCAGGTTCCATCAGGTTTGTTGCAATCGATAATGTTCCCAATTGGAAATGGGACAGAGTGGCAATGGATTTTGTCTCTGGTTTGCCTTTGACTCCGAGAAAGAAAGATGCAATTTGGGTCGTAGTTGATCGATCGATCAAATCCGCCCATTTTAATCCGGTAAGATCTGATTACTCACTTGATAAGTTAGTTGCACTTTACATTTCTGAGATTGTGAGATTGCACAGGATGCCATTGTCTATTGTGCCAGATAGAGATCCGAGATTTACTTCACGATTCTGGAAGAAACTGCAAGAAGCTGATAAACCATAATATGTACATAGTTTAATCCCACATTTAGCATACTTTTGGATGATTTATCCCTCGAATTGTGAAATCGGAGGATGAAAAGAACAAGAAACGGGCCAAAAATGGAGAAAATGGGCCAAAGTACGGAATTGACATGGCCTGGGCCCAAGCCACACGGCCATGCCTCCTTAGTAGACTCGAACACGGCCTGGCCTCGACTTCCACGGGCATGTCCATGCCGCAACCTATTTTAATTTCAGTTAGATTAGGATACTTAGGGTCGAAGAAAGACATTCCGAAAGCTTATATAAACACCGTAAGTGTGACCTAAAAAGGGGGCATCCAGTTAGGCTGAAGAGCCAAGCCAGAGAGGCCAGAATTGTGGATTTACTCGAAGAAAGCCAGTTGATCCATCTCAAGAAGCCAGATTCATACTCAAGACGGAGGATCTTCCCTTCAAATTCCTTCAGGGGTTTTAGGGTTTTTCTTATGTTTTGTTTTATATTTTCTTCTAAGATGTATTCTTTTATAATTATGAATTAAACCCTCAAATACCTGAGGGGGATGAAACCTAAGACGGATCATCTTATTATTGTTTTCTGAACTATATGATAAATACTTGATTTGTTCTTAACTATGTGTTCTTAATTCTTGTTTTGATATTTCAGGATATTGATTCAAGTATTGATGTGCTTAGGTAGTGGAGCAAAAGTCCCTGTTTAATAGTAGATCTAGCATAGTTAAGTGGAGTTGATCGCAACCCTAGAAATAGGATGACAAAAATCTACCGGATTAGGGTCAAACCTAATATGGGAGTCCATAGATCGAGGTAATGCAATTCTAGGGGTTTTAATTAGAAAGAGATTTTAATTAATCAACCTAGGGTTAGACGTTAGTAACCTCGAAAGAGGTATTAATATAAATTAGGGAATCATACGGATCAAGTCAAGTTAATAAATCGTCTGGTTTAGAGATAAATAACGAGTGAAGTCTAAGTGGATTCTTCCTCGGTATTGTCTTAATCAATTGGTTTTCTCAACAGTATTTTTCCCCAATTCATTCTCTTTGTCTTAGCATCCTTAGCTTAGTAATTAGTTAAATTTAGATTAGATAACAATTCCCTTTTATTTTAGGCTAAATAATAAAAAGAAAGTTAGTATTAGTAATTTTGGTTCCTTTGGGTTCGACAATTCGGTCTTGCCACTAAACTATACTACTGTTCGATAGGTGTGCTTGCCTCCAATCGTTGTCATAGTTAGTTTCTAGGCTCGATCATTCATTATATAAATTTTAAGACTCTAACACACGATCAGAAGCCCTAGGTACTAAATTGCATTTCAGTACGGCTTTTCACCCGCAAACGGATGGTCATCCGAGTGAATCATTCAGATACTCGAGGATATGTTGAGATGTTGCATTCTTGAGTTTACTGGTACGTGGGAACAATACTTTCCATTGGTTGAATTTGCGTATAATAATAGTTTTTAGTCAAGCATCAAAATGGCACCTTATGAGGCTTTGTATGGACGCAAATCTCGAACGCCTCAGTATTGGACCGAGCTCAGTGAAAACAAGATACACGGGGTCGATTTGATAAAAGACACTGAACAGAAAGTTAAAGTAATTCGTGACAGTCTGAAAGTAGCGTCTGACCGTCAGAAATCTTATGCAGATTTGAAATGAAAATATATGAGTATGAAATCGGTGATAAAGGTTTTTAAAAGTATCTCTATGGAAGAAAGTACTCAGGTTCGGACGTAAAGGCAAATTGAGTCCGAGATTCATCGGACCTATGAAATTATTGAGCGTATCATACCTGTAGCATATAAATTATTGTTGCAACCTGAGTTGGAAAAGATTCATAATGTATTTCACGTGTCAATGCTTAGTCGGTACAGATCCGATCCATCACATGTGATTCCTTCGTCTGAGATTGAAATCTAATCTGATATGACTTACAAAGAAGAATCGATCCGTATCTTAGCTCGCGAAGTGAAAGAATTGCAAAATAAGAAAATTATGTTAGTTAAAGTATTGTGGCATCGACACGGGGTTGAAGAGGCTACGTGGGAGCCTGAAGATTCAATGAGACAACAATATCTAAACCTAAACAATGGTAAGATTTTTGGGGACAAAAATCCCTAAAGGGGGAGAATAAAATCAAATGTAACACCCCTAACCTATAACCATCGCCAGTCTAGGGTTAAAGGCATTACCGGACAATTCAGATCTTTTACGGGCATTTCATATCATAATTCAACGAATCAAATCCAAGTGTCCCTGGAATAGGTCTACAAGACCTTAAACATGCTTTAGAATAGGGCCAGGACTGAATCGAACACATACGGAAATTTTCAAAAATTTAAAAACTTTTCTAAGTTACAGAGGTCACACGTCCGTGTGGGCAGGCCATGTGCCTCCCATGGCCTCAGACATGCCAGTGTCTCTAAGCCGTGTCAAAACAAGGCATACTTACTGACTTGTCCACACGGTCGTGGACACTCCAGTGTGCATCACCCGTTGATCACTGAATCAGAGCTTTAAAATTTATAAAAGAATGATTGAACCTGGAGACTAACTCTGACAACGATTAAAGGCAAGTGTACCTATCGAACAGTAGTATAGCTTAGGCAGGACCAGATTATCGAACCCAAAGGAACTAAAAGTACTAATACTAACTTTCTTTTTATTATTTAGCCAGAAAAATAGAATGAAGTTGCTTTTAAACTAAATTGACGACGACTAAGCTAAGGACACAAAGACAAAAAAGAACGATCTAGAAAATAACTTGAAGAAAAACTCAATTGATCACGACGATACCCTCAGGAAGAATCCACCTAGACTTCACTTGTTACCTAACCCTGAATTATACGAGCTCTTTTCTTAGCTTGATCCGTAAGACTCCCTAACCTATATTAAACCCTCTCTCGAGGCGAATAACGTCTAACCCTAGGTTAATTAATGGAACTCTCGTTCGCTTATAATAACCCCCTAGGATAGTAGTAAATCGATCAATGGATTCCCATATTAGGTTCCACCCTAATCCGGCAAAATCTTGTCACCCTATATTTAGGCGTGCGATCAACTCTGCTTAATTATGTTAGATCTACTCTTAGGCAGGGTCTATTCCTCCTCCACCTAAGCACATCAGATTTGGATTAAGCAACATAATTAAGAACAAACTAAGTATTTATCATATAACTCAGAAATCAAATAAAAAATACATCTAGGTTTCATCCCCTTCAGGTATCTGAGGGGTTTAGTTCATGATGAATAAAAAGAACATCTCAAGAGAAAAGATAAAACAAAACATAAGAAAACCCTAAAACCCCCTGAAGGAATTGAAGGAGAATTCCGCCGTCTTGAGTATAGCTCCGGCTTCTTGGGATGGATCAACTGGCTATCCTCGTGTTATTCCCTAAATTTGACCTTCTCGTCTTGGCTCATTGGCCTAGCTTTGACGCTTTCGGCTTCTGCCGAACTCCCCCTTTAAGTTACCCCCTTGGGTGTTTATATAGATTGTGAGATGCCTTACTTGGCCCTAAGTTTCCTAATTTAAGTAGAATTCCTACTAGGGTGTAACACCCCTTACCCGAAACCTTTGCCGGAGTCGAGTATGTGGCATTACTAGACTTGACTACTAATTTGGGGTATAAAAATTTAAAGTTGTCCAACTGCATCATGCTGACTAAATTGACCATAACTCGAGTTACAAAACTCGAAATTTAGATCCGTAAATTTTCCTTGAAACTAGACTCATATAATTTTTTACCATAATATTTCCAGAATTTTTTGTAATATCCCGGGTTAGGGGGCTATTTTGGTGTTGCAGGATATTGCATGCTTGTAGTGTGCTGTGTTGCTATTTTTATGTCTTAGGGGCTTAATTATAGCCTAGGTGTATGCCTGAGTAAATTAGGAAATTTTAGTTTTTGAGCTAAGGTATTAGGAGCTGAGGAAGCTGGGGCTTTTAAATTTATTTTGGGAGTTTGTTAGCACAAGAAACAAGTTGGTGGAGTGGCAATGTAGGCGCCACTAAGGCTTGGAGTGGGTAACGCCTAAAGCAAGGTGGAGGCCTTGTGTTCGAGCTGCGGAGTGGCCATTTTTTGGCACTCTTTTTGGACGGCATGGAGGAAGAGGTTGGGAGCAACTTGAATTCCTCCTATGACTTGGTCTCCACTTTCAAATGGAAGGTGTGGAGTGAAGATAGGAGTGTGACTTGGTCCACTCAATTCAAATGAGTGTATGGGAGCTTTTGGGGGGATATGGCCGAAAATTTGGGGCTTGGAATGGGGGAAGTGGACGGCATAGTGGGAAGAGGTGCTAGCCGAATTTCATTTTGCATTTTTGGCATATTGGGGTGTAATTTCGGTCTTTGGAATATCAAGCAAAAAAAAAAAAGTCTCTTCTTGGGGTCATTTGTAGCCGAATGTCCTAAGGGTATTCTTCATTTTCTTTGTTCGGTTTTACATCTTTTGAAACTTAAAGACCAAACCTCAACAAGCTGCCGAAAGTTTGCATCATTGGTTCCTAGAGTACATTGTAGCCGAATACCCCTTTCCATCTTTCTTTTTCCTTTCAATCTTGCAAGCCGAAACTACTTCTTCTTTGCTTTTAATTGTCTTCTTCCTCTTTGCTTGGAACCTTTGTAGCCGAATCTTACCCAAGACATTTCTTCATCTATTTCTTGTCTTTCCAAAGCCGAAGGTACCCTCCCTCTATTCTCTCTGTATTTCTTTCTTCTCCTCAATTGCCTGTTGCCGAAACTTTCTTCCAAGAGCACTTGGTTACCGTAACCCCTATTTTCCTCTTATTCCTATTCTTTCTCTTCTACTTTTCAAAAACCGAATTTGGGGGTGGGTAAAACTTGGTAGCCGAATCTATCTCCTCTCCTAGAAGTCCTGGTTTGGCCGAATTTTGGGTGTTGGTAAGTGATTGGCCGAATGGCCACCTCCCTTCTCTCTTACACTTTGTTGATGTTGGTTTGCTTAAGGGCCGAATATGGTGATTTTGGAAGAGTATTAATCTCTTTGTTATAGGTCATCTGGATTTTGGATTCAATCAGGTGGAGCTTTCGTTCTTGGATTAACCGATTGGTAAGTGAGGGGTAAGTAATTGGAATGTTATTGTGAGTTCAATCCTTAGACTTCGGTTAAGATTATTCAAGTGTTTTAACAGTTCTCTTTTTAGGGGTGACCGATTATCAAAGGGGCTAGTAGTTGGTTCGGGTTTGGTAGGAAACCAAACATTCGCAAGGTAGGGGTTCAAGCATTAACCCTTTTGGTCTATGTGGTTGTTGGCCGAATGTCATAGTGCCTAATTCTATATTGGCCGATTGTAGGAGCTAGTCATCGAAGGGACCTAGATCGCTTTGGTTGGGATTTCTAGACTCGTATTACCAGGTGTGTAACTAACACACCCTCTACTTAGTGATGTTCTTGATAAACCTGATTCCTTAATAAGATTATAAACAGTATGATGGACAAATGAGTACCCAAATGGGGTATGTGTACGATTCGGGTAAGTCTGTTCTATTATGAGTACTATTGATGAAGCATGATATCATGATTTATGTTATGCATGTTATGAGATGTAATGCTTGGTATGTTGGCATGATATGCATGGTTAGTATGAGATGCATAATCCCATGAGTATGATATGTGTGGGTGATACGAGAGGAGGGAGCAGTGATATATTGTGCTGACGAGCACCAGTGCTTTGGTAGCACAACTTTGTGACTTTGGGTCACCAGAGGTTTGGCACCTCCAGAGGTTTGGTACCTCAGCGTCTCGTCCCAGTGGCTCAGTACCACAGTGGGTTGGCCCCACAGATGATTATACGGGATTGACGCCAGTGTTTTGGTAACACACGATGGGTTGGCCCCATCACCAGATTTGTGACTACGGTCACCAGTGCTTTGGTAGCACACTGTGTCTTTGGGACACCAGAGGTTTGGCACCTCATTGCGACTTGTCCCTGTGGTTTGACCACCGTGGGTTGGCCCCACTTGAGATATGGGATCGTCTGCTAGTGATTTGGTATCACACGATGGGTTGGCCCCATCAACATTGGATTTGTGACTTCGGTCACCAGTGCTTTGGTAGCACAATTGTGTCTTTGGGACACCAGTGCTTTGGTAGCACATAGACAGATAATGTGTCTTTGGGACACCAGTGCTTTGGGAGCACATTGTGACTATATGTCACCAGTGGTTTGGCACCACCAGTGGTTTGGTACCACACGGGGTAGAAAAGGAGATACGGATGGTTAGGATCGGGTTGCATTGATTATATTGCTATGTATGATGTGTGTTAGCATGTTGTTTCTTCGGGAGCGGGATTTACACACTGAGTCACTCGACTCACCCTCTCCTTTGACATTTCAGGTGACTCGTAGACGCGGACTTGGAGCCGGGATGGACTCGGGAAGCACATGCCATGCCGAATAAAGTTTTTACTCAGACTCTATAACTTTTGGTACTTTAGCTTATTACTTTAAATTGGGTTTTATTTCGGATTGTAAAAGGCCTTTTAAGTTATGTTTTATGCTGTCTATGTTTTAAGTTGATTTTGATATGCCTTAACAAAATAACTCGGAATAAATTTTACTAAAATTTGGAAAGATAATGTTTTCAAACTATAACGCAATGTGTTTTTTTACTATACCATCGGGTATCACACTAATTCTTTTGATAAACAAATTCAACTGGTTTCCAATTCTAACTTGTAATTCACCTAAGTTTAAAAGTATTTTATGTATCACTAAGAAACTAATGAGGTCTTCAATGGCTTAAACTCGTTTTAACTACAAATTCTAGCTAAGTTTTCAAAATCCCCGGGTTTCAAATACATCAACTGTTTTTCAAACTAGACTACTCAAATTTGTTTCAAACACACTGTGTTTTCACTCAGCTTTTAAACGAAAAATCTAGTTTTTCCGAAACGTTTTTCCCCGTAGCATACCAGATTCGGACGTGGTGTCTTGTCCGGGTTTGGGGTGTTACAATTGTGGTATCAGAGCCAAGTTCAAAGGCTCGGCTGTGGGCCTGAGGCCCCAAATGGTTTTCAAAAGTCTGTTTAAATGTTTGTTTGAAAGTATGGTTTTGAAAGGCATGGCACCGAGTCTCCGGCACCAGTTCGCCCAGGTAAGTACCCCGTACTATTACTTGTGATTTGATTGGAAATGATATGATTTGATGATTAGCAGTAGTATGCTACTTTAGAGATTGAAACTGATAGGATTCTGTGAACTTGCGAAAACAAATCCTCTTTAATGTTCATAAGACTTGCCTTTAAACAAGTGGAATAAACACTGATGCATAAAATTCTTAATCAGATACGTAGAAAGATTTGACATGAGCACTCGAGGCGGACGTGGTCGTAATACTCGTGGTAGAGGTAGGGGTAGGATGACGGTTTCTGAGCCCGTAGGATCTGGGCAGGGTTCAGAAAATGAGATACCGGTTCCGCCACCAGCTGGAGGTGGTGAGTTCCAAGATCAGACCGGGGATGATGCAGTGTCACAGGCGATGCTGCGAGTGTTGGAAAGGGTAGCTGGGGCAGGTGGTGGTGCAGGAGTTAGGAAATCAGTTCCTGAGCGACTCCGGGCTAACGGGGCCGAATTCTTTCGAGGTGTATCTGGTGTTGCTCCTAGCACTGCTGAATATTGGCTGGAGGCAACTGAGCGGATCATGGATGATCTGGACTTGACGGCTGAAGAGAAGCTGAAGGGTATTGTCTCGCTTCTCCGGGATGAGTCCTATCAATGGTGGCTCACGGTGCGAGACAGTGTGGCAGCAGAGGATTTGACATGGGACTATTTCAGGGCTGCTTATCAAAAGAAATATATCGGAGCTAGTTACATTGACTCCCAGAGAAAGGCATTTCTGAGGCTTGTTCAGGGGAGTAAATCTGTTGCGGAGTACGAGGCTGAGTTCCTGAAGCTGAGTAGGTATGCCAGAGGCATTGTAGCCACTGAGCATGAGAGGTGTGTTCGTTTCGAGGATGGTCTGCGAGACGAGTTGAGGCTGCTGATTGCTCCTCAGCAGGAGCGCGAGTTTGCTGTCTTAGTTGAGAAGGCTAAGGTAGCCGAGGGTGTCAAAGAATCAGTAAGACAGAGTATGGACAGGAGTAGGCTTAAGAGGAGCTTTGGGTCTTCTGGTTCGTCGGGTAATCCGCAGAAGAGGGCTAGACCGAGTGGGCAGAATCAGTCTGCGAGATTTGTTGCTGCTAGGCAGGGACCACCGCAGTGTAATCAGTGTGGGAAATCTCATTGGGGTGGTTGTTGGACTGGAGGTAAAGGTTGCTTTGAGTGTGGTTCTCTGGAGCATCGCATTAGGGATTGTCCGCGTAGGATGGCCAGGATTCAGTCTGAGAGTCAGGGCCGTAATCAGTTCAGAGGTGATGGACCACCATCGCAGAGGGGCCGTGGTAATGGCAGAGGTGGTTATGGATCTGGTCGGGGTCGTGGAGCACCGGGCAGAGGTGCGGGTAGTTCTGATGCTAGACAGCCTGGATTGGTGTATGCGGCGAGGCGCCGAGAGGAGGGCGACGCACCGGACGTCATAACCGGTACGTTCTTGATTTTTGGTACTCCTTATACTGCTTTAATTGATGTGGGTTCTACGCACTCTTATGTTGCCAGTAGTATAGTAGAGACAATGGATTTAGACTCTGAGATATCTTCTAGGCAGATGACTGTGATTAGTCCTCTAGGTCACTCTGTAGTAGTAGATAAACTGTTTAGAGAGGTACCCCTAGAACTCCAAGAGGTAGTGTTTGCTGCCGATCTGATGGAACTGCCGTTTGGGGAGTTCGATTTGATTCTTGGGATGGATTGGCTAGTTAAGTACCAGGCGAGGTTGGATTGCGCGGCCAAGCGCATGGTTCTTAAGTCGGGTGATGGTGTAGAGGTGGCCATGATAGGTAATAGGAGAGATTACTTATCAAATGTGGTATCTGCTTTGAAAGCAGAGAAGATGGTCAGGAAGGGCTGTGAAGCGTATGTGGTTCATGTGTATGCCTTGGAGGCTAAAGAGTCTGCTGTTGAGAAGGTTCGTACTGTTAAGGAATTTGCTGATGTGTTTCCTGAGGAGCTTCCGGGTTTGCCGCCAGATCGAGAGGTAGAGTTCGGGATTGATCTGTTACCCGGGACTGCGCCAGTGTCTATTGCTCCGTATAGGATGGCACCAAAGGAATTGGTGGAGCTTAAGGCTCAGATCCAGGAGTTATTGGATCGAGGTTTTATTAGGCCAAGTGTGTCGCCGTGGGGTGCGCCGGTACTCTTCGTTAAGAAGAAAGATGGTACAATGCGGATGTACATAGACTACCGCCAGTTGAACAAGCTGACGATTAAAAACAAGTATCCGTTGCCGCGGATAGATGACTTGTTTGATCAGCTGAAGGGTGCTGCGGTATTCTCTAAGATTGATCTGAGGTCTGGGTACCATCAGTTGAAGGTTAAGGAGGCTGATATCCATAAAACAGCGTTTCGGACTCGGTATGGGCACTACGAATTTCTGGTAATGCCATTCGGGTTGACTAACGCACCGGCAGCGTTTATGGATATGATGAATAGAGTGTTTCAGCAGTACCTAGATCAGTTCGTCGTGGTTTTCATAGACGACATCTTAGTGTACTCAAGGACAGAGGAAGAGCATGATGCGCATTTGAGGGTGGTGCTGCAGATTCTGAGGGAAAAGCAACTCTATGCTAAGTTTAGTAAGTGTGAGTTCTGGCTTAGAGAAGTGACGTTCTTGGGTCATGTAGTGTCAGCGGAGGGGATTCGGGTAGATCCTCGCAAGATTGAGGCAGTTCTGGATTGGAAGCCACCTAGGTCAGTGGCTGAGATTCGTAGTTTTCTGGGTTTGGCCGGATATTACCGAAGGTTTGTTGAGGGTTTCTCGTTGATAGCAGCGCCGATGACTAAGTTGTTAAGGAAAGAGGTTCCGTTTGTATGGACTGAGAAACAGCAGGAGAGCTTCGATAAGTTAAAGAAGATCTTGACTGAGGCTCCGGTTCTAATTCAACCTGAGGCTGGTAAGGAATACACAGTCTACTGCGATGCATCACATACAGGTTTGGGTTGTGTGTTGATGCAGGAAGGTAAGGTTGTGGCTTACGCTTCTAGGCAGCTGAGGCCACATGAGGTCAACTATCCGACGCACGATTTGGAGCTAGCGGCTGTAGTTTTTGCCTTAAAGATTTGGAGGCACTACTTATATGGAGAGAGATCGATAGTCTACACGGATCATAAGAGTCTGAAGTATCTTCTGACTCAAAAGGATTTGAATTTGAGGCAGCGTAGATGGGTTGAATTGCTGAAGGATTATGACTGTTCTATTGAGTATCATCCGGGCAAGGCTAACGTGGTGGCAGACGCATTGAGCCGTAAGGTTGTTTCGGACTTAAGAGCATTGTTTGCCCATTTGAGCTTGTATGACGACGGGAGTATTTTGGTAGAGCTGCAGGTTAAGCCTACTTGGGTTGAGCAGATCAGAGAGAAACAGTTAGGGGATGAGGTTCTGAGTGCACGAAGGTTGCAAGTGCAGAATGGTGGTTTGGAGGGTTACAGCTTGTCTAGTGATGAGGTGTTGTGTTTCCAGGGTAAGGCTTGTATGCCTAAAGATGTTGAGCTGAGGCAGAAGATTCTTCAGGATGCACATAGCAGTCCTCATGCTATGCATCCTGGAGGTAGCAAGATGTATAAGGATCTTAGAGAGCAGTTTTGGTGGCCTGGTCTGAAGAAAGAGGTGACAGAGTTTGTTGGGAAGTGTCTGACTTGTCAGCATGTCAAGGCTGAACATCAGTTGCCGTCGGGTTTGCTTCAGCCTGTGAAGATTCCTCAGTGGAAGTGGGAAAAGATAACCATGGATTTTGTCAGTGGGTTACCACTTACGCCAAGCAAGAAGGATTCAGTTTGGGTAGTGGTGGATCGTCTGACTAAATCAGCTCACTTCATTCCGGTGAGGGTTGACTACTCACTTCAGAAGCTAGCGAAGCTGTATGTTTCAGAGATAGTGAGGTTGCACGGTGTACCAGTTTCGATAATCTCGGATAGGGATCCCAGGTTTACTTCAAGGTTCTGGAAAGCATTGCATCAGGCTCTGGGTACTCGTTTGGATTTCAGCACGGCTTTTCACCCGCAGTCTGACGGGCAATCAGAAAGGGTTATTCAGATCTTAGAAGACATGCTGAGAGGTTGTGTCTTGGATTTCAGGGGCAGTTGGGAGGAGTTCCTACCATTAGCTGAGTTTGCCTACAACAACAGTTACCAAGCGAGCATTAAGATGGCACCGTATGAGGCATTGTATGGCAGGAAGTGTCGCTCACCTACGTGTTGGACAGAGTTAGGTGAACGTCAGTTGTTGGGACCCGAGTTGGTAGCTGAGACTGAGGACAAGGTTAAGTTGATTCAGGCTCGTTTAAAGGAAGCTTCGGACCGGCAGAAGTCTTATGCCGATCTTAAGCGAAGAGATATAGAGTTTGCTATTGGGGATCGAGTTTTTCTGAAGGTCTCGCCTTGGAAGAAGGTGCTGAGGTTCGGGAAGAAAGGCAAGCTAAGTCCGAGGTTCATTGGGCCGTATAAGGTGTTGAGGCGAGTTGGACCAGTAGCGTATCAGCTTGAGTTGCCAGCAGAGCTTAGTCAGATTCACGACGTTTTTCACGTTTTGATGCTTCGGAGGTATCGTTCGGATCCGTCTCATGTGGTAGCAGTGGAAGAGATCGAGGTAAATCCAGACTTGACTATGGAGGAGGAACCTGTGCAGATTCTTGATCGGGATGTGAAGGTTCTGCGTAGGAAATCTGTGCCTTTGGTTAAGGTACTTTGGCGGAATCATGGCGTAGAAGAAGCGACGTGGGAACCCGAGGATACGATGAGACAACAATACCCGCAACTCTTTTGACCAGGTAATTTCGAGGCCGAAATTATTCTTTAAGGGGGGTAGAACTGTAATATCCCGGGTTAGGGGGCTATTTTGGTGTTGCAGGATATTGCATGCTTGTAGTGTGCTGTGTTGCTATTTTTATGTCTTAGGGTCTTAATTATAGCCTAGGTGTATGCCTGAGTAAATTAGGAAATTTTAGTTTTTGAGCTAAGGTATTAGGAGCTGAGGAAGCTGGGGCTTTTAAATTTATTTTGGGAGTTTGTTAGCACAAGAAACAAGTTGGTGGAGTGGCAATGTAGGCGCCACTAAGGCTTGGAGTGGGTAACGCCTAAAGCAAGGTGGAGGCCTTGTGTTCGAGCTGCGGAGTGGCCATTTTTGGCACTCTTTTTGGACGGCATGGAGGAAGAGGTTGGGAGCAACTTGAATTCCTCCTATGACTTGGTCTCCACTTTCAAATGGAAGGTGTGGAGTGAAGATAGGAGTGTGACTTGGTCCACTCAATTCAAATGAGTGTATGGGAGCTTTTGGGGGGATATGGCCGAAAATTTGGGGCTTGGAATGGGGGAAAGTGGACGGCATAGTGGGAAGAGGTGCTAGCCGAATTTCATTTTGCATTTTTGGCATATTGGGGTGTAATTTCGGTCTTTGGAATATCAAGCAAAAAAAAAAAAAAGTCTCTTCTTGGGGTCATTTGTAGCCGAATGTTCTAAGGGTATTCTTCATTTTCTTTGTTCGGTTTTACATCTTTTGAAACTTAAAGACCAAACCTCAACAAGCTGCCGAAAGTTTGCATCATTGGTTCCTAGAGTACATTGTAGCCGAATACCCCTTTCCATCTTTCTTTTTCCTTTCAATCTTGCAAGCCGAAACTACTTCTTCTTTGCTTTTAATTGTCTTCTTCCTCTTTGCTTGGAACCTTTGTAGCCGAATCTTACCCAAGACATTTCTTCATCTATTTCTTGTCTTTCCAAAGCCGAAGGTACCCTCCCTCTATTCTCTCTGTATTTCTTTCTTCTCCTCAATTGCCTGTTGCCGAAACTTTCTTCCAAGAGCACTTGGTTACCGTAACCCCTATTTTCCTCTTATTCCTATTCTTTCTCTTCTACTTTTCAAAAACCGAATTTGGGGGTGGGTAAAACTTGGTAGCCGAATCTATCTCCTCTCCTAGAAGTCCTGGTTTGGCCGAATTTTGGGTGTTGGTAAGTGATTGGCCGAATGGCCACCTCCCTTCTCTCTTACACTTTGTTGATGTTGGTTTGCTTAAGGGCCGAATATGGTGATTTTGGAAGAGTATTAATCTCTTTGTTATAGGTCATCTGGATTTTGGATTCAATCAGGTGGAGCTTTCGTTCTTGGATTAACCGATTGGTAAGTGAGGGGTAAGTAATTGGAATGTTATTGTGAGTTCAATCCTTAGACTTCGGTTAAGATTATTCAAGTGTTTTAACAGTTCTCTTTTTAGGGGTGACCGATTATCAAAGGGGCTAGTAGTTGGTTCGGGTTTGGTAGGAAACCAAACATTCGCAAGGTAGGGGTTCAAGCATTAACCCTTTTGGTCTATGTGGTTGTTGGCCGAATGTCATAGTGCCTAATTCTATATTGGCCGATTGTAGGAGCTAGTCATCGAAGGGACCTAGATCGCTTTGGTTGGGATTTCTAGACTCGTATTACCAGGTGTGTAACTAACACACCCTCTACTTAGTGATGTTCTTGATAAACCTGATTCCTTAATAAGATTATAAACAGTATGATGGACAAATGAGTACCCAAATGGGGTATGTGTACGATTCGGGTAAGTCTGTTCTATTATGAGTACTATTGATGAAGCATGATATCATGATTTATGTTATGCATGTTATGAGATGTAATGCTTGGTATGTTGGCATGATATGCATGGTTAGTATGAGATGCATAATCCCATGAGTATGATATGTGTGGGTGATACGAGAGGAGGGAGCAGTGATATATTGTGCTGACGAGCACCAGTGCTTTGGTAGCACAACTTTGTGACTTTGGGTCACCAGAGGTTTGGCACCTCCAGAGGTTTGGTACCTCAGCGTCTCGTCCCAGTGGCTCAGTACCACAGTGGGTTGGCCCCACAGATGATTATACGGGATTGACGCCAGTGTTTTGGTAACACACGATGGGTTGGCCCCATCACCAGATTTGTGACTACGGTCACCAGTGCTTTGGTAGCACACTGTGTCTTTGGGACACCAGAGGTTTGGCACCTCATTGCGACTTGTCCCTGTGGTTTGACCACCGTGGGTTGGCCCCACTTGAGATATGGGATCGTCTGCTAGTGATTTGGTATCACACGATGGGTTGGCCCCATCAACATTGGATTTGTGACTTCGGTCACCAGTGCTTTGGTAGCACAATTGTGTCTTTGGGACACCAGTGCTTTGGTAGCACATAGACAGATAATGTGTCTTTGGGACACCAGTGCTTTGGGAGCACATTGTGACTATATGTCACCAGTGGTTTGGCACCACCAGTGGTTTGGTACCACACGGGGTAGAAAAGGAGATACGGATGGTTAGGATCGGGTTGCATTGATTATATTGCTATGTATGATGTGTGTTAGCATGTTGTTTCTTCGGGAGCGGGATTTACACACTGAGTCACTCGACTCACCCTCTCCTTTGACATTTCAGGTGACTCGTAGACGCGGACTTGGAGCCGGGATGGACTCGGGAAGCACATGCCATGCCGAATAAAGTTTTTACTCAGACTCTATAACTTTTGGTACTTTAGCTTATTACTTTAAATTGGGTTTTATTTCGGATTGTAAAAGGCCTTTTAAGTTATGTTTTATGCTGTCTATGTTTTAAGTTGATTTTGATATGCCTTAACAAAATAACTCGGAATAAATTTTACTAAAATTTGGAAAGATAATGTTTTCAAACTATAACGCAATGTGTTTTTTTACTATACCATCGGGTATCACACTAATTCTTTTGATAAACAAATTCAACTGGTTTCCAATTCTAACTTGTAATTCACCTAAGTTTAAAAGTATTTTATGTATCACTAAGAAACTAATGAGGTCTTCAATGGCTTAAACTCGTTTTAACTACAAATTCTAGCTAAGTTTTCAAAATCCCCGGGTTTCAAATACATCAACTGTTTTTCAAACTAGACTACTCAAATTTGTTTCAAACACACTGTGTTTTCACTCAGCTTTTAAACGAAAAATCTAGTTTTTCCGAAACGTTTTTCCCCGTAGCATACCAGATTCGGACGTGGTGTCTTGTCCGGGTTTGGGGTGTTACATTTTTCATGTGGCCAATTAGTACAGTTTATTAATCAAAGTTACCCCTATTTCACTGTTTGATAATTCTGACCTATCTTTACAAAAACTCAATTATTTCTTTGTAAAAAATTTCAATAATGTTCTTGTTTATTCCAATCAAAAATAGACTCATTAAGGATTCTAAACATATAAACTATGCTCCATAATTATTTCTGTACAATTTTTAACAATTTTTTTCCAAGACAGAACAGGGACTCACGAATTCATTCAGGACAAGTCTCACTAAAACTTAAATATCTCATAATATATAATTCCTTTGCCTACTCTGTTTCTTTCATATAAAAATAGACATAATAAGCTTTAATTCTATATCTTATTCACTTTCTAATTCAATTTATCCTAGTTTTGGTGATTTTTCAAAATCACATCACTGTTGCTAACTAAAAACTTTTTCATTGTAAAATATGATTAACTAGTTTATAATCGAACATACCCACATACAACTCATACTGTCCATACATTTTAATCATTTATGCAAATTAACTTATACCTAAACCATTCGCATAATATCCTAACTCAAAAGTTCATTTCATAAACATACATTTCCTTATCAAAAACGATTAAACTTCGATTAAAAATGCACAAACATTACCAACATAAACCGACATTTGTATCGAAAGCGCAAAAAGCATACTTAACTAGAAATTTAGCCATATTCGCATGGCTATTATATACATGAACCAAAAGTTTTCATCAAAACAAAGACAAAGTCTTTCCTATACATGCCTTCATTAAAAAACCCAAAATGAAAGAGTACCAAAATAGTTTGATAGTGTGGCCGACTTTCTGAACGATCCCGACGAGCTTGTAGCTTGTACCTAATCTATAAAACAGAGAAAACATTTCGCACAAATAAGCTTATTAGCTTAGTAAGTCCTGAATTCATGACAATATAACATTCGAATATTAAACATTTAAAATTACAATAACCCAACTTGTACGTTTGTACTCACATTTACCTTCAAGCTTTCAATTTCATAGCTATATAACGTATAAATTTATAAAACAATTTCTCTTTAACCGAATGCTTATGATCAAAATATTTACTCATAATCCCACCTTCCAAGACCAAAATGTCATCATGTAACCATATGTATAAACATTCATATACTTAAAGTTTATTTATTATAATATAGCATCAAATACACAATCATCCATGTGGCCGAATATGCCTAGTCTTGTATCCACATATTAGAAGACCAAAGCCACAATATTCATATCATTCATTAGTAAAACCGAGAATACATATTATAACCATATATAGATATATAGATATATATATTTCATTTGTAACACATACAATTTGTAATAAATAACTGAATTACTTGCTTACCTTAATTTAAATATGTAAGAAGTTAATTCCTACCCTACATGCTTACCTGAGCCATTAACTCAATAAATTAGCTTTAATTTGCCTTGAACAAAAATTCGATTTCTCTTTTATAAAACACATCACCGGCATCAAGCCTGCTAGGCGTGATAGCCCGATAAGTGACACCGGCACAAGGCCTGCTAGGCGTAAAAGCCTGATAAGTAACACCGGCACAAAGCCTGCTAGGCGAAAAAGCCCGATAGGTAACACCGGCACAAAGCCTGCTAGGCGTAATAGCCCGAGTCATATCAATGCAATTAAACATTCCCAACACACTTCATAACTATTATATACACATGTCCAATTCAATTTGGCTCACTCACATTAAATCAACAAAACCATTATATCATTATACAATCCAACAATTCACATCACATAACCAACTTTAATCATCAACCTAGTATACTTATATACATTCGGCCATGATATAGATGGGTAGTAAAATTCATCAATTTTTACTATTTAAAATAATCATAAATAATTCTTTAACATATTCTAGCTAAAGGACTTACCTCGGTTGTCGATAGTCCGTGCGAATCGGCTATTCGAGAACCTTTGTCTTTCCCCGGTCTAACTCCGTTTTTCTTTGCTCTTGATCTAAAACATTTTAAAATTTAGCTCATTTAATTGCATTTCATCTCAATTTAGTCCTAAAACACACAAATGGGCAATTTACCATTTTGCCCCTAATGTTTCCCATTTTTACAAATTGGTCCTATTTACACAAAACACAAAATATGCAAAATTTTCCAACACCATAGCTTGGCCGAATTTTCCCCCTAGCCATATGTGTCCATGCATTTCATTTATTTATCATTTTAACCCTTCACAAATTTTTTTTTCAATTTAGCCCTATTTACTCAAAATCACCAAAAACTTCAATACAAAACTTATAACTCTTTAACATACATTTAATTTAAAACCATCAAATATCAAAACCATCCAAGCATGTTAATGGCCGAATTCTATATACATAATATTTTCAAAAATTACCACATGGGTTGTATAGCATTCGAAGCAACCATTCCAAAAATGTAAAAATTATTAAAAACTAAGCAAAATACATACCCTAGATTAAGCTCCAAGTTGCCGAAACCTTAAGCTCCAAAAATGGAGTTTTCTCATCTCACATTCGGCTATGAGAGAATGAAGATGATGATGGCTTTATTTTATGCTTTGTTTAATATATACACTAACATTATTATAATATACTAACATAACATTATAATAAAAATTAAACTAACATACATTAGTAGTTGGCGTGGCCCATTGCCGTTCCTTACTATAGATTATGGGCTAATTGCCCTTTTAGGACCTCCACTTAAAAAGCCACAATCAAATTGGTACCTTTCACTTTAGCATGTAACTTTTACGCTTTTCTCGATTAAATCCTTTTTATCAAATTAAGCACTTAAACGACTAATCTTTCTACGAAACTTTCACACTCACTAAATCACATATAATAAACACAAAATATAATATTTAAATATTTCTCGGGCTCGGATTCATGGTCCCGAAACCACCGTTCCGATTAGAGTCAAAATTGGTCTGTTACAACTCTCCCCCCTTAAGAATTTTCGTCCTCAAAAATTTTACCGTTAAACAAGGTCGGATATTGTTGCCTCAGTAACTCCTCAGGCTCCCACGTAACCTCTTCAACTCCGTGACGATTCCATAGAACCTTTACTAATGGAATTCTTTTATTTCTGAACTCTTTTATTTCCTGAGCTAAGATATGGATCGGTTCCTCATTATATGTCAAATCAGATCGAATTTCAATCTCTGACGGTGTAATCACATGGGATGGATCCGATCTGTATTTGCGAAGCATCGAAACGTGAAATACATTGTGTATCTTTTCTAAGTCAAGGGGCAATTTCAATCCATAAGCAATATGCCCTATACGCTCGATGATTTCATACGGTCCGATAAATCTCGAACTCAACTTGCCTTTCCGACCAAATCGGAGTATTTTCTTCCACGGAGAAACTTTTAAGAACACCCGATCTCCGACCTGAAATTCAATGTCCTTACGTTTCAAATCGGCATAAGACTTTTGACGATCCGAAGCAGCTTTCAAATTACTCCTAATAACAACCACCTTCTGTTCTGTTTCTTTAATCCAATCAACCCCGTGTATCTTATTTTCACTGAGCTCAGTCCAATACAACGGTGTGCGACATTTTCGACCGTATAAGGCTTCATAAGACGCCATTTTTATACTAGCTTGGAAGCTATTATTATAAGCAAATTCAACCAAAGGTAGGTATCGTTCCCACGTACCTTCAAATTCGAGAACGCAACACCTCAACATGTCCTCAAGTATCAAAATAGTTCGCTCAGACTAACCGTCTGTTTGCGGATGGAAGGCTGTACTAAAATGAAGTCTAGTACCTAGAGCATCTTGCAATTTCTTCCAGAACCGCGATGTGAATCTCGGGTCCCTATCTGAAACAATGGAACTCGGTACACCGTGCAACCTTACAATCTGCGACACATACAATTCGGCAAGCTTATCAAGTGAATAGTCGATACGTACCGGTACAAAATGAGCTGATTTAGTCAGTCTATCAACAATAACCCATACGGCATCTTTCTTACTCGGTGTCATAGGAAGACCGGATACAAAATCCATTGTAATTCTATCCCATTTCCATTCTGGTATCATGATTGGTTGAAGTAATCCGGACGGTACCTGATGCTCAGCTTTCACTTGTTGACAGATTAAACACTTGGAAACAAACTCAGATATGTCCCGTTTCATGCCAGGCCACCAATAGAACTGCTTCAAATCGTTATACATTTTAGTGCTACCCGGGTGTATCGATAGTCTACCACAATGGGCCTCACTTAGGATCATCTGTACCAAATCTGAGTTCTTTGGAACACACAATCGGCTTTTATAATTCAAACAATCATTTGCATCAATCTGAAAATCTGATTCTGAACCATTTTCACACTGAATCCGAATAGGAATCAAATTTTTGTCAACTTTTTGTGCATCACAAATCTGCTGAATAAACATCGGTCTTGCTTGTAACTCGGCTATGATCGAACCATCATCAGACATAGCCATCTGTGCATTCAATGCACGAAGAGCAAATAATGATTTTCGACTTAACGCATCCGCAACAACATTAGCTTTTCCCGGATGGTAGTCAATCACTAATTCATAGTCTTTCAGCAATTCTAACCATTTGCGTTGTCTCAAATTTAGATCTTTCTGAGTCATCAAATATTTTAGACTTTTATGATCTAAATAAATATGACATTTTTCGCCGAATAAGTAGTGACGCCAAATTTTCAATGCGAACACAATGGCTCCTAACTCCAGATCGTGAGTTGGATAATTTTTCTCATGCGGCTTCAATTATCTCGAAGCGTAGGCTATCACCTTGCCTTCTTGCATTAAAACGCAACCCAACCCATTCAAGGAAGCATCACTAAAAACAATAAATTCTTTACCCGATTCAGGCTAAGTTAACACTGGAGCTTCGGTCAAAAGGGCTTTCAACTGCTCGAAACTTTTCTGACACTTTTCTGACCACTCAAACTTGACATCTTTCTGTAGTAGTTTCGTCAAAGGTGTAGCTATTACAGAAAAACCTTTTACAAATCGTCTATAATATCTCGCAAGGCCTAGGAAACTTCGGATCTCGGAAACATTCTTTGGTGGTTTCCAATCGAGTATAGCTGCTATTTTGTTTGGACCCACTCGAATACCTGACACTGAAACAACATGACCCAAGAAGCTGACCTCATTCATCCAGAATTCACACTCACTGAACTTTGCATACAATCGTTTATCTCTCAAAGTTTGTAGTACTAATCTCAAATGCTCAGCATGTTCCGTTTCATTTTTGGAGTAGATCAGTATATCATCAATAAACACTACTACAAACTGATCCAAAAACTGTCGGAAGACTCGGTTCATTAGATCCATAAAAACAGCAGGTTCATTAGTGAGTCCAAAAGGCATAACCAAAAACTCATAGTGTCCGTACCTCGTTCGGAATGCAGTCTTTGGCACATCTTTATCTCTGACTCGCAACTGATAATAACCCGATCTCAAATCTATCTTCGAAAACACTGAAGCCCCCTTCAACTGATCAAATAAATCATCAATCCGAGGTAGCGGGTATTTATTCTTTATAGTTACCTTATTTAGTTGTCGGTAGTCGATACACATGCGCATAGTCCCATCTTTCTTTTTCACAAATAAAACCAGTGCACCCCACGGAGAGAAACTCGGTCCTGCGAAGCCCCTATCTGTCAACTCTTGCAACTACGCTTTCAATTCTTTTAATTCAGTAGGTGCCATTCGGTACGGAGCTATCGAAATCGGAGTCGTACCTTGCACTAACTCAATGCCGAACTCAATCTCTCGTACTGGGGGTAAACCCGGTAGTTCTTCAGGAAACACATCGGGGTATTCACATACAACTGATACAGATTCAATTTGTTTCTCGGACATTTTATTATCCAGTACATAAGCCAAATAAGCTTCACACCCTTTTCTCACATACTTCCGGGCTAACATCGAAGATATTACTGTAGGCAACCCATTTACATCACAGGATTTAATTCTGATGGTCTCACCGTTTCGACATTTCAAATCAATAAGCTTTCTTTTACAATCCACTACTGCCTCATGTGAAGTTAACCAGTCCATACCCAAGATTATATCAAATTCGTCAAAGGGCAACAACATTAAATTAGCTGGGAAGCAATAATCCTGAATCATCAACGGGCAACCTCTACACACTTTATTAACAAGCAGACATCTACCCAAAGGGTTGGAAACACGAATCACAAATTCGGTAGACTCAACTAGCAGAGTCTTGCCAAATTCTAAATTTTCACACACATAAGAATGAGTCGAACCAGGATCAATTAGTGCAATCACAGTAGTATCATAAAGAGTGAAAGTACCGGAAATGACGTCAGGGGAGGAAGCATCCTCTCTGGCTCGTGCAGCATAAGCTCTAGCTGGAGCTCTAGCCTCAGATCGAACTGTAGTGTTCTTCGTTCCTTTCTGACTACCACCTACGTTTCCTGAATGTCTGGGTGGTCTACCTCGCACTGACGTGTTGCTCGGCTTAGTGTTCTGAACTGTATTCTGCTCAGCCAACCTCGGACATTCCCTAATAAAATGATCTGACGACCCACATTTAAAGTAAGACCGATCATGAAATCTACAACTCCCTGAGTGCCATTTTCCACAGTGCTTGCATTTAACTCTATTCTGTGGAACGTTACCAACACTGGCTATCGAGGTAGCTCGAGAGCTCATAGGAGGTCGATCCCGTCTAGGTGGATCTGTAGTAGCTTTATGTCGGCTGTAGTCATCTCTGAACTTCTTGGTTGTGGAATGAAAGATCTTACCCGAAGGTCTTTTACGAATGTCTCTAGCTTCTGTCTCAGCCTTTCTTTTCTCTTTCCCGAGCTCTTCAGCTTTGCAAGCTCTCTCAACTAAAGTCACAAACTCTTGAATTTCAAGAATGCCAACAAACATCTTTATATCTTCATTCAAGCCATCTTCAAATCTTTTACACATAATAGCTTTAGTAGAAACACACTCTCTAGCATATCTGCTGAGCCTGACAAATTTTCTTTCATATTCCGTTACGGTCATTCGCCCCTGTTTCAGCTCAAGGAAATCCTTTCGTTTTTGATCAACGAATCTTTGACTGATATATTTCTTGCGGAATTCATTCTGGAAGAAATCCCATGTCACTTTTTCTTTCGGAACTCCTGATACTAGTGTATTCCACCAGTGATATGCAGTGTCCCACAGTAAAGATATAGCACACTTCAGGCATTCATCTGGAGTACATGATAGCTCATCAAGTACCCGAATAGTGTTATCAAGCCACATTTCAGCTCGCTCTGCGTCATCATCATCATTGGCTTTGAATTCTTCGGCCCCAAATTTTCAGATTTTATCAACTGGGGGCCTACTAGATCTCACCGGATCTATTATTGGGGGTGCTGAAGGAATCAGAGTTGGATTATTCGGGGGTGGAGGTTGGTGTACAGCCGGGTTAGTCTGAATAAACTGGGTAAACCACTCGTTCATCATTTGATAGAAGGCTTGCTTAGTCTCTCCCTCATGACTACCCGAAACAGGTCGAGAGTCTACCGGCACTAATTCATGTGCACAGTCAGGCACTACACTCTCTACATCATCCGCTACGGCTCTTTCAGGATCAGTATCCATTTACTATATAAAACAAAGTTCAGGCTGTCAGAAGTCACCACACTATCAACATATGATAAAGGCATGTATAGCTAGACTCACACGCGCTACAGTAGTCCTAGAATCGACTAAACTGTAAGCTCTGATACCAATAAAATGTAACACCCCTTACCCGAAACCTTTGCCGGAGTCGAGTATGTGGCATTACTAGACTTGACTACTAATTTGGGGCATAAAAATTTAAAGCTGTCCAACTGCATCATGCTGACTAAATTGACCATAACTCGAGTTACAAAACTCGAAATTTAGATCCGTAAATTTTCCTTGAAATTAGACTCATATAACCTTTTACCATAATATTTCTAGAATTTTTCATGTGGCCAATTAGTACAGTTTATTCATCAAATTTACCCCTATTTCACTGTTTGATAATTCTGACCTATCTTTACAAAAACTCAGTTATTTCTTTGTACAACATTTCAATAATGTTCTTGTTTATTCCAATCAAAAATAGACTCATTAAGGATTCTAAACATATAAACTATGCTCCATAATTATTTCTGTATAATTTTTAACAATTTTTTTCCAAGACAGAACAGGGACTCACAAATTCATTCAGGACAAGTCTCACTAAAACTTAAATATCTCATAATATATAATTCCTTTCCTACTCTGTTTCTTTCATATAAAAATAGACACAATAAGCTTTAATTCTATATCTTATTCACTTTCTAATTCAATTTATCCTATTTTTGGTGATTTTTCAAAATCACATCACTGCTGCTAACTATAAACTATTTCATTGTAAAATATGATTAACTAGTTTATAATCGAACATACCCACATACAACTCATACTGTCCATGCATTTTAATCATTTATGCAAATTAACTTATACCTAAAACATTCGCATAATATCCTATTCAAAAGTTCATTTCGTAAACATACATTTCCTTATCAAAAACGATTAAACTTCGATTAAAAATGCACAAACATTACCAACATAAACCGACATTTGTATCGAAAGCGCAAAAAGCATACTTAACTAGAAATTTAGCCATATTCGCATGGCTATTATGTACATGAACCAAAAGTTTTCATCAAAACAAAGACAAAGTCTTTCCTATACATGCCTTCATTAAAAAACCCAAAATGAAAGAGTACCAAAATAGTCTGATAGTGTGGCCGACTTTCTGAACGATCCCGACGAGCTTCTAGCTTGTACCTAATCTATAAAACAGAACAAATAAGCTTATTAGCTTAGTAAGTCCTAAATTCATGATAATATAACATTCGAATATTAAACATTTAAAATTACAATAACCCAACTTGTACGTTTGTACTCACATTTACCTTCAAGCTTTCAATTTCATAGCTATATAACGTATAAATTTATAAAACAATTTCTCTTTAACCGAATGCTTATGATCAAAATATTTACTCATAATCCCACCTTCCAAGACCAAAATGTCATCATGTAACCATATGTATAAACATTCATATACTTAAAGTTTATTTATTATAATATAGCATCAAATACACAATCATCCATGTGGCCGAATATGCCTAGTCTTGTATCCACATATTAGAAGACCAAAGCCACAATATTCATATCATTCACTAGTAAAACCGAGAATACATATTATAACCATATATATATATATAGATATATATATATTTCATTTGTAACACATACAATTTGTAATAAATAACTGAATTACTTGCTTACCTTAATTTAAATATGTAAGAAGTTAATTCCTACCCTACATGCTTACCTGAGCCATTAACTCAATAAATTAGCTTTAATTCGCCTTGAACAAAAATTCGATTTCTCTTTTATAAAACACATCACCGGCATCAAGCCTGCTAGGCGTGATAGCCCGATAAGTGACACCGGCACAAGGCCTGCTAGGCGTAAAAGCCTGATAAGTAACACCGGCACAAAGCCTGCTAGGCGAAAAAGCCCGATAGGTAACACCGGCACAAAGCCTGCTAGGCGTAATAGCCCGAGTCATATCAATGCAATTAAACATTCCCAACACACTTCATAACTATTATATACACATGTCCAATTCAATTTGGCTCACTCACATTAAATCAACAAAACCATTATATCATTATACAATCCAACAATTCACATCACATAACCAACTTTAATCATCAACCTAGTATACTTATATACATTCGGCCATGATATAGATGGGTAGTAAAATTCATCAATTTTTACTATTTAAAATAATCATAAATAATTCTTTAACATATTCTAGCTAAAGGACTTACCTCGGTTGTCGATAGTCCGTGCGAATCGGCTATTCGAGAACCTTCGTCTTTCCCCGGTCTAACTCCGTTTTTCTTTGCTCTTGATCTAAAACATTTTAAAATTTAGCTCATTTAATTGCATTTCATCTCAATTTAGTCCTAAAACACACAAATGGGCAATTTACCATTTTGCCCCTAATGTTTCCCATTTTTACAAATTGGTCCTATTTACACAAAACACAAAATATGCAAAATTTTCCAACACCATAGCTTGGCCGAATTTTCCCCCTAGCCATATGTGTCCATGCATTTCATTTATTTATCATTTTAACCCTTCACAAATTTATTTTTTTCAATTTAGCCCTATTTACTCAAAATCACCAAAAACTTCAATACAAAACTTATAACTCTTTAACATACATTTAATTTAAAACCATCAAATATCAAAACCATCCTAGCATGTTAATGGCCGAATTCTATATACATAATATTTTCAAAAATTACCACATGGGTTGTATAGCATTCGAAGCAACCATTCCAAAAATGTAAAAATTATTAAAAACTAAGCAAAATACATACCCTAGATTAAGCTCCAAGTTGCCGAAACCTTAAGCTCCAAAAATGGAGTTTTCTCATCTCACATTCGGCTATGAGATAATGAAGATGATGATGGCTTTATTTTATGCTTTGTTTAATATATACACTAACATTATTATAATATACTAACATAACATTATAATAAAAATTAAACTAACATACATTAGTAGTTGGCGTGGCCCATTGCCGTTCCTTACTATAGATTATGGGCTAATTGCCCTTTTAGGACCTCCACTTAAAAAGCCACAATCAAATTGGTACCTTTCACTTTAGCATGTAACTTTTACGCTTTTCTCGATTAAATCCTTTTTATCAAATTAATCACTTAAACGACTAAATCTTTCTACGAAACTTTCACACTCACTAAATCACATATAATAAACACAAAATATAATATTTAAATATTTCTCGGGCTCGGATTTGTGGTCCCGAAACCACCGTTCCGATTAGGGTCAAAATTGGTCAGTTACATAGGGTGTTTGAATAGACTTTGGAATGTGTTTCTTTGCTTCCAAGTATCCTTTCCCGAATGAAATTGCTCTTTCCAGTGACAGGGACACAGCCATGGCACATGCCCGTGTGAATCGTGGCAAGGCCATGTTCGGACTTTGAATGAGGCACGACTGTGTGGTCTTTAGGCCAGGCCGTGTCAAATTCGTGATATGGCCCATCTACTTCGCTTTGGGCCCGTTTTCCATTATTTTCGTCCTTGGGTGCTCTCCTAGGTATAAAACATGAAAACAAATGATTAAGAGCACCAAATCATATAATTCGAGGCTTAAATCATCCAAAAGCATGATAAATGTGGGCTTAAAATATGTTACTTTTATGGTTTATCAAATACCCCCACACTTAAGCTTTTGCTTGTCCTCAATCAAAATTCTCAACTCACAATTAAAACAAACGTCCTTGATTCATAAAATTCATCAATCATGCTTTATCATAATTCAAAGATAATTCATACATGAATAATTCAACTCAAAGAGTCGTAAAGATTCAAACAATCAAAGTCATACATTTTTAGCATGAAAACATAGGTGTTTCCCTTTACCTGAATAGTTACCTCTAATTCAAAATCGACAAGAGTTGACATCCTCACTAAAGATTCACTCAAATCACTCAAAGTGTTTAAGGTTCAAAATTAAGCACTCAATAAGTCGAACCTGAAAAGTTAATCCAATAGGCTTGCATGAAAATCAAATCTCCACCACTGTAAAATGAGATGATACACAAATCAAAAGGTCTTTAGCAGGGTTGTAATGGGGCTTAGGTTAAGGGTATGGATAAAGGCTGAATTAGAAGGTTAGAATCGAGATTGACCTGACAATTTACCTAACTAGAAACACGAACTAATGATAAGTAATTGCATCAATTGAAAATTTGTAATACTAATACTCTAATACGAGCTTTTTCTTCAAGACTTGAAATTTACATGCATAAGCTCACCTAACATAGAACTAATAATGAATATACTTCGTTGTTTATTCTAAGAACAAACTAAGTAATAAAGGATAAATTCAACTTACTAAAATAATATAATTAGGTAACTAATCAAGTCAAATTTCGATATAAGGGTAGTCAAGGAATGGTGATAACAAATACAAAGGGTTTTGTGTAACACCCCAAACCCGGCCCAAACTATGTGACCGAATTTGGTTTGCTACAGAGAAAACATTTTGAAAACCATTTTAAAACTTAGTCGAATTGCCTTTCAATTGAAATTTTATTTGTTAAAAACCAAACTTAAAAATATTTGTTGAGTCGAGTTGTTTAAAAATTTCAAATGTACCCGATGGTACTTTAAAACATTTTGCGTTGAATTTGAGAAAACATGTGCAACCATTTTAACATCATCAAATAGTTTAAACAAAACATTCAAACATGCAGCAATAATAAAATCATCCTAGGAGGCCTTATTACAATTAAGAAACATAAACCCAAAAGAAAGATAGATAAAATCCAAAATTCATTTATTAAAAGTCTCCACTGCATGGCCACCTCGAGTCCATCCGGCTCCTCACCCGCAATCTACGAATCACCTGAAAAATTAAAGGAGAAGGTGAGTCACCAAGACTCAATGTGTAACCCTTCCCCGATTTAGTGCAACAACATACACAAATCATAACCAATTAACATGCATAAGTTTAAAATGCACCCAACCTAACCATCCAAACGCCTTTTTCTACCCCGTGTGGTACCAAACCACTGGTGGTGCCAAACCACTGGTGACATATAGTCACAGATGTGATGCCAAATCACTGGAGATACCAAATCTCTGGTGTCCGAAGACACAAATCGAATGATGGGGCCAACCCATCGTGTAATACCAAATCACTGGCAGACAATCCCATATCTCAAAGTGGGGCCAACCCACGGTGGTATCAACCACAGGGACAAGTCGCTATGAGGTGCCAAACCTCTGGAGGTACCAAACCTCTGGTGACCGTACACGTTACCAAAACACTGGTGTCCGTCGACACGAATATCACTGCCCCCTCCACTCATCAACCCATATCAAACAATTATGTACTTTTACAGAATCATGCTAAAAGGTTTATTTAACAGCATTCATAGATTTATCATTGCCATAAATCAAATATTGCACATACCAAATGTGTCATGCTTCCCAAAAGCATCAAATAGTAATCTCATAGAAATAAGGACTTACCCGAATCCTTGTTAATACCATGATGGTATTACATCCATGTCTACACAAACAGATTAGGCATAATCTAACACTTAACATATTAAAAGGTTATAAGATGTGTATGCACACACCTAGTACCAACAAGAGTTCTAAATCCCGAATAGACAAATCGGCCACACAAGTTTTCTTGCCCCTATATTCGGCCAAAAATGGACATTAGTGCCATGGCCTATTCGGCCAAACCAAAATAATTGAGAAGGGTTCCTTGCGAACCTAAAATCTTACCCAACTGCCTTCGAACACTAGCCAACACACTCTTAAATGAATCGGCCTCACTTCCCTACAATCAACCATCATCATTAAGGTTATTAGCCTTCGGCTTAAACGAAAACTTAAAAGAATAATCCTTTGAAATAAACCCTTACCACTTTACCAAAACCGATTGCTAGAGAAGTCCCGAGGAAATCTATGCTACCTTCAATATTCGGCCAAAGTTGATCAAGATAGGAGAAGAAAATTTTCGGCACAACAAAGAGGTATATTCGGCTATAGGACAAAAAGAAAATAATGGAAAAGAAATAGAGTTTCGGCAAGAAGAGAGTATAGGAGATTTTTGGTGTTTAAACAAAACAAATAGGAGAACAAGATGTTGATGAAGGTTTCGGTTTTGAGAGAATGAAAAGGATAAAATAGAAATTGAGCAAAAATGACCAAATGGTCAAAAAGTATTAGGCTTATCAAAAGGAAAAATTCGGCCAAAAAGAAAAGAGTTTGAGAGAGGATTGCAAACTTTTGCACCAAATGCAAGTAATGACCAAAAAGAGACTTCAATCCTAGCCAAACTAACACAAAATTTCGGCTTCCCCTTTAGTCCAAATTGCCGTCCCTATGCATGGTCAAAAGGCCATGATTATGTTTCCAAAACATAATCCTTGATACTAGCCCCATGTCTCCATATTTTCCTTAATTACTTGATTCCCTTCCATATGTTAACTCTTGCCTTATTCCCTTGATATACTAACCAAAATAACAAGGTCAACACTTACCTTAATTATCCTTGGCCGACACTTACCAAACCAAAGCAAAAATAAAAGTTGTCCCAATGCTATTTAAGGGATTCGAACCTCTCCCCTCATGCACTAACTCATGCGCCAACACCACTTTGCCATTTACTCAACTTGTGTCACTTATTGACACTTAATTTAACTTAAGTGCTAAGCTCACATAATCCATTTCATTAAATAAACCAAACTAAAAATTATTCTACTAAACCGAGCCTACTCAAGACCCCTAATTAAGTCTTATAACACCACAAATAATATCACAGAAATTTAAACACAAGCAAAATAATTCAATCACGAATAACCCCTATTTTGGGATGTTACATTTTGGGTTAAATTTAGTGGGTAAGTCAATAAAAAGGGTTGTTAGGATTAAACGGGGTTCACTAGGGGTTAATTGTGGAGGTAGGCTTTTTGTGGAGCAAGTGGGTTAAAACTTAGGTGCCTTTATAATCTCTGTATATCAAATCATAGGTGTGGTCTCGACAAGTATAATCAATGCAAGTTCTAGAATAACAAATCAATGTTGACACACTCATAATCAATAAAGTGAGCAAGGAAAAAGAATATATGCTCTATAAGGCTCAAAATCTCATAAAAAATTATGGGTTTTTGATGTCAACCTCGTAAATTTCAAACATTAAAGTAATAGACAACCTAGAATTTTTTTTTAATTTTTGAAAAATAGACTTATCATGCTTGATTCTCTAGTATTCTTTAACTTTAATCATCAATGCACAATTATCAATGACTTATTCTAAAACATATCAATAAAAATCATAAATCAAAGGAAATTTCATTCTAGTCATAATATGAGAAACTTACTTTTCGAACAAGGCATAATTCAGGTATTTTCAAATAATACTATAGTTAACCCCCCCACACTTAAGATGTACATTGCCCTCAATGTACAAAGATAGATAATATCTAAATAATCATAAAATCATAAGATAGGGAGAGAAGTGAGACTTCCTGAATTATGGATGAAATCTTTGAAGGAGGTGGAAAATACGTTGGAGGTGAATGTGGGGTAGCGTCTTGAGACGTTTAAAATTGAATCCTCGAAGTAGCCAGTATGATTTTATTGTATCCTAGGCTAAATCTAAATAGTATGAAGAATAAGAAGAAAATAATAAAGAAAATAAAATAAAAAATAAAAATAAAAGTGAATAATGGAAAATGAAAGAAAAAATTCAATTGGAAAAAAAAAGAAAGGAAAAAGGGGGTTTAAATAGAGATGCAGCCCATGTTTTGGGAAAAAATTTTGTCCTGTTGCCACACGTCTATGGTCACGCCCTTTTTCCTACTTATGGAGCCCACACGGCCATGGCCGTGTGCAAGGCCGTGTGGGTATGAATACCTACGCCTAGATACGAAAAGAAATAAAACAAAACTAGTTAGTAGAGTTAGGATGGAGAGTAGAGGAGAAGAATGGGGAAGGGTGGTTGGTTTAAATAGAGGCTTGATTCGGGTACTTTCCCACGCCCATGGGCTGAAGATGTGTCGATTCACACGGTCGCCTCGCACGGTCGTGTGTTTGAGCATGTTGTTACTCCATGCCCGTTTTACAGCCAGCCACGCCCGTGTCTGAGAAGTCAATATGTTGGCACGGTTTGAAGGCACGACCGTGTTTAGCCCGTGCTTAACAAGTCAGTAACCTCGCACGGGGCGTCGGCACGAGCGTGGACTATTACCGCCACCCGTGTTGGGAAAAGAAATTTTTCTATGTCGTGCACGGCTACTAGCACGCCCATGGTTCATCCCCTGGCTTCCACACTGCCACGAGCATGCCCGTGTGTAGGGCCTTGTGGCCTATAAATATGCTCTTTTGTTAGTTTATGGTTAGGTGCTAAAAATAAAAATAAAAAATAAAAAAATAAAAAAATGTAAAAATGGGGTTAGTGCTCGGGTTGCCTCCCGAAAAGTGCTCGTTTATAGTCTGAAGCTAGACTTTACCTCTCATTCGTATGGTCATAGTGGTTTGAGGAGGTGAAAATCCTTTCTCATGCGATCAATTCGGTTATGGATATATAGTTTAAGTCGAGTAATTTTTACCTCAAAAGTACTGAGTTTAGGATTGTTTACCTCGACTGTGCCGTATAGGAAGACATTAAGTACCTCAAAAGTGATTTCTTCGTTTGTCTTGGGGTCTGAATTGGTGATTCGAGAGTCTTCCTTATTCAGCAATACCTGATCCCCTAATTTAAAGTGATTCATTGCTCCTATCAGCTCATTTGGGGGCTCCTTCGGTTTCACTTCGTGTGGTTCCTGTTCCTCTTTGATTTGTGTTTCCTGCTCTTTTAGTTTGTCAACCCTAAGGCTTTGTTCCTTATGTATTTCTTCCTTGTTGGCACGAGGTCTAAGATCTAGCTCGGATAAGTGATTTCGTGATGCTTCCTGAAAAGAAGGTTGAACCAAATGATTATCAATAGAATTAACGTTCGTACCTTTATTACTTGATGTCCTATCTAAGTCAAGAGCTTGAAGAGTGATTGTTTTGTCGTCTACACGAAGTGTGAGTTCACCGAATTCTTCCTCTGTGTGGTCTTTCTTTATTGCATCGAGATATGACATACGAGGTTGGTACTCTGTAATTACTGCTTTTGGTAAATCATGGCACACCTCAACCTTACCTTCACTTACCACAGGTTCTTCCTTTGGGTTTGGTTTGTCTAACCCTTCACTATCATAAATGGCTTGATTTTGCTCTCTCGGGTTAGTTTCAGTATTGCTTGGCAAGCTTCCTTTTGGTAGTTCTGATATTAGCTTTGCGAGCTATTCGACTGCCTTAGTGACTTCCTTGACTGACTTAGTAAGTTCCCCGACTCGGTTCTCGTTGCTTTTAAGTGTTTTCTCAGTATCTTGGAAGCGATTTTCTGTGGCTGCCATGAATTTTGTCAGCATCTCTTCAAGGTGCGACTCCTCTTCCTGTTGGTGAGGTGGTTGTTGAAAGTTTGGAGGAAGTTCCGGTCTTTGGCTATTGTGATCATCCCATGAGAAATTGGGATGGTAACTCCAACCTGCGTTATAAGTGTCATTATAAAAATTATTTTGTGGTCTAGAATAGTTACCCGTATAGTGAGCTTGCTCGTTTTCCATGCCATATCCGTAGGGTGGGTACTCAAGATTCGCCACTTCTCCTAGATTCGAGTCATATTGCATTACTGAGTGTACCTGCAAGGAACTAAACAAACCACCAATCTTTTTATTCATCATCTCTAGCTGGTTAGATAACTTGGTGACCACGTCGAGGTTGGAGACACTGGCGGCTTTTGTTGGAGTTGTCCTTATAACTTGCCACTGATCGTTATTTAGTGCCATCTCCTCTATAGACTAAAATTACCTGTCAAGGCAAATAGAAGAAGAATTAGAAAAGTAGAAAAAATAAAATAATTTTTTTTTGCAAAAATAAAATTTAACTGAAAAATTAAAAGTAAATTGCGGAAAATAAAAAATAAAAAATAATGGCTAAAGTAATAAAAATAGAGATTTCTTAGTATTTTAAGTCCCCAGCAACGGCGTCAAAAACTTGATCGCTGAAATCAGAGCTTTAAAATTTATAAAAGAATGATTGAACCTGGAGACTAACTCTGACAACGATTAAAGGCAAGTGTACCTATCGAACAGTAGTATAGCTTAGGCAAGACCGGATTATCGAACCCAAAGGAACTAAAAGTACTAATACTAACTTTCTTTTAATTATTGAGCCTTAAAAATAGAATGAAGTTGCTTTTAAACTAAATTGACGACGACTAAGCTAAGGACACAAAGACAAAAAAAACGATTTGGAAAATAACTTGAAGAAAAACTCAATTAATCACGACGATACCCTCATGAAGAATCCACCTAGACTTCACTTGTTACCTAGCCCTGAATTATACGATTTCTTTACTTAGCTTGATCTGTAAGACTCCCTAACCTATATTAAACCCTCTCTCGAGGCGAATAACGTCTAACCCTAGGTTAATTAGTGGAACTCTCATTCTCTTATAATAACCCCCATAGGATAGCAGTAAATCGATCAATGGATTCCCATATTAGGTTTCAACCTAATCCGGCAAAAATCTCGTCACCCTATCTCTAGGCGTGCGATCAACTCCGCTTAATTATGTTAGATCTACTCTTAGGCAGGGTCTATTCCTCCTCCACCTAAGCACATCAGATTTGGATTAAGCAACATAAATAAGAACAAACTAAGTATTTATCATATAACTCAGAAATCAAATAAAAAAAAATTCATCTAGGTTTCATCCCCTTCAGGTATTTGAGGGGTTTAGTTCATGATGAATAAAAAGAACATCTCAAGAGAAAAGATAAAACGAAACATAAGAAAACCCTAAAACCCCCTGAAGGAATTGAAGGAGAATTCCGATGTCTTGAGTATAGCTTCGGCTTCTTGGGATGGATCAACTGGCTATCCTCGCGTTATTCCCTAAATCTGACCTTCTCGGCTTGGCTCCTTGGCCTAGCTTTGACGCTTTTAGCTTCTGCCGAACTCCCCCTTCAAGTTGCCCCCTTGGGTGTTTATATAGATTGTGAGATGCCTTACTTGGCCCCTAAGTTTCCTAATTTAAGTAGAATTCCTACTAGGGTGTTTGAATAGGCTTTGGAATGTGTTTCTTTGCCTCCAAGTATTCTTTCCCGAACGAAATTGCTCTTTCCAGTGACAGGGACATGGCCATGGCACACGCCCGTGTGAATCGTGGCCAGGCCGTGTTCGGACTTTTAATGAGGCATGGCCGTGTGGTCTTTGGGCCAGGCCGTGTCGAATTTGTGATATGGCCCATTTACTCCGCTTTGGGCCCATTTTCCATTCTTTTCGTCCTTGGGTGCTCTTCTAGGTATAAAACATGAAAAGAAAGGATTAAGAGCACTAAATCATATAATTTGAGGCTTAAATCATCCAAAAGCATGATAAATGTGGGCTTAAAATATGTTACTTTTACGATTTATCACCCGTGGTCGCTATTGATTTGCACCACATGGCCAATCACACGCCCGTGCGTCCAGCCCGTGGTCGAGTTTGACTTGTTTTGAAATACAACCACAAAGGACACGGTTGAGCCACACGCCCGTGTGCTCAACCGTGTGGGCAATTATAGGCCATTTGCAAGGCCAAAATGCCATCCACACTTTGGGTTTCACCTACAAGCATAATTAAGCATCAAGTCAAGCATCAAAGGCAACCAATACTGTAACAGCCCGATTTAGACCTTAGTCGGAATAGTGGTTTTGAGACCACAAATCCGAGTTCGGAATATTAATTTAATGTTATTTTCTGTGTGAATGGTATGTGACTTAGTCTGTGTGAAAATTCTGTGCGATAATTTGATCGTTTGTGTGTCGAATTAAGAGAAAGGACTTAATTGCATAGAGAGTAAAATGTTGTGTGCTGATTTGTGAGTACTTAAATGTTATTGTCTTTTTTAAGGGGGAGGCCTTATGTTGTTAACAAACCATTTTCAAGTTAGTGGATGGTTAAATGACTCATAAACCATAATGCTAATTTGTCCTATATGACAATAAAAAAGGGTAGATATGTCATTTATGTATTAAAATGTTATAATATGATAAAACATGAAAGAAAAATGGTCATTTTTACTCATCTTTTGATCAAAAACAAGAGGAAGAAGAAAGGGTTTTATTCTTTTGATTTTTGGCACTTGCAAGCCAAATTCAAGGTATGTTTTTAGTCGGTTTTCGATAATTTCTACGTTTTTATAATCGTTGCTTTGTGCTCTACAAAACCCATGCTTAAATTTTGTAAATTGATGATGTTTGTGTGATATGCCATTGAGGATATGTTGAGCTTTGTGATGGTTTAAGGTGTTAAAAGAAAGATTTGAGCTAGATGAACATACTTTGTTCTTGAATTTTTGATGAATTTAACTAATTAGGGCTAAATTGTGAAGATAGCAAATTGAAGGGTTAAATTGTGAAATAAATGAAATGTGTGAGCTTGTATTAGCATGGGAAGAATTTGGCTAAGCATGTGTGTTTTGAGATTTTGTATATTTGATGATTTTATGAATTAGGGACTAAAGTGTCGAAATGTGAAAATGTGAGGGTTATTTTGTAAAATGCCCTAAATATGTGTAAAAGGACTAAAATGAATGATTTGGAAATTGAATGGACTAAATTTGAATGTTTATAGACCAAGAAAGGAGAAGTTCAGATCGAGATCGAGGCAAAGGGAAAGTGCTCGATTAATTGACCGTTTAAGTATTTTGACATCCGAGGTAAGTTCGGATATAATACATGTTATGAAGATATGTTTTTAGCATTATGAAATGAATATGTATATGTGTATGAAATTGAGATGCTATGTGCAAGATTTTAGTTAATGGCACTAAGGGTGCGAAATTGAATTCGAAATAGAAATGAATAGCACTGTGTGTGCGATATTGTGAAAGCTTCAGTTGTTTGATTTGGCACTGTGTGTGCGTTACCGAGATAAGTCGGTTGAAAGATTAGGCACTAAGTGTGCGATGATGAGTATGCTTCTGGCATGTATATAGCGCTGAGTGTGCGATTAAGTTGATTGAATATCAAAAGATGATCAACATGTAATATCGAGCAATTAATAGCTTAGAAGTTGAATAACTATGTGTTAGCTAAGGTATGTATTGAACCTTTGTGGTTGATGAGTTATAAACAAGCTATTATTGAGTGAATGAGTATTTTAGCTATGGATGAGAGGGCATGAATATGAGATAATTGATCTATGTGATTGTTTATTATATACATTGGTTTGATTTGTTGAGATAATTGTATTGTATGTCGAACTTACTAAGCTTTGGAAAGCTTACTGTGTGATCTGTTTCTCTGCTTTGCAGTGTCAGTAAAGCTAGATCGGATCTGGGGATCGTCAGCATCTCAGTCACACTATCGGCAATCTATTTTGGGTATTTTGGAAAGATGTACATGGTAAAATATTGCATGTTTAGGCTAGTCATTTTGAGACATATTGGAGATGTGTAAATAGCCATGTGATGTGCTAGATATATGATGGCATTGAGCATGAATGGCTTCGATATATGATGCATAATTTGGTATGGCTTGTGAGTAAAGAGAATGACCTATGAATGGTAAACTTTGTGTTGGTATGATGCTAGTATGATTTAGTGAATTTGGGAATGAATTATGGTTGGTATCGAATATGTTCAAGTGGTGTATGTTAGTTTCTAAGTTGTCATGTTTAGAAATGAGATTGTATGAGATGTTATATTGATCACTTGACATGAGATTGGTTGCCAAATTGTGTGTGGGACTATGTTTTGATATGCTTGTAGGATTGACCCTTGTGTGGGTGGCAAATTGGCCTTGAAAATGACCTATTTTGTCACATGATTGTGGCACACGGGCGTGCCTAGTGACCGTGGGCGTAAGTCAGTGTATAGCCTAAGAGCACACGGCCACGGTACACGGACGTGCCTAGTATCTGGTAGCCGTGTGGTTTTTGACAGGATCGACCACGGCCATGGCACACGGGCGTGCTTGGTGGCCATGGAGCAAAGGTCAATTTCAACCACGGGAAGGACACACGGGTGTGTCTAGCAGCCGTGGGAGGCACACGGCCTACCCCCATGGGCGTGTATCCCCTGAAACCTAGAAAAGTTTTAAATTTCTGAGAAGTTTCTGTATGTGTTTCAGCTTAGTCCCAACCCTTCTCTAGCATATGTTTAAGGTCTATTATGCCTTGATAAGGGACTAATAGCTTAAGTTTGATGTATTATGATGATGATTGACTTTGTGCCGTGATTGGGCTGTAAATAATCCTATTGTTTGGTAATACCTCTTAACCCTATTCCGACGACGATTTCGGGTTAGGGGTGTTACAAATACATACCAAAATGTTCATCATTTCTAACCACTTATAAGCATAACAATCACACCAACTTATAAGCCATTTAACTCAGTCCAATCACAACATTTTTAGGTAACATCCATCCATACACTTACCATTTCATTATAACAACCATTCATCAAATATATGAGTACTTTGCATCAATAAGCTTACCATTATTTTGACCATTTCACTAGCCATTAACCATACCAAACAAAGCATCATAAGACATGACTATTCATTCATATAATGTCATTATCTAACAATATCACATGACTAACTATACACCCTTTCAAAACATAACCATATCAACTAGACTATACATGCCATACTTAATATATACATATTCAAAGGGTACCAAAATGTGATTTGAGTAGTGTGATGACGATCCTTAATGATCCCCGAGCCCTTAGTAGCTTTGACGATCTATAAAATAAAGCAAACACACACAAAGTAAGCTTTCAAAAGCTTAGTAAGCCATATACAAATAAACTTAACATATAAGCATTCATTATTCATATCAAATATGAGATTACTAATAACTGATTTGCACATTCATAGTTCTTCTTGGCTCATTTGTTTAGCCATTTACTTACCAACATGCATATCACCATGCTCTTCATTAGATCATAGATTATTCATTCATATATAACATTTTACTTTATCAAATCCATACACATATCTCATCTAAGTAAGTTCATATATGTACTTACCTTTCATACACTTACATAGTGTACATATCAAACGTATACATTTCACATAACCTTTCATTTTCTTGGAATTGCTCGTTGAACCATTCGGAACCAAATAGGATACTCAAAATGCTAGGAATAGTCGTACAAGGCTAACGTCCCAGATGTGGTTTTACATGTACTCGAATATCAATGCCACTGTCCCAGACAGGGTCTTACACGAAATTAAATACGATGCCAATGTCCCAGATATGGTTTCACACGTAAATCTCATATCGATGCCATCATCCCAAATGTGGTCTTATACGAAATCTCGAATCAATGCCAACGTCCCAGACGTGGTCTTGCATGATATCACATATCAGAAACCTATGTCATGATATATGTAACCCTATCTATTCCTAGGTTCGTACGGGGCTTCTCGGATATTGACCACTTGTCGATACTTTCTCGGATTTCATATATTTTTCATCTCATACACAATCATCACAATGAAATTTCATATGTACATACGTAAATCAAAACAAATACATTTATTTGTATATAGACTTACCTCGGATTTGAGTAAACGAAAGGATTCAGCTATTCAATTACTTTCGACTTTCCTCGATCTAAATCTGTTTTCTTCGGTTCTTGATCTATACATATTCAAATTTAACCCATTTATTCACCAAATCATTCAATTTAATCCAAAAACACATATTTAGGGAAATTTACAAATTATCCCCCACATTTTCACATTTTGACATTTTAGTCCTTATTTCACAAAATCACAAAATACACAAAATTTCATATTACCCATGCTTAGCCGAATGTTACCCATGGTCATATAAGTCCATATATTTCATTCATTTCACAATTTAGTCCCTCAAAATATTATTTTCTCAATTAAGTCCAATTTACTCAAATTCATTAAAAATCCAAAGACAAAACATGTTAATCTAACACATATATTTCATATTTCATCACCAAACTTCACAAAGCTCATGAATTCAGCCATGGCACATTTCAAATTCATCATCAATTCAAAAAATTTAAGCATGGATTTTGTAGAGCATGAAGCAACGATTACAAAAACGTAGAAATTATCAAAAACAGAGTTCAAAAGCTTACCTAATTGAATCCAACAATGGCCGAACCATAAAACTCATCCATGGCTTCTCTTTTCTTTTTATTTTCGGCTAAAAGATGACAACTATGGCTAATTTCATGCTTTTGTTACATTAAATTAAACTTATTTAGCCTTTTTATCATCATTCCTTTTCCACTAACATGTGGCATTTTTGTCCATTCATAATTCAAATGGTTCAATTGCATTATAAGGATCTCACATTTATAAAGACATGACACATAAGTGCTTTTAACATATGACATGTTAATTTATCACCTTTCACAACTAGGTCCTTTTATCAAATTAAGCACACAAACGGATAAATTAATTCACAGAAATTTCACACATACCAATACATATACTCTAGACTGAGAAAATAATATTAAAATATTTTTTTGACTCAGATTTGTGGTCCCAAAACCACTATTCTGTCTAGGGTCTAAATCGAACTGTTACTTGAGTCTATCAGTGCAATCACAGAGGAATCATAAAGAGTAAATGTACCCGCTATAATGTCTGGAGATAAAGCTTCCTCACGAGCTCAGATGGCATAAGCTCTGGCAGGCGCTCTAGCTTCAGATCTAGCAACTGAGCCTTTCGTAGCTCTCTGAGTACTATTGACATTTCTTTTATTTCGAGAAGGTCTACCCTAGCTGTAACATTATCAGACCTCGGATTCTGAACAATCTCTTGCTCATCAGACTCTGGGCAGTCTCGGATAAAATGATCTAAGGATCCACATCTGAAGCAAGCTCGGTCGTTCAATCTACAGCTACCTGGATGTCTTTTACCACAATGTTTTCATTCAGGTCGTTCAGATCAGACATTTCCCACACTAGCCATCGATGTAGCTGGAGCTTTAGAATTTGACTGTGATCTAGCTCGATCTCTATTCGAATGTCCCACATTAGTCTTTGAACAACTATGTTTATCTCTAAATTTTTTTGAAGTAGACTGAAATGTTTTACTCAGAAATCTCTTTCTCGCATCTGTAGCTTCTGTCTCAACTTTTCTTTTATCTTTCCCGAGTGCCTCAGCTTTACATGCTCGGTCAACAAAAACCATAAACTCTTTTATTTCCAGAATCCCAACTAGCAAACGGATATCTCCATTTAAGCCATCTTCAAATCTTTTGCACATTATTGCCTCGATTGATACACATTCCCAAGCATACTGACTTAATCTCACAAACTCTCTTTCATACTCGGTTACAAACATGCGACTTTGTTTTAACTGCAGAAATTCCTTTCGTTTTTGATCAATAAACCTCTGACTGATGTATTTCTTTTAGAACTCAGACTGGAAGAAATCCCAAGTAATTCGTTCGTTTGGAACAACGGAAATCAAGGTCTTCCATCATTGATAAGCTGCATCTCGTAGCAAAGAAACAACACATTTTATGCATTCTTTAGAAGTTAGTGACATTTCATCAAATACTCAGGTAGTGTTCTCGAGCCAAAACTCAGCTTTCTCGGCATCGTCATCACCAGTGGCCCTGAACTCTTCAGCCCCATACTTACTAATTTTGTATACCAGAGGTTTATTCAACAGATTTAAGTTCATAATCGGAGGTATAGCAGAAGTCTAAGGAAGATTAGGCGGGGGTGGAGTTTGTGAAATAGCCGGATTCGTTCTTATGTACTGAGTGAACCAGTCATTCATCATTTGGAAAAAGGCTTGTTTAACCTCTCCCTTTTGACTGCTAGTAGCCAGTCTCGAATCAGATGGAGCTGTCCCTTAAGTGAGAGCAGGCGCATTACTTTCAACAGTGTTAGCTATGGCTCTTTCGGGATCCATTACTATACGAAAATCATATTTTACATGTCAAGATTCATCACATTATCACATTTTATATATATGGCATGTATAGCTAGACTCTTACATGCTACGTTAGTCTGAGAATCGACTAAACCGTAGCTCTGATACCAATCAAATGTAACACCCCTAACCCATAACCGAAGCCGGTCTAGGGTTAAAGGCATTACCCAAAAATCAGAATTTTTTACAGACATTTCATAATATAATTCAATGAATAGAATCAAGTTGTCCCTTAAACAGGTCTACGAGACCTTAAGCATGCTTTAGAAAGGGGTCTAGACTAAACCGAACACATACAGAAATTTTCAAAAATTTAAAACTTTTCTAAGTTACAGAGGTCACACACCCATGTGGACAGGCCGTGTGCCTCCCACGGCCTCAGACACACCCGTGTGTCTAAGCCGTGTCAAAACAGGGCATACAAACTGACTTTTCCACACGGCCGTGAACACGCCTATGTGCCTTACCCGTGGTCACTACTGAATTGCACAACACGGCCAGTCACACGCCTGTGTGTCCAGCCGTGGTCGACACTAACTTGATCCACACGGCCAGTCACACGCCCGTGTGTCTAGCCTATGGTTGAGTCTAACTTGTTTTGAAATACAACTACGAGGGACACGGTCGAGCCACACTCCCGTGTGCTCAACTGTGTGGGCAATAATAGGCCATTTGCAAGGCCAAAATGCCACCCACACTTTGGTTCATCCCTACAAGCACATACAAGCATCATTCCAACAATTATAGGAACCAAAAACATACCAAATTGACCATCTATTTTACTTATTCAAGAACATTTCATCCCAACATCATATATGCCAATTAGCCCAACTAAATCACAAGTAAATCCAAACATGATTCATCCACAACTTACCACAATAATAAGACATCTTCTCATCATTGATATACCAAATTTTGCATCAATAAACTTATCATTACTTTGACCATTTCATTAGTCATTAAACCATACCAAACAAAGCATCATATCTTGACTACTCATTCATATCACAACTATTTATCTAGCCATACCACATGGGTATACACATATCTCAAACATAATTCAAAGTGACTAGCCTATACATGCCATACTTTAGTATATACTATTTTAAAAGGTACCAAAATAAGATTTGGTAGTGTGATGACAATCCTCGATAATCCCCGAGCCTTTCGTAGCCTTAACGATCTATAACAAAGTAAACACACACAAAGTAAGCTTTCAAAAGCTTAGTAAGTCATATACAAATAAACTTATCATATAATCATTTATAAACATAGCAATTTAAAACACATAGATTTCTCTTTGGTTCGATTGGTTTGCCATTGCTTACCAACATATCATATCTCAAGCATTTCTTTTACTCATATGTCAAACATACATATATCACTTTTTTTTTTCATTGCATCTATGTACATATTTACTCACCTTCCAAGCCTATTCAAAGCATATACATCAAATGTTCCTGAGATGATTACACAATTCACGTAGTCATTCATTTCTTGGACTTGCCCATTGAACCATTCGGAATCAAATAGGATACTCAGAATACTCGGAATAGTCGTACAAAGCCAACGTCCCGGACGTGGTCTTACATGTACTCAAATATCGATGCCATTGTCCTAGACAGGGTCATACACGAATCTAATACGATGCCAATGCCCCAGACATGGTCTTACATGTAAATCTCAAATCGACACCAACGTCCCAAACGTGGTCTTACACGATATCACATATCGGAAACCTATGTCATGACATATGTAATCCTATCTATTCCTAGGTTCGTACGGGACTCCTCGGACACTGATACATTGTTGATACTTCCTCGGATTTCATATATTTATCATCTCATACACATTCATCACAATGAAATTTCATATGAACATACATAAATCAATACAAATACATTTATTTGTATATAGACTTACCTCGAATTCAGATAAGCGGAAACAACGGTTATTCAACTATTTTTGACTTTCCTCGATCTAAATCCGTTTTCTTCGGTTCTTGATCTATACACATTCAAATTTAATCCATTTAATCACCAAATCATTCAATTCAATCCAAAAACAAATATTTAGGGCAATTTACAAATTAACCCTCATATTTTCACATTTTGATAATTTAGTCCCTATTTCATAAAATCACAAAATACACAAAATTCAATACAACCCATGCTTAGCTGAATTCTCACTAGCTATATACAAGTCCATACATTTCATTTATTTCACATTTTAGTCCGTCAAAATATTATTTACTTAAATAAGTCCAAATTACTCAAATTCATCAAAAATCCGAAGATAAACTATGTTAATCTAACACATATATTGCATATTTCATCACCAAACATCACAAAACTCATGAATTCTTTAATGGCATATTTCAAAATCATCATCAATTCACAAAATTGAAACATGGGTTTTGAAGAACACGAAGCAACGATTACAAAAACATAGAAATTATCAAAAATCGAAGCAAAACATACCTTGAATCAAGCTAAATGAGTGCCTAATGCCTAACAAGCTCTTTCTTTTTTTCTTTTTCTTTCTATTTTCGATGGATGAACACACTTATCATGGCATTTTAATATTTGTTTTATTTTAACATATAATATTTCAACAATTACCATTTTATCCATCATAAAATAATGAATAAATCTTTTAATTAATGACCACAACCATCCATTCTAAAGTTTAATGGCCAATTTACAACATAAGGCCTCATATATAGAAAGACACATCAATTAGGCACTTAATCAAATAGAATGCTACTTTTACATTTCATGCGATTTAGTCCTTTTATTAAATTAAGCACACAAACGGACAAATTAATTCACAAAACTTTCACACATGCTTAATCACATACCATAAGCACCGAAAAATAATATTAAAATATTTTTTTCTAACTCGGATCTGTTGTCCCGAAACCACTATTCCGACTATGGTCTAAGCCAGACTGTTACATATAACTCAGCCAATTTATCAAGTGAAAAGTCAGTACTTACTGAGATGAAATGTGTTGATTTCGGTAATTGATCAATGACAACTCAAATAGCATCTTTCTTTTTTGGAGACAAAGGCAATCTAGATACAAAATCCATCGTAACTTTGTCCCATGTCCACTCTGGTATTATCACAGGCTGAAGTAATTCCGAAGGCACTTGATGTTCAGCTTTAACCTGCTAACACACTAAACATCTCGCTACAAATTCAGAAATGTCTCATTTCATACCCGACCACCAATACAGTTGTTTCAAATCATTGTACATTTTAGTACTTCTAGGATGAACGGATAAACAACTACTATGTGCCTCGTGTAAAATTTTTTGAATTAACTCCATATTTTTTGGTACACAGATTCTATCTCGGAACATCGAACAATCATCGAATCCAATTTCGTACTCTAAATCACTAGTCGACTCGCATTGCACCCTTTTAGCTCGCAACTCACCATCACATTTCTTAGCTTCGCAAATTTCTTGAAGAAATACTAGTTTAGCTTTTAACTCAGCTAAAATCAAACCATCATCAGATAATGTCAACTGTGTATTCATTGCAAAATTGAACCATCATCAGAAAATGTCAACTATGTATTCATTGCTCTCAAGGCAAACAACGATTTTCTACTCAAAGCATCTGCGACTACATTTGTTTTCCTTGGGTGATAATCAATCACTAACTTGTAATCTTTTAATAGCTCGAGCCATCTCCGTTGTCGCAAATTCAAATCTTTCTGAGTATTAACATATTTTAAGCTTTTATATCGGTAAAGAAGTGGCATTTTTTACCGTACAATTGATTACGCCAAATTTTTAGTGCAAAAACTATGGCAGCCAACTCTAAATAGTGCATCAGATATTTCTTTTCTTGAGGTTTCAACTGTCTGGAAGCATATACTATCACTTTTCTCTCTTGGATCAACACACAACCAAAATTATTCAATGACGCGTCGCTGTAAATCACAAATTCTTTACCCGACTCAGGTTGAACCAACACTGGTGCCTCAGTTAACAATGCTTTCAATTGATCGAAACTTTGTTGACATTTCTCAGACCATTCAAACTTTACATCTTTCTGTAGTAGTCTGGTCATCGGTGTAGCAATCATCGAAAGCCCTTTTACAAAACGTCGCTAGTAACCAATCAATCCTAGAAAGCTTCTGACCTCAGATGCATTTCTAGGTGGTTTCCAGTCAATAACTGTAGAAATCTTGCTCGGGTCAACTTAAATGCCATCCGCCGAGATAATATGTACCAAAAATTTGACTTCCCGGAGCCAAAACTCACATTTACTGAATTTAGCATACAGTTGCTTATCATCTCAAGAATAGATCAGAATGTCGTCAATGAACACAACAACAAATTTGTCTAAATATAGTTGAAAATTTTGATTCATCAAATCCATAAAAATGGCAGGAGCATTTGTTAGTCCAAAAGGCATAACAAGGAATTCATAGTGTCAGTACCTCATTCTGAATGCAGTTTTTGGCACATCTGAGTCTTTAACTCGGAACTGATAATAACTAGATCTCAAATCAATCTTTGAAAACATTGTTGCACCTTTCAACTGATCAAACAAATAGTCTATTCTCGGGAACGGATACTTATTCTTTATTGTAACCTTATTGAGCTGACGATAATCAATACACATTCTTACTGACCCGTCTTTCTTCTCAACAAACAATACAGGCACACCCTATGGTGAAAAACTAGGTCGTGCAAAACCTCTGTCTGTTAACTCTTGCAACTGAGCTTTCAACTCTTTCAATTCTGTTGGAGCCATTCTATACGAAGCTATAGATATCAGTGATGTTCCCAGAATTAACTCAATAGCAAACTTAACCTCTCTGACTGGTTGCAACCCAAGCAATTCTTCTGGAAATACATCCGGATATTCATAAACTACAGGCACTGATTCAATCTTCTTTTCAGATACTTTGGTATCTAAAACATATTCTAGATACACATCGCAACCTTTTCTCACATATCTCTAAGCTAACATCGACGAAGTCACTATAGGCAACCCACTCGACTCATCAGATTCAATCCGAAGAATTTTATTATTCTGACATTTCAATTCTATAATCTTTCATCTACAGTTCACAACGGCATAATGTAGAGTCAACCAGTCCATAACCAGAATCTCATCAAACTCATCAAATGGTAAAAGCATTAAGTCAGCCAGAAAACAGTAACCTCGGGTCGTTAAAGGACAATTCTTGCATATTTTGTCAACTAAAGCATACTTGCCTAAGGGGTTCGATACTTTAATTACAAATTCTGTAGACTCAATAGGAAATTTCTTACTATACACTAAATTCTCACAAACATACGAGTGTGTCGATCCAGGATCAATTAAAGCAATCACATTAGTGCCGTAAAGAAAGAATGTACCAGTAATAACATCTAGGGACGACACTTCCTCGCGAGCACGAATAGCATAAGCTCTGGCTAGTGCTCTAGCTTCGGATCTCACAGCTGAATCCCTAGTCACACCTCTACCACTGGACACATTCCCCATATTTCTCGGTGGTCTCCCTCTCGCAGTCGTATTACTCGGTCTTGCATTCTAAAATTTATCTTTCTCAAATAACTCTGGGCAGTCTCGAATAAAATTCTGGCGAGCCACGTTTGAAACAAGCTTTAGTACTCTTATTCCAGTAGTCTCCAAAATGTCTTCTCCCACATTGTTGACACTCGGGTTTGTTATTTTTCACACTGCCAACACTCGAGACAGAAGTAGCTTGAGCTTTATAATTCACAAGTTGATTTCCATGATCTCTATTCTGGTATCCCACTGATGGATTCGATCGACTATACAAATCTAAAAATTTCTTTGATGAAGAATGATAAGGTTTATTCATCGGTCTTTTCTTCGAATCTATAGCTTCTGAATCAACTTTCCTTTTTTCTCGGCTAAAGTCTTCAGCTTTACAAGTCCAATCAAAAAATACAACAAATTCTTTCAAATCTAAAATCCTAACTAGAAGTTTAATGTCTTCATTCAACCCGCCAACAAACCGCTTCCACATGATCTCTTTGGTAGACACATACTCTCAAGCATATTTACTCAACTGCACAAATTCTCTCTCGTACTCGGTTACGGTCATACGACTTTATTTTAATTCTAAAAATTCTTTGCGCTTTTGATCCAGAAATCGTGGGCTTATGTGTTTCTTCCGGAACTTGGTCTGGAAGAACTCCCAAGTGACTCTCTTTCTCGGCACCACTGAAACTAACGTATTCCACCATTGGTATGCGGTTTCCCTCAGAAGTGATATAGCACATTTTAAACATTCAGCCGGTGTGTAAGAAAACTTGTCAAACACTCGAATCGTATTTTCAAGCCAAAACTGGACTCTCTCAGGATCATCATCAACATTAGCTCTAAACTCTTCAACCCCGTGTTTACGAATCTTATCAACTAGAGGCTTATTCAATCTTAAGAACACGACTCATTGAGGAGCTACGGGAACCGGTTGGGGGTTAGTAGGGGGTGGAGGTTGTTGAGCAGCCAAGGAGAAAAGGCTAAAGAAGCCTTCTTTTAAATGATGAATAGGGTTACGGAGCATTACCAGACTTACAACACATTTAAACATACTTAACTCATACATTTAATCAATACATGCAATCATCATTCAATCTCAACCAATTTGTCCCTAATACGAGCCTACAATGCCCTAAACATGCATTAGGAGTGATTCAGGACTAAACCATAACTCGAGAAATTTTTTCAACACTTGGAAATTTTTTTCTCAAAATAGGGGACACACGTCTGTGTGACCACCAGACACGCCTGTGTCACAAGCCGTGAGAACATTCAAAATAGAAGCAGATGGCCGTGTCCTAGCCCGTGCCCAAACAAGTGAGCTTACTGACTTAGGTCACACGGCCAACCACACGCCCGTGTGCCCTTTGAAGTGGCCACACACGCCTGTGTGCTAGGATGTGTGCTAGGCCGTGCCAAACCTGTAGGGTATACTAAATTATGCAACATGGCCAAGTCATACGCTCGTATGCTAGGCCATGTCTAATTTATGGGGTATACTGACTTATGCCACACAGCCGATCACACGCCCGTGTGTGAGACTGTATGGAGCATACTGACTTCATTTCAATTTCAACACCAGCGGACACACGGGCGTGTAACATGACCATACGTCACACACGGCTGAGACACAACCGTGTGGAAAAAAATAGGCTATTTACCAAGCCAATTTGCCACCCAAACTTATGCTCACCTAAACCACCAAAATGGCACCAATTCATAGTATAAATGAACATCTAATTTAGCCACAATCAAGGCTAATTCATACCGTTTCCAATACTAACAACCAACATGCATTATAACCTATCAACAACTAAACCTTTACCAAACATACATCATTTTACACCAATTCACAAGCATAATTCATACCTAATGTAACACCCCTTACCCGTATTCGACAACTGAACCGGGTACGAGACATTACCGTACTTGCTCAATCATGCAACATCGATTCATAAAATTTCATTGCAAATGAAAAATTTTCCTTTAAGACCTTAATGTCCTTATTATAGGTCTACAATACCCTAAACTTGTACCCGGAATGATTCGAGACTAGACTGGAAACTTTTGAACACTTAGACAATTTTGACATAAAACAGGGCCACACGCCCATGTGAAGCATGGAACACGCTCGTGTGGCATATCACATGCCAGTGTTCCATACCTGTGTGGAATTATTTTTCAATTCGAACCTACAGGGGTTTTCACACAGCCTGACATACACCCGTGTCCATAGCCCGTGTTCTTCACACGGCTATGACACGCCCGTGTCTTTGCCCGTGTGTGAAAACCTTGACATTTTGTTTATGATGTCATCATCTCAATAAGGTTACACGACCAAGGCACACACCCGTGTCCTTAGACCATGTGTCAAATTAAATTCTTAATTTCAGGTGCAGATTTCACAAGGCCCGGGCACATACCCGTGTCTTAGGTCGTGTCTCCCGCACGGTCGAGAGACACGGCTGTGTCTCAGCCCGTGTGTTTACTATTAAGCATACTGACTTGCAAACCTAGCATGCATGGGGACACACGGCCTATCAACACGCCCATGGGCTGACCGTGTGTCACACACGGCCTAGATACACGCCCGTGAGTCTACCTATATGGACATTTGTAAGGCTATCTACCAAGCCAAATGCCACCCTACAAAGCAACCATACTTATGCCAATTCAATTAAACATATATCATGACCATAAGGAACTTCTAAGAACTCAAATTCAAAACATCCACACAAGCATGCACTTCATGAATTTCATCAACATTGAATAGATGAACTTGTCAAATATTGGCCAATTTCCAATGACCATTTACAAAATGAATTGAACAACATTAATAGCCAACACTTTGGTTAACAAATATGACATAAAAAAATGATCAAGTCCTATACATGCCATACTCAAAATAAATCTAACTTCGCTATACCAAATAGAGATTGATAGTGTGATTCCGAACTCCGACCTCGTACAATCCTCGAGTTAGCTAGGCAATACTACAAGGAAAAGGGGAAATGAAAGGGGCAAGCATAAAGCTTAGTAAGTTTGCATGAAATAAATAGCAACATAAAGGCTCATAATGTTATTGAAACACCCCAAACTCGGCCCACGAGCCTTGACCGGATCTGGTATGTTCCTCGATGTAAACCGGTTCAAAATTCTTTTGTTACTTAGGAAAAACTTGTGTGTTTTGAAAGAAAGGTTGTTTTGGGTTGGGCTTGAATTGAAAACAAGTCTATTTTATTAAAAAAATCTTTTACTTAGGTGACAAAACGTTTAAAGTTTGTTTTAAAATAAATTTACTTAATCTTTTAATTTATAAAAATTTGTAACATAATAAATAAAAGTAAAATAAAGTAGTTCAACTATGGCCTTATTACATCAAATAATCCCAAATAAATTTAAAGTACTTAAAATAAAAATAAAATGTCCAAATCATAAAAAATTTCCTTGCTGAGCATGGCCATCTTTAAGCTCCTGCCGACCCGGTCCATTACTGATCATCACCTGAAAGAAAAAGTTCCCCAACGGGGTGAGTCAAACAGACTCAATTTGTAACCAACACTAAAATTTAATAATCCAGGCATACATTATCATACATGTTCATATAATAGATAGAAAAAGTGATGCAACCCGAACCCAAACCTATATACCATCCGCTACACATCACCTGTACCAACCTGTCCTCCATCCGCTACACACCATCGAAGGCAGTCGCTGCAGTCGACGTGCTCATCGCCCTTATAAAATTCGTGGCATAGCCACCATATACATATTTTGTGTCAAGAGACACCACATTCAGATATCGTGGTCTTAGGTCACCACTGTAACACCCCTTACCCGAAACCCTCGCCGGAATCGAGTACGTGGCGTTACTAGGCGTGACCATTGACTCGGGGAGTAAAATTTTTAAAGCTGTCCAACTGCATCAGGCTGACTAATTCGGCCATAACTCGGGTTACAGAACTCGAAATTTGGATCCGTAAATTTTCCTTGAAACTAGACTCGTATAACTATTCACCATAATTTTTCCAGAATTTTTCATGTGGCCAATTAGTACAGTTTATTCTTCAAAGTTACCCTTATTACACTGCTGGACAATTCTGACCTGACCCTATAAAACTGCAGTTATCAAATTGCACAAATTTCCTATGATGATCTTGTTTATACCAATGAAAAATAGACTCATTCAGGATTCTACACATATGAACCATGATTCCTAATTATTTTTGTACAATATTTGACAATTTTTCCAAAACAGAACAGTAGCTCACGAATTCATTTAGAGTAGGTCTCGTTAAAACTCGATTATCTCATAATATACAAATCTTTTACCTACTTTGTTTCTTTCATGTAAAAATAGACACACTAAGGTTCAATTTCATAACTCACTCATCTCCAAATTAAATATACCCTATTTTTGGTGATTTTCCTAACTCACGTCACTGCTGCTGCTACAAGCTGTTTTATTGCATTCTTAAAAATAAACTAGCTCCTACCCGAACCTCCTTACTTCAAATTACAAGGATTCAATTCATATTCAAACATTTCCTTAGTAAAACGATTAACTCGTTTAGGAATGCATAGACATTGCCACCATGAACCAACTTACATCAAATCACACCAACGTACTTAACAAAAATTTAGCCATTTTCGCATGGCTATTCTTTTTAGGGTTTACACATGAACCTTAAAATTTCCTCAAACAAAACCAAGCCTATCCTATACATGCCTTCGTTTAAGACAAACCCAAAATGAAGGAGTACCCAAAATGTAGGTTGATAGTGTGAGCGACTTTCCAACGATCCCGGTGAGCTTGTGGCTTGCTCCTAATCTATAAAACAGAGGAAACATCTCACATAATTAAGCTTACTAGCTTAGTAAGTCCCAACTCATAAAAATTAGAACATTTAATTATTTATAAAAATAAAACAATCCACATATGGCATTTTACATAAACAACTAAGTAAATAGTTTACACAAAGCCAAATATTAATAATTCGGTAACCTACTTTCTTAGCAGTTATACATGCAAATCAATTGTCCCATAATAGCATGTTCTAAGCTCGACTTCCGTCAAATTACATTCATCAATGTCAATTTGGCACAAGTAATATTTAACATAACATACCTCACATACTTACCCGAACCATATTCTTGACAATTTAGCTCTAAATTATCTTGACAAGGATTAAATTCCTCTTTGGTAAATTACATCACCGGCATCAAGCCTGCTAGGCGTAAAAGCCTGAAAAGTAACACCGGCGCAAGGCTTGCTAGGCGTAAGCCCGATAACTAACACCGGCACAAGGCCTGCTAGGCATAAAGCCCGATAAATAACACCGGCACAAGGCCTGCTAGGCATAAAGCCCGATTATGCCACCGGCACGAGGCCTGCTAGGCTCGAAGCCCGAATGTCAGAATATTTTTACATGCTTTTCACATTTTCACTATACATATCGAATCATATACATTTATTCCCATTGCATTAAATAAATTTGAAATCAATCCAATCCATCATTATCACAATCGACCAACTCATGGTTTTACACCAAGCTTATACAAATTATATCATGCACTAGATATGTAAATGATCTTTAAATATAAGGTAGCTCAAGAACTTACTTATTCACCTTGCATTAGCCAAAATAATTTTCATCACATTCTCAACATAAATCATCAACCAATATGTCAGTATACATTCGGCCATGATGTAATTGGGCATTAACATTCATAAATTTTTAATAGTCAAGATAACCATAATTAATTCTTTGACATTATTTAACTAAAGGACTTACCTCGGTTGTCGATAAGCCGTGCAAATCGGCTACTCGATAATCTTTGCTTTTCCTCGATCTTGTTCCTTCTCTTTTTGCTCCCGATCTATAATGTTAAATAAATTTTGTTCATATTCATTCTATCCCTTTTTACTCAACTCAAAACAATTTACACACAATTTAATTCAAGAAAACTAGGAACCGAATCCTTACTTCATACATCTAATGTACTTTAGTTTAACTTATCTTCTTACCTATGGCCATACATTCACTTTATAAGTATACGTATATAATCGAATTCAATAGCTCAATTTCCCTTTCTCTTATGGCCGAAAATGTCAATTTAGTGCACCCCTACCTCCTTTAAACATGAAACCAAGTAACAAGCTAATTGCTCACAACTAATTTTCATTTTCCAGCCGAATATTAGCTTGCTAACTCTTTCATTATTTAATTTGAGTGACTTAGTTATCACACTTAATTCACCCATTAGGCATATTTAAGTAAAATCACTCATTCATGGCCAATTACACTATGTGTGTATAACCGAGCATCAAAATGAAAGAAAAAGGTTTCTTGAATGCTTGTCTCCCATTCGGCCACACCATAGCATCCCCACGTCTACACCAAAACAATCTTCTTAAACATGCTCAAGATACTTCTTCTCATGTTGTCTAAGTTTATTCACACAACAAGGTATAAACTCTCATCCATGGCCGAATTTCCTCATGTTTAAGATCAACCATTTTCTACTTGTTTTTCCCTAATGATCAAAGAAATCAAAACAATCTAAGGGTAGGCTATTAAGCTAAGGTTCAACTCTTACCTTTATTCCCACATGCATGGCCGAATCTCATCCTACCAAACTTAACAAGTTTTGCTTGTTTCCAAAGAGAAATAATCAAGAATTCAAGCCATATTAAGATAGTTCTTACCTAATCTATTGCATGCAAGGCCGAATGGGGAAGATGAAGTTCTTCTCTTCTCTTCAAGGTAGAAATCGGCAAGAATGAGTGAAGGATGAGAGAATTATTCTCTTTTTTTCCTTTTTTGTTATTTTAACATAAATCATAGCATGCTTTTTCTTATAATATTACTAAAATCAAAATATATATAAATTAAAAGCATATATTCATAGCATGCTTTAATATAATAATGCCTAAATATCATACAAAAATAAAAAAAAAAGGACATATATACATGCTTGCCGTCCACCTTGTTTAAAGATGGGGAATTTGACATGCAAATCCCCATGTTTTATGGACAATTCACTTAGCTCCCTTTTTATTTATGCCCACTACATTGGTCCTCCTTGCAATTTAGACCTTTTTAACAAATTAAACACTCAAATAGCTAAAATTTTCCACGAAATTTTCACACTCACTAAAACACACATAACAAACACAATACCTAATATTATAATATCTCTTAGGCTCGGATTCGTGGTCCCGAAACCACCGTTCCGATTAGGGTCAAAATTGGTCTGTTACAACCACATTCACTTCCCCTTTTTATATAACATCCCATATGCCCCCTATCATACATATCATGCATATCATTCCATAATTCACATTCTTATCACTTTTCACATGTTAAAAATAACATATATTCATAATCCTAGTAGAAGTAGGAAACGTACCTGAGTACTTTTGTACCATAGCATGGTACTTTAGCCATACTTTCACATTCATATTAACACATTCAATTTAAAGCATAGCCATGAACATATTAAAACTTAGGGTAGGGTACACACCTGATTCGCTTAATGCGTTCACTCCAAGTCCCGAAAAGCCTGATTTAAAGCCTTAGATCCTAGCCCCTACAATCGGCCCATGTGTAAAATTATAGCTAAAAGCCATTCGGCCATAAGTCCAAATCCCAATAGGATTAGTACACTTTAAAACCTACCTTGCTTGTCGATTTGACTATAAGCAAATCCCGAAATTCTGTGATTCCTCTTCCTTGCAATCGACCAACTCTAGTTCACTGGGCTAGTTAGTTTCGGCTTTCCAACGAAATAATAAATAAATCTAAACACTGAAATAGGGCTTTGGCCGAATGTTAAATTCACTTACCTTGTGAATCTCAAATCTCGAAAAGTAATCGTTTGACTATGAAGTTGTCGAAACCTTCAGGGTACATGTTAGATCCACCTCTAACATTTAAATACTAATAAATGGCCCTTGGCCGAATTCCACATGCCCCTCCCTTGCGATTTTAAAGTCCCGAAAGTGGTCTCTTCTCTTGTAGTCGACAGCTACCAAAAATCCCGAAAGAATCCTTCCAAATTTCGACAAACAAAATATTGATGGGATCAGTTCTAGATTTCGACAAGCCCGAAAGAAATAGCATGAAAATTGAACTTGCTCTTACCTCTATAAATGAAATCGACAGCTCCTTTGCCTGTCCTTACAGAGATTCGACTTTGAGACTTGAAGAATAACGGGCTTGAAGTTACTTGTGTGTTCGGCTTTTAGAAGAGAATAATGGGGAGTTATGAATTCGGCTAGATGATGTTTGCAAAAGTAAAGGAATTGCTTAATAGAATTTGGCAATGGTGGGAATAGGGGAATGGAGAGTTCGGCTAGAATAGATAAAAAGAAAAGGAGAAGAAGATGATAACTTGGAGAGAAAAGAGTGCTTGAAAGAGAGGTAAAAAGTATGGAATGATATTCGGCTATCCCTTGTTACTAGCTTAGCCGAAATTACTAAGCTTAGTGTCCCTTACTTGGCCATCACTTCTTCCATATTTTCCTCCTTTATCACTTTGCTTAATAATAATAATAATAATCCTTCTATTATCTCTTCTTTTATCCATTAAAAATAAAAGGAATTAATCCACAATTAATCACACCCTTTTGCCGCATTTTAAAGAGAGTTAAACTCCTCCCTTAAGTTACTTAGTGCGGTCCACTACTCCCCTTGTGCCGCAAAAATAAAAACTTTACTTTGCTTCCTACGTGACTCGAATACAAGCCCTCCTTGCACTGTGTATGGCGTCACTTACTGGGCTTTAAGTGGTGCCTCCTTGCCACTTTTCCAAGCCCGTTCTTGTGTCAAATTTCCTCTATTAATTTTCTTAAGGCCACCTTGCCTTAGTTTCCTCTTTTAAACTTTAAAACTTAACATTTTCTAAGACATTTCCTTACATTTCCAAGTTTCCAAAAATGTTCGTTTTCCTCCTTTATACTTAACATTTCTAAATCATTTCCTTGCATTTCCAAGTTTCCAAAAATGTTCACTTTCCTCTTTTGAAACTTAACATTTCTAAATCATTTCCTTACATTTCCAAGTTTCCAAAAATGCACATAACACATTCATAACACATAAAACATACATTTTCATGAAATGAAGCAAAAATGCACAAGCCCAATTTCAGGATATTACAGTTCTACCCTCCTTAAAATAATTTCGTCCTCGAAATTACCTGGCTGAAATAGGTGAGGGTATTGCTGTCGCATGGCTTCTTCTGGCTCCCACGACGCTTCTTCCGATCCATGGTTTCTCCATAACACTTTGACCAGAGGAACTGACTTCCTCCTTAACACTTTCACATCACGTGCTAGAATCTCAATCGGCTCTTCCTCGTAGGATAAGTCTGGTCTTAGCTCTACCTCCTCGACTGGTACCACATGAGATGGATCCGATCGATAGCGACGTAGCATGGACACATGGAATACGTCGTGCATCTGCTTCAACTCCGGTGGCAACTCCAATTGATATGCCACTGGTCCGATTCGCTTCAATACTCGATAAGGTCCTATAAACCTTGGGCTTAGCTTCCCTTTCCGACCGAATCTCATCTCCTTCTTCCAAGGCGAAACCTTAAGGAATACTTGATCTCCCACAACAAATTATATTTCCTTCCGTTTGAGATCCGCATACGACTTTTGTCTATCAGAAGCTTCCTTCAACCGTGCCCGGATTATCTCAACCTTCTCTTCAGATTCTGACACTAACTCTGGACCCAAAACTTGACGTTCCCCTAATTCCGTCCAACACGTAGGAGTTCGACACTTCCGACAATACAACGCTTCATACGGTGCCATCCGAATACTAGCCTGATAGCTGTTGTTGTAGGCAAATTCCGCTAGAGGCAAATGGTCCTCCCAACTTCCTCGGAAATCCATCACACAGCCCCTCAGCATATCCTCTAACACTTGGATTACTCGTTCAGATTGCCCATCTGACTGATGAAAAGTTGTAAAAAAATCCAATTTAGTGCCTAAAGCCTGATGTAACGCTTTCCACAATCGAGAAGTAAACCTTGGGTCCCTATCTGAGATAATCGACACCGGCACTCCATGCAGCCTCACAATTTCTGCCACATATAACTTTGCCAACCTCTGTAACGAATAGTCGACTCTCACTGGAATAAAGTGCGCTGACTTAGTCAATCGGTCCACTACCACCCATACCGAGTCCTTCTTAGTAGGCGTAAGGGGAAGCCCACTAACGAAGTCCATGGTAATTCTCTCCCACTTCCATTGTGGAATCTTAATCGGTCGAAGTAATCCTGACGGAACTTGGTGTTCAGCCTTTGACTTGCTGACACGTCAAGCATTTGCCAACAAATTCTGTAACTTCTCTCTTAAGTCCAGGCCACCAAAATTGTTCTCTTAAATCTCGGTACAACTTACTTCCTCCAGGATGCATAGCATAGGGGCTACTATGCGACTCCTGAAGAATCTTCCGCCTTAACTCCTGATCCTTAGGCATACAGACCTTACCCTTGAAGCACAACACTCCCTCGTCATTAATACCATAACCCTCCAACTCCTCGTTATGTACTTGCTGTAGCTTAACACTTAATTCATCATCAACCAACTGTCCCTCTTTCACTTCATTTAACCACATCGGCTTGACTTGCAACTCTGCCAACAGGCTTCCATCCTCATAAAGACTCAAGTGTGCGAACATCGCCCTCAGATCCGACACAACCTCCGACTTAGGGCATCAGCCACTACGTTCGCCTTGCCCAGATGATACTCTATCGAACAATCGTAGTCCTTCAGTAACTCCACCCACCTTCGCTGTCTCAGGTTTAACTCCTTCTGAGTCAACAGATACTTGAGACTCTTGTGGTCTGTGTAGATCACTGACTTTTCTCCGTAAAGATAGTGTCTCCACACTTTAAGAGCAAAGACAATTCCAAATCATGAGTCGGGTAGTTAACTTCATGAGGCCTTAACTGTCGAGACGCATACGTGACTACTTTCCCATCTTGCATCAGTACACATCCCAATCCTATATGAGAAGCGTCACAGTACACTGTGAAATCCTTTCCTGCCTCCGGCTGAATCAAAACCGCAGCTTCAGTTAAAACCCTCTTAAGCTTCTCAAAGCTCTCCTGTTGCTTATCCGTCCATGCAAAGGGTACTTCCTTCCTCAACAACTTTGTCAAAGGCGCGACTATTGACGAGAACCCTTCCACGAACCTTCTGTAGTAGCCTGCCAATCCCAAGAAACTGCGAACCTCAGCTACAGACTTAGTTGGTTTCCAATCCAACACTGCCTCAATCTTCCTATGATCCACCCTTATTCCTTCTACAGACACCACATGTCCTAAGAATGCAACCTCCTTAAGCCAAAATTCACACTTGCTATTCTCCCTTAACACTTGTAACACAATCCGAAGATGCTCATCATGCTCCTCTTCAGACTTGGAGTACACCAGGATATCGTCGATAAACACCACAACGAACCTATCCAAGTAAGGTTGGAAAACCCGGTTCATCATATCTATGAACGCAGCTGGGGCGTTCGTCAAACCAAACGGCATTACAACAAACTCATAATGGCTGTATCTTATCCTAAAGGCTGTCTTGTGGATATCCGCCTCCTTCACCTTCAACTGATGATATCCTGACCTTAAGTCGATCTTGGAGAATACTGCTGTCCCCTTAAGCTGATCGAACAAGTCGTCTATCCTTGGCAAAGGATACTTGTTCTTGATGGTCAGCTTGTTCAACTGACGATAGTCTATGCACATTCGCATAGTTCCATCCTTCTTCTTCACGAACAAGACCGGTGCTCCCCATGTAGACACACTGGGTCGAATAAATCCACGATCAAGCAACTCTTGAATTTGAGCCTTGAGCTCAACCAACTCCTTTGGTGTCATTCTGTACGAAGCGATTGACACAGGAGCTGTTCCAGGCAGCAATTCAATTCCAAACTCCACCTCCCTGTCCGGGGGTATTCTAGGTAATTCCTCCGAAAAGACATCCTCAAATTCCCTTACAGTTTGAACTCCTCTAACCCCTTCTTCCTTCGTATCCAACGCACTAACAAAGGCCAAGAACGCTTTACACCCTTTACGAACCATCTTTTTAGCCATTAGCGCCGAAACTACATTAGACAAGTAGTTTCTTCTTTCTCCTATCATAATGACCACCTCGTCCTCCAGGGTGCTTAATTCCATTCGCTTAGCTGCACAATCCAAAACAGCTGATGCTCTACTAGCCAGTCCATACCAAGTATAAGATCGAATTCTCCGAATGGTAACTCCATTAAGTCAGCAGGAAACACTACTCCTTGAATCTCTAAAGGTACTTCCCGAAATATCTTATTCACCACTATAGTTTGACCTAGAGGGCTTACTACAGTCATCTCCCTATCAGAAAGTTCAGAGTCTAAGCCTAGTGTCTCGACTACACTACATGCAACATAAGAATGGGTCGAGCCCACATCAATTAAGGCATAATAAGGCTTGCCAAATATAAGGAACGTACCGATTATGACGTCCGGCGCGTCTCCATCTTCCCTATGGCGAACTGCATAAACCAAACCCGGTTGCCTTGCCTCAGTATTATTATTAGCACCTCTGCCAGGTGTTCCACGTCCTCTTCCAGCGCCATTACCTCGGCCATTCGGACCACGACATCGCTGAGGCTGCTGACCACCTCTACCAGCCTGATTGACATTCTGAGCTACCGGTTTATTCCCCTCTGGCCTCATTGGACAGTCCTTAATCATATGGTCCTTGGACCCACATCTGAAGCATCCTCCCGTCTTCTTCCAACATTCCCCTAAGTGTTTCTTTCCACACTGATCACAAGTACGATATTGCCCTCCAATACCAGCTTGCTGACCTCGCGGCCCATCAACTCTAGGCCTTTTCTGAGCATTCCCAGAATATCCAAATCCTCTTTTCTACTTGTTCCGATCAGAGTGCTGCCTTACCGAGTCTTTAATCCCTTCAGCTATCTTAGCTTTCTCCACTAACGCAGAAAATTCCCGTTCGTGATGTGGAGCGACTAACAACCTCAGGTCATCCCTTAATCCGTCCTCAAACCGAACACAGCGCTCATGCTCAGTAGCCACTACTCCTCGAGCATACCGGCTTAACCTCAGAAATTCAGCTTCGTACTCAGATACTGACTTGTTCCCTTGAACCAGCCCCAGAAAAGCCTTCCTTTGCTCATCAGTATACTGTGTGCCGACATACTTTTTTTGATATGCCACCTTAACATATTCCCAGGTCAGATCCTCAGCCGTGGCACCATCCCGAACTGTGAGCCACCACTGATACGCTTCATCGCATAGCAGCGCCACCATTCCTTTCAGCTTCTCCTCAGGAGTCAGATCTAACTCATCCATAATGCGCTCGGTTACCTCCAACCAATATTCAGCTGTACTGGGTGCCACACCAGATACTCCTCGAAACATCTCAGCCCCATTGGCTCGGAGTCGCTCGGGTATAGATTTCCGAGCTCTGATATTTCCACCCGCTCCAGCCACCATTTCCAAAACTCGCAGCACAGCCTGCGACACAGCATCATCCCCCGTCTGAGCTTGCTGCTCAACACCAACAGTTGGGGGTGGTGGTGGCGGTGGTATCTCATTGTCTGACCCTTGACCCGATCTAACGGGTTCCGACATAGTCATTCTTCCTCGACCACGTCCACGACGACCACGTCCTCTAGAACTCATTTCTAACGACTGCGCTTTAATCTGAATAAGAAATTTTGTAAATTAGCTTTTATTCCACTGATTACCCGCGAAGAAGTTTTATGAAAAGAATTTTAGGAGTGGTTCTTTCGTATTCATACATGAACACAGTCTTTACATTCATATACTCATCAATCAATTATGAACTTTCGTTCATTCAGAGAAATGTTGTAGTTTTCATTGTTATTGTTTTTCCACTACCTAGGGGTATTTTCGTAATTTGCCCTACAGGGGTATTTTCGTAATATTTTTTTTTCAAAATAAGGTTCCTTGTGGATTTTGTCAATAAGGGTATTTTGGTAATTTTGCATTCCCGGGGTATTTTTGGAAATTTTGAAATCCGAGGGTATTTTGGTAATTTTGGAAATCGGGAATATTTTGGTAATAAACCAGGGTAAATTTGTAAAGTTTAATAATTCAGGGGTATTTCAAAATTTATAAAACTTGAGGATTCTTTTTGAGAATCTATTTTCCAAATCGATGATGTTGCAAAAATTTTGAAAATCAGGGTCATTTTGGTAATTGTGTCAAACCAGGGGTAATTTCGTAAATTTTTCAACTCGAGATATTTTGGACTTTTACAAAATAGAGGTTTGGGGATACTTTTACAAAGTAAGGAAATTTCATCGAGATCGAGGGTGATATGGAAATTTTAATACCAAGGGCAATTTAGTAATTTTGCAAATAGGGGTATTTTAGTAATTTTCATAAATCGAGAATATTTCATAAAAATTTTATGGAATAGCCTTTATAAATCAATAGGGTAATTTAGTCATTTTTAAAACTAGGGTTTCCATAAAAGTACGGCTAGTCCCTTTCGGGTTTTAGTTAGGGGTCTAGCCTATGAATAAGTCCTCTTGGTTAGGGTGAACCGAAGCACCGCACTAGGTAGGATTCGAGTGGAGAGGAGGTGAGTCACGCGGACTGCTTAAATACCAAGCTCCCACCGAATACCAATCCTAGACATGCGCACGATGGTTGCCACACCCTAACTCGGTGACTTAGACACAGGTTTGTTTAATTAGGCATTTAAGTCTTATGTAATTGTTGGGGTAAGCTAGTCCTAGAGTTCAAGTACTTATCATACTAATCTACGTTCCATTCCATTTCTACCCTTCTATAAATCACAATATAATTCACACAGGGGATAGGGGTACTTACCTGGTGGACTTCGGGTCGGAGACTTAGGTGCCATGCCAGAAAAACCTGCCTTTCACAAAATTTTTCATAAAATTTCTTTTGGGCTTAATTTTGAAAATGTTTTGGGCCTTAAACCCAAGGCCGAGAGTTTAAAACTGGGCTCTGATACCAAGCTGAAACACCCCAAACCCGGCCCACGAGCCTTGACCGGATCTGGTATGTTCCTCGATGTAAACCGGTTCAAAATTCTTTTGTTACTTAGGAAAAACTTGTGTGTTTTGAAAGAAAGGTTGTTTTGGGTTGGGCTTGAATTGAAAACAAGTCTATTTTATTAAAAAAATCTTTTACATAGGTGACAAAACGTTTAAAGTTTGTTTTAAAATAAATTTACTTAATCTTTTAATTTATAAAAATTTGTAACATAATAAATAAAAGTAAAATAAAGTAGTTCAACTATGGCCTTATTACATCAAATAATCCCAAATAAATTTAAAGTACTTAAAATAAAAATAAAATGTCCAAATCATAAAAAATTTCCTTGCTGAGCATGGCCACCTTTAAGCTCCTGCCAACCCGGTCCATTACTGATCATCACCTGAAAGAAAAAGTTCCCCAACGGGGTGAGTCAAACAGACTCAATGTGTAACCAACACTAAAATTTAATAATTCAGGCATACATTATCATACATGTTCATATAACAGATAGAAAAAGTGATGCAACCCGAACCCAAACCTATATACCATCCGCTACACATCACCCGTACCAACCTGCACACCGTGGGGACTACTAAGTCAACCCTCCACCCGCTACACACCATCGAAGGCAGTCGCTACAGTCGACGTGCTCATCGCCCTTATAAAATTCGTGGCATAGCCACCATATACATATTTTATGTCAAGAGACACCACATTCAGATATCGTGGTCTTAGGTCACCACATTCACTTCCCCTTTTTATATAACATCCCATATGCCCCCTATCATACATATCATGCATATCATTCCGTAATTCACATCCTTATCACTTTTCACATGTTAAAAATAACATCTATTCATAATCCTAGTAGAAGTAGGAAACGTACCTGAGTACTTTTGTACCATAGCATGGTACTTTAGCCATACTTTCACATTCATATTAACACATTCAATTTAAAGCATAGCCATGAACATATTAAAACTTAGGATAGGGTACACACCTGATTCGCTTAATGCGTTCACTCCAAGTCCCGAAAAGCCCGATTTAAAGCCTTAGATCCTAGCCCCTACAATCGGCCCATGTGTAAAATTATAGCTAAAAGCCATTTGGCCATAAGTCCAAATCCCAATAGGATTAGTACACTTTAAAACCTACCTTGCTTGTCAATTTGACTATAAGCAAATCCCGAAATTCTGTGATTCCTCTTCCTTGCAATCGGCCAACTCTAGTTCACTGGGCTAGTTAGTTTCGGCTTTCCAACGAAATAAGAAATAAATCTAAACACTGAAATAGGGCTTTGGCCGAATGTTAAATTCAGTTACCTTGTGAATCTCAAATCTCGAAAAGTAATCTTTTGACTATAAAGTTGTCGAAACCTACAGGGTACATGTTAGATCCACCTCTAACATTTAAATACTAATAAATGGCCCTTGGCTGAATTCCACATGCCCCTACCTTGTGATTTTAAAGTCCCGAAAGTGGTCTCTTCTCTTGTAGTCGACAGCTACCAAAAATCTCGAAAGAATCCTTCGAAATTTTGGCAAACAAAATATTGATGGGATCAGTTCTAGATTTCGACAAGCCCGAAAGAAATAGCATGAAAATTGAACTTGCTCTTACCTCTATAAATGAAATCGACAACTCCTTTGCCTGTCCTTACAGAGATTCGACTTTGAGACTTGAAGAATAACGGGCTTGAAGTTACTTGTGTGTTCGGCTTTTAGAAGAGAATAATAGGGAGTTATGAATTCGGCTAGATGATGTTTGCAAAAGTAAAGGAATTGCTTAATAGAATTCGGCAATGGTGGGAATAGGGGAATAGAGAGTTCGGCTAGAATAGATAAAAAGAAAAGGAGAAGAAGATGATAACTTGGAGAGAAAAGAGTGCTTGAAAGAGAGGTAAAAAGTATGGAATGATATTCGGCTATCCCTTGTTACTAGCTTAGCCGAAATTACTAAGCTTAGTGTCCCTTACTTGGCCATCACTTCTCCCATATTTTCCTCCTTTATCACTTTGCTTAATAATAATAATAATAATAATAATAATAATAATAATAATAATAATAATAATAATCCTTCGATTATCTCTTCTTTTATCCATTAAAAATAAAAGGAATTAATCCACAATTAATCACACCCTTTTGCCGAATTTTAAAGAGAGTTAAACTCCTCCCTTAAGTTACTTAGTGCGGTCCACTACTCCCCTTGTGCCGCAAAAATAAAAACTTTACTTTGCTTCCTACGTGACTCGAACACAAGCCCTCTTTGCACTGTGTATGGCGTCACTTACTGGGCTTTATGTGGTGCCTCCTTGCCACTTTTCCAAGCCCGTTCTTGTGTCAAATTTCCTCTATTAATTTTCTTAAGGCCACCTTGCCTTAGTTTCCTCTTTTAAACTTTAAAACTTAACATTTTCTAAGACATTTCCTTACATTTCCAAGTTTCCAAAAATGTTCGTTTTCCTCCTTTATACTTAACATTTCTAAATCATTTCCTTGCATTTCCAAGTTTCCAAAAATGTTCACTTTCCTCTTTTGAAACTTAACATTTCTAAATCATTTCCTTACATTTCCAAGTTTCCAAAAATGCACATAACACATCCATAACACATAAAGCATACATTTTCATGAAATGAAGCAAAAATGCACAAGCCCAATTTCAGGATATTACAGTTATCCATCCATTGCATTGAATAAAAACACAAAGTCTCAAGCACAATACCATAACTTACTCAAACTTACTCTTACCCATTTACATGTCATGTCACATATAGTAAACATTTCTCATGAATTACTCACATATACCTGTATCACTTCATCACATAGCTTTAGCACTATTCTCATTTCTATTATAAGCTTAACTATTTACCCCATTGACTCACTTGGGGTACTCAAAGATACATAATCATCATCATTCACATAAATACGATGCCAATGCCATATCCCAAATATGGTCTTACATGGGGTCACCTGTAGATGCCGATTCCATATCCCAGATATGGTCTTATACGATATCTCATATCGATGTCGGTGCCATATCCCAGATATGGTCTTATACGGGATCTCAATTTGGTGCCGAGGCCATGTCCCAGACATGGTCTTATATGGGACCTTGCCAATCTTGTGTCTCAATGATGATATCCTCTCACTTCTTAAAGTCCAACCAGGAATTCAATGTGTTGTAAATTTTCATCATGTTCTCATTCAACATCTTTACTCAATTTCATAGAAATAATATCCATCATCACTATATCAAACATTTTAAAACTTCATAACATGATGTTGAATTTATTACACACAAACTTACCTCGATTTCAAAATAGGCCAATTTGCTGATCTAGTCCAATACCTTGTCTTTTCCTCGGTCAAGGTTAATTCCTCGTTCTTCTTAATCTATAATAGAAAATTAGCTCACTTAATTACCACATTAATTAATGCATTTCAAAGATCATACTTTAGCAAAATTACCATTTTTCCCTTACACTTTCACAAAATGACTATTTTACCCCTAGGCTCGTAAAACAATTCTAATCAAATTTATTCCTTTAACGAGACCAGGTGAACATTTATTTCTCTTATAGCAACTCTCAATACTCATTATTTTACACATTTAACACCTATTTTACAACCTTTGCAAAGAGGTCCTCTTAGGTGTTTTCATGGTAACACCTTTCACAAAAGTTGTTTATTTAACAACTAAGACTCATTTTCTTCCATAAAATGCAGCAAACAACATAAATTGTCACGTGGAAAAACTCTAAACTTTCAACCATTTTGCAAAATAGTCCCCTATTTAGCTAGCTTAAGCTTTAGGGGTTCCAAAGGTACAAATATTATCAAGAAATGATCATCAAAACCCTTACTTGTAAGGAGAAAAGCTTGTAGAAATTTTTGAGCTCCACAACCCCTATTTTTCTACTAATTTTCGGTGGACATGAAGAGAAGAAAAGATGATATCTTTCCTTTCTTTATTTTATTAATACAAGTCAATTTAATCTACCTAATTCCAACAACTTTGACCAACTTTGACATTGTTTGTCCCCTATGGCCGGCCATCCTATATCTAAGGGTCTAATTGCACATGAAGGGCCTCCAATTAATATTCTATGGCTTTTAGACACCTTTAGCTAGTAAAATGGAATTTTCATACTTTATGCGATTTAGTCCTTTTTCACAATTGAGCATGCAATCACTAACATTAAAGCACCAAAATTTTCATGCACTCTTTTAATCGTGCTATAACACACAAAATAACATTATAATAATTTTCTTCAACCTCGAATTAGTGGTTTCAAAACCACTGTTTCGATTAGCCCCTAAATTGGGCTGTTACAGTTCTCCCCCCTTAAGGATTTTCGTCCCCAAAAATCTTACCTGTGAAAAGGTTGGGATATTGGTTTGTCATAGTCTCTTTGGGCTCCCATGTAGCCTCTTCTACCCCATGTCTTTGCCATAGCACTTCCACAAGGGCTATACTTTTGTTTCTCAACTGTTTGACCTATCATGCCAAAATCTTAACCGGCTCTTCGCCATAAGTCATTTCCGGTTGAATCTCTACCTCTGATGGTACAATCACATGCGAAGGGTCTGATTGGTAGTGACGCAACATAGACACGTGGAAGACATCATGAACCTTTTCCAACTCCAGTGGCAAAGCCAAACATAAGCTACTGGCCCTATCCTCTCGGTAATCTCATGAGGTCCAATAAAACACGGACTCAATTTGCCTTTCCGGCCAAATCTGAGGACCTTCTTCCATGGTGATAATTTTAGAAACACTTTATCATCGACTTGAAACTCAATCTCTCTCTGTTTCAAGTCTACATAGGACTTATGTCTATCTGAGGCAGCTTTTAGACATTCACGTGTCACTTTTATCTTCTCTTCGGTTTCTTTGACTAAATCGACCCCCTGAATCTGACTCTCTCTGAGTTCGGTCCAATACAAGGGCATTCGACACTTACGCCCATATAATGCCTCATAATGCACCATCTTCAAACTCGACTGAAAGCTGTTATTGTAGGCGAATTCCACCAATGGAAAATATTTCTCCCAATTACCTTGGAATTCCAAAACACAACATCAAAGCATGTCTTCAAGTATCTGAATTACTCTCTCCGACTGCCCGTCGGTCTACGGATGGAAAGCTGTACTAAAGCTCAATTTTGTGCCTAAGGCTTCTTGCAACTTCTTCCAAAACCGTGATGTAAATTGCGGATCTCTATCCAGAATAATCGACAATGGTACTCCATGAAGTCTTACTATTTTTGACACATACAAATTCGCTAACTTGTCAAGTGAATACTGGTATGAAATGGGCTGACTTTGTACGCCTATCGACCATGACCCATACAACATCTTTCTTTTTCGGCGTTAATGGTAAACCCGTCACGAAGTCCATAGTAATATGGTCACATTTCCACTTGGGAACCATAATGGGCTGAAGTAGACCCGAAGGTACTTGGTGTACAGCCTTCACTTGCTGACAAATCAAACATCTTGATACAAACTCGAATATATCATTCTTCATGCTCGGCCACCAATACCATTTCTTCAAGTCGTTATACATCTCCGTGCTGCCTGGATGTACAGACAAACATCCACTATGTGCTTTGTGCAAAATCTTCCAAATAAGCTCATTATCTCTGGGTACACATACCCTATCTCGAAACATCAAACATCCATCAGGACTTATTCGAAAGTCTGACTCAACATTGGACTCACATTGAACTCTTTTAGCTTGTAAATCATTATCGCATGTCTGAGCTTTACAAATCTCTTGGAAAAACATTGGTCTAGCTCTCAACTCAGCTAGAATAGAACCATCATCTAAAAAAGCCACCTGTGTATTCATGGCTCTCAGCGCAAACAAGGATTTCCTGCTCAAGGCATCGACGACCACGTTCGCCTTTCCCGAATGGTAGTCTATTACTAACTCGTAAACCTTTATCAACTTTAAACATATCCGTTGCCTAAGGTTTAACTTCTTTTGAGTCATCAAGTACTTTAAGCTTTTATGATCGGTGAACTAACTTCTTTTGAGTCATCAAGTACTTTAAGCTTTTATGATCGGTGAACACCCGACATTTCTCACCATACAAATGGTGTCTCCAAATCTTTAGTGCAAATACAATTGCGGCTAACTCCAAATCATGGGTTGGGTAATTCTTCTCGTCTGGATTTAATTGTCTAGAGGCATATGCTATCACCTTACCCTCTTGCATGAGTACACAACCTAATCCATTCAGGGATGCATCGCTATAGACCACAAATTCTTTTCCCGACTCAAGTTGCACCAAAATGAGAGCCTCAGTCAACAACGCCTTTAGTTTCTCAAAACTCTGTTGGCACTTTTCTGTCCATTCAAACTTTACATCTTTTTGTAGCAATCTCGTCATCGGAGTGGTTATCATGGAAAATCCCTTGACAAAATGTCTATAGTAGCCAGCTAGGCATTGAAAACTCCTAACCTCGGTTATATTTCTTGGTGTCTGACAATCCACAATTACTGAGATCTTACTCGGGTGGACTCTAATTCCATCTCCCGAGACAATGTGTCCCAAAAATCCCACTTCCTTAGGCCAAAATTCACTTTCACTAAACTTGGCATATAATTGTTTATCTCTCAAAATTTGCAGAACCATTCTCAAATGCTCAGCATGCTCGTTCTTATCCCGAGAGTAGATCAATATATCATCAATAAAGACTACAACGAATTTATCCAAATATGGCCGAAAGATACGATTCATCAAATCTATAAAAAACTGCAGGGGCATTGGTTAAACCGAAAGGCATGACAAAAATTCATAATGGTCATACCTTGTCCAAAATGCGGTTTTCGGCACATCTGAGTCCTTGACTCTCAACTGATAATATCCAAACCTCAAGTCTTGGAAAACATCGTGGCTCCCTTCAATTGATCAAACAAATTATTGATTCTTGGCAATGGGTACTTGTTCTTCACAGTAACCTTATTGAGCTACCGATAATCTATACATAACCTCATGGAACCATCTTTCTTCTTCACAAATAATACGGGAGCACCCAACAGAGAATAACTCGGTCTTGTGAAGCCTTTATCCATTAACTCTTGTAACTGTGCCTTCAGTTCTTTTAGCTCGGTTGGAGCCATTCTGTATGGAGAAATAGAAATGGGGGCAGTACTAGGAGCTAACTTTATTCCAAATTCAATCTATCTATCCGAAGGTAGCCCTGGCAATTCCTCTAGGAAAACATCTGGATACTCACATACTATGGGCACTGATTCAATTCTTGACTCAGTCTCTCTAGCATTCATCACAAAGGCAAGGTAAGCTTTGTACCCCTTTCTTAGATATTTCTGAGTCAACAAGGAAGATATCACTACTGGCAATCTGTCTTGCTCATCTAATTCAACACGAATAAGATCTCCCCTTTCACATTTCAACTCAATATACTTCCTTCCACAATTCACTATCACATCATGAGTAGTTAACCAATCCATCCCAAGGATGAAATCAAATTCATCAAATGGCAATAACATGAGATTAGCCGAAAAGTAATGACCTCTAATCATCAAAGGGCAATCTTTCCATGCCCTATCGACTAACACACATTTGCCTAGGGGATTGGACACTCTTACTACAAATTCGGTAGATTCTACAGGCATATTCATGCAAGAGACTAGTTTTATGCAAATATACGAGTGGGTAGTCAATTAATGCTATAACATGAGTATCATAGAGAGAAAATGTACCCGTAATTACATCGGGGGAGGACGCCTCTTCGCGAGCGCAGATGGCATATGTTCTCACCAGTGCTCTACCCTCAATTCTTGCAGTCTACTCTCTAAATGTATTCTTGCACTTTGAGGTTTCTCTTTCTCACCCGCCTCGGGGCAATCTCTGATAAAATGGTCTAAGGATCCACACTTGAAACAAGCTTTCTCATTTGCTCGACCCTCACCGAGATGACGTCTGCCACACTGTGGACATTCTGGTCTACTTGGTCGAGCATTGCCAACACTAGCAACCAAAGTGGTCTAAGTTTAGACCTCGAGTACTGTCTACCCTTACTTCTACTTGAAAATCCAACTGAAGTGGCTGATTAAGTAATGAAATCTCTTGACTTCATGGATGAGGAATGGAATGACTTGCCTAACTACCTCTTCTTCGAGTCGCGAGACTCGATTTCAGCCTTTCTTTTCTCTTTGACCAGTTCCTCATGTAACAGCCCGGTTTAGACCCTAGTCGGAATAGTGGTTTTCAGACAACAAATTTAAGGTCAAAAAAAATTTTAATATTATTTTTAGTGTTTATAGTATGTGATTAAGCCTATGTGAAAATTCTGTGTGAATTTTATCGTTTGTGTGTCGATTTGTGAAAAAGGACTTAATCGCATAAGATGCAAAAGCTGTGAGCTAATTTTTAAAATGCTTAAATGCCATGCCTTATTAAATGTGAGTCCTTATATTGTTGTTATACCACATGCTTAATGGATGGACCAAAATGGGTTTAAGTTAATAGAAATTTTAAGGATAATATTAAGGGTAAAATGGTAAAATAAGCATTAATGTATAATTAATAAAATAAAAACAATTTTAAAGCTCATATTCTCATCTTCTTCACTGCAATTAGAGAAAAAGAAATAGCTTTTGAAGTATTTAAGGGTTCGGCTATTGATGTTCTTGATTAAGGTATGAGTTTTGTTCGGTTTTTGATAATTTCTACGTTTTTGTGATCGTTGCTAAGCATACTATCAAGCCCATGCTTTAATTTTAGAATTTGATGATGATTTTGAGATGTTCCATTGATGAATTCTTGATCTTCGTGATAGTTGATGATGAAATATGAAAGATATGTGATAGATTAACATATTTTGTCTTTGAATTTTTGATGAATTTGACTATTATGGGCTAAATTATGAAAATGAGAAATTGAAGGACTAAAATGTGAAATAAATGAAATGTTTGGGCTTGTATGAGCTAGGGGAAAATTTAGATAAGCGTGTGTGAATGGAAATTATGTGTATTTTGTGATTTTATGACATAAGAACTAAAATGTCAAAATGTGAAAATGTGTGGGCTATTTTGTAAAATGCCTTAAATATGCATATTTCGATTGAATTGAATGATTTGGTGAATGACTGAGCTAAATTTGAATATGTGTAGATCAAGAAAAGAAAATTTCAAACTTAGATCGAGGCAAGAACAAAGTGCTCGATTGATTGACTTGTTTCATAATTTCGACGATCGTGGTAAGTTCGTGTATAATACGAATTGTTAATTTTATGTTTACATATTATACAATGACTGGAAATGTGGTTGTGGAGTTAGTAATGTGAATGATGAGTTTGAAGAGATGAGGCACTAAGTGTGCATAAATAGACTCGATTCAGTGGTGAATGGCACTATGTGTGCGAAATAAAGAAAGTATCGACTACATTGATTGGTACTGTATGTGCGATACCGAGTTAAATTCAGTTTAATGTATAGGCACTGAGTGTGTGATGATATTAAAGCTGCGGCTAAGAAATTGGCACTAAGTGTGCGCGTAACTCGAACGATTAATGAAGGCTGAACGAATTGTGGTATTGAGCATTGGGTAGCAAAAGTGATCGTTAATTAAGTGTTAGCACATGTATGAACAGAAACTATGTGGTTGATGATATCGTATATGGATAAATGGATGATTATGTGAGTAATGACAATGAATGAGATTGTATATCATTGTGAATTGAACCATGTGATAGTCTATTTTATATATCGAAATTGATTTGTTGAGTTAAATGTGTTATATGACGAACTTACTAAGCTTTTAAACTTACTGTGTGAAGTGTTTCTCTGTTTTACAGTGTCATTAAAACTAGCTTGGATCCAGGAATCGTCAGCAACTCAATCACACTATCGGCTATCTATTTTGGTACTTTTGGAAATTGTAAATTTGGTATATGGCATGTATAGGCTAGTGATTATGGTATGTTTTAAGTTGTATAGATCTTGCCATGTGATATTGCTTGATAGATGAATGATCTTAGTTTATGTCTTGGATATGTGAGAATGATGGTTATAATGTGTTTATGTGACTTTGTGTGAATGACCTTTACGACATGTTTTGAAGATATGGAGATAGTAAGTTTCATGCTATGAGTTGGTAAGGATTGAGTGATGTATGGATTATATAATTTTGATGTGAATTTGATATTTTGGGATTGGTATGTTTGAGTTGAATTTGAGTGTGAAAATAAATGATATAGTTGAAGGTTAAAAGCTGCATATTTTGGTATGTTTTGAACACATTTGGGGTATAAAATTTTATGGTTTGATGCTTGTAGGTGTGACCCAAAGTGTGGGTGGCAATTTGGCCTTGCGAATGGCCTATATTTGCCCACACGGTTGAGCACACGGGCATGTGGCTCGACCGTGTCTCTTAAGTTTTCAAATTGAAACAACTCAGACTTGCACACAGGGCTGGACACACGGGCGTGTGACTGGCCGTGTGAAATAAGTCAGTGTCGACCACGGGTTAAGCACACGGGCGTGTCTTTGGCCGTGTGGAGAAGTCAGTATGTATGCCCTGTTTTGACACGACTTGGACACACGGATGTTTCTGAGGCCGTGTAAGGCACATGACCTACCCACACGGGCGTGTGACCTCTTTAACTTTGAAAAATATTAAGTTTTTGGAAAAGTTTCATATGTGCCTGGTTTAGTCCTGACCCCTTTCCCATGCATCTTTAAGGTCTCGTAGACCTTATTAAGGGACTTAGAGACATTGTTTGATTATGATTGAATGATGTATGAACAATGAAGGTTAAATGTTATGATTTGATCGGTAATGCCTCTTAACTCTAATCCGACGACGGATACAGGTTAAGGGTGCTACATTTAATTGGTATCAGAGCTATGGTTTAGTCGATTCTAGGACTAACGTAGCATGTGAGAGTCTAGCTACACATGCCATATATATATCTGTGATAGTGTGATGATTCCTAACAGTTAAAAACGTGTTTTTATATAGCAAATGGATCCTGATCGCAGTATTTGACGATGTTGAAAGTAATGCACCTGCTCCCGCTCAAGGGACAACGCTGGCTGAATCTAGGTCGATAGCTAGTAGTCACAAAGAAGAGGCAAAGCAAGCCTTCTTCCAAATGATGAGTTAGTAGTTTACGGAGTTCGTTCGAATGAATTCGGCTACTCAACAACTTCCACCCCAGAAAGTACCTATCGTATCATAAGTTTCAGATCTGATCCAGTTGAGTAAGCCTCTTGTGGATAAAATACGAAAGTACGGGCTGAAAAGTTCAGGGCCACAGTTGATGATGATGCAGAGCGATTTGAATTCTGGCTTGAGAATTCTGTAAGAGTGTTTGATGAATTATCATGTACTCTTGATGAATACCTAAAATGTGTTGTTTCATTGTTGAGAGATACAGTGTATAATTGGTGGAAAACATTGATATATGTGGTTTCGAGAGAAAGAATCACCAGGGATTTCTTTCAAGCTGAATTTCTGAAGAAATATATCAGTCAACGATTTATAGATCAGAAACGTAAAGAGATCCTAGAGCTGGAACAGATTCGTATGTCTGTTACAGAATACGAGTGGGAATTTGTAAGATTGAGCCAGTATGCACGAGAATGTGTTTTGACGAAAACTTCTATGTGTAAACGATTCGTCGAAGGTTTGAATGAAGACATTAAACTGTTGGTTGGAATTCTTGATCTGAATGAATTTGTAGTATTGGTTGAAAGAGCCTGCAAAGCCGAAGAACTTAATAAAGAAAAGAAGAAAGCGGATTCAGAAGCTAGGGATGAAAGAAAAAGGTCGATGAGTAAGTCGTATCATTTTTCATCAAAGAGATTCAAAGATGCAACCAATCGCTCAAATGTTTCATTTGGACATTCGAGTAAAGATCATGTGAAACAAAACACTGGTCCTAAAACTCAAACTCCAATTGAATCAAGTGTTGAAAGTGTCAGAAGCAATAAGCCTGAGTGTAGACAGTGTGGAAGACGTCATATCTGAGAATGCTGGGGCAAGTACAATAATAGAGCTTGCTATAAATGTGGATCATGAGATCACTTTATCCGGGATTGCCTAGAGATAGCTGAGAAAGATAATGTTCAGAGTGCAAGGTCGAGTAACACGACATCCAGGGGTAGACCACCAGAAACATTGGAAATGTGAATGGTAGTCAAAGAGGAACAACGGATACAGTTGTGAGATCTGAGGCGAGAGCACCTACTCGAGCCTACGCTATTCGCGCTCGAGAAGAAGCATCATCTCCAAACATCATTACTAGTACTTTTACTCTTTTCGATACTGATGTGATTACATTGATTCCAAAATCTACTCATTCATATGTGTGTGTGAATCTAGTATCTAGTAAGACTCTACCTGTTGAGTCTACTGAGTTTGTAATTAGAGTATCGAACCCCTTAGGCAAGTGTGTTCTGGTTGATAAAATGTGCAAGAATTGTCCGTTGATGTTTCAGGATATTTGTTTTCCGGCTAATCTGATGCTGCTACCTTTTGATGAATTTGATATAATTCTGGGTATGGATTGGCTAACATTGCATAATGCTATTGTGAATTGCAAATGGAAGAGTATTGATTTGAGAAGTCAGAATGATGAGATAGTATGAATTGTATCCAATGATTTGAATGGGCTACCGTCTGTAATATCTTCAATGAAAGCTTTGAATTATGTGAAAAAAAAGAGTGTGAAGCTTATCTTACATATGTGATAGATATAAAAGTGACAGAAAAGAAAGTTGAATCTGTGCCTGTGGTTTGCGAATTCCCTGACGTGTTTCCTGAAGAACTATCGACATTACCTCAGATACGAGAAGTCGAGTTTGATATTGATTTAGTGTCGAGGACGACTCCTATTGTAACACCCCTCACCCAGGTCTGTCGCCGGAACAGGATACGAGGCATTACCGGACATGATCCAAACTATTGTACAAAATTTAAAATGTAAAATTCGTATAAAGTGAAAACTTTTCCATACTTAGTCGTCAATACCCATAAGCAAAATAACCATTTGTTACTACAAATAACAAAATAATTAAGCCTTCTATACATGCCATAAATTCCCAAAATATTGTTTTCAAAATACCAAAAGAAGACTGATTGTGTGGATGGATCTCCGACGATCACCGTATCCCGAGCTAGCTTGATGACACTATAGAACAAGGAAAAGAAAAGAGAGTAAGCATATAGCTTAGTAAGTAAGTATATAAATAATTAATAATGGATTTAATATGTTTACAAAACAATACAATCAAATCTACAATCAAATTCATTATTTATTCAAGTTTGGAGCAAGCTGTCTATTCGAGTCACTAAATTATTTTTATCTGAAGCCACAAAACTCCAAATTAAGATCCATAAATTTTCCCTGAAACTAGACTAATTTATCTTCTTACCATAAAATTTCCATAATTTTTGGTCTTTCCAATTAGTACAGTTTATTCATTAAAAATTCCCCCGTTTTGCTATTTCATTGCTCTGACCACTTTTCACTACAAACAAATTTTATCATTGTAAAGAATTCATATGATAATATAATTTTGTTAATTTGAAAATAGACTCATTAAGGAATTCTATCATATAATTTATACCCCATAATTAGTTTTTTACAATTTTTAATGATTTTTCCAAGACAAAACAGGGGATCACATTATCATTCTGAATCAGTCTCACAAACATTCAAATATCTCAAAATATACAAATCGTTTGTGTTCTATGTTTCTTTTATATAAAAATAGACTCAATAAGATTTAAAAAAATATCTCATCCAACTTATAATTCAATTTCTACTATTTGTGGTGATTTTTCAAACTCACATCACTGCGACTGTCCAAAGCAGTTCTCTTGTAAATTTTTACTCTCTCTCACTTTAGTTGTGTTCATCACTTGCCTATACAAATCTTTCCAATTTCCGATTACATATCGAGCACATTGCTCATACATTATACATGCATATACCCACATTCATTACTATAAATTCATATATAATTTCACTTAATCAATTTTCCCGTTGAACGCTTTGGAATAATAACAGATACACGGTGGTTTCGCACAAAGCCCACCTTTGAAATTGAAGCTCTCTTGTACACATAGTGGCCTTCACTTAATACCACTCATGTGACCTAGCTCGATTATACACATAATTCTAGCTCTCTTGTACACATACTGGCCTTCACTTAGTACCACTCATGTGACCTAGCCATCTCGTAGCTTTCTTGTCTACATGGCGTCCAACACTAGGAACCACACATACGACCTAGCTACTCATAACCCGTAGCTTTCTTGCACACATGGTGAAAGTCCCTTATCATCCATGTGGCCTAGCTACATATCAAAATTTTCCATCTCGTAGCTCGGTGAAGGTCCCTTATCGCTCGTATGACCTAGCTACATATTGTCCGTATCTCTCGGTTTTCCGAAGGTTCAAACGGGAAGTACTTCACTTTCTAATAATTTATTTCATTCCCTCAATAGTCAATTTTGATTCAAAAATCAGTTGCAATACATAAAATATGTTGAATTATAAAAACTTCAATAAAAGTAATGAATTATTTACATACTACTTACCTCGGTGCAAAATATGGCAAAATTTGCAATTTAGTCCTTAACTTTGCCATTACCTCGTTCAAGGTCGATTCCACGTTCTTCTCGATCTATAATAACACATTTAGCTTATTTAATATTTACAATATTTAATTCAATCCAAAAATCACATTATTACAAAATTACATTTTGCCCCCTAACTTTCACAAAATTATGATTTTGCCCCTAGGCTCGAAAATTAAACTTCATCCTATTTTCTTATATTTTAGGACATGCTGAACATTTTTCCCTCCTATGGAAACATCAAATTCTCACTCTAGCATGTATTTATGAACATTAGGTATTTTTACCGATTATGTCGTTTTACTCATTTTCACGTAAAATCGCTTAGCAGAAGTTGTTTAACATAATTTTAGCCTTCATATTCCATCATAAAACATCAAAATAAACACATCTCACCCATGGGTATTTTTCCAAATATGAACCCTAGGTTAAAATATTGCTAGAATAAGCTAAACAGAGTTACTGGGATTCCAAAAATGTAACGAACATGAAAAACGGGGCTTGGATTGACTTACTATGGAGCTTGGAAGCTTGGAAACCCTAGCTATGGAGTCCCCCTTGAAGACTCGGCCTAAGAAAGAAGATGAAAACCTTTTTCCATCTTTTTTCCCATTTAATTTCTTTTATTTGACATTTTACTAAAATACCCTTCATTAAAATTTTAGTTATTTCTACCTATGTATGTCCATTTTTGTCCATGAAAATATAATGGTCTAATTACCATTTAAGGACCCCTACTTTAAATATGCACTTCAATTTAATCCTTTAGCATCTAGAACTCTCATTTATCAACTTTTACAATTAAGCCCTAATAAGCAAATTAAACATGAAATTCATAATATTTTCTATCGATACTTGAACACATGCATCCTCGTCTAACCCATGTCTATTCTATAATACTTTCACAAGTGTGATATTTTTGTTCCTTAGTTGCTTGACCTCTCGAGCTAAAATCTTAATTGTTTCCTCTTCATAAGTCATATCTGGCTGAATCTCACCCTCCGTCTGAGAAATCACATGTGACAGATCAGAACGGTAACGACGTAACATGGATACATGGAACACATTATGAATCTCCTCTAACTCAGTTGGCAAAGCTAACCGATATGCTAATGGCCCAACTCTCTCAATAACCTCAAACGGTCTAATAAATCGTGGACTTAGTTTGCCTTTCTTACCAAATCTAAGAACTTTCTTCCACGAGGATACTTTTAAAAACACTTTGTCACCAACTTGATACTCAATCTCTTTTCTCTTCAAATCTGCATATGACTTCTGTCTATCTGAAGCTGCTTTCAAGCAATCTCTGATGACTTTTATTTGCTTTTCTATTTCTTTAACTAAATTGGCCCCATGAATGTGATTTTCCTTAAGCTCTATCCAATATAAAGGTGTACGACATTTGCATCCATACAAAGCCTCATAAGGTGCCATTTTCAAACTCGACTGATAACTATTATTGTAGGCAAACTCCACTAATGGTAAATACTTTTCCAAACTGCCTTGAAATTCTAATACACAACATCTAAGCATATCTTCAAGCACCTGAATTACTCTCTCTGACTAACCATCGGTCTGAGGATGAAAAGCTGTACTGAAACTCAACTTTGTGCCCAAAGCTTCCTGTAACTTTTTCCAAAACCGTGAAGTAAATCTCAGATCTCTATTTGAAATGATCGATAATGGTACCCCATGTAGTCTGACTATCTCTGGGATATATAATTCGACCAACTTATCAAGCGAATAAACCATACGAAAGGGGATAAAATGAGCCGACTTCGTTAGTTTATCAATTACAAACCATACTGCATCTTTCTTTCTCGATGTCAACGGCAATCCTATCACAAAATCCATAGTAACTCGGTCCCATTTCCACTCAGGGATTAGCACAGGCTACAATAAACCTGAAGGCACCTGATGTTCGACCTTTACTTGCTGACAGATCAAGCATCTAGAAACAAACTCTGAAATATCTCTTTTCATTCCTACCCACCAATACATTTTCTTCAAATCATTATACATCTTTATACTACCTGGGTGTATAGACAAAGAACTACTATGTGCTTCGTGTAAGATCTTCTGAATAAGCTCGTCATTCTTCGGTACACATACTCAGTCTCTGAACAACAAACAACCATCAGAATCGATCTGAAAATCAGACTCTGCACCTGACTTGCACTGAGCTTGTAACATCCTGATTTAATGGGCCTGTGCATTTTGTGTGTAGATGGTTTAAAATATTAAATTGATGGTTAGGAGTCCAGATTGGGCTCAGAAATGGGCTGAGGCCTTGACTAAATTTTTGTGTTTTAAATGAAAAAATGGGCTTGTGGCCCAAGGGTAAGTGGCACTATAATGGAGCAAAGGGTGGCCTCAGTGGCAAGAAAGGAAGGAGGCCCAGTTTTGGCCGTTTGAAGCCCAAGTAATTGTGTCAAATTCGACACTTAAAAGGGAGCAAGGGGGACGGCAACAAGGCTCAATTTTAGGGGTTTTTAATGTTTTAAAATATGTGGATATTATGCTGATAAAGGAGGGAGGAGTTGGAGCTAATTAAGATTCTTTTGGAGGAGTTGTAGATTAGGATAAGGGGAAAAGATGAGAGCTAATCCAGGAAGCTAGTGTTGGTCGAAAATCAAACTCAAGAGAGGGGGAGGAATCGGTTTAGTATAGGCAAGGGGATGTGCCGAAATTTTAAAGGCCATCTTAAGCATTTTTTCTTTTTCTTTCTTTTCTCATCTTCACTCTTTCAAAAGCCGAAATCACCACTTCCCTCTCCACTTTCTTTTCTTTATTCTTCTAGCCGAAACCCTCTGAAGTCTCATTAACTGCCGAACCCCTACTAATTGCTTTCTTTTCTCTTCCAAGTGCTTTAGCCGAAATCTCCCTCTTGTTCATTCTTTTTCGAGATTTTCTTAAAAGCCAAAATTCCTAGATCTCTTCTCTTGTGTTTGTTGAATCTTCCTGCAAGGGGTAGCCGAAACCTTTTGAAGAGGTAAGTGTCGATTATGTTATTCTTTCAATCTTTTCCGGCTTTTAGGGACCATAGCTGAATGGCTACATGGTGGATTGATCTTGTGTTTTCTTTCATGGGCGGCATTCCGGGATTTGAAGGGGATCTAATCGCATAAGGTTCTAAATTGGTAGCACTTGAATCATCCTACTTCCGGGATCTAATCGATTTAGGTAAGGAGATTTGTTTATTTAAACTTATAAATTTGGGAAAATAATAATCCTTGGCCGAATGTAGGGGAAGCTTTATCTTCGTGTTTTCTCGGCTTTTGAAGCAAAGTTGTAGACAAAGGGCAGTAGATCTGATTAGTGAGGGTATCGACATAGATAGTAGTACTATGGGTTATCAGGTGTGTAACGTTCTTACACCATTTAGATTGTTTGTTAGTATGTGTATGTAAACCTGTTTATATTCTGTTAAAAGCCAAAATCTCGGCATAAAGGTTGAAAACCCGAGGAGGGTAAAAGCGAATCACCAGGTTAGTGGTTTCTGTCATTCATAAGTGAATGTTTCTGTTGAGATGATATGTTTTTCCATGTATGCCGATTTCTATGTATGCACGGGGTTGGGTGATTGATGAAAGGGGAAGTGTTCTGTTGTAGTGGCTTTGCCACGATCTGTTGTAGTGGCTCTGCCACGATCTGTTCTAGTGACTATGTCACAACTCTGATGATGAGTAGCTAACTGCAGCATGACTGCCATCGATGGTGTGTAGCAGTGTGGGTTGATTGTAGAAATCCCCAACGGTGTGAGTGGCAGGTAAGGGTGGTGTGTAGCGGATGGAAACCTAGGATTGGGTTGGGTTTTGCATAATTTTTGTTATATGACATTCTGTTATTCTGATCTGTGGGGCTAAGGCCCAATCTGATGGTGCACGAGGGTTGCACACTGAGTCTCGTGACTCACCCCATTGTTTAACATTTTTTAGGAGACACGTAGAGCATCGGACTGGGCTGGAGAGGAACGCAAGGTGGCCATGCATGAGATTATTTTGGATACTGCAAAAGACATTATTTTGTTTATTTATATTTAATATTTTGGTTTAGTTTGGGTTATATTTTATTGTAATAAGGCCACAGGCTATTCACTTTATATTTTCGGTTTTTGGGCTTATTTTCAGACACTTGAATTATTCGATAAAAATTTAAACTAAGGCATGTTCTATTTTTGATTTTAAAATTCATAAAGGCATCATATAAAATTTATATCTTATATCCATTATCTAATTATTAAGTTTTCCGGTATAAATGTTTAAACTCGACAAATGTTTTTTCCAAAAATGTGACATGTTTTCCTAAATCTTTTTAGTGACATGCCAGATCCGGTAGTGGTGTTTGGGCCGGGTTTGGGGTATTACAAATTGGTATCAGAGCTCGGTTCAAAACTCGACTTTCGGGTTTTGGGCTCAAAACATTTTCTAAAAGATGGGTTTTGAAACATGCATGTTTATAAATAACACAGGATGGTTTTTTTTCGGCATGGCACCTGCGTCTCCGGCCCAAGTCCGCCAGGTAAGTTTTCTGAACCCACTGCGTGTTATATATGTATGTGGGCTTGATGGGCTTTAAGGGACGTAGATTATCTTAAGTAGAACTTGATGGACTCTAGGCTTAGCTTAAACAACTTCTTAAATCTCATAAGACTTATGTCAACTGAACAAACCCGTGAACAAGTCGCTGGGTTGGGGTGCGACAACAGGCATGCGCATGTCTAGGATTGGATCCGGAAGAGCCTGGTACTTAAGCAGTCCTAGTGACTCACCTCCTCTTCGCTGTAATCCTACCTGGTGCGTAGTGAGTGTTAACCCTAGCCACGAGGATTTGTTGACGGGCCAAAACCTATAATTAAAACCCGAAAGGAACCAGCCATCCTATTCGTTTTTAAATTACTAAATCACCCCTGATTTGTAAAATAACCAAAATACCCCTGATTTATAAAATGACCGAAATAACCCCGGATTGCAAAATTACCAAGATACCCTTATTTCACAAAATTACCAATGAACCTTATTTTGCAAAATTACCGAAATACCCCCAAGCTTTGTAAAAGTTCCGAGATACACTTGGTTTGTGAAAATTCCCAAAGTAACCGAAATTTTATAAATACTCATGTTTTGCAAACTTACCCGAAAACCCCTAGATTTACAAAAGTAACCCGGTTTGTGAAATTAATTTTTTCCAAGGTACCCTGTGTAAAAAAAAAACACACACACACCCAACACACAACAACAACCAAAAACCACAAATACCTGAACGCCACTATTATACTTTTGAAATCAAATTCTCCAGAATACCCCTGTTTTAAAAAAATATATATCTCTATTTCAAAAATTCCCAAGATACTTTGTTACAAAGAAACCCTGTAGGATGAAATTACGGAAAAACCCCTGGGTAGTGAAATAACAAAAATACCCCTATGTGGTGAATGTGACTTCATGGATGTGATATGTATGTGAGGTGTAAATGTATGTGGATTCTAGAATTAGGAGGTAAACTTGAGACTGAAACTGTAGATAGGTTCAAATTCGAAAGAATCACTCTTAAAACTGTTTTTCATAAGATTGTTCGTGGATAATCAGTGGGAAGAGTTAATAATTCATAAAATTTCTAATCAGATAAACGCCAATCGGAAGAATGAGTACAAGGGGTCGAGGACGTCCACCGCATGGTCATGGTAGGGGTAGGATGACCTTGTCTGAGCCAGTAGGGTCTGGCCACGGGTCAGGAAACGAGATGCCAGATCCGCCAGCTGTGGAGGGAGAATTACGGGACCAGACGGTCGGAGATGATGCGGTATCTCAGGCGATGTTTTGGGTCCTCGAAAGAGTTGCTGGGGCAGGCACGGGTTCAGGAGCTCGGAAATCTGTGTCTGAACGACTCCGAGCCAATGAAGCGGAGATGTTTAGGGGTGTTTCTGGCGTAGCCCCTAATACAGCTGAGTATTGGTTAGAGGCAAGTGAGCGTCTAATGGATGACCTTGACTTCACTATAGAGGAGAAGTTCAAGGGGGTCGTGTCTCTTCTTCGAGACGAGGCTTATCAGTGGTGGCTCACGGTAAAGGAGGGTACTACCGCGGACCGGATTGACTGATATCTCTTTAAGGAGTCATTCCAAGGAAAGTACGTTGGGGCCAGCTATGTGGATGCGCAGAGAAAGGCATTCCTGAACTTGGTACAAGGAAGTAAGTCTGTATCTGAATATGAGGCGGAGTTTCTGCGATTGAGCAGTTACGCTCGAGGGATTGTGGCGACTGACTATGAGCGTTGCATACGGTTTGAGGATGGACTAAGGGATGAGGTGAGGGTATTAGTAGCACCGCAGCGGGAAAGGGACTTTGCGGTTTTGGTTGAGAAAGCTAAGATATCTGAGGAGGTTAAGCAGACTGAGAAACAGAATAATGATAAGGATAGGAATAGGAATAAGAGGAATTTTGGACCGTCGGGATCATCTGGAAATTTTCAGAAAAGGCCTAGGTCTGATGGGCCAGCTCGTGCGCCGACATCTGCTACGGGGAGCCAGAATCGGTCGTGTAACTTGTGTGGAAAGGTACATTATGGGGAGTGCAGAAGGAGAACCGGTGGATGCTTCAGGTTTCGATCCACGGAGTATATGATTAAGGACTGTCCACCGGTGAATCAGGCACAGCCCGCGGGACGAGGTTTTGATCAGGTTAGGAGAGGTGGTCAGCCAGCACCGAGGGGTCGTGGTGCAGTCAGAGAAGGAAATGGAGTCGGTCGGGGTCGTGGAGCACCTGGTAAGGGTGCAGGTAATGTAGACGTAAGACAGCCGGGTCTAGTTTATGCAGCTCGTCGACGGGAGGATGGTGACGCACCGGATGTCATAACCGGTACGTTTCTTATTACTGATAACCCTTTTCTTGCCTTGATTGATATTAGATCAACCCACTCCTATGTTCCATGTTCGGTATCTGAAACCCTAAGTATAGACTCTAAAACAACTACTAGGAAGATGACTGTGGTTAGTCCTTTAGGACAATCTAGGGTAGTGGACAAACTATTTAAGCATGTACCTTTAGAGACTCAAGGGGTAGTGTTCCTGGCAGACTTAATGGAATTACTGTTAGGAGAGTTTGATCTTATCTTAGGAATGGATTGGTTGACTAAACATCGTGCTAAGTTGGATTGTGGGACTAAGCGCATGGTATTGAGTACCCCAGAAGGCGGGGAGGTGGTTGTGCTAGGAGAAAGAAGGGATTATTTGTCCAACGTAGTATCTGCATTGAAGGCAATTAAGATGATGCAGAAAGGATGTAATGCATTTCTAGCTTTTATCAGTGCTTTGGACGCTAAGGAGATGACTGTCGATGGGGTAAAAACAGTAAAGGATTTTGCGGATGTTTTCCCTGATGAGCTACCAGGATTACCCCGATCGCGAAGTGGAGTTTGGAATAGAGCTACTTCCAGGTACGGCTCCGGTGTCCATTGCTCCTTACCGAATGGCGCCGAAGGAGCTGGTGGAGCTCAAAGCTCAGATCCAGGAACTGGTGGATCGAGGGTTTATTCGACCGAGTGTGTCTCCGTGGGGAGCGCCGGTCCTATTTGTGAAGAAGAAGGACGGATCCATGAGTATGTGTGTGGACTATCGTCAACTGAATAAGTTAACGATTAAGAACAAGTACCCACTGCCAAGAATCGACGACCTGTTCGATCAGCTCAAAGGAGCCTCGGTCTTTTCTAAGATTGACTTAAGGTCGGGATATCATCAGTTAAGGGTAAAGGAAGGAGACATTCATTAGACGGCATTTCGGACTCGGTACGATCACTACGAATTTTTGGTAATGCCGTTCGGGTTGACGAATGCGCCAGTGGCATTTATGGATATGATGAACCGGGTATTTCAATCGTATCATGATTGAATCGTTATGGTGTTCATCGACGATATCTTGGTTTACTCCAAGTCCGAGGAGGAGCGTGATGCACATCTTCATGTGGTGTTGCAAATTCTGAGGGAGAAGCAGTTGTACACAAAGTTCAGTAAGTGTGAGTTATGGCTGAAGGAAGTAACTTTCTTGGGGCATGTAGTTGCCGCAGAGGGAATTAGGGTGGACCCTCGGACGATAGAAGCCGTATTAGATTGGAAACTGCCAAAGTCTGTGGCGGAAGTTTGAAGTTTCTTAGGATTGGCCGGGTACTACAGAAGGTTTGTTGAAGGGTTCTCGTTAATTGCAACACCTCTAACTAAGTTGTTGAGGAAGGGAGTACCGTTTGTTTGGACTGCCAAACAGCAGGGGAGCTTTGAGAAGCTAAAGAAAATCTTGACGGAAGCACCAGTGTTAATTCAGCTAGAGGCGGGAAAAGAGTTTACAGTCTACTGTGATGCGTCACACACGGGTTTAGGGTGTGTGTTGATGCAAGATGGAAATGTGGTTGCCTATGCGTCTCGGTAGTTAAAACCGCATGAGTTGAATTACCCCACGCATGATCTGGAATTAGCGGCGGTAGTGTTGGCTCTGAAGATCTGGAGACACTACCTGTATGGGGAGAAGTCGGTTATTTACACCAACCATAAAAGACTGAAGTATCTCTTTACCCAGAAGGAGTTGAATCTAAGACAACGTAGGTGGATTGAGCTCTTGAAGGACTATGACTGCTCGATCGAATATCATCCGGGCAAGGCTAACGTGGTGGCGGATACGTTGAGTTGGAAGGTGATAACAGATTTAAGGGCGATGTTCGCTCATCTCAGTCTGTATGAGGATGGCAGTTTGGTAGCTGAACTCCAAGTGAGACCAATGTGGACAAGTCAAGTTAGAGAGAAGCAGCTTCTAGATGATGTCTTGAGTGCTCAACTCCGACAAGTGCAAAGTGGTGAAGGAGATGACTATAGTTTGAATGGTGATGGAGTTTTTTGTTTCTGTGGGAAGATTTGTATGCCAAAAGATGTGGAGTTAAGACAGATGATTCTTCGGGAATCGCATAGTAGCCCTTACGCTATGCATCCTGGAGGAGTTAAGATGTATCGGGATTTGCGAGAGCAATTCTGGTGGCCAGGTCTGAAGCGAGAAGTAACGGAATTCGTGGGAAAATGTTTGACGTGTCAGCAAGTTAAGGCGGAACACCAGCTACCTTCAAGGTTGTTGCAGCCGGTAAAGATTCCGTAGTGGAAATGGGAGAGAATCACGATGGATTTTGTTAGTGGGTTACCACTTACGCCCACAAAGAAGGATTCGATCTGGGTGATTGTGGATCGGCTGACGAAATCTGCTCACTTCATACCGGTTCGTGTTGACTATTCTCTACAAAGGTTGGCTAAGCTGTACGTGGCTGAGGTTGTGAGACTGCATGGTGTACCTGTATCAATTATATCAAATAGAGACCCTAGGTTCACGTCAGGGTTCTGGAAGGCTCTGCATCAGGCAATGGGAACAAGGTTAGACTTTAGTACCGCTTTCCATCCGCCGACCGATGGTCAGTCGGAAAGAGTAATACAGATCTTGGAGGATATGTTAAGAGGTTGCATCATCGATTTTAGAGGTAGTTGGGAGGAGTATTTACCTCTGGCAGAATTCGCGTACAATAACAACTATCAATCTAGCATTCAGATGGCGCCTTATGAAGCGCTATATGGATGGAGATGTCGTACTCCTACTTGCTGGACAGAGTTGGGTGAGCGTCAGGTGCTGGGTCCAGAACTGGTTTCAGAAACAGAAGAGAAAGTTAAGTTGATTCAGGCTCGGTTGAAGGAAGCGTCTGATCGGCAGAAATCTTATGCGGATCTTAAGCAGAAGGAGTTGGTATTCGCAGCGGGGGACCAAGTCTGCTTGAAAGTGTCACCGTGGAAGAAGGTAATGAGGTTTGGTCGGAAGGGCAAGCTAAGTCCCCAGTTTATTGGACCTTATCGGGTACTAGAACGTGTGGGGCCAGTGGCGTATCGACTAGAGTTGCCTCCAGAGTTGGAACAGATACATGACGTGTTCGATGTCTTGATGCTAAGACGTTATATTCTGATCCATCGCACATTGTGCCAGTGGAAGAGATTGAAGTAAGGCCAGACTTGTCCTTTGAGGAGGAGCCAGTGCAAATCTTGGATCGAGACGTAAAGGTGTTGAGAACAAAGTCCGTCCCTCTTGTCAAAGTTTTATGGCGGAACCACGGAAAAATCGACATGGGAGCCAGAGGATGTTATGTGACAGCAGTATCCCCATCTCTTCTGATTAGGTAAATTTCGAGGCCGAAATTTATTTTAAGGGGGGTAGAACTGTAACATCCTGATTTAATGGGCCTGTGCATTTTGTGTGTAGATGGTTTAAAATATTAAATTGATGGTTAGGGGTCTAGATTGGGCTCAGAAATGGGCTGAGGCCTTGACTAAATTTTTGTGTAGACACTCTAGTGCTTTAAAGGTAGTTATCTGTGTTTTAAATGACAAAATGGGCTTGTGGCCCAAGGGTAAGTGACGCTATAATGGAGCAGAGGGTCGCGTCAGTGGCAAGGAAGGGAGGAGGCCCAGTTTTGGCCGTTTGAAGCCCAAGTAATTGGGCCAAATTCGGCACTTAAAAGGGAGCAAGGGGGGACGGTAACAAGGCTAAATTTTAGGGGTTTTTAATGTTTTAAAATATGTGGATATTATGCTGATAAAGGAGGGAGGAGTTGGAGCTAATTAAGACTCTTTTGGAGGAGTTGTAGATTAGGATAAGGGGAAAAGATGAGAGCTAATCCAGGAAGCTAGTGTTGGTCGAAAATCAAACTTAGGAGAGGGGGAGGAATCGGTTTAGTGTAGGCAAGGGGATGTGCCAAAATTTTAAAGGCCATCTTAAACATTTGTTCTTTTTCTTTCTCTTCTCATCTTCACTCTTTCAAAAGCCGAAATCACCACTTCCCTCTCCACTTTCTTTTCTTTATTCTTCTAGCTGAAACCCTCTGAAGTCTCATTAACTGCCGAACCCCTGGTAATTGCTTTCTTTTCTCTTCCAAGTGCTTTAGCCGAAATCTCCCTCTTGTTCATTCTTTTTCGGAATTTTCTTAAAACCCGAAATTCCTAGATCTCATCTCTTGTGTTTGCCGAATCTTCCTGCAAGGGGTAGCCAAAACCTTTTGAAGAGGTAAGTGTCGATTATGTTATTCTTTCAATCTTTTCCGACTTTTAGGGACCATAGCCGAATGGCTACATGGTGGATTGATCTTGTGTTTTCTTCCATGGGCAGCATTCCGGGATTTGAAGAGGATCTAATCGCATAAGATTCTAAATCGGTAGCACTCGAATCATCCTACTTTCGGGATCTAATCGATTTAGGTAAGGAGATTTGTTTAGTTAAACTTATAAATTCGGGAAAATAATAATCCTTGGCCGAATGTAGGGGAAGCTTTATCTTCACGTTTTCCCAGCTTTTGAAGTAAAGTTGTAGACAAAGGGCAGTAGATCTGATTAGCGAGGGTATCGACATAGAGAGTAGTACTACGGGTTATCAGGTGTGTAACGTTTTTACACCATTTAGATTGTTTGTTAGTATGTGTATGTAAACCTGTTTATATTCTGTTAAAAGCCGAAATCTCAGCATAACGGTTGAAAACCCGAGGAGGGTAAAAGCGAATCACCAAGTTAGTGATTTCTGTTATTCATAAGTGAATGTTTCTGTTGAGATGATATGTTTTTCCATGTATGCCGATTTCTATGTATGCACGGGGTTGGGTGATTGATGAAAGGGGAAGTGTTCTGTTGTAGTGGCTTTGTTACGATCTGTTGTAGTGGCTCTGCCACGATCTGTTCTCGTGACTATGTCACAACTCTGATGATGAGCAGCTAACTGCAGCATGACTGCCATCGATGGTGTGTAGCGGTGTGGGTTGATTGTAGAAATCCCCAACGGTGTGATTGGCAGGTGAGGGTGGTGTGTAGCGGATGGAAACCTAGGATTGGGTTGGGTTTTGCATAATTTTTGTTATATGATATTCTGTTATTCTGATCTGTGGGGCTAATGCCCAATTTGATGGTGCATGAGGGTTGCACACTGAGTCTCGTGACTCACCCCGTTGTTTAACATTTTTTAGGAGACACGTAGAGCATCGGACCGGGCTGGAGAGGAACGCATGGTGGCCATGCATGAGATTATTTTAGATACTGTAAAAGACATTATTTTGTTTATTTATATTTAATATTTTGGTTTATTTTGGGTTATATTTTATTGTAATAAGGCCACGGGCTATTCACTTTATATTTTCGGTTTTTGGGCTTATTTTCAGACACTTGAATTATTCGATAAAAATTTAAACTAAGGCATGTTCTAATTTCGGTTTTAAAATTCATAAAGGCATCATATAAAATTTATATCTTATACCCATTATCTAATTATTAAGTTTTCCAGTATAAATGTTTAAACTCGACAAATGTTTTTTTCAAAAATGTGACATGTTTTACTAAATCTTCTTAGTGACATGCCAGATCTGGTAGTGGTGTTTGGGCCGGGTTTGGGGTGGTACAGAGCTCTTTTAGGTTGCAACTCACTGTCATCTTTCTGAGCTTCACAGATTTCTTCAAGAAACGTCGGTTTAGCTCTCAAATCAGCTATAATGAAACCATCATCTGATAAAGCCAAGCTAGTATTTAAAGCTCTCGATGCAAATAAAAATTTTCTACTCAAAGCATCAGCAACAACATTTGCTTTACCCGGGTGATAATCGATCACTAGCTCATAATCTTTAATCAACTCTAACCATCTTCTTTGCCTCAGGTTCAAGTCTTTCTGAGTCATCAAGTATTTCAAGCTTTTATGATCAGTGAATATTTGGCACTTCTCACCATACAAGTGATGTCTCCAAATTTTCAGAGCAAATACAATGGCAGCTACCTCTAAATCATGCGTCGGATAATTTTTCTCATGCGGTTTTAGCTATCTAGAAGCATAAGCAATTACTTTACCTTCCTGCATAAGTACACAACCCAATCCATTCAAGGATGCATCATTGTAAATCACAAACTCTTTACCTGATTCTGGTTGTACTAAGATAGGAGCTTCAGTCAACAATGCCTTTAACTTGTCAAAACTCTGCTGACACTTCTCAGTCCATTCAAATTTGACATCTTTCTGTAGCAATCTCGTCAATGGGGTAGCTATCATGGAAAATCTCTCTACAAATCGTCTATAATAAGCAGCTAATCCTAGAAAACTTCTAACTTCGGATACATTTCTGGGAGGCTTCCACACAACAATGGCTGAGATCTTGCTTAAGTCAACTCTAATACCTTCACCTGAGACAATGTGTCCAAGGAATCCAACTTCTCAAAGCCAGAACTTACTTTTACTAAATTTGGCATACAACTGATTATCTCTCAAAGTCTGTAAGACAGTTCTCAAATGCTCTGCATGTTCAGTCTCATCATGAGAATAAATTAAAATATCATCAATATACACGACTACAAACTTATCCAAGTAAGGTCTGAATATTCGGTTCATTAAGTCCATGAAAATGGCAGGAACATTAGCCAAGCCAAATGGCATCACAAGGAACTCATAATGACCATACCTAGTCCGGGAAGAAGTCTCCGGAACATCTGACTCTTTAACTCGCAATTGGTAGTATCCAGATCTCAAATCTATCTTAGAGAACACAGTGGCTCCCTTCAGTTGATCAAATAAATCATCAATTCTAGGCAGTGGATACCTGTTCTTTATTGTTACCTTGTTAAGTTATCGATAATCTATGCACAATCTCATTGGACCGTCTTTCTTTTTCACAAATAGGACTGGTGCACCCCAGGGTGAACAACTAGGTCTTGCAAAGCCTTTATTAGTTAATTCCTGTAGCTGAGCTTTCAATTCTTTCAATTCCAACGGGGCCATTCTATATGGAGCAATAGAGATGGGTGTGGTACCTAGAATCAACACAATACCAAACTCCACGTCTCTAATAAGAGGCAAACCTAGTAATTCTTCCGGAAATACATCTGGATACTCACATACTACTGGCACTGACTCAATTTTCAGCTCTGGATCTTTAGTGTTTAACACAAAAGCAAGATAAGCTTCATACCCTTTTCTCAAACATTTCTGAGTAGACATAATAGAAATCATAGCAATTGAACTATCTGACTTATCTGAGTTAACCCGAAGAATTTCACCAGTTTCACATTTCAGCTCGATGAATTTCTTCCCACAATTCACTATCACATCATGTGCAATCAGCCAATCCATACCAAGAATCACATCAAACTCGTCAAATGGCAATAGCATGAAGTCAGCTGGAAAACAATGACCTCTAATCATTAAAGGGCAATTTGTACATACTTTATCTACTAACACATGCTTGCCTAATGGGTTCGATACTTTAATCACAAATTCTGTAGATTCTATAGGCATACTTATACTAGGCATCAATTTCAAACAAACATAGGAATGGGTCAAACCTGTATCAATCAAAGCAACAACATTAATATCATGTAGAGAAAAGGTACCCATAATTACATCGGGGGAGGATGCCTCTTCACGAGCTCAGATGGCATATGTCTTGGAAGGTGTTCTAGCTTTTGATCTCGCAGCTGGGTCTTTCATCACACTTTGACTGCTAGCTCCACTTCCAGTATTTCTCGAAGGTCTACCTCTATTAGCAGTGTTAGTCTATCTAGCACTCTGAAATTTTTCTTCCGTAGCTTTCTCCGGACAATCTTTAATAAAATGCTCACGAGAACCACACCTGAATCAGGCTCGACCAGTTCCCCAACATTCACCAAAATGTTGCCTACCACAATGCTGACACTCGGGTTTACTAGACTTCACATTACCCACACTTTCCATTGAAGTAGCTTGAGTTTTTGAGCCCAAATACGATTTCCCATGGTCTCGATGTGAATACCCAGCTGAAGCTATCCTTCGAGAATTCATCTCTCTGGGCCTTTTTGACTGGGTTTGGAACGACTTGCTCATCAGTCTCTTTCTTGTATCTCGAGCCTTGATAGTAGCTTTCCTTCTTTCTTTGTTTAATTCCTCAACTTTAAGGGCTCGGTCGACCAATACCACAAATTCTTTCAGTTCCAAAATTCCCACAAACATTTTAATGTCCTCATTAATTCCATCTTCGAATCTCTTGCACATAATAGCCTGGGTGGACACACACTCCTGGGCATACTTACTGAGTCTAACAAATTCACGCTCGTACTCTGCCACAGACATCTTGCCCTGCTTCAATTCAAGGAACTCTTTCCGTATCTGATCAATAAACCGTTGACTTATGTATTTCTTTCTAAATTCTTCCTAGAAGATATCCCATGTAATCTTTTCTTTTGGCACAACTGCTACTAAAGTCTTCCACCAATGGTAGGCTGAATCTCTCAGAAGTGATACAGCACATTTTAAACACTCTTTCGGTGTACACGTGAGCTCATCAAACACACGGATAGAATTTTCGAGCCAGAACTCCGCTTTCTCAGGATCATCATCAATGTTTGCTCTAAACTCTTCTGCTCCTTGCTTCCTAATTTTGTCGACCGGAGGCATGTTCATTCTTCCCAAATCAATGCCTTGGGGAGCTACGGGAACCGTCTGAGGTATGGAAGGGGGTGGAGGAGGTTGAGCATTCGGATTGGCTTGAATAAACTAAGTATACCAATTACTCATCATTTGGAGGAAGGCTTCCCGAGCCCCCTCTCCCTGTCCACGTGTTTCAGATCTATCTTTTATGGGAACCGGCGCGTTACTTTCAGCATCGGCAGCAGTAGCTCAGTCAGGATCCATTTACTATAAAATATACATTTTAAATTTTCAGGAGTCATCACACTATCACAATATATTTATGGCATGTATAGCTACACTTTTACACACGCTATGTTAGTCCGAGAATCGACTAAACCTAAGATCTGATACCACTAAATGTAACAGCCCTCACCCAGGTCCGTCGCACGAGGCATTACCGGACATGATCCAAACTATTGTACAAAATTTAAAATGTAAAATCCGTATAAATTTAAAACTTTTCCATACATAGTCGTCAATACCCATAAGCAAAATAACCATTCGTTACTACAAATAACAAAATAATTAAGCCTTCTATACATGCTATAAATTCCCAAAATATTGTTTTCAAAATACCAAAAGAAGACCAATAGTGTGGATGGATCTCCGACGATCACCGTATCCCGAGATAGCTTGATGATACTATAGAACAAGGAAAAGAAAAGAGAGTAAGCATATAGCTTAGTAAGTAAGTATATAAATAATTAATAATGGATTTAATATGTTTACAAAACAACACAATCAAATCTACAATCAAATTCATTATTTATTCAAGTTTGGAGCAAGCTGTCTATTCGAGTCACAGTCACTAAATTATTTTTATTTGAAGCTACGAAACTCCAAATTAAGATCTTTAAATTTTACCTTAAACTAGAGTAATATATCTTCTTACCATAGAATGTTCATAATTTTTGGTCTTGCCAATTAGTACAGTTTATTTATTAAGGATTCGTCTGTTTTGCTGTTTGACTGCTCTGACCACTTTTCACTACGAACAAATTTTATCATTGTACAGAATTCATATGATGATATAATTTTGTTTTTGAAAATAGAATCATTAAGGATTTCTATCATATAACTTATAATCCATAATTAGTTTTTTTACAATTTTTAATGATTTTTCCAAGACAGAACAGGGGATCACATAATCATTCTGAACCAGTCTCACAAAATTTCAAATATCTCAAAATATACAAATCGTTTGTGTTCTATGTTTCTTTTATATAAACATAGACTCAATAGGATTTAAACCAATATCTCATTCAACTTATAATTCAATTTCTACTATTTTTGGTGATTTTTCAAATTCACATCACTGCTACTGTCCAAAGCAGTTCTATTGTAAATTTTTGCTCTCTCTCACTTTAGTTGTGTTCATCACTTGCCAATACAAATCTTTCCAATTTCCGATTACATATCGAGCATATTGATCATACGTTATACATGCATATACCCACATTCATTACTACAAATTCATACATAATTTCACTTAATCGATTTTCCCGTTGAAAGCTTCGGAATAATAACGGATACACGATGGTTTCGCACAAAGCCCACCTTTGAAATTGAAGCTCTCTTGTACACATAGTGGCCTTCACTTAGTAGCACTCATGTGACCTAGATCGATTGTACACATAATTCTAGCTCTCTTATACACATAGTGGCCTTCACTTAGTACCACTCATGTGACCTAGCCATCTCATAGCTTTCTTGTCTACATGGCGTCCAACACTAGGAACCACACATGCGACCTAGCTACTCATAACCCATAGCTTTCTTGCACACATGGTGAAAGTCCCTTATCATCCATGTGGCCTAACTACATATCAAAATTTTCCATCTTGTAGCTTTCATGTGCACACGGTGAAGGTCTCTTATCACTCGTGTGACCTAGCTACATATTGTCCGTATCTCTCGGTTTTTCGAAGGTTCAAACGGGAAGTACTTCACTTTCTAATAATTTATTTCATTCCCTCAATAGTCAATTTTGATTCAAAAATCAGTTACAATACATAAAACATGCTGAGTTATAAAAACTTCAATAAAAGTAATGAATTATTTACATACTACTTACCTCGGTGCAAAATATGGCAAAATTTGCAATTTAGTCCTTAACTTTTCCTTTACCTCGTTCAAGGTCGATTCCACGTTCTTCTCAATCTATAATAACACATTTAGCTTATTTAATATTTACACTATTTAATTCAATCCAAAAATCACATTATGGCAAAATTACATTTTTGCCCCCTAACTTTCACAAAATTATGATTTTGCACCTAGGCTCGAAAATTAAACTTCATCCTATTTTCTTATACTTTAGGACATGCTGAACATTTTTCCCTTCTATCGTAACACCAAATTCTCACTCTAGCATGTACTTATGAACATTAGGTATTTTTACCGATTATGTCATTTTACTCGTTTTCACGTAAAATCGCTTAGCAAAAGTTGTTTAACATAATTTCAGCCTTCATATTCTATCATAAAACATCAAAATAAACACATTTCACCTATGGGTATTTTTCCAAATATGAACCCTAGGTTATAATATTGCTAGAATAAGCTTAACAGAGTTACCGGGATTCCAAAAATGTAAAGAACATGAAAAACGGGACTTGGATTGACTTACTATGGAGCTTGAAAGCTTGGAAAACCTAGCTATGGAGTCCCCCCCTTGAAGATTCGGCCTAAGGAAGAAGATGACAACCTTTTTCCATCTTTTTCCCATTTCATTTCTTTTATTTGACATTTTACTAAAATACCCTTCATTAAAATTTTAGTTATTTCTACCTATGTATGTCCATTTTTGTCCATGAAAATATAATGGTCTAATTACCATTTAAGGACCCCTACTTTAAATATGCACTTCAATTTAATTCTTTAGCATCTAGAACTCTCATTTATCAACTTTTACAATTAAGCCCTAATAAGCAAATTAGACATGAAATTCATAATATTTTCTATCGATACTCTAACACATGCATCCAATCAATCGGTAAATCTTAAAAATTAATCAAAATAAACTTTTCTATCTCGAATTCCTGGTTTCGCAACCACTGTTTCATTTAGGCCATATTTCGGGATGTTACACCTATCTCAATAGCTCCGTTGATACGAATCGTCTCGGGTTTTGAAAACGAATCTTAAATGTTGCCCGATCGTAAATTAGGTAGTTTTTCATTATAGATAACAAGAGGGGTAATTTAATGATAATAGCCTGGAAAATAAAATTATTAAGGGGTTGGGATGGATTCGGATTTGAAGCAAGAAAGAACCTTTAATATATATATATATATTAAAGACCCGAATCTTATAAGCTTCAAATAGATGAAAGGAGTTTGAATAAAATCGAGACCCACTATCTAGCAAGATAGGAACCAACGGTACAGATAAATGAACGCCACACCCGAAAGGATGATAAGTTCGAAACAAGGATAGAATGACGCCACTAGGAACTAGATAAGTCAATTCGAACCTTGAAGAATTAGGAGAGTGAATTAAACTCACCAAGAAAAATATTCATTCATTCAAAAATCCAAAAGTACCTTACAACTGACCAGACACAAACTATTTATAGAAAACATTTTTAAAGTTCTCATGGAAAAGGATAGCATTGCCGTCCATATTTAATTCATAGGCTTCCACTCATTCCCCACACTTGCAAATTTCCAACTTGATTATTCACCCAAAATACCCATGTTGCCGTCCAAGTCTATCTCCCATCTTTGATTATTTTACTCAACACTATCTCCATGATATGTTATTTAATGCAAGCCAAGGCTCCACCCAAGGTAAGCCGTCCATGCTTCACTAAGCACCACACATGCACATGGATAAATTAAACAATTGTGCTTTCTATCATACTCCAATTAAAAGATAAAAATTCAGCTTCATTCCATCCCCTATCATGCCGTCCAACTATCCCTCCAATAACAATTGGTTTTCATTATTTTTTTCATGTCAAACATTCCGAATTATCCATGCTTCCACTCACCCATAATATTCTTATTCTCATTCCAATATTGCCGTCCATGCTCCACTAGTCACACACATGCTCTATTTTTTTATGTTTCACACAAGCACATGTCTTATTTGTTTATAGCTTCCTTAGTTGTTGCCGTTCCATACTCTATGTGCTTAGCAAAATTCTTTCCATCATGCTCTATTTTGCAAACTTATGCCGTCCCATACTCTAAGTCTTGCATGTGATATTCAATCATTTTAAAATTCATTCACTCATGCTCCATTTTGTAAGCTAGTGCCACATGCTCCATGTAAGTGCCATCATGTTGATTAATTTATTCCAAAGCCACATACCTTGTGCCATCCACGTATTTCCACATCACACTTGCACATTTTAATGTTTCACACATTACCATTTCATGCTCCAATTTTATAGTACTCCACATTATTCCTCATTTTTAATTTTGCCTTGCCGTCCACCTTTGTTTGATTCCAATTGTGCTTGGCCGTTCCACCATATCTTGTCTTCACTATTTATTCAATCTATAATTTGTGATCGTCTAACATGCACCAATCTTGCGCAAGGTTCATTAGAGTACTCCACATCTGGCGACACCTACAAAACATATAAACCAACATCAGTAGAATTCAGCTGAACAAAGTGAGCACAAAAATTTAAACACTTTATTAAACACTAGATAAAATGAAGGTTAACAAGACACACTAAAGTTCAACTCCGACAAAGCACATATTAAAAACTCGTACTATCTAGATGAAATAAGAAAATGCAGCAAACTAATAGTTGATTGAAGATAAATTAAACACGCATAATAAAGTGTTAAATAAACTAGAGTCGAACTAGATAGTATATTCAACTTCAAATAAATTGTAACCGTTCAGCATGTTCTTGGGCTCTTTTCTTTCTGTATTCCAAATTTGTGTCACCAAAGCCGACGTGGCATCTTTGAATTGTTTAGCACGGGCACGCGTATATGGTCCATTAGGTAGCTCAATTGGGTCTTGGTTGACTTCTGTCACAGGCTTCTTAGGTGAGTTCGTATCATCCGTATAGAATGGTACCAACAGATTTGAAAGAATTGAAGTCTCAGTTGCAAGAGTTGACCGATAGAGGATTTGTACAACCAAGTTTCTCGCCCTGGGGTGCTCCTGTGTTGTTTGTGAAAAGGAAAGATGGCACTATGAGGATGTGTATTGATTACTGACAAATGAATAAAGTGACAATAAAGAATAAATATCCTCTACCGCGAATTGAAGACTTGTTTGATCAGTTAAAAGGAGCTACAGTGTTTTCAAAAATAGATCTGACATCAAGATATTATCAGTTGAGAGTCAAAGAATCCGATGTGCCGAAAACTACTTTCAGAATGAGGTGCGGACATTATGAATTCTTAGTTATGCCTTTCAAACTAACGAATGCTCCAGCAGTATTTATGGATTTGATGAACCGAATATTCAAATCGTATTTGGATCAATTTGTCGTGGTGTTTAATGACGATATTTTGATTTATTCTTGTGATGAGACGCAACATCCCGAGCATTTGAGAATCATGTTACAGACTCTGCGTAAGAAGCAATTGTATGCAAAGTTTAGTAAATGTGAGTTTTGATTGCGTGAGGTTTGTTTTATGGGACATATACTGTCAGCTACGGGAATACGAGTTGATCCGAACAAGGTTTCAGCAATTCTAGATTAGAAAAGTCCAAGAAATGTGTCTGAAGTTCGTAGTTTTTTGGGACTAGCGGGAAATTGTAGACAGTTTGTGAAAGGCTTATCGATGATTGTGAAAGGCTTATCGATGATTGCAACTCCATTGACGAAATTGCTACAAAAAAGATGTTAAATTTGAGTGGTCAAAAAAGTGTCAGTAGAGTTTTGAACAATTGAAAGCATTATTGACAGAGGCTCCAGTGTTAGTCTAACCTAAACCGGGTAAAGAATTCATAGCATACAGTGATGCATCATTGAATGGTTTGGTCTGTGTGTTGATGCAAGAAGGTAAGGTTATAGCATATGCTTCAAGACAGTTAAAACCACCTGAAAAGAACTATCTGACGCATGATCTTGAATTAGCAGCTATTGTATTTGCATTGATGATTTGGCGTCACTCCTTATTTGGTGAGAAGTGTCACATTTAAACTGATCACAAGAGCTTGAAATATTTGATAACTCAGAAAGAATTGAATTTGAGATAGCGGAGATGGTTAGAATTGCTAAAAGACTATGAATTAGTAATTGATTATCATTCGGGAAAAGCTAATGTTGTTGTTGATGGTTTAAGCCAAAATTCTTTATTTGCTTTACGAGCAATGAACACTCAAATAGATTTGTGTGATGATGGTTCGGTTTCGGCTGAGTTGAAAGTGAGGCCAATGTTTATACATCAGATTTGTGATGCCCAGAAAAGTGATGCTGAAATGATGGCAAAACGAGCTCAGTGTGGTTTGAATTCAGATTAAGGATTTCGAGTTGATAATGATGATTTTTTGAGATTCCGAGATCGAATTTTTATTCCGAGAAATTTAGAGTTGATTCAATTGATTATGAACGAGGCTCATAATAGTTGTTTGTCTGTTCATCTGGGAAGTACGAAAATGTACAATGATCTGAAATAGTTTTATTGGTGGCATGGTATGAAGCGAGATATCTCAGAGTTTATTTCGAGATGTTTAGTTTGTCAGCAAGTTAAAGTTGAACATTAGGTTCCATCCGATTTGTTACAACCGATCATGATTCCTGAGTGGAAATGGGAGAGAATTACAATGGACTTTGTGTTGGGGTTGCCTTTATCTCTGAGAAAGAAAGATGCAATCTGGGTGATAGTTGACAGATTAACGAAATCAGCTCATTTTATTCTGGTGAGAACAGATTATTCACTTGATAAGCTAGCTGAACTATATATTTCAGAGATTGTGAGATTGCACGAGGTACCATTATCCATTGTGTCTGACAGAGATCTGAGGTTTACTTTGCAGTTTTGGAAGAAACTACACGAGGCTTTAGGTACGACGCTACATTTCAGTAATGCATTTCACTCGCAAACAGATGGTCAATCCGAGCAGATCATTCAGATTCTCAAAAATATGTTGAAATGTTGTATTCTTGAATTTGAAAGTACATGGGGAAAGTATTTTCCATTGATTAAATTTGTGTACAATAATAGTTTTCAATCTAGTATTAAAATGACACCATATGAGGCTCTTTACGGTTGTAAATGCAGAACTCCATTATATTGGATAGAGCTTAGTGAGAATAAGATTTACGGGGTCGATTTGATTAAAGAGACTGAACAAAAAGTGTAAGTGATTCGTGTCAGTCTGAAAGCAGCATCAGATCGTCAGAAGTCTTATGTAGATTTGAAACGAAAAAATATTGAATTTCAGATCAGGGATAATGTGTTTTTAAAAGTGTCTCCATGGAATAAAAAACTTCTTTTGGCAGAAAAGGGAAATTGAATCTGAGGTTAATCGAGTCGTATCAGATTATCGAACGTATTGGGCCTATTGCTTATAGAGTGTTATTGCCACCTGAGCTAGAGAAGATTCATAATGTGTTTCATGTATAGATGCTTCGACGATACAGATCTAATCCGTCACATGTGATTGCTCCTACCTGAAGTTGAGATTCAATCTGATCTATCGTATAATTAAAAACCAATTCGAATTTTGGCACGTGGGATCGAAAAGTTGAGAAATAAGAAAATTTCTTTAGTGAAAGTGTTGTGGCACAAACATGGAGTTGAAGAGGCTATGTGGGAGCCTGAAGATGTAACGAGAGAGTAATATCTGAATTTATTCACTGGTAAGATTTTCGGGGATGAAAATCCCTAAGGGGAGGAGAGTTGTAACTGCCCGGTTTAGACCCTAGTCAGAATAGTGGTTTCGAGACCACAAATTTGAGGTCAAAAAAATATTTTAATATTATTTTTAGCATTTATAGAATGTGATTTAGCATGTGTGAAAATTCTATATGAAAATTCTGTGTGAAAATTTTATCGTTTGTGTGTCGATTTGTGAAAAAGGACTTAATCGCATAAGATGCAAAATCTGTGTGCTAATTGTTAAAAGTGCTTAAATGCTATGCTTATTAAATGTGAGTCCTTATGTTGTCATTATACCATATGCTTAATGGATGGACAAAAATGGGTTTCAGTTAATGGAAATTTTAATGATAATATTAAGGGTAAAATGGTAAAATAAGCATTAATGTATAATTAATAAAACAAAAACAATTTTAAAGCTCATATTCTCATCTTCTTCACCGAAATTAGAGAAAAATAAATAGCTTTTAAAGCATTTAAGGGTTCGGCTATTGATGTTATTGATTAAAGTATGAGTTTTGTTCATTTTTTTATAATTTCTACGTTTTTATTATCATTGCTAAGCATACTATCAAGCCCATGCTTTAATTTTAGAATTTGATGATGATTTTGAGATGTGTCATTGATGAATGCTTGAGCTTTGTGATAGTTGATATGTATAAAGATATGTTAGATTAACATATTTTGTCTTTGAATTTTTTATGAATTTGACTATTTTGGGCTAAATTGTGAAAATGAGAAATTGAAGGACTAAAATGTGAAATAAATGAAATATGTGGACTTCTATGAGCTAGGGGAAAATTTAGCTAAGCATGTGTGAATGGAAATTATGTGTATTTTGTGATTTTATGAAATAGGGACTAAAATGTCAAAATGTGAAAATGTGAAGGCTATTTTGTAAAATGCCTTAAATATGTATATTTGGATTGAATTGAATGATTTGGTGAATGAATGAGCTAAATTTGAACATGTATAGATCAAGAAAAGAGAAATTCAGACTTAGATCGAGGCAAGAATAAAATGCTCGATTGATCGACTTGTTTCGTAATTTCGACGTCCGAGGTAAGTTTGTGTATAATACGAATTGTTAAATTTATGTTTTCATATTATACAATGAATGGAAATGTGGTTGTGGAGTTAGTAATGTGAATGATGAGTTTGAAGAGATGAGGCACTAAATGTGCATAAATAGACATGATTCAGTGGTGAATGGCACTATGTGTGCAAAATAAAGAAAGTATCAACTACATTGATTGGCACTGTGTGTGCGGTACCGAGTTAAACTCAGTTTAATGTATAGGCACTAAATGTGCGATGATATTAAAGCTTCATCTAAGAAATTTGCACTAAGTGTGCGAGTAAATTGAATGATTAATGAAGGTTGAATGAATTGTGGTATTGAGCATTGGGTAGCAAAAGTGATTGTTAATTAAGTGTTAGCACAGGCATGTACGGAACCTATGTGGTTGATGATATCGTATATGGATAAATTGATGATTATGTGAGTAATGACTCTGAATGGGATTGTATATCTTTTTGAAATGAACCATGTAATAGTCTATTTTATATATCGAAATTGATTTGTTGAGTTAAAATGTTATATGATGAACTTACTAAGCTTTTAACCTTACTGTGTGAAGTGTTTCTCTGTTTGACAGTGTCATTAAAGCTAGCTCGAATCCGGGAATTGTCAGTGACTCAATTAAACTATTAGCTATCTATTTTGGTACTTTTTGAAGTTGTAAATTTGGTATATGGCATGTATAGGCTAGTGATTATGGTATGTTTTAAGATGTATAGATCTTGCCATGTGATATGGCTTGATAGATGAATGATCTTAGTTTATGTCTTGAATATGTGAGAATGATGGTTATAATGTGTTTATGTGACTTTGTGTGAATGACCTTTATGATATGTTTTGAAGTTTGCAAACAAGTCAGACTCACACACGAGGCTGGACACATGGGCATGTGACTGGCCGTGTGAAATAAGTCAGTGTCGACCACGGGTTAAGCACACGGGCGTGTCTTCGGCCGTGTGGACAAGTTAGTATGTATGCCCTATTTTGACACAGCTTGGACACACAGGTGTGTTTGAGGCCGTGTGAGGCACAAGGCCTACCCACACGGGCGTGTGACCTCTGTAACTTTGAAAAATGTTAAGTTTTTGGAAAAATTTCGTATGTGCCCAGTTTAGTCCCAACCCCTTTCCAATGCATGTTTAAGGCCTCGTAGACCTTATTAAGGGACTTAGAGACATTGGTTGATTATGATTTAATGATGTATGAACAATGAAGGTTAAATGTTATGATTTGATCAGTAATGGCTCTTAACTCTAATCCGGCGACGGATACAGGTTAGGGGTGTTACACCTCGGCTTTACAGGCTCTATCTACCAACACCACAAATTCTTTTAGTTCTAGGACACCCAAAAATAAACGAATATCCTCCTTTAACCCATCCTCGAACATTTTACACGTAATGGCTTCTGTCGATACGCACTCTTGAGCGTATTTGCTAAGCCTTACGAACTCATGCTCATATTTAGTCATCGTAATTTAACCTTGTTTTAGCTCTAAGAATTCCATTCTTTTCTGTTTGATGAGTCTTTGACTAATATACTTCCGGAACTCCTCTTGGAAGAATTCCCAATTAACTCTCTCCCTTGGTACCACCAACACAAGGGTGTTCCACCATTGATAGGCCGAATCTCTCAAGAGAGATACCACACACTTCATACACTCATCAGGTGTGCATGACAACTCGTCGAATACTCTGATAGTATTCTCAAGCCAGAATTTCACCCTCTCTAGATCATCATTTTTACTAGCTCGAAATTCTTCAGCTCTTTGTCTCCAGATCTTATCAGCCGAAGGCCTTTCTCTTCTTACTACCTCTACCGCTTAGGGAGCTACAGGAGTAGGCTGAGGAATAGGTGGGGTGGAGGGGGTTTGAGCATTAGGATTTGCTCGAATAAACTCAGTGTATCAGTTGCTCATCATATGGAGAAAGACTTCCCGAGCCTCTTCTCCCTGACCCAAAGTCTCGGGTCTACTCTCTACCAGCACGGTCCTTTGCACGGGAGCCAGCGTATTACTCGCAGCATCATCGGCTGCAGCTCGATCGGGATCCATTTAATAGAATCACAATTCAAATCGTCAAGGGTCGTCACATTATCATTATGTAAATACTCATATGTATGGTATGTATAGCTAGACTCATGCTTACGCTACGGTAGACCGAGAGTCGACTAAAAATATCTCTGATACCACTAAATGTAACACCCCTAACCCGTAATCGACACCTGAACTGGGTACGAGGCATTACTGTACTTAACTTGCTCAATCATGCAACATCGATTCATAAAATTTCATTGCAAATTAAAACTTTTCCTTTAAGACCTTAATATCCTTATTATAGGTCTACAAGACCCTAAAATTGTACCCTGTAACATCTGGGATTTAGAGGCTTTGCATCTTTTATATTTTCTGTGTATCGATATGCTATGCTTGTTGTGTGTTTGTGTTTAAGGGCCTCGGAAAGGCTCGGGGTTAAGCCGAAGCCTTGGTTAAACTTTTGGTTTTGGGCACCTAAAAGGGATAGCAGAATAGGGGCAAGGCTTAGGGGTTTTCAGTTGCAACTTTGTGTCATAAGGGATGCAGTGGAAGGGTGGCCAGGGAACGCCACATAGCATGCAAGGGAATGACGCCACAAGAGGGAAGGAGGTCCAGGGTTCAAGGCACATTGGCAGCTTTTGGGAGTCTCTTTTTGCGTCAGGAGACTGAGGAGGTGGCTTTCATTTGGACTCTTCAGGGTGGTTGGTAGATGGAGACTTGGAATTTGAAATAAGTGGCTAGGAGGTGTTGGGAGAGATTTGAATTGGTCTTCTAATTCAAATGAGTGGATGGGAGAAAAAGTAGGAGAAGAAAAGGGCAGTTGATGGCTATTAGAGGTGTTGGCCGAATTTCAAAGTCTTAGTGGAGGGGAAATCGATTTGTGTTATGGATTAGGGTGTGCCGAATTTCATTTGTGGCAACTTAGGTTTTCAATTTTCAAGAGTGCATTTTCGATTTTAGGGCTTGAGACGTGTCGAAATTGTGTTTAGTGAGTGAGGGTGCTTTTCTCATTTCTTTTCGGCATTAGCATCTTGGGCATTTGAAGTCATTTGAAGTCTTCACTTTTTCTTCATCTTTTTTCTGCTAGAGCCAAACCCTCCTTTCTTTTTGTTTTCTCTTCTCTCAATTTCTTCTACAAAGCCAAAACCCTTTTGTTTCTTCTTCTTTTTCTTTTTGGTGTAAGCCAAATCTTCCCTACCCATTTGCTCATCTCTTCTCCATTCTCCTTAAAGCCGAAATACCTGTTTGCTTTATCTTTTCTCCACTCTTTCTAAAAGCCAAAATCTCCTTAGTCTTCTTCTCATTTATTCCTTTTATTCAGTTACAAAGCCGAAAACTTAATCCATCTATCTTCTTTTTGGATTCGTTTGTTAGCCAAATTGCTTCTGGGTGTTCAAACCTCTTTATTCATCTTTGGTAGTGGATAGCCGCTACTCGTTTTCAAGCCTTCTCAAATCAGTTTCTTCCTTTTTGTGCGTGGGGTAAGTGTTCTCTTCTTCTTCGATTTGTTTTTTCCTGATGAGTTGTTGGAACGGAAGTGTTAATCTTATATTTTGGTGCTTTGGCCGAATGTGAGGATGGTGTAGGGACTCAGCCGAAATCTTGGTGCAAGTTTGTTAGCCTTCGGGTTCTATAGATCTAGGTAAGGGGACTTCCTCGTTTGAATATGTATTCTTTTGTTCTTGCCTTCACTTAACCTGGTTCTCTAATTAAGATCTGTCATGGATTTGAATGCCAGTCAAGGGAAAGAGGGGGTTGGACCCGTAAACCCAGCTCCTAAATTTAAGAAGCGAGCTGTGTCAGCGGTGCGAGATTGGCCACCAGGTTGTGGGCCTGCATCTGAGCAGAATCGTAGGCAGATAGCGGTGGTGTCGATTAGCGATAGTGTCGATGTGGAGAGTGTAACATTACGTGTTATCAGGTGTGTAACTACTCACACCATCTTTAATGCTATGTTAATATGATTGTCATATTCTGTTAAATGCCGAAAGTTCGGTATTGCTAGTGTGACACCTGTGGAGGGTGTAAGCGAAACATCAGGTTAGTGATTTCTGTTCTGACAAAATAAATGGTTGTGGTGAAATAATTCGATCTGTGTTATGGGTATTCTGTACATGCTTGTTGAATCTGTTGCATCCGTACATCAGTATTTTATGTTGCATGGGGTTTGGGAATATATGATGAAAGGGCAAGTGTTGTAGTGGCTCTGCCACGATCTGTTGTAGCGGCTCTGCCACGAACTGTTCCAGTGACTATGTCACGATTTTGATGATGAGCAGCATGACTGCCATCGTTGGTGTGTAGCGGTGAGGGTTGATTGTAGAAATCCCCATTGGTGATCCGCTGGTACGGGTGGTGTGTAGCGGATGGAAACTTAGGCTGGGTTTGGGTTCTGCATTACCATCTGTATGTCCATTATTTGTTACTCCGTTCTGCAGGGCTAAGGCCCAAATCCATGGTGCGTGAGTGTTGCACACTGAGTTTTATGACTCACCCAATCCTTGAACATTTTCAGGTAGCACGTAGTGTAGTGGACCGGGTTGGAGATGAGCACGAGGTGGCCATGCATGGTTTCTCGCATTTCAGTAAAGAACTTCATTTATTTATTTTTAATAACTGGATTGGTATTTTACATTGTAATAAGGCCACTGTTAATCGGTTTTAAATTTCGGGATTTTTTTAGTTTTAGACACTCGAATTAAACAACCAAACGTAATAACTATATGTTGGAAAAAAAAACAAACACAGAGACAACCGAGTTTCTTGCGACTAAACTATTAAGTAAATTTATTATCTTTTTCAACAAAAATTTTCATAACTTAAACGGATAACATGGGTTTTAGATGGTCAATCATTTTTGGGAAAATTTGGCAAAAATACAACTCGGTTAACATGAAGTTACTAAGTTTTCTACACAATCGCTAAACCCGAATTTCTCACAGAGGTTTTCTTCAAGATCGTACTGTGTTTTACAAAATCTACTTAGTGACATGCCAGATCCGGTCGTGGTGTATGGGCCAGGTTAGGGGTGTTACATACCCGAAATGATTCGGGTCTAGACCAAAAACTTTTGAACACTTAGACAATTTTGACATAAAATAGGGCCACATGCCCGTGTAAAGGATGGAACACACTCTTGTGGCTTATCACATGCCCATGTTCCACACTCGTGTGGAATTATTTTTCAATTCGAACCTACAAGGGTTTTTACACTACCTGACATACGCCCGTGTCCATAGCATGTGTTCTTCACACGACCATGACACGCCCGTGTGTTCGCCCGTGTGTGAAAACCTTGACATTCTGTTTCTGACATCATCATCTCAATAAGGTCACACGGCCAAGGCACACGACCGTTTCCTTAGACCGATTAAATTCCTAATTTCAGGTGTAGACTTCACACGGCCCGGGCACATGCCCTTGTCTTAGGTCGTGTCTCCCGCAAGGTCGAGACACACGACCGTGTCTTAGCCCGTGTGTTTACTACTAAGCATACTGACTTGCCAACCTAGCATGCATGGGGACACATGATCTATCACCACGCCCATAGGCTGACCATGTGTCACACACGGCCTAGACACACCCCCGCGTGTCTAACCGTGTAGACATTTGTAAGGCTATCTACCAAGATAAATGCCACCCTACAAAGCAACCATACTTATACCAATTCAATTCAACATATATCATGGCCATAAGGCACTTCTAAGAACTCAAATTCAAAACATCCACACAAGCATGCACTTCATGAATTTCATCAACATTGAATAGATGAACTTGTCAAGTATTGGCCAATTTCCAATGACCATTTACAAAATGGATTGAACAACATTAATAGCCAACACTTTGGCTAACAAATATGACATAGCAAAATGACCAAGTCCTATACATGCCATACTCAAAATAAATCTAACTTTGCTATACCAAATAGAGATTGATAGTGTGATTCCGAACTCCGACGTCGTACGATCCCTGAGTTAGCTAGGCGATACTACAAGGAAAAGGGAAATGAGAGGGGCAAGCATAAAGCTTAGTAAGTTTGCACGAAATAAATAGCAACATAAAGGCTCATAATGTTATCCATCCATTGCATTGAATAAAAACACAAAGTCTTAAGCACAATGCCATAACTTACTCAAACTTACTCTTACATATTTACATGTCATGTCACATATAGTAAACATTTCCCGTGAATTACTCACATGTACCTTATCATTTCATCACATAGCTTTAGCACTAATCCCATCTCTATTATAAGCTTAACTATTTACCCCATTGAATCACTTAGGGTACTCGAAGATACATAATCATCATCATTCACATAAATACGACGCCAATGCCATATCCCAGATATGGTCTTATATGGGGTCACCTCTAGATGTCGATGCCATATCCCAGATATGGTCTTATACTAGATCTCATATCGACGTCGATGCCATATCCCGAATATGGTCTTATACAATTTCCATATTCGATGTCAGTACCATATCCCAGATATGGTCTTATACGGGATCTCAATTTGGTGCCGAGGCCATGTCCCAGACATGGTCTTATACGGGACCTTACAAATCTTGTGTCTCTATGAAGATATCCTATCACTTTTTAAAGTTCAAGAGGGACTTCAATGTCATAAATTTTTATCATTTTCTCATTCAAAATTTTTACTCAATTTCATAGAAATAATATTCATCATCACTAATATCAAACATTTTAAAAATTAATAACATGATGTTGAATTTATTACACACAAACTTACCTCGATTTCAAAATAGGTCAATTTGCCGATCTAGTCTGATACCTTGCCTTTTTCTCTGTCAAGGTTAATTCCTCGTTCTTCTTGATCTATAATAGCAAATTAGCTCATTTAATTACCACATTAATCAATGCATTTCAAAGATCATACTTTGGCAAAATTACCACTTTGCCCTTAGACTTTTGCAAAATGACTATTTTACTCCTAGGCTCGTAAATCAATTCTAATTAAATTTCTTCCTCTAACGAGCCTAGGTGAACATTTATTTCTCTTATTGAAACTCTCAATACTCATTATTTCACACATTTAACACCTATTTTACAACCTTTGCAAAGAGGTCCTCTTAGGTGTTTTCATGGTAACACCTTTCACAAAAGTTGGTTATATAACAACTAAGACTCATTTTCTTCCATAAAAATCCAGCAAACAACATAAATGCTCACATGGAAAAAATCTAAACTCTAAACAACAATTGAGCATGCAATCGCTAAAATTAAAGCACCAAAATTTCATGCACTCTTGCAATCATGATATAACACATAAAATAATTTTCTCTGACCTAGGATTAGTGGTTCTGAAACCACTATTCCGACTAGCCCCTAAATTGGGCTATTACATCTAATATCAACCATTTAACATTTACTAATTCCATATCCACAAGCCTCATAACCTAAGCCATTCACATATCCATCCATGAACTCAAAATATTAACCATATATGAACATATATGCACATAACCAAATCCATCAAATTAAGTTAACACTTAAGTCCATATTGACAAACCAAAACATATGACATCACAAGCCATTACAATTAACCAAAATCACTATCAACCCATAATCAAAATGACTCAAATTACCAATACATGTCATATACTTAAAATACCAAAGTTCAAAGGTACCAAGTGATAGGTGGTAGTGTGAAACGATCTCCAAAAATCCCCAAATCCGAGCTAGCTTTGATATCACCATAAAACACGGGGAAATACACAAAGTAAGCTATAAAGCTTAGTAAGCTCGTAGGAAATAAACTTGATAAAATCATAACACATAATTCAACAATTGATTAAAGATACATAAATTCACATCAACTAACAAACCTTTCCATTACTCATTGACGAAGTTATATACTTTCTTTATCATTTCTTTGATTCAAAACTATTATAGTTTATGCACAAACTTGTACCAATTGGTAACAATTTCATACACATTCTCGTCTTTCATTTACCCGTTGAACCATTTGGAATAGAAGTTGGATAATCAAGGGTCTCACACGATAAGTACCTATACCATGGCCTGAAGCCAAATCAATGTAACTTATCCGAAGTACTAATATCCCGAAGCCAAATCAGCCGATATGCATGGCCCGAAGACAAATCGGTTTATCCTGCACCCGAAGTGCTATATCATGGCCCGAACCCAACTCACTATATCCCCTAATGACATGTGACTAGTATCCTATACTATTCATAAGGTTCAACCGGATTCCAATTGTCGATTTATCCTCCAGTCATTTCCAAACTTGTCCGTAGTCACATAATCGCTATTTATGCTATATCAAAGCATATAGAATACATTTGAAATGAAATTATAACATACGAACTTACCTCGGTTGCGAAAACGGTGAATCAAGTCAACTATTCCGTAACTTTGTTCTTTCCCCGATCTAAGTCCGTATTTCTCCTTTCTTGATCTAAAAAAATTCAAAATTGACTTATTTAATCATCTATGTATTTAATTCAATCCAAAATATACATTTGAGCTAATTTACACATGAACCCTTAAACTTTCACATTTTTATGATTTAGTCCTTATTTCATAAAATCAAAAATTAATGAAATTCCGAATAAACCCATGCTAGCCGAATTATTATTATGCCCCTAGCAGCCCATATTTTTCATTTATTACACATTTTAACCACAAAATTTCAACATTTCTCAATTTAATCCCTATTTTTCCTTATCACTAAAAATCACTTAACAAAACTTGTATTACTCACAACCAACATTCAGAATCTATCTAGAAGCTTCAAAATAAATGCTTATTCATCAATGGAAACACTCAAAATCTTTAACAATTTTTCAAAATAGTCCTTGGGCTAGCTAGATCTAACTGCAACAATCTCAAAAATGTAGAAATAATTAAAAACGGGATAAAAATTGTACCTTAATTGAGCAAAATAGCTTGGCCGAATGAACCTTAAAGAAAAGACTTTTCTTCTCTTCAATATTCGACTATGGTGAGAAAAATGGACACAAATTTGATTTTTGTTTTGTTTTAATTATCCTTTATTAATAAATTACAATTTTAACCTTAATGATAACATTTAAAAATCACTTAATGCTTGCCCATCTTTGTCCACTCAAAACTAAAATGCTCTAATTACCACTTAAGGACTTTAACTTTAAGGTTATATAGCTATTAGACACCTTTAGTTATTAGATCTCAAGTTTTACGCTTTACGCGATTTAGTCCTTTTTATCAAATTGACCAAAAACGAGCTGTTACAGGGAATCTCGCACCCTAAGTGCCAATATATATAGCTGAAGCTATCTCAATAAAATCTTGCACTGAAGTGCCAATACATAGACGAAGCTATCTCAATATCATATTTCAATAATGCTTACTGTCGAGCTATCAATGGGTTTGCTCACACAAGCTATTGATCATGACGTAGCTACACAATGCTGCTCACACAAGCTGACGAGAATCCGCAACAAATGCTGGATAACTCAACCACTGGTAGGACGTACGGACTAGCACCGAAAACAATAATAACCCCTAATGACATGTCATTCATATCCTAAACTATTCCTAAGGTTCAACCGGGATTTCACACTTACCGAATTGTCGTCGAACATGTCCATAAAGTTGTAATCATAGTTTATGCAATATCAAAGCATATAAAATAAAATTATAACAAAGCTTATTACATACGAACTTACTTCGAATGGAAAAACGGTGAAATAAGTCGATTAGTCTGAAACATTATTCTTTCCCCGATCTAAATATGTATTTAACCTTTCTTGATTTAAATATAATCAAAATTAAACTATTTAATAATATCTCTATTCAATTTAGTCCAAAAAAACATTAAGGCACCTTTACATTTTTCCCCCAATATTTCACATTTTTACAATTTAGTCCTTTTTTCATAAAATCTCAAATTCATGCAATTCAGCTAAAAACCATGCTAGTCGAATTTCAATTAGGTCCCTAGCAACCCATATTTTTCATTTATTTCACAATTTAACCACCAAATTTACACATTTCACAAATTTAATCTCCAATTGAACATTTCACTAAAAATCACTTAACAAATGTTGTTTATCTAACAACAAACATACATTTTCTATCATCAAACATCTAAACACACATAAATTCATCAATGGAAAAACCCTAAACCTTTAACATTTTTGTAAATTAATCCCTGGGCTATCTAGATTAAGTTACAACGACGCCGAAAACATAGAAATCATTAAAAACGAGACAAAATTCACTTACATGCAAGCTTGATATTGAACCGAATGCTTAAAACCCTAGCTATGGCTTCTTTTTCTTCTAATTTACGGTGAAAAATATGCCTAAAAAATGATACAATTTTTTGTTTTTATTAAATTTGTCTTTATTAACTAAATTACTAATTTAACCTTTTAATTAGCCATTAAAATCACCTACTTAATGGCCATATTTTTCCACTCATAATAAAAATGGTATATTTACCACATAAGGATCTCCATTATTTAATTTCATGGCTATTAACACCTTTAGCTAATAGAACTCCACTTTTGCACTTTACGCGATTTAGTCCTTTTTACCAAATTAAGCATTTAAACAATAAAATTTCTTAACGAAATTCTCACACAATCATAAAATCATGCTGTAAACATTAAAATAATAATAAAATAAATATTTTAACCTCATATTTTTTATTCCAAAACCACTATTCTAATTTGACTAAAAACGGGTTGTTACATAAGACATCTTTGATTTACCCTTCAGGTTGAGCTAAGGATCGATTAGCTAGTTGTAATGCCATTGCAGTGTATTTTATGTGACCAATTCTCCACTTTCTAAAAGTAGATAGTGGCATTAGGTTTATGCTAGCTCTCAAGTTGCATAAAGCTTTGCCCAAATAATGGTTGCTAATTGAACATGGGATGGTAAAGCTCCCAGGATCTTTCAATTTAAGGGCAACTTGTTTGTCAAAATAGCACTACAGCCTTCTGTGAGTGCAATAGTTTCAATATCATTGAGCTTCTTCTTCATAGACAAGAAGTCTTTCATAAATTTCCCATAACTCGGAATTTGTACCAGAACGTCTACTAAAGCAATGTTGATATGCAGTTGCTTTAGTGCATCCAGGAACTGTTGATACTACATGTCATGCTCATTCTTCTCAAATCTTTGTGGGAAAGGTAAAAGTAGAGATACATTTGCTTGCATCGACACCTTTGATTGCGTCGACAGTTTCGAAGGTCGAAGTTAGGCATATGAGTGACAATTTGTGGAACTTCTTTTTCTGATGCATCGAAAAACTCTTCAAATTCAACCTTCTCACCAGTAATCACTCCATACGTATCTTGAGGTGCTACAGTAGAGTCTATAAATGGTTCGCCAGTTTATTTACGTCTTCTAAGAGTCATAGCCTTACAATGTTTTTTCCCCCTCTGACTGGGATTTTCCATGTCACTATGTAATGAGCCTGGTGGTCGAGTATTCAGATTTGAAGCATGTTGTCCTAATTGTGCCTTCAATGCTCTAATGAAAGATGAATTCCCTTATATGATAGCTTCAGCGCAAGTAATATGCTCCCGCGCTAACGGGTCAGAAGTGGAAGCTTGAGTGTACGGTTGCTATCGATGTTCTTGAACATGCTGATTCTGTATTGAAGGGTGTTGTGGCTGTATTAGATTTTGGTGTAGATGTGTCTGGCCTTGTTGTGGCTACATCTGAGTGTGTTGATTGTAGTTCTGCTGTTGTTGAATGTAATTCCCTTGTCTTGGATTATAATTTCCTTGAGTAGATGTATTCTCATATCTGAATGTCACAGCATTTTGTCCAGCATTCTGAGTTCCCCAAAACTGTTGGTTGCTTGCAAAGTTGTTGTAAGAGTTACCATAAGAATTGTTGCAGATGTTACCAATATAACAGGCATTCTCTACATGTTGTGGACAATCTTCATAGCTATGGTTGTCACTACAAATCTCACAACAAAAAGTAGGAACATCAACTTGCTGAGTGACCTGTATAGGTGCAACGCCACTAGTCCCTTGCATATTTTTAATCAGGTTTGTGAGAGAAGAAACTTGAGCACTTAGTACGATTATTGCATCCAATTCAATAACTCCTGGAGTAGTTTTTTCTTGTGCAGCTCTAGAGATAGTGTGTTGATAATCATTCTGAGCAATTCTCTCAAGAATTCTCACAGTATCATTATAAGTACAATCCAACAGAGGTCCATTGGCAGATGTGTCGACAAGATTCCTTGTATGTGAATCCAGCCCATTATAAAAAATCTCAATTTGTGTTTCTGGTTGAATGTCGTGCATGGGACCATGTCAAAGTAAAGGTTCATAACGTTCTCATGTTGTGTGACATTTTCATCATCCGGATGATGATAAGCAGTAATATCATTTCGAAGACGAGCATTCATTGTTGGCGGGTTAAATAAAAAAATTGTGTTGCTAGTGCATTCAAAGAAGTAATCGATCTGGTAGGTAGCCCAAAAAACCAAGTACGGGCTCTTCCTTGTAAGGAATAAGGAAATAATTGCATCTTCAAGGCATCATCGGGAACACCTTGTTGACTAAAGGAAGCAATGATCAATAAAAAGGATTTAAGATGTTTTCTCGCATCTTCATATGGTAGTCCAGCATACTGTCCATTAGAATTCAACATTTGAAACATTACTGGATTGAGTTCAAAATTCCCAGCTTGGATTGCTGGCCTAACAACTCCCAGTTTTAAATCATTCAAGACAGGTACAACAAAATCTCGTATATTCCTATTTTGTATGTGAGCATCTTGCGGCAACAATGGGTTATTAACATTTTACTATTGCATCGGGGGTATGGCTGCATTTTCCCCTGGTAGAGCCATATTTCTTTGTTCTCAAAGTCTACTCCGAACAGTCCTTTCAATTTCTAGATCAAAATTGGCAAGAAAATCTGACTTGCTTCGGGTCCTAAAACACCTAAAATGAAGTTGAAGAAATAGCAACAAAGAAAAACAATATAGTGCATACAAAATATTATATAAGGAAAAAAAAGCACAAAAACAAAAATAAACATCAAACCAATGCCATCCTTGGCAACGACGCTAAAAACTTGATTGATTGTTTAACGTCACAGCAATACATGTGCAAGCATACACTATCGATGCAGGTGTAGCAGACAGATGTAAGTCTGTCAGATATCGATCGCATAGGGATGGTTGTCTTTTGTCTATTAATGTTTATGTAATAACTCGATAGAAACGAGATAAATTGTAAGGATAGTTGTCAGAGCAACAACTTGAAAACTCTAAAATAAAATATGAGAATGATAAACTGGGATCCCCAACATGAATCGTTAGTAGAATACTAAGTGCTCACAAGGTATAAAAGGATAGGTGATTGTCAAGGCAATAAATTTCAATGTATATCTTACCAAGCGTCACTCCTCTATTTAATCTGAGACTTAAACATGCACATTAACCCCACCTTCTGATGATGGCAAAATGGCACTAATAAGAACAAGTGGACTAAATTCCTCTAATTCTCACTCAACTTCTGTTGTAATACTTGTTGGCTCGAACTATCACTGCACTTTCCAGTGTCAACGACTACAATAACACTTCCGTGTTCAGAAACATTCAAACCCCAAGATTAAACAATAAAATAAAGATTGAATAAGATAACATTTTACCAAAAATTCAATTGTACTTCCATAAAACAAAAAATAGAGAGTAATCACCAGCATTTAGAAAGAAATAAGAATGAATCTAGTGGAGAATACTATTCCTAAACAACTCGACTGAATCTCTCTATTCCCTCTTGTTTCGCACTTTGGTCTCCTTGTCAGAAGCTAATCTGCATCAATTTTAATGTTGGCTCACCCATGAGAGGCTTAATGTAACAACCCAATTTAAGGGCTAGTCGGAACAGTGGTTTCAGAACCACTAATCCGAGGTTGGAGAAAATTATTTTAATGTTATTTTATGAGTTATAGCATGATTATATAGGTGCATGAAAATTTTGATGCTTTAATTTTAACGATTTCATGCTTAATTTCGAAAAAGGACTAAATCGTATAAAGAGCGAAAGTTCTATTTTGCAAGCTAAAGGTGTCAAATAGCTAAGGAATATTAATTGGAGGTTCCTAATGTGCAATTAGGCCTTGTTTAGGGTGGTGGCCGGCCATAGGGACAAAGAAAAGACTTTGTCAATTGGTTAGGTGAAAATTTGGTGACTAAATTAATTTTTAATCATAAAATAAAGAAAAGAAAGATATCATCTTTTCTTCTCTTCTTCTCCACCGAAAATTAGTAGCAAACTAGGAGGTTTGAGAGCTCAAAATTTTCAGCAAGCTTTTCTCCTTGCAAGTAAGTGTTTTAATGGTCATTCTTTATTAATTTTTGTACTTTTGGAACCCCTAAAGCTTAAGCTAGCTAAAGAGGGGACTATTTTGCAAAGAGGTAGAAAGTTTAGGGTTTTTCCATGTGAGAAATTATATTGTTTGCTGCATTTTAATGGAAGAAAATGAGTCTTTGTTGTTAGATAAACAACTTTTGTGAAAGGTGTTTCCATGAAAACACCTAAGAGGACCTTTTTGCAAAGGTTGTAAAATAGGCGTTAAATGTGTAAAATAATGAGTATTGAGAATTTCTATAAGAGAAATAAATGTTTACCGAGGGTCGTTAAAGGAAGAAATTTGATTAGAATTGATTTACGAGCCTAGGGTTAAAAATTCATTTTGTGAAAGTCTAACGGCAAAATGGTAATTTTGCCAAAGTATGATTTTTGAAATGCATTGATTAATGTGATAATTAAAATAAGTGAATTTGTTATTATAGATCAAGAAACACGAAGCCCAGATCGAAACCGAGGCAAGAATAAGGTGGTGGACTAATTTAAAAGATTCCACATATATTTTGGTACCGAGGTAAGTTTGTATGTAATAACTTCAACATCATGTTATTAAGTTTAAAATGGTTGATATTAGTGATGTTGTATATTATTCTATGAAATAGAATAATGATGTTGAATAAGAACCTGATGGAAATTTATGATGTTGAAGTCCCGGTTGGACTTTAAGAAGTGAGAGGATATCATCATCGAGACATGAGATTGGTAAGGTCCTGTGTAAGACCATGTCTGGGCCATGGCCTTGGCACTGAATTGAGATCATGTATAAGACCATATCTGGGATATGGCATCGGTATCGAAAATGAAAATCGTATAAGACCATATCTGGGATATGGCATCGACAATCGATATGAGATCCCATATAGGACCATATATGGGATATGGCATCGGCATCTAAAAGTGACCCTATGTAAGACCATACCAGATATGACATTGGCTTCATATTTATGTAAATGATGATGATTACGTATCTTCGAGTATCCCAAGTGATTTAATGGGGTAAATAGTTAAGCTTATAATAGAGATGAGATTAGTGCTAAAGCTATTTGATGAAGTGATACAGGTACATGCGAGTAATTCACAAGAAATGTTCACTATATGTGACGTGACATGTAAATGGGTAAGAGTAAGTTTGATTAAGTATGGTTGTGCTTGAGACTTTGTGTTTTTATTCAATGCAATGGATGGATAACATTATGAGCATTTATGTTGCTATTTGTTTCATGCAAACTTACTAAGCTTTTTGCTTACCCCCTCTCATTTCCCTTTTCCTTGTAGTATTGCCTAGCTAACTCAGGGATCGTGTGACGTTGGAGTTCGGAATCACACTATCAATCTCTATTTGGTATAGCAAAGTTAGATTTATTTTGAGTATGGCATGTATAGGACTTCATCATTTTGTTATGTCATATTTGTTAGCCAAAGTGCTGGCTATTAATGTTGTTTAATTCATTTTATAAATGGTAAATGGAAATTGAACAATACTTGACAAGTTCATATATTCAATGATTATGAAATTCTTGAAGTGCATGCTTGTGTGGATGTTATGAATTTGAGTTCTTAGAAGTGCCTTATGGTCATGCTATATATTGAATTGAATTGGTATAAGTATGGTTGCTTTGTAGAGTGGCATTTAGCTTGGTAGATAGCCTTACAAATGTCCACACGGGTAGACACACGGGGTGTATCTAGGCCGTGTGTGACACACGGTCAGCCCATGGGCGTGTTGATAGGCTGTGTGTCCCCATGCATGCTAGGTTGGCAAGTTAGTATGCTCAGTAATAAACACATGGGCTGAGACACGGCTGTGTGTCTCGACCGTGTGGGAGACACGGCCTAAGACACAGGCATGTGCCTGGGCCATGTGAAGTCTGAACCAGAAATTAGGAATTTAATTCGACACACGATCTAAGGACACGGGCGTGTGCCTTGGCCATGTGACCTTATTGAGATGATGATGTCATAAACAGAATGCCAAGGTTTTGACACACGGGTGAAGACACGGGCGTGTCATGGCCGTGTGAGGGACACAGGCTATGGACACGGGCGTGTGCCAGGCCGTGTGAAAACCTCTGTAGGTTTGAATTGAAAAATAAATCCATACTGGTGTGGACACGGGCATGTGATATGCCATACGGGCGTGTTCCTTTCTTCACACGGGTGTGTGGCTCTGTTTTGAGTAAAAATTTCTTAAGTGTTCTAAAATTTCCAGTTTATTTCCAAATCATTCTGTGTGCAAGTTTAGGGTCTTGTAGACCTATAATAAGGACATTAAAGCCTCGAATGAAAAGTTTTAATTTGAAATAAAATTTTATAGATCGATGTTGTATGTTTGAGCAAGTTAAGTACGGTAATACCTCGTACCAGGTTCAAGTGTTGAATACTAGTAAAGGTGTTACATTTAGTGGTATCAGAGCTACAGTTTAGTCAATTTTTGAACTAACTTAGCATAAGTATGAGTCTAGCTATACATGCCATACGTATGAGTATTTACATAATGATAGTGTGATGACTCCTGACTATTTAAATTGTGTTTTTATATAGTAAATGGATCCCGACCGAGCTGTGGCCGATGATGCTGCAAGTAATGCACCGGCTCCCGCGCAAGGGACTGCACTTGTAGAAAGTAGACTCGATCTTTGGGTTAGGGAGAAGAGGCTCGATAAGCCTTTCTGCATATGATAAGCAATTGGTACATTGAGTTTATACGAGTAAATCCTAATGCTCAACCCCCTCCACCCCCACCTACTCCTCAACCCACTCCTGTAACTGCCCAAGTGGTAGAGGTACTAAGAAGAAAAAGGCCTCCAGTCGATAAGATTCGGAAACAAGGAGCTGAGGAATTTTGAGCTTGTAAAGATGATGATTCAGAGAGGGCGAAATTCTGGCTTGAGAATACCATCAGAGTGTTCGACGAGTTTTCGTGTACACCTGATGAGTGAATTAAGTGTGTGGCATCTCTCTTGAGAGATTCGACCTATCAATGGTGGAACACCCTTGTATCGGTGGTACCAAGGGAGAGAGTTAATTAGGAATTCTTCCTAGAAGAGATCCAGAAGAAGTATATTAGTCAAAAATCCATCGACCAGAAAAGAAAGGAATTCTTGGAGCTAAAACAACGTCGAATGGCAGTGACTGAATATGAGCGTGAATTCGTAAGGCTTAACAAATACGCTCGACAGTGCGTATCGACAGAAGCCATTATGTGCAAAAGGTTTGAGGATGGGTTAAATGAGGATATACGTTTATTTGTAGGAGTCCTAGAACTAAAAGAATTTGTGGTACTGGTAGATAGAGCCTCTAAGGCCGAGGAAGTGGTCAAAGAGAAAAGAAAGGCTGAAATCGAGTCTCGCGACTCGAAGAAGAGGCAATTAGGCAAGTCATTCCAATCCTCATCCAAAAAGTCAAGAGATTTCACTACTCGGTCAGCCACCTCAGCTGGATTTTCAAGTAGAAGTAAGGGTAGACAGCACAAAGGGCCTAAAGCTTAGACCACCATTATGAATTTTTGGTCATGCCTTTCGGTTTAACAAATGCCCCTGCATTTTTCATGGATTTGATGAATCGCATATTTCGACCGTATTTGGATAAATTTTTGGTAGTCTTTATCGATGATATATTGATCTACTCTCGGGATGAGGAAGAGCTTGCTACGCATTTGAGAACGGTTCTCCAAACTTTGAGAGATAAAAAATTATACGCCGAGTTTAGTAAAAGTGAATTTTGGCTTAAAGAAGTTGGATTTTTAGGGCACATTGTCTCAGGAGATGGAATTAAAGTCGACCCGAGTAAGATCTCAGCAATTGTGGATTGGAAGCCATCAAGGAATGTAACCGAGGTTAGGAGTTTTCTGGGCTTAGCTAGCTACTATAGACATTTTGTCAAGGGATTTTCCATGATAGCTACTCCGATGACGAGGTTGCTACAAAAGATGTGAAGTTTGAGTGGACAGAAAAGTGTCAAAAGAGTTTTGAGAAACTAAAGGCGTTGTTGACTGAGGCTCCTGTTTTAGTGCAACATGAGCCGGGAAAAGAATTTGTGGTTTACAGCAATGCATCCCTGAATGGATTAGTTGTGTACTCATGCAAGAGGGCAAAGTGATAACATATGCGTCTAGACAATTAAAGCCGTATGAGAAGAATTACCCTACCTATGATTTGGAGTTAGCCACAATTGTATTTGCACTAAAGATTTGGATACATCATTTATATGGTGAGAAATGGCGGGTGTTCACTGATCATAAGAGTCTAAATTACTTGATGACTCAAAAGGAGTTGAATCTAAGGTAAAGAAGATGGTTAGAGCTAATAAAGGATTATGAGCTATTGATTGACTACCATCCGGGAAAGACGAACGTGGTTGTTGATGCCTTAATCAGGAAATCTCTGTTTGCGCTGAGAGCCATGAATACATGGATAGCTTTGTCAGATGATGGTTCTATTCTAGCTGAGTTGAGGGCAAGACCATTGTTTTTCCAAGAGATTGGTGAAGCTTAGAAAAGCGACAATGATTTGCACGCTAAAAGAGTTCAATGTGAGTCAAATGTTGAGTTGGACTGTTGGATAAGTCCTGATGGATGTTCGATGTTTCGAGATAGGGACTATGAACCTAGAGATGATAAGCTTATTTGGAAGATTCTGCATGAAGCACATAGTGGATGTTTGTCTGTACATCCAAGTAGTACGAAGATGTATAATGACTTGAGGAAATGGTATTGGTGGCCGAGTATGAAGAAATATATTTCCAAGTTTTATCGAGATGCCTAATTTGTCAACAAGTAAAGGCTGAACACCAAGTACCCTCGGGTTTACTTTAGCCTATTATGGTTCCTGAGTGGAAATGGGACCATATTGCTATGGACTTCGTGATGGGTTTGTCGTTGTCACCAAAAAGGAAAGATGTTGTATGGGTCGTGGTCGATAGACTTACGAAGTCAGCCCATTTCATACCAGTACGGGTTGATTATTTGCTTGACAAGTTATCAGATTTGTATGTGTCAGAAATAGTAAGACTTCATGGAGTACTGTTGTCGATTATTTTGGATAGAGATCCGAGATTTATGTCACGGTTTTGGAAAAAGTTGCAAGAGGCCTTAGGCACAAAATTGAGCTTTTGTCCAGCTTTCCATCCGCAGACCGATAGGCAGTCGGAGAGAGTAATTCAAATACTCGAAGACATGCTTCGATGTTGTGTTTTGGAATTTCAAGGTAATTGGGAGAAATATTTGCCATTCGTGGAATTCGCCTACAATAACAACTTTCAGTCGAGTTTGAAGATGGCGCCTTATGAGGCATTATATGGGCGTAAGTGTTGAATGCCCTGTATTGGACTGAACTCAGAGAGAGTCAGATTCACTGGGTCGATTTAGTCAGAGAAACTGAAGAGAAGGTAAAAGTGATACGTGAATGTCTAAAAGCTGCCTCAGATAGACAAAAGTCCTATTCAGATTTGAAACGGAAAGAGATTGAGTTTCAAGTAGGTGATAAAGTGTTTCTGAAAGTATCACCATGGAGAAAAGTCCTCAGAGTTGGCCGGAAAAGCAAATTGAGTCTGCACTTTCTCGGACCTTATGAGATTACCGAGAGGATAGGGCCAGTAGCTTATCGTTTGGCTTTGCCACCTGAGTTGGAAAAGATTCATGAGGTCTTCCATGTGTCTATGTTACGCTGATACCATTCAGACCCTTCACATGTGATTACACCATCAAAGGTAGAAATTCGACCGGACATAACTTATGGCAAAAAGCCGGTTAAGATTTTGGCACGAGAAGTCAAACAGTTGATAAACAAAAGTATATCTCTTATGAAAGTACTATGGCAAAGGCACGGGGTAGAAGAGGCTACATGGGAGCCCGAAGAGACTATAAGAAACCAATATCCCAATTTATGGGCTAGTCAAAACTGTGGTTTCGAGGACGAAAATCCTTAAGAATATCCTTTTCACCGGTAAAAATTTCGAGGATGAAAATCCTTAAAGGGGAGAATTGTAACAGCCCAATTTAGGGGCTAGTTGGAACAGTGGTTTCGGATCCACTAATCTGAGGTCAGAGAAAATTATTTTAATGTTATTTTATTAGTTATAGCATGATTATATAGGTGCTTTAATTTTAGCGATTTCATGCTTAATTTCGAAAAAGGACTAAATCGCATAAAATACGAAAGTTTTATTTTTCAAGCTAAAGGTGTCAAATAGCTAAGGAATATTAATTGGAGGTCCCTAATGTGCAATTAGGCCTTGTTTAGGGTGGTGGTCGGCCATAGGGACAAAGAAAAGACTTTGTCAATTGGTTAGGTGAAAATATGGTGACTAAATTGATTTTTAATCATAAAATAAAGAAAGGAAAGATATCATCATATTATTGATGTTAGTGATGTTCTATTTTATTTCTATGAAATTGAATATTATTAAGTTTAAAATGGTTGATATTAGTGATGTTGTATATTATTTCTATGAAAATGAATAACGATGTTGAATGAGAAAATTATGGAAATTTATGATGTTGAAGTCCCGGTTGGACTTTAAGAAGTGAGAGGATATCATCATCGAGACATGAGATTGGTAAGGTCCCGTGTAACACCATGTCTGGGACATGGCCTCGGCACTGAATTGAGATCCCGTATAAGACCATATCTGGGATATGGCATCGACATCGAATATGAAAATCGTATAAGACCATATCTGAGATATGAAATCGACAATCGATATGAGATCCCATATAAGACCATATCTGGGATATGGCATCGACATCCAGAAGTGACTCCAAGTAAGACCATATCTGGGATATGGCATTGGCGTCGTATTTATGTGAATGATGATGATTATGTATCTTCGAGTATCCCAAGATTCAATGGGGTAAATAGTTAAGCTTATAATAGAGATGAGATGATGCTAAAGCTATGATGAAGTGATACAGGTACATGTGAGTAATTCACAAGAAATGTTCACTATATGTGACATGACATGTAAATGGGTAAGAGTAAGTTTGAGTAAGTATGGCATTGTTCTTGAGACTTTGTGTTTTTATTCAATGCAATGGATGGATAACATTATGAGCCTTTATGTTGCTATTTATTTCATGTAAACTTACTAAGCTTTATTCTTACCCCTCTCATTTCCCTTTTCCTTGTAGTATCACCTAGCTAACTCGGGGATCATGCGACGTCGGAGTTTGGAACCACACTATCAATCTCTATTTGGTATAGCAAAGTTAGATTTATTTTGAGTATGGCATGTAAAGGAGTTTGTCATTTTGTTATGTCATATTTGTTAGCCAAAGTGTTGGCTATTAATGTTGTTTAATTCATTTTGTAAATGGTCATTTGAAATTGACCAATACTTGAAAAGTTCATATATTTCATGATGATGAAATTCATGAAGTGCATGCTTGTGTGGATGTTTTGAATTTGAGTTCTTAGAAGTGCCTTATGGTCATGATATATGTTGAACTGAATTGGTATAAGTATGGTTTATTTGTAGAGTGGCATTTGGCTTGGTAGATAACCTTACAAATGTCCACACAGGTAGACACATAGGCGTGTGTTTAGGCCGTGTGTGACACACGGTCAGCCCATGGGTGTGTTGATAGGTCGTGTGTCCCCATGCATGCTAGGTTGGCAAGTTAGTATGCTCAATAATAAACACACGGGCTGAGACACGGCCATGTGTCTCGATCGTATGGGAGCCATGGCCCAAGACACGGGCACGTGCCTGGGCCGTGTGAAGTCTGCACCTCAAATTAGAAATTTAATTCAACACACGATCTAAGGACACAAGCGCGTGCCTTGGCCATGTGACCTTATTGAGATGATGATGTCATAAACAGAATGTCAAGGTTTTCACACACGGGTGAAGACACTGGCGTGTCATGGCCATGCGAGGGACACAGGCTATGGACACGGGCGTGTGTCAGGCTTTGTGAAAACCCCTGTAGATTTGAATTGAAAAATAAATCCACACGGGTGTGGAACACGGGCATGTGATATGCCACAGGCGTGTGGCTCTATTTTGAGTAAAAATTTCGTAAGTGTTAAAAATTTTCCGGTTTATTTTCGTGTGCAAGTTTAGGGTCTTGTAGACCTATAATAAGGACATTAAGGTCTCGAATGAAAATTTTTAATTTGAAATGAATTTTTATAGATCGATGTTGTATATTTGAGCAAGTTAAGTACGGTAATGCCTCGTACCCGGTTCAAGTGTCGAATACGGGTAAGGGTGTTACACTTAAACTGCTATAGCCGCAAGCTTCAAGGTAGGATGAAGAAGATGATAGTCAAGAAAAAGCTCTCTTTTTTTTTCTTCTCATGTCAACCCTTTATGTCCTCCTCAAATAGTACATGTGTCTTTCCTTAGAATTATTTTGTCCTTGTACATATAGGTTGGTTATACCAGACTAGACATCTCACGGATTTTTAGTTCTTATCCAGACAGCTATCAGGTGTAGTGACAATTCTGGACGCAATCTAGAATTAACTCATGTAACAACATTAATGCAAAAAGATAGCAAAATTACGGATAAAACAGGCTAGGATCCACTGAGTTATAAAATGCAATTTACTAAACTGAAAATGCTAAAATATATGCTATGGATAACTAAATGGGAACAATTTAACCGATAAGTATGGAGGAAAACCCATGTTCTTTCTAATGCTATCATATATGCTTCTTGTGTTTTATTTATCCCAATACTAATATTGTTCCGATTTTTATTTTTTGTGTAGGCTTAAACAAGGTATGACGGGTACCAAAGATCATGTCACTCCCCCGAAGCCTCTTCGAGTCCCTCGGGCTTCTTCAGCTTTGAGGGAGAAGTCCCCTCTGTGTCCCTTTACTAAGATGGGTAGGATGGGATAACCAAGAAGTCTTGTACTATGGGAGATGCTACGAGGAAAGCTCTCTCCGGGCTAATTCAAGGGGTAGGTCAACGAACACCCCTTCAGATGGTAAAGGGTCTACTACTCTTATCGCGAAGAGTCAGGAGAAGAGCCTTGCTAACTTTCCTACTTATTTTACTGATATTTCTGCACTAGTGGTACCTAGTGGCCTACAACTACTTTAAAGGCTCCACCCAGTAAGAAACCTCTTATTTTTATGGTTTTATTAAAGCTTTTTGGGTGGTCATAATGTGATATTTGTATGGAAGTTTTGAAGATCTCTTCAAATGGATAAAGGTTGCCGCTAAGATGTCTATACAGGCTATCCTAGACTGCATGGGTCATCCAATATTGCTAAAGCTACTGAGGAAAAGGCCTTAGCTACTACAAGGAACTGGAAGGTTGCTAAGAAGAAAGCCCGTGAGGCTGCCAAGTTTTGGCTGGACCAGGTTAAGAAGTACAAGGCTGAATAAGGCACAGCTTAGGCAACGTTAGCTGAAAAGGAGGAAGAGTTAAAAGAAAGGCAGTAGGCCCTTACCTATGTCAATCCTATATGGATGAAAAAGTTGTTGATGCTACAAATTTGGGCCTGAGAAAAGCCATCTTGGGGGATGCAACTACTGTAACACCCATTGCCCGTATTCAGCGCCGGAACAGGGTACGAGACATTACCGAACTTAAACACAAGCAAACATTCAAAACTGAGACATGAATTTTCACTCAAATTTAAAACTTTTCATAAACATTCATCTCGTCCCTGAAACGAGCCTATAAGTCTCAAACCATACATCGGGGGTGGTTCGGGGCTAAACCGAGAACTTTATAAACTTTTAGAGAACTTAGAAATTTTTCATGAAAAAGGGGTCACACGCCCGTGTGGGCTCTGGACATGCCCGTGTGACCCTATGACACGCCCGTGCTTCAGGCCGTGTTCAAAATAGGGAGCATTCTGTTTATGACGTCAGCATCAAATTTAGGTTACACGGCCACGTCACACATCCGTGTGCACGACCGAGACACACACCCGTGTGTCTACCCATATACCTATGTAACATCCAAAAATCTAGGGGTCTGTAAAATTTGTGTAATTGCATGTTATGCTGGTTTAGTGTGTTGTTTAAGGGTATTTAGGGGCCCTAGGGAGGCCTGGGGTCGAGTTTGAGCCTTGGAGAAATTTTGATTTTTAAGCACTTTAGGGGAGAGGACTATTGGAGGCAAGGCTTAAGAGAAATTACTGGGAAATCGCTAACATAAGGAAGCCTATGGTGGAGTGGTGTTGGCATCACTTGTGAAGCAAGGGAAGTGGGGTTCGAATCCCACATGCTGCAATTTGTGGCTTTTATTTTGTTATAAGCAGGTGGAGGAAGTAGAGTTCATCTTGGACCTACAAGGAAGTTGGAGACTCAGTCAAATTAGTTTGAATGAGTGATGGAGAGGAGTTTGAGGAGTGAATCGGGGAGCAAATCATGGGATATGGAGAGTGGAAGTGTTTGGCCAAAAGTGGGGAGGTGCTTAGGAAGCATATTCGGTCATGTGTGGGTGTTGTGGGGTGCCGAGTTGCTAAGTTCTTTCTTTTTTTGATTTTTGGAGAGTAGTGTTGCGTCTCTAATTGTTTCATTTCGGGTTTTCCTATTCATTTTTGCTAGTGTCGAATCTCTTAACTCATATTCTTCATCTCTTCTCTACATTTGAGAATTATCCGAATCAATAGAGTTTGACCACTCGTGCATTTCCCTTCATCCATTCTTTCCAACTTTCGTCTCCTCTTTTCTCTTTTGTTTTCAACATAGCCGGAACTTTTCTTCTCCTTTACTGTCTTTCTACTATTTTTTCTCCTTAAGCCGAATATTCCCTTTTGTCCCAATTGAATCGGTTTCCCTCTATTTTTGCCTTTAGCTGAATTTGGTCTAATCTGAAACGTGGTATTCTTTTAATTGTCGAATAGTTTCTTTTTCTTTCTATGCTCTCTTTCTCTTTTCTCTCTTAAAGGACCGAAACCCTTGTTGGACAATCGCCAAATCGGTGGAACCTTGGTAAGTTAGCTTTGGCTGAATGGGGGAGGATGGTTGGTTTCTTTTGATTAATCTTTGAATTTCTTAAAAGCTGTTTCTCTTTTTACCTCGTATAGTTATCTAACATGATCCGTTCGTTAGGGGCATGAACCTTTGATCGGTAAAAGGTGGATCAAATACCTTCGTTGGGAGAGAGGTTAATATTTGGTGGTAAGCATAACCATGGCCGAAAAGGGGAGAAACATGGATGGATTGTAACAGACCGAATTTGACCCTAATCGGAACGGTGGTTTCGGGACCACGAATCCGAGTCTGAGGAATATTTAAATATTGTATTTTTTGTTTATTATATGTGAATTAATGTGTGTGAAAGTTTCGTAGAAAAATTTAATCGTTTGTGTGTTCAATTTAACAAAAAGGACTAAATCGCGTAAAGCGTAAAAGTTGCATGCTATAGTGAAAAGTGCCTATTTGATGATGGCTTTTTAAAGTGAGTCATTAAGAGGGCAATTAGCCCATTTTTAAGTTAGTGGATGGCATTTGTCATAACTAACCTTAAGTTATATATTAGTGTTATTTTATGTTACAAGGTTAAATAGGTAATAGTTAAATAACTTAATATATGCTAAAATGTCATAAAATAAGCCATCATCTTTTTGTTTTCTCCTTGGCCGAATGTGGGAGAAGGAAGAAAGCTTTGAATTCCTTTAAAAATTTAGGCAATTCTAGGCTAAAATTCAAGGTGAGTTTTTAGTTGGTTTTTGTTAATTTTTACGTTTTTAAGATCGTTGCTTCGAACCGTAGCTGACCCATGTTAGAATTTTTAAAAATAAGCATGCTTGATGTTCGGCCATTGCTATGTTCTTGTGGTTTCTGATGTTTTATGATTTTATATTAAAGATATGTTAAAGATTAGTATATTTTGTATTGGAAGTTTTGGTGAAATTGAGTATTTAGGGTTAATTTGTAAAAATAAATTTTTAGTGGGGCTTATTTGCAAAATAAATGAAAGAAATGGACTTGTATAGTCCCTATATATATCCGGGCCTTGAGTAGTATTGAGAAATTTTGTGTATTTTGTGTTTTATGCAAATAGGACTAAATTGTAAAAATGTGAAATAGTAGGGGTAAAATGGTAATTTGCCTATTTATGTGCTTAGGGACTAAATTGAGATGAAATGTACTTGAATGAGCTAAATTTTAATGTGTTTAGATCAAGAACAAAGAAAAACGGATTTGGATCGGGGAAAGACAAAGGTTATCGAATAGCCGGTTTACGCGGTTCGTCGACAGTCGAGGTAAGTTCTTAAGCAAGTATATGTTAAAGAATTATTTATGAACATGGTAAATTATGGAATTTAGCAATTTTAAACCTAAATATGTATGATAGTCGAATGTTAAAGTTGGTATTAAGTTGAAAATATTTTGCTATTTGTGATGTGAATAAATTGTTCGATTTGAAGTGTGAATGTAAAACTTTAATTATATGCAATGTTTGTGACTTACTATTTAGTAATGTGTATCGAATGGACAAAGGTGTTGATATTCAGGCTTCGAGCCTAGCAGGCTTTGTGCCGGTGAACTATATCGAGCTAAATGCCTAGCAGGCTATATACCGGTGTTTATATTTCGGACCTTTGGTCTAGCAGGCTAAATGCCGGTGTGTAATTCGGGCTATAATGCCTAGCAGGCTTAATGCCAGTGATATGCTATAAACGGAGAGTTCGAGAATCGAACAAGGAAAGATATATATAGTGCTATGTGTTAAAAGCTCGGGTAAGAACTAGCCTACTATGTGAGTAAGGAATGTAGTAAGTTAAATTATTATCGTTTTAGTTAAGTACAAGGTGGTGAAATGGTTGAGCTTATCATTAAAGTGTATGAACATTGCTTATATGCGAAATTGGTATATATATATATATATATATATATATATATATAAACATATATATATATAGGTATATTACATTGATGACTCAGTTATATATGGATGGATTAATGATGAAAGTGTTGGCATATGTGTTTAAGTAGTCATAGGAGATTGATACCTAAAATGTATTCATATGATTCGGAATGTGCGATTAGATATAATATTCATGTGATTCTATGGTATAAATTCGTGGTGATATAGTGATGATATTTAAATTATAGTCATTATTAGCATTTGGCTAAGTACATGTTACATACATAAATATATATGTTCAATATTATAAGCTTAAAGTTTTTTATATTTAAGTGTATGGTCATTACGTCAAAATTTTTCTTGAGACTTACTAAGCTTGTGAGCTTACTTTGAGTGTGTTTGATGTTCGTTTTATAGATTTTGGTCACGCTGTGGGCTCGAAGGATCGTTGGTGAAGTCAGCCACACTAGCATCCCTTTTTGGTACTTTTAAGTTAGTTATTTTTGGATCAAAGGCATGTATATGCTAGCTAAAGGTTGGAAAAATGTTATGTTTATATATATATATATATATATATATATTAGCCATGCGAAAATGGCTTAAATATTTATTATAAATTCGGTTCTACTTCTTCTTGACTATGTGGTTAAAGTGTTTGGTTCTAACAATTTGGCGATGGATTGTTCTTTACTTCAAGCTTACGAATTATGCGTTTTATATGATTGCTTGTTGCAATGCCAATGTTTGTGGTAAATTAGTCAGGTGTTTCGGCCTTTAAGCTAATCTTTGCATGTATAGTTAAATATGATTATGTGTTAGTTGAATATCATTCAGAATTTATGTATATGTATCAACTTTAGTCGATTTACTAAGAATGAATTATATTGAGAAATGTATATAGGCGAGTATTCGGTCAAACTTAGGTGAAACTTGCAAATGTAGTTAACATGCTTTTAAGAAGTTTAGACTCGTAGTCGAATATGGAAAATGTACATAATCATGGTGTATGCATTCATATGTATATATATATGTATGGCTTGTGAGATGGCTAAATTTCAAGGAGTGCATGAAATGTTAAAAATGAGGTCTTGCATATTCGGCCAAATACTTATATATGTAAGTATATGCATAACTATGAAATATTTCAAATGATATATGCAGTGAGTTAGGTATGAAATGAATTATTTTTTGTGTTTGTAAAAGTATTATATGACATATATGTATACAGTGTATGTACCGTATAAATATCTTAGGATCATTTATAAGCATGTAAATGATTTCATGAACGCTTGGTGATGACGAATAATTAGTTAGTTCATGAATGTCTCAATATGTATTCTTGGTTTTAAAAAAAAAAAAAGTACTAATTACGTTAAATTCTTGCGATGTTCTAAGTCTAGTTCGGTAAATGCGCGTGTGAGTCTAGCTATACATGCCTTTATTATATATATGATAGTGTGGTGACTTCTGACATTTCAAACTGTGTTTTATATAGTAAATGGATCTTGATCCCGATAGAGCCGTAGCGGATGATGTAGAGAGTGTAGCGCCTGACCGTGCACGCGGATCAGCGCCAATAGACTCTCGACCAGTTTCGGGTAGCCAAGAGGGGGAGGCTAAACAAGCCTTCTACCAGATGATGAACGAGTGGTTTACCCAGTTTATTCATACTAACCCGGCTGTACAACAACCTCCACCCCCGAATAATCCAACTCCGATACCTTCAGCACCTCCGATGATAAATCCGGTAAGATCCAGTAGGCCTCCTGTTGTTAAAATTAGAAAATATGGGGCTGAAGAATTTAAAGCTAATGATGATGATGATGCGAAACGGGCTGAGATGTGGCTTGATAACACTATTAGGGTACTTGATGAGTTATCCTGCACTCCAGATGAATGTTTGAAATGTGCCATATCTTTACTTTGGGACACTACATATCACTGGTGGAATACACTAGTATCAGTGGTTCCGAAAGAAAAAGTGACGTGGGATTTCTTCCAGAATGAATTTCGCAAGAAATATATTAGCCAGAAGTTCATCGACCAGAAACGGAAAGAATTTCTGGAGCTAAAACAGGGCCGCATGACTGTGACTAAATATGAGCGGAAATTTGTCAGATTGAGCAGATATGCCCGAGAGTGTGTATCAACTTAAGCCATTATGTGCAAAAGGTTCGAAGATGGCTTGAATGAAGATATAAAGTTGCTTGTTGGCATTCTTGAAATCAAAGAGTTCGTAGTACTTGTCGAGCGAGCTTGTAAAGCCGAAGAACTTGGTAAAGAGAAAAGAAAAGCTGAGATGGAAGCTAGAGACACTCGTAAAAGATCATCAAGTAAGACTTTCCAACCTGTAACTAAAAAGTTCAGAGATGACTTTAGCTGACAGAAAGCTACTTTGGATATGTCTAGACGAGACCGACCCCCAATGGGTTCCCGAGCTACCTCGATGACCAGTGTTGGTAACGTTCCACAAAATCGAATTGAATGCAAGCACTATAGTAAATGGCATTCTGGAAGTTTTAGACTCCGAGATCGGTCTTGCTTTAAATGTAGATCGTTAGATCATTTTATTCAAGAGTGCCCGATGCTAGCTGAGCAAAATACAGCTCAGAACACTAAACCGAACAACACACCAGTATGGGGCAGACCACCCAAACATTCAGCCAATGTAGGTGGCAGTCAGAGAGGGACGAAGGACACTGCAGTTCGATCAGAGGCTAGAGCTCCAACTAGAGCTTATGCTATACGAGCCAGAGAGGATGCTTCTTCCCCAAAGGCCATTACCGGTACTTTCACACTTTATGATACTACTGTGATTGCATTGATTGATCCTGGTTCGACTCATTCATATGTGTGTGAAACTCTAGTATCCAGTAAGACTCCACCTGTTGAGTCTACTGAGTTTATGATTCGTGTGTCCAACCCTTTGGGTCGCCGTGTACTTGTTGATAAATTGTGTAAAAGCTGCCCGTTGATGACTCGAGATTCCTGCTTCCCAACTGATTTAATGTTATTGCCTTTTGACGAGTTCGATATAATTTTGGGAATGGACCGGTTAACTTTGCATGATGCAGTAGTGAATTGTAAAAGAAAGATTATTGATTTGAGGTGTCAGAATGGTGAGATTATCCGGGTCGAATCAAATGATCTGAATGGGTTGCCTATAGTGATATCCTCGATGCTAGCTCAAAAGTATGTGAGAAAAGGATGTGAAGCTTACTTGGCTTATGTGTTGGATAATAAAGTGTCCGAAAAGTAAATTGAATCAGTACCAGTTGTGAATGAATACCCGGATGTGTTTCCTGAAGAATTACCAGGTTTACCACCAGTACGAGAGATTGAGTTTGGCATCGAACTAGTTCCGGGGACAACTCTGATTTCGATAGCTCCGTATCGGATGGCACCTACTGAGTTGAAAGAGTTGAAAGCACAGTTGCAAGAGTTGACAGATAGGGGCTTTGCACGACTGAGTTTCTCTCCTTGGGGTGCACCGGTTCTATTTGTGAAAAAGAAAGATGGGACTATGCGAATGTGTGTTGATTATCGGCAGTTAAATAAAGTGACAATAAAGAATAAATACCCGTTGCCTCGAATAGATGATTTGTTTGACCAGTTGAAAGGGGCTTCAGTGTTTTCAAAGATTGATCTGAGATCGGGTTATTATCAGCTGCGAGTCAGAGATTCTGATGTGCCTAAGACTGCATTCCGAACGAGGTACGGACATTTTGAGTTTTTGGTTATGCCTTTTGGGCTTACTAATGCACCTGTTATTTTTATGGATGTGATGAATCGGGTTTTCAAACAATATTTGGATCGGTTTGTAGTAGTGTTTATTGATGATATCCTGATCTACTCCAAAGATGAAACCGAACATGCCGAGCATTTGAGATTGGTGCTACAAACCTTGCGAGAACAACAGTTGTACGCGAAGTTTAGTAAGTGTGAATTCTGGATGAAAGAAGTCAGCTTTTTAGGACATGTTGTTTCAGCGTCAGGTATTCGAGTTGATCCGAACAAAATCTCAGCTATACTTGATTGGAAGCCACCAAAGAATGTTTCTGAGATTCGAAGTTTTCTGGGACTTACGGGTATTACAGACGATTTGTGAAAGGTTTTTCCATAATAGCTACACCTTTGAAAAAGCTACTACAGAAAGATGTTAGGTTCAAATGGACAGAAAAGTGTCAGAAAAGTTTTAATCAGTTGAAAGCCCTTTTAACCGAAGCCCCAGTGTTAATTCAGCCTGAATCGGGTAAAGAATTTGTTGTGTATAGTGATGTTTCTTTGAATGGTTTGGGTTGTGTTTTAATGTAGGAAGGTAAGGTAGTAGCTTATGCTTCGAGACAGTTGAAGCCTCATGAAAGAAACTATCCGACTCATGATCTAGAACTAGCAGCCATTGTATTCGCATTGAAAATTTGGCGTCATTACTTATTCGGCGAGAAATGTCATGTTTACTCGGACCACAAAAGTCTGAAGTACTTGATGACTCAAAAAGACCTGAATTTAAGACAACGCAGATGGTTGGAATTGCTAAAAGATTACGAATTGGTGATTGACTACCATCCGGGAAAAGCTAACGTTGTTGCAGATGCTTTAAGCCGAAAATCATTGTTTGCTCTTCGTGCGTTGAACGCACATATGGTTATGAATGGTGATAGTTCGATCATAGCCGAATTGAGGGCTAGACTGTTGTTTATTCAGCAAATTAGCAATGCACAGAAAGTTGATAAAGATATGACTGCTAGACGAGCTCAGTGTGAAAATGATACAGAGTCAGAGTTTCAAATTGATAAAAATGATTGTTTGAACTACAAAGGCCGATTGTGTGTACCGAGAAATGTAGACTTAATTCAGATGTTATTGGATGAGGCTCATAATAGTCAAATGTCGATACATCCGGGTAGCACAAAGATGTATAATGATTTGAAACAGTTCTACTGGTGGCCTGGCATGAAAAGGGATATCCGAATTTGTTTCAAAGTGTTTAGTATGTCAGCAAGTTAAAGCCGAGCATCAGGTGCCTTCTGGACTGCTTCAGCCAATCATGATACCTGAATGGAAATGGGATAGAATTACAATGGATTTTGTATCCGGTCTGCCTACGACACCGAGCAAGAAAGATGCTGTTTGGGTTATAGTTGATAGACTGACTAAATCAGCTCACTTTGTGCCAGTTCGTACAGACTATTCACTCGATAAACTTGCTGAATTGTATGTATCACAGATTGTGAGGTTGCATGGTGTACCGAATTCCATTGTTTCAGACAGAGACCTGAGATTCACATCACGATTTTGGAAGAAGTTGCAAGATGCTTTAGGTACTAAACTTCATTTTAGTACAGCCTTTCATCCGTAGTCAGATGGTCAGTCTGAACGAACTATTCAGATACTTGAGGACATGTTGAGATGTTGCGTTCTTGAGTTTGAAGGTACGTGGGAAGGATACTTACCTCTAATTGAATTTGCTTATAATAACAGTTTTCAATCTAGTATCAAAATGGCACCATGCGAAGCACTTTATGGTCGCAGATGCCGTACACCGTTATATTGGACTGAGCTCAGTGAAAACAAGATACATGGGGTTAATCTGATTAAGGAGACTGAACAGAAAGTGGCTGTGATCAGAGATACTTTGAAAGCTACTTCGGATCGACAAAAGTCTTACGCTGATTTGAAACGTAAAGACATTGAATTTCAAGTCGGAGATCAAGTATTTTTGAAAGTTTCCCCGTGGAAGAAAGTACTTTGGTTCGGTCGAAAAGGCAAACTAAGTCCGAGATTCATCGGACCGTATGAAATCATCGAACGTATCGGGCCTGTTGCTTATAGACTGAAGTTGCCCTCTTAATTAGAAAAGATACACAATGTATTTCACGTTTCGATGCTTCGTAGATACAGATCAGATCCATCGCATGTGATCGCTCCGTCTGAGATCAAAATTTGACCCGATATGACGTATGAGGAAGAACCGATCCGTATTTTAGCCCGGGAAATGAAAGAGTTAAGAAACAAGAGAATTCCATTAGTGAAAGTATTATGGAATCGACACGGAGTTGAAGAGGCTACATGGGAGCCTGAAGATTCAATAAGGCAACAATACCTGACTTTGTTTAACGGTAAGATTTTCGGGGACGAAAATCCCTAAAGGGGGGAGAGCTGTAACAGACCAAATTTGACCCTAATCAGAACGGTGGTTTCGGGACCACGAATCCAAGTATGAGGAATATTTAAATATTATATTTTGTGTTTATTATATGTGAACTAATGTGTGTGAAAGTTTTGTAGAAAATTTTAATCGTTTGTGTGTTCAATTTAACAAAAAGGACTAAACCGCATAAAGCGTAAAAGTTGCATGCTATAGTGAAAAGTGCCTATTTGATGATGGCTTTTTAAAGTGAGGCATTAAGAGGGCAATTAGTCCATTTTTAAGTTAGTGGGTGGCATTTGTCATAACTAACCTTAAGTTATATATTAGTTTTATTTTATGTTATAAGGTTAAATAGGTAATTAGTTAAATAACTTAATATATGCTAAAATGTCATAAAATAAGCCATCATCTTTTTTTTTTTCCTCCTTGGCCGAATGTGGGAGAAGGAAGAAAGCTTTGAATTCCTTTGAAATTTCGGCACTTCTAGGCTAAAATTCAAGGTGAGTTTTTAGTCAGTTTTTGTTAATCTTTACGTTTTTGAGATCGTTGCTTCGAGCCGTAGCTGACCCATGTTAGAATTTTTAAAAATAAGCATGCTTGATGTTCGGCCATTGCTATGTTCTTGTGGTTTTTGATGTTTTATGATTTTATATTAAAGATAAGTTAAATATTAGTATATTTTGTGTTGGAAGTTTTGGTGAAATTGAGTATTTAGGGTTAATTTGTAAAAATAAATTTTTATAGGGGCTTATTTGCAAAATAAATGAAAGAAATGGACTTGTATAGTCCCTATATATATTTAGCCCTTGAGTAGTATTGAGAAATTTTGTATATTTTGTGTTTTATGCAAATAGGACTAAATTGTAAAAATGTAAAATAGTAGGGGTAAAATGGTAATTTGCCTATTTATGTGCTTAGGGACTAAATTGAGATGAAATGCACTTGAATGAGCTAAATTTTAATGTGTTTAGACCAAGAACAAAGAAAAATGGATTTGGATCGGGGAAAGACAAAGGTTATCGAATAACCGGTTTACGCGGTCCGTCGACAGTCGAGGTAAGTTCTTAAGCAAGTATATGTTAAAGAATTATTTATGAACATGGTAAATTATGGAATTTAGCAATTTTAAACCTAAATATGTATGATAGCCGAATGTTAAAGTTGGTATTGAGTTGAAATTATTTTGCTATTTGTGATGTGAATAAATTGTTCGATTTGAAGTGTGAATGTAAAAATTTAATTATATGCAATGTTTGTGACTTACTATTTAGTAATGTGTGTCGAATGGACAAAGGTGTTGATATTCAGGCTTCGAGCCTAGCAGGCTTTGTGCCGGTGAACTATATCAGGCTAAATGCCTAGCAAGCTATATGCCGGTGTTTATATTTCGAACCTTTGGTCTAGCAGGCTAAATGCCGGTGTGTAATTCAGGATATAATGCCTAGCAGGCTTAATGCCGGTGATATGCTATAAACGGAGAGTCCGAGAATCGAAGAAGGAAAGACATATATAGTGCTATGTCTTAAAAGCTCAGGTAAGAACTAGCCTACTATGTGAGTAAGGAATGTAGTAAGTTAAATTATTATCGTTTTAGTTAAGTACAAGGTGGTGAAATGGTTGATACCATAAGTATTTTACTCTATACTGTTAAGCTTATCATTAAAGTGTATGAACACTGCTTATATGCGAAATTGGTATATATATATATAAACATATATATATAGGTATATTACATTGATGACTCGATTATATACGGATGGATTAATGATGAAAGTGTTGGCATATGTGTTTAAGTAGTCATAGGAGATTGATACATAAAATGTATTCATATGATTCGGAATGTGCGATTAGATATAATATTCATGTGATTCTATGGTATAAATTTGTGGTGATATAGTGATGATATTTAAATTATAGTCATTATTAGTATTTGGCTAAGTACATGTTACATACATAAATATATATGTTCAATATTATAAGCTTAAAGTTTTTTACATTTAAGTGTATGGTCATTACATCAAAATTTTTCTTGAGACTTACTACGCTTGTGAGCTTACTTTGAGTGTGTTTGATGTTCGTTTTATAGATTTTGGTCACGCTGCGGGCTCGAAGGATCGTTGGTGAAGTCAGCCACACTATCATCCCTTTTTGGTACTTTTAAGTTAGTTATTTTGGATCAAAGGCATGTATAGGCTAGCTAAAGTTTGGAAAGATGTTATGTTTTATATATATATATATATATATATATATATATATTAGCCATGCGAAAATGGCTTAAATATTTATTATAAATTCGGTTCTACTTCTTCTTGACTATGTGGTTAAAGTGTTTGGTTCTAACAATTTGGCGATGGATTGTTCTTTACTTCAAGCTTACGTATTATGCGTTTTATATGATTGCTTGTTGCAATGCCGATGTTTGTGCTAAATTAGGTAGGTGTTTCGGCCTTTAAGCTAATCTTTGCATGTATAGTTAAATATGATTATGTGTTAGTTGAATATCATTCGAAATTTATGTATATGTATCAACTTTAGTCGATTTACTAAGAATGAATTATATTGAGAAATGCATGTAGGCGAGTATTCGGTCAAACTTAGGTGAAACTTGCAAATGTAGTTAACATGCTTTTAAGAAGTTTAGACTTGTAGTCGAATATGGAAAATGTACAAAATCATGGTGTATGCATTCATATGTATATATATATGTATGGCTTGTGAGATGGCTAAATTTCAAGGAGTGCATGAAATGTTAAAAATGAAGTCTTGTATATTCGGCCAAATACTTATATATGTAAGTATATGCATAATTATGAAATATTTCAAATGATATATGCAATGAGTTGGGTATGAAATGAATTATTCTTTGTGTTTGTAAAAGTATTATATGACATATATGTATACAGTGTATGTACCGTATAAATATCTTAGGATCATTTATAAGCATGTAAATGATTTCATGAAAGCTTGGTGATGACGAATAATTAGTTAGTTCATGAATGTCTCAATATGTATTCTTGGTTTAAAAAAAAGGAAAAAAAATGTACTAATTACGTTAAATGCTTGCGATGTTCTAAGTCTAGTTCGGCAATGCCTCTTAACCCTAATCCGGCGACGAGTACGGGTTAGGGGTGTTACATGGATGCTCTCTATTCTTGGTTCAGTTAGGTCGAAAGGCCGCTTCTTCATTATTTTGGAACATCATTGCTAACTCGTGTTCTTCTTTAGGGACTCGTTTTCGTGAGGGAGTAAAATCGAACATTCAAGTGTAGCTAAGAATTGTCGTTATTCTTGGTAAGTAGTGTGATATGTTGTCGTTTTCAACCTAAAGGATATGTCATATTTTGATTGAGACTAATGGTTAAAGGAAATGGTTTCATAGGTGCGTAATCTCGAGGGTTCAACCTACACTCGTAACAGGTGTGTAATCTCACACCCCTCTCTGATTGAGTGTTTGTGGAGTTGTGCGAATCGGCCAAAAGCCAAAAAGCCGAGAAACCGACATCTGCAACCACTCGAGCGTGCGAACGCTCGTAGTGGTAAATCAAGACACGAGTAAAAATGGTAAATCACGGAGAGTGTCACGAGCACTCTTGCGAAACTGAGACTGTAACGGGCCTAACTGAGTCGAACGAGCTTAACAGGCCCAACGGGCTTTTCGGCCCACATGAGCGAAATTGTTGAAAAACGATCAAAGGGTAAGTGTGGTTGCGAAATCTGGATATCTGATGCCGACATCATGCGAAATGGGCCACGCGAGCGTGTGGGCCCGTTTGGGCCTGAAATGGATTGCTAGCACATTAGCTCCGTAGAGGTATCATAAGGGTCCTGTGTCGCACGAGACGAGATTAGGCTTTCGAAAGGCCGTAAATAGATAAATTACCAAAATACCCCTGAAGGGTAAAATTACAAAAATACCCTCGGTGGGTAAATTATCGTTGTACCCTCAATAGTAGATTTAGCATGATTGTGTGAATTCTGTATATTTGCTACGTTGGTACATTTTTGCATACATTAAATTATTATGTCACGACATTCTTCATGGGATTGGGATATTGATGATCGGGGAAGTGTAATCTGGTGGCTCTGCCACATATTTTGGTGGCTCTGCCACATTCGGTATAGTGGCTATGCCACGTGTATTCGGTTATTCTGGTGGCTTCGCCACAAATTCTACGATGAGTAGCATGACTGCCATCGAGGTGTGTAGCGGATGGAGGGTTGATTGTAGAAATCCCCACAGGTGTGTTGGGCTGGTACGGGTGGTGTGTAGCAGAGGGATTATTAGGTTGGGTTGCATTACATGCATTATCTGTTCTACCATGCTAATAGGGCTAAGGCCCAGTTTGTTTTTGTATTGGCCTCAATCCGGTTTGCTTCCGTATGGGCTAAGGCCCAGTATGCTTCTATGGGCTCAGGCCCAGTTAGTGACCGATTAGGGGATTACACACTAAGTTCTCGTAACTCACCGCTCTTCTTAATCTTGCAGGTGATCCCCAACATTGAGGATTTGGAGCTGTGGAGTACTCCGTGGTGGGCATACATCGAAATCTTAGTAAATTCCCGTTTTGCTTTATTGTGAGATTTATTAAATTTGGGTTTAATATTTTGTAATAAGGCCATTGGACTTAAGGTTTCTTTTAAACCTTCATTTTTGTTATCGCTTATTATTATATGATTTAATATGAGAATTTTCCTAAAAACCTCAATAATTGGTTTCCAAAATCTCTGTAACACCCCAAACCCGGCCCAAACTATGTGACCGAATTTGGTTTGCTACAGAGAAAACATTTTGAAAACCATTTTAAAACTTAGTCGAATTGCCTTTCAATTGAAATTTTATTTGTTAAAAGCCATACTTAATTTATTTTAAAAAAATATTTGTTGAGTCGAGTTGTTTACAAATTTCAAATGTACCCGATGGTACTTTAAAAACATTTTGCGTTTAATTTGAGAAAACATGTGCATCCGTTTTAACATCATCAAATAGTTTAAACAAAACATTCAAATATGCAGCAATAATAAAATCATCCTAGGAGGCCTTATTACAATTAAGCAACATAAACCCAAAAGAAAGATAGATAAAATCCAAAATTCATTTATTAAAAGTCTCCACTGCATGGCCACCTCGTGTCCATCCGGCTCCTCACCCGCAATCTACGAGTCACCTGAAAAATTAAAGGAGAAGGTGAGTCACAAAGACTCAATGTGTAACCCTTCCCCGATTTAGTGCAACAACATACACAAATCATAACCAATTAACATGCATAAGTTTAAAATGCACCCAACCTAACCATCCAAACGCCTTTTTCTACCCCGTGTGGTACCAAACCACTGATGGTGCCAAACCACTGGTGACATATAGTCACAGATGTGATGCCAAATCACTGGAGATACCAAATCTCTGGTGTCCGAAGACACAAACCGAATGATGGGGCCAACCCATCGTGTGATACCAAATCACTGGCAGACGATCCCATATCTCAAAGTGGGGCCAACCCACGGTGGTATCAACCACAGGGACAAGTCGCTATGAGGTGCCAAACCTCTGGAGGTACCAAACCTCTAGTGACCGTAGTCACAATGTGTTACCAAAACAGTGGTGTCCGTCAACACTAATATCACTGCCCCCTCCACTCATCAACCCATATCAAACAATTATGTACCTTTACAAAATCATGCTAAAAGGTTTATTTAACAGCATTCATAGATTTATCATTGCCATAAATCAAATATTGCACATACCAAATGTGTCATGCTTCCCAAAAGCATCAAATAATAATCTCAAAGCAATAAAGACTTACCCGAGTCTTTGTTAATACCATGATGGTATTACATCCATGTCTACACAAATGGATTAGGCATAATCTAACACTTAACATATTAAAAGGTTATAAGATGTGTATGCACACACCTGGTACCAACAAGAGTTCTAAATCCCGAATAGACAAATCGGCCACACAAGTTTTCCTTGCCCCTATATTCGGCCAAAAATGGACATTAGTGCCATGGCCTATTCGGCCAAACCAAAATAATTGAGAAGGGTTCCTTGCGAACCTAAAATCTTACCCAACTGCCTTCGAACACTAGCCAACACACTCCTAAATGAATCGGCCTCACTTCCCTACAATCAACCATCATCATTAAGGTTATTAGCCTTCGGCTTAAACGAAAACTTAAAAGAATAATCCTTTGAAATAAACCCTTACCACCTTACCAAAACCGATTGCTAGAGAAGTCCCGAGGAAATCTATGCTACCTTCAATATTCGGCCAAAGTTGATCAAGATAGGAGAAGAAAATTTTCGGCACAACAAAGAGGTATATTCGGCTATAGGACAAAAAGAAAATAATGGAAAAGAAATAGAGTTTCGGCAAGAAGAGAGTATAGGAGATTTTTGGTGTTTAAACAAAACAAATAGGAGAACAAGATGTTGATGAAGGTTTCAGTTTTGAGAGAATGAAAAGGAGAAAATAGAAATTGAGCAAAAATGACCAAATGGTCAAAAAGTATTAGGCTTATCAAAAGGTAAAATTCGGCCAAAAAGAAAAGAGTTTGAGAGAGGATTGCAAACTTTTGCACCAAATGCAAGGAATGACCAAAAAGAGACTTCAATCCTAGCCAAACTAACACAAAATTTCGGCTCCCCTTTTAGTCCAAATTGCCGTCCCTATGCATGGTCAAAAGGCCATGATTATGTTTCCAAAACATAATCCTTGATACTAGCCCCATGTCTCCATATTTTCCTTAATTACTTGATTCCCTTCCATATGTTAACTCTTGCCTTATTCCCTTGATATACTAACCAAAAATAACAAGGTCAACACTTACCTTGATTATCCTTGGCCGACACTTACCAAACCAAAGCAAAAATAAAAGTTGTCCCAATGCTATTTAAGGGATTCGAACTTCTCCCCTCATGCACTAACTCATGCGCCAACACCACTTTGCCATTTACTCAACTTGTGTCACTTATTGGCACTTAATTTAACTTAAGTGCTAAGCTCACATAATCCACTTCATTAAATAAACCAAACTAAAAATTATTCTACTAAACTGAGCCTACTCAAGACCCCTAATTAAGTCTTATAACACCACAAATAATATCACAGAAATTTAAACACAAGCAAAATAATTCAATCACGAATAACCCCTATTTTGGGATGTTACAGTTCTACCCCCTTAAAATAATTTTGTCCTCGAAATTACCTGATCAGAAAAGATGGGGGTATTGCTGCCTCAACACATCCTCGGGTTCCAACGTCGCTTCCTCCGTACCATGGTTTCGCCATAGCACTTTCACCAAAGGTACTGCTTTCTTACGCAAAACCTTGACATCACGATCTAAAATCTGAACTGGTTCCTCTTCGAAAGATAAGTCGGAGTTAACCTCAATCTCTGCCACTGGCACCACGTGCGATGGATCCGACCGATACCGTCTAAGCATCGACACATGAAAGACGTCATGAATCTGACTCAACTCTTCAGGCAGCTCGAGCTGATAAGCTACCGGTCCTACTCGCTTCAACACAGTATACGGGCCGATGAACCTTGGGCTTAACTTCCCTTTTCGCCCAAAACGCAACACCTTTTTCCAAGGCGATACCTTCAAAAAGACTTTATCTCCTACCTCGTATTCCATTTCCTTGCGCTTGAGATCGGCATAAGACTTCTACCTATCTGACGCTTCCTTGAGACGAGCCCGAATTACCTTAATTTTGTCTTCAGTTTCCGATACCAACTCTGGACCCAAAACCTGACGTTCTCCCAATTCCGTCCAACACGTAGGAGTACGGCATTTTCGTCCATACAGTGCTTCATATGGAGCCATTTGGATACTCGCTTGATAACTATTGTTATAAGCGAATTCCACCAACGGTAGATACTCCTCCCAACTGCCACTGAAATCCAGAACGCAACCTCTGAGCATATCTTCTAAGATCTGAATCACTCTCTCCGATTGTCCGTCGGACTGTGGGTGAAAAGCTGTGCTGAAATCCAATCTCGTTCCCAAGGCTTGATGCAAAGCTCTCCAAAACCTTGATGTAAACCTCGGATCCCTATCCGAGATAATTGATACTGGCACACCATGCAATCTTACTATCTCGGCTACATATAACTTTGCTAGCCTCTGAAGCGAATAATCTACCCTTACAGGTATGAAATGCGCTGACTTAGTTAGTCGATCCACAATCACCCAAACTGAATCCTTCTTGCTAGGCGTAAGAGGTAATCCACTGACAAAGTCCATGGTGATCCTCTCCCACTTCCACTGAGGAATCTTCACTAGCTGAAGTAATCCAGATGGCAACTGATGTTCAGCCTTGACTTGTTGACACGTCAGACACTTACCCACGAACTCAGTTACTTCCCGTTTCAGACCTGGCCACCAAAACTGCTCTCTCAAATCCCGATACATCTTGCTACCTCCAGGATGCATAGCATATGGGCTACTATGTGCGTCCCGAAGAATCCTTTGTCTCAACTCCACATCCTTCGGCATACAAGCTCTCCCTTTAAAGTACAAAACTCTATCACTAGACAGACTAAAATCCTCTAATCCACCATTCTGAACTTGCAACCTCCGATCATTCAAACCATCATCCTCTAACTGCTTGTCCTAAATATGATCTAACCAAGTCAGCTTGACTTGCAATTCTGCCAAAAGACACCCATCGTCGAATAGACTAAGTCGAGCAAACATTGATCTTAAATCCGATACAACGTTACGGCTCAACGCGTCTGCCACTACGTTAGCCTTACCAGGATGATACTCGATCGAACAGTCATAGTCCTTCAACAGCTCAATCCACCTACGCTGCCTCAAATTCAAATCCTTCTGAGTCAAAAGATACTTAAGACTCTTGTGATCCGTGTAAACTATCGACTTCTCCCCGTACAAGTAATGCCTCCATATCTTCAAAGCAAAGACTACTGCCGCTAACTCCAAGTCATGAGTCGGATAATTTGCCTCATGCGGTCTCAATTGCCGAGATGCATAAGCCACTACCTTCCCTTCTTGCATCAGCACACATCCCAAACCAATATGTGATGCATCGCAATAAACCGTGAATTCCTTGCCTGCCTCAGGTTGAATCAAAATCGGAGCTTCAGTCAGAATCCTCTTCAATTTGTCGAAACTTTCTTGTTGCTCCTCGGTCCACACAAATGGAACTCCTTTCCTCAACAACTTGGTCATCGGTGCAGCAATCAAAGAAAATCCTTCCACAAATCTTCAGTAATACCCCGCCAGACCTAGAAAACTCCGAGTTTTAGCCACAGATTTAGGCGGCTTCCAATCCAACACTGCCTCAATCTTCCGAGGATCCACTCTAATCCCCTCGGCTGAAACAACATGACCCAAGAAAGTCACCTCCTTAAGCCAGAATTCACACTTACTAAATTTCGCGTACAGCTGCTTTTCCCTCAAAATCTGCAACACCATTCGCAAATGCGCATCGTGCTCCTCCTCTGACTTCGAGTATACCAAAATATCGTCTATAAAGACCACAACAAACTGATCCAAAAACTGCTAAAATACCCTATTCATCATGTCCATGAAAGCTGCCGGTGCGTTAGTCAATCCAAACGGCATCACCAGAAACTCGTAGTGTCCATACCGAGTACGAAATGCCGTCTTATGGATATCAGCCTCTTTCACCTTCAGCTGATGATATCCAGACCTTAAATCAATCTTAGAGAAAACCGCAGCCCCTTTAAGCTGATCAAACAAGTCATCTATCCTCGGCAAAGGATACTTATTTTTGATCGTCAGCTTATTCAACTGGCGGTAGTCTATACATATCCGCATCGCACCATCCTTCTTCTTGACAAAAAGCACCGGCGCTCCCCAAGGTGAAACACTTGGTCGAATGAAACCTCGATCCAACAACTCTTGAATCTGAGCCTTCAATTCCATCAATTCCTTCGGTGCCATCCTATACGGAGCTATAGACACTGGCGCCGTTCCGGGTAACAGATCTATACCGAATTCAACCTCACGATCCGGAGGCAATCCCGGAAGTTCTTCAGGAAATATGTCAGTAAATTCCTTTACAGTTTGAACATTCCCCACAGAAGACTCCTTAGCTTCTAAAGCACACACATGAACTACGAACGCCTCACAGCCCTTCCTGACCATCTTCACCGCTTTCAGCGCAGATACCACGTTGGATAGATAATCTCTCCTATTACCTATCATGACCACTTCTTCACCTTCAACCGTCTTCAAAACCATGCGCTTAGCAGCGTAACCCATACTTGCTTGGTACTTGACCAACCAATCTATCCTAAGAATCAGATCGAACTCCCCAAACGGCAGTTCCATCAGATCAGCTACAAACACTACCCCTTGGAGTTCTAGGGGTACATCCCTATATAGCTTGTCTACTTCTACAGAGTAACCTAAAGGACTAAGTACGATCATCCTCCTAGAGGCAGTCTCAGGAACTAAACTCATGGTCTCAACTATGCTACTAGCAACGTAAGAATGCGTCGAACCCACATCTATCAAAGCAGTATATGGAACACCAAAGATTAAAAACGTACCGGTTATGACGTCCGGTGCGTCTCCTTCCTCACGACGCCTCGCAGCATACACCAAACCAGGCTGTCTAGACTCCGTGTTGCCAATACCTCTGCCAGCTGCTCCGCGACCTCCACTAGAGCCATAGCCACCTCTACCATTACCACGACCTCTCTGCGGTGCTGGTCCCTCCTTTCTGAACTAAGCACGACCTTGACCTTCAGACTGATTCCTAGCTTGCTTACGTGGACAGCCTCTCACATGATGATCCAACGAACCACACTCGAAACATCCTTTCCCTCCGGTCCAACATTCTCCCCAATGGAACTTCCCACAAAGATTACACTGGGTCGGTCTCTGCTTAGCAGCTGTGGACCTTCCTGCCTGATTTGACCCACTCTGCCTAAGCCTTTTCGGAACATTACCGCCTGACCCAGACGATCCAAAGCCTCTCTTCTGCTTGCTCCTATCATAACTCTGTCTCACGGACTCCTTGACTCCTTCGGCTACCTTGGCCTTCTCCACCAAGACAGCAAACTCACGCTCCTACTGCGGAGCAATCAGCAACCTTAACTCGTCTCTAAGTCCATCTTCAAAGCGGACACAACGATCATGCTCCGATGCCACTATTCCTGAGCATAGCGGCTCAGCCTCAAGAATTCCGCTTCATACTCCGACACAGACTTATTTCCTTGTACTAACCCCAGAAAAACTTTCCTCTGAGCATCAATGTCGCTTGAGCCAACATACTTCTTCTGATAAGAATTTTTGAAATACTCCCAAGTAAGATCATCTGCCGTAGCACCATCTCGAACCGTGAGCCACCATCGATATGACTCATCCTTGAGAAGCGACACTGCCCCTTTCAGTTTCTCCTCATTTGTCAGATATATCTCATCCATGATTCTTTCGGTCGATTCCAGCCAATACTCAGCTGTATTGGGCGCTACACCAGATACACCTCGGAAAAATTCAGCTCCGTTAGCTCGAAGTCTCTCAGGTACCGACTTCCGAGGTCCTCCACCTCCTCCCATTCCAGCTACCCTTTCCAGAACCCGTAGCATCGCTTGTGACACAGCATCATCACCCGTCTGATCCTGCTCCTCAGCTCCAAAGGTTGGGGGTGGTGGTGGCGGTATCTCATTCTCAGATCCCTAACCCGACCCGACAGGTTCTGATACGGCCATCCTACCCCTTCCGCGTCCACGACGGCCACGTCCTCTAAAGCTCATTCTAACTATCGCGCTTTAATCTGATTAGAAAATTTTATGAATTAGTACATGTTTCACTTGATTATCCGCGAAGAAATTTTATGAAAAGAGTTCAATAGAGATTCTTTCGATCAAACAAACTTTTAAGTCTTCTATCCTATTTACACAGAAAAAATACATCCATTCCCTAATACCTTTCACACCTATCACTCTTCAGACATTTCTGTCCGTTTCTAACCCAGGGGTATTTTCGTCATTTTCCTATAGGGTATTTTTGTAATAAACCGAGGAAATTTGAAAACTTTAATAAATAGAGATATTTTGAAATTTCTAAAACTGAGGAGTATTTTTGAGAGTTTCTCAATTTGAGGATATGACAAAATTTTGGAAACCGGGGGTATTTTGGTAATTTTGTCAATCAGGGGTAATTTTGTAACTTTCCAAAGTCAAGGTATTATTTTGAAATACAACATTTTTGAGTACTTTTTTAAAATAAAAATTTGATCAAAATTGGGGTAATATAGAAATTTTAGAAACCAAGGGTAATTTCGTAATTTTGCCACTAAGGGCATTTTGGTAATTTTGGTAAACCGGAAATATTTGAAAATTTTCGAAGATAAATTTGTCCTACTATCTAAAAGAGATAATTTAATGATTTTAAAACCGAAGTTTTTCTTAAAACATGGCTAGTCCCTTTCGGGTTTTATTTAGGGTTTTGCCTATGACTGAGTCCTCTTGGTTAGGGTGAACCGAAGCTACGCACCAGATAGGAATCCCGCGAAGAGGAGGTGAGTCACGAGGACTGCTTAAGTACCAAGCTCTTCCGGATCCAATCCTAAACATACGCACCAAGGTTACCACACCCTAGCTCGGCGACTTGGTCCTAGGTTTGTTTAATTAGGCCATCAAAGTCTTATGTCATTGTTTGAGATAAACTAGTCCTAAAGTTTAAAATACTTATCACTATCTACGTCCCATGCTTCTTACCCTTCTACAGTAAATAATTCATACAAAAAGTTAGAGGTACTTACCAGGGCGGATCGGTGCCGGAGACTCGGTGCCATGCTTATTCAAAACCAAATATTTTCAAAAAGGCCTACCAAAAACATTTTTGGGCCTTGGGCCCCCACAGCCGAGCTTTGAACTGGGCTCTGATACCAATTTTGTAACACCCCAAACCTGGCCCAAACTATGTGACCGAATTTGGTTTGTTACAGAGAAAACATTTTGAAAACCATTTTAAAACTTAGTCGAATTGCCTTTCAATTGAAATTTTATTTGTTAAAAGCCATACTTAATTTATTTTAAAAAAATATTTGTTGAGTCGAGTTGTTTACAAATTTCAAATGTACCCGATGGTACTTTAAAAACATTTTGCGTTTAATTTGAGAAAACATGTGCATTCGTTTTAACATCATCAAATAGTTTAAACAAAACATTCAAACATGCAGCAATAATAAATCATCCTAGGAGGCCTTATTACAATTAAGCAACATAAACCCAAAAGAAAGATAGATAAAATCCAAAATTCATTTATTAAAAGTCTCCACTGCATGGCCACCTCGAGTCCATCCAGCTCCTCTCCCGCGATCTACGAGTCACCTGAAAAATTAAAGGAGAAGGTGAGTCACCAAGACTCAATGTGTAACCCTTCCCCGATTTAGTGCAACAACATACACAAATCATAACCAATTAACATGCATAAGTTTAAAATGCACCCAACCTAACCATCCAAACGCCTTTTTCTACCCCTTGTGGTACCAAACCACTGGTGACATATAGTCATAGATGTGATGCCAAATCACTGGAGATACCAAATCTCTGGTGTCCGAAGACACAAATCGAATAATGGGGCCAACCCATCGTGTGATACCAAATCACTGGCAGACGATCCCATATCTCAAAGTGGGGCCAACCCACGGTGGTATCAACCACAGGGACAAGTCGCTATGAGGTGCCAAACCTCTGGCGGTACCAAACCTCTGGTGACCGTAGTCACAATGTGTTACCAAAACACTGGTGTCCGTCGACACGAATATCACTGCCCCCTCCACTCATCAACCCATATCAAACAATTATGTACCTTTACAAAATCATGCTAAAAGGTTTATTTAACAGCATTCATAGATTTATCATTGCCATAAATCAAATATTGCACATACCAAATGTGTCATGCTTCCCAAAAGCATCAAATAATAATCTCAAAGCAATAAAGACTTACCCGAGTCTTTGATAATACCCTGATGGTATTACATCCATGTCTACACAAACGGATTAGGCATAATCTAACACTTAACATATTAAAAGGTTATAAGATGTGTATGCACACACCTGGTACCAACAAGAGTTCTAAATCCCGAATAGACAAATCGGCCACACAAGTTTTCCTTGCCCCTATATTCGGCCAAAAATGGACATTAGTGCCATGGCCTATTCGGCCAAACCAAAATAATTGAGAAGGGTTCCTTACGAACCTAAAATCTTACCCAACTGCCTTCGAACACTAGCCAACACACTCCTAAATGAATCGGCCTCACTTCCCTACAATCAACCATCATCATTAAGGTTATTAGCCTTCGGCTTAAACGAAAACTTAAAAGAATAATCCTTTGAAATAAACCCTTACCACCTTACCAAAACCGATTGCTAGAGAAGTCCCGAGGAAATCTATGCTACCTTCAATATTCGGCCAAAGTTGATCAAGATAGGAGACGAAAATTTTCGGCACAACAAAGAGGTATATTCGGCTATAGGACAAAAAGAAAATAATGGAAAAGAAATAGAGTTTCGGTAAGAAGAGAGTATAGGAGATTTTTGGTGTTTAAACAAAACAAATAGGAGAACAAGATGTTGACGAAGGTTTCGGTTTTGAGAGAATGAAAAGGAGAAAATAGAAATTGAGCAAAAATGACCAAATGGTCAAAAAGTATTAGGCTTATCAAAAGGTAAAATTCAGCCAAAAAGAAAAGAGTTTGAGAGGGGATTGCAAACTTTGGCACCAAATGCAAGGAATGACCAAAAAGAGACTTCAATCCTAGCCAAACTAGCACAAAATTTCGGCTCCCCCTTTAGTCCAAATTGCCGTCCCTATGCATGGTCAAAAGGCCATGATTATGTTTCCAAAACATAATCCTTGATACTAGCCCCATGTCTCCATATTTTCCTTAATTACTTGATTCCCTTCCATATGTTAACTCTTGCCTTATTCCCTTGATATACTAACCAAAAATAACAAGGTCAACACTTACCTTAATTATCCTTGGCCGACACTTACCAAACCAAAGCAAAAATAAAAGTTTTCCCAATGCTATTTAAGGGATTCGAACCTCTCCCCTCATGCACTAACTCATGCACCAACACCACTTTGCCATTTACTCAACTTGTGTCACTTATTGACACTTAATTTAACTTAAGTGCTAAGCTCACATAATCCACTTCATTAAATAAACCAAACTAAAAATTATTCTACTAAACCGAGCCTACTCAAGACCCCTAATTAAGTCTTATAACACCACAAATAATATCACAGAAATTTAAACAAAAGCAAAATAATTCAATCATGAATAACCCCTATTTTGGGATGTTACAATCTCACATTCCTGCAATTCACTGAATCGGATTTCTGATATAAACAAAGTTTTCGGAATTAATAATAATAACAACGTTTTAACAAGGAAACCATAAAAACAAAATCTGATTTTCATGAACGACAAAAGCTCGAAGTTTCAAAAAGAATGCGAATGTTTTAACAAAAGCATAGTTTTAAACAAACCCTTTTATGTGACATGCTAGATCCGGTCATAACGTCTAGGCCAGGTTTGGGGTGTTACAGCCTAAATTAAAGTGTAGGGGACACACGGCCAGATAACACACCCATGAGGCTCACCGTGTGTCACACACGGCCTAGACACACGCCTATGTGTCTACCCGTGTGGACAATAATAAGGCTGTTTACCAAGCCATTTGTCACCCTTAATCACACATGCACTCACATCAATTCAGAGGCACAAAACATATCATACTTAGGCAACCAAACACTCACAACTAAGTCAATAACATGTCATTCTCATGCCATTATTTATCATGCTTAAAACATCAAACTTAGCCCATTAAAATCATACTAATATCACATTCATAAGAGGGCATTAACATATGAGTAAACTTATAATCAGCATAAGCAATCATTCATGGCTATATACAAGAAGAAACATTAACAATTACAAGCCAACACATATGGCAAAACTAATCATGACACATATAACAAATGACCAAGTTCCTATACATGCCATAAACTTAAAGTACTTGAATTCATTTATACCCAAAATGATAACTTGATAGTGTGATAGTATCTCCAGCGATCTCCAACCCGAGCTAGCTTAATAACCCTATAAGACATGGGAAATGAATGGGGTAAGCTATAAAGCTTAGTAAGTTTATATGTAAATGATCGCTGAAATCAGAGCTTTAAAAATTTATAAAAGAATCATCGAACCTGGAGACTAACTCTGACAACGATTAAAGGCAAGTGTACCTATCGAATAGTAGTATAGCTTAGGCAAGACCCGATTATCGAACCCAAAGGAACTAAAAGTATTAATACTAACTTTCTTTTTAATATTTAGCCTTTAAAATTAAAGTGAAGATTGTTCTAAACTAAATCGACAAGAACTAAACTAAGGACACAAAGACAAAAAGGATAAATTGGAAAATAACTTGAAGAAAACTCAATTGATCACGATGACACCCTCAGGAAGAATCCACCTAGACTTCACTTGTTATCTATCCTTTAATTATATGATCTCTTTACTTACCTTGATCGGTAAGACTCTCTAACCTATATTAAACCCTCTCTCGAGGTAAATAACGTCTAACCCTAGGTTAATTAGTGGAACTCTTGTTAGCTTATAATAACCCCCTAGGATAGCAGTAAATCGATCAATGGACTCCCATATTAGGTTTCACCCTAATCCGGAAAAATCTTGTAACCCTATCTCTAGGCGTTCGATCAACTCCGCTTAATTATGTTAGATCTTCTCTTAGGTAGGGTCTATTCCTCCTCCACCTAAGCACATTAGGTTTGGATTAAGCAACATAATTAAGAACAAACTAAGTAATTACCACATAACTTAGAGATTAAATAACAAAATCCATCTAGGTTTCATCCCCCTCAGGTATCTGAGGGGTTTAGTTCATAATGAATAAAGAAAACATCGCAAGAGAAAAGGTAAAACAAAACATAAGAAATTCCAAAAACCCTCTGAAGGAATTGAAGGAGAATTCCGCCATCTTGAGTATAATTCCGACTTCTTGGGATGGATCAACTGGCTATCCTCGTGTTATTTCCTAACTCTGACCTTTTCGGCTTGGCTCATTGGCCTAGCTTTTGATGTCTTATCAAAGGTGGCACTTAGGGGATATATATAGGCTTTTGGAATGCGATTCTATCGCCCTAAGTATCCTTTTTCGACTAAAATTGCTCTTTCAAGCGACAGAGGTACGGCCATGGCACACGCCCGTGTGTATCGAGACCAGACCGTGTTCGAATTTCTAATTTGAGGCACAGCCGTGTGAGTCGGAGTTGAGGTATTGCTCTAGGTGTTCGTCGAGGCACGGCCGTGTGGGATTTGGACCAGGCCGTGTCACTTTCACATTAAGGCCCGTTTACTATATTTTGGGCCCAATTTGTGTTCTTTTCATCCTCGGGTGCTTTCCTGGGTCTAAGACATGAAAAGAAAGGATTAAAAGCACCTTTTTCCATAAATCAAGGAATAAATCATCGAAAAGCATATTAAATGTGGGTTAAAATATGTTACAATTACGGTTTATCAAATACCCCCACACTTAAGCTTTTGCTTGTCCTCAAGCAAAATTCTCAACTTACAATTAAAACGAACTTTCCATGATTCATAATTCCTATCAACAATGCTTTATCATAATTCATAGATAATTCATATATGGACAATTTAATTCAAAGAGTCCTAAAGACTCAAACGAGATAAGTCTTGAATTTGTACTTCAAAAACATAGGTATCTCCCTTTATTTAAATGACTACCTTTTCAATTCAAAACCGACAAGGATTGATGTCCTCACTAAGGATTCAGTCAAATCACTCAAAAGTGTTTAAGGTTTAGGAAAAGATCGCTCATAAGTAGAACCTGAAATGTTAATCCCATAGGCTTGCCTGAAAATCAAATCTCCACCACTGTAATATGAGATGATAAACAGATCAAAAGGTCTTTATTAAGGTTGTAATGGGGCTAGGTTAAAAGGTGTGGTTAAAGGCTAAAATTAGAAGGTTAGAATCGAGATTGAATTGACAAGTACCTCCCTAAACATACTGAAATATCATCAACTGATCTTTTAGTAATACGAGCTTTTCTTTCGAGAATAGACTTTGATTGTGTAAGCACTCTTTTCAAACTACTAAAATTGAGTACTTTGGAAAATTTTTTTAGTTTATTTTTTTTAATTAAGAACAAACTAAGTAATACAAGATAAACTTAAATATCAGAATAATAAACTTCAGAAACTGATCAAATCAAATCTCAATTAAGGGATAGTCAAAAGAAAGGGTGATAACAAATACAAAGGGCTTTGGGTTAATATTAGTAGGTGAGTCAATAAAAAGGGTTTGTTAAGATCAACGGGGTTCACTAGGGGTTAATTGTAAAGGTAGGCTATTTAGTGAAGTGAGTGGGTTAAACCTAGGTGCCTTTATCATCTCTGTATATCAAATCAAAAATGTGATCTCAACATGCATAAACAAGGCAAGTTCTAGAATAACAGTTCATGGTAGACACACTCATAATCAAGGAAATAAGCACGAAAAAGAATGTATGCTTTATATGGTTCAAAATCTCACAAAAATTATGGCTGTTTTGACATCATCCTTATGAATTTTAAATTTCAAGGTAATATTCAAATTTAGGTTAACAACCTAGCAAAATTTTAATTCTTGAAAAATAGACTTATCATGCTCGATTCTCTAGTATTCTTCAAACTTAATCATCAATGCACAATTGGCTATGACTTATTTTATAAACATGTCAATAATCATCACAAATTTCATTCTAATTAGTAATATGACAACTTTGCATAAAAATAAGACTAAATCAGGGATTTGAGAATAATGAAAAAAGTTTGGCGCTTTTATTCCACTTTTACCCTCAGGGACTTGAGAATAATGCAAAAAGTTAGGTATATTTACCCCCCACACTTAAGATGTACATTGTCCTCAATGTACAAAGATAGATATTTTTATAGAAATCAAAAGTGAGGGTGAGAGGTACTCCCTGTATTCTTGGGTTGGTTTGGTGGAGGATGTGGCACCTACGGTAAAGGTATCGGTATGGTGGTGGTGTTAGTTCCCAAGCTCTGCGCTAGATGAAGAAATTGCGGAACTCGCGAAGGATTAGCCAGGGGTTATTAAGACATAATATAAATAAAATAAAGATAAAATTAAAGAAAAGCAAGCTAAAGTGAAGGAGACTAAGAAGAAAACTGAAATGAAAAGAGAATGCTAATCGACTATGAAGTCCTTATTGAAGGATGGTTCGCAAGGCGGGTGTGACTTCTAGGGCTATGAAGGTGGTGGCGGTGGTGAGAGTGGTGTAGTCATTTTGGTGGTCGGCGTGATTCCCTAGCAGCCTGGCGAACCTGACACTAAGAAACTAAAAGAGAAGTAAACGAAAAGAGCAGTAAAGAAGCTTAGATAAGGAAAATAAAGGAGAAGAGAAGGAAATTGAAGCAAAAGAGAAAGAAGAAATAAAAACTAATTGGTCCCAAAGATCCTTGTCTTGGTGTTGAGACGAAGTTGCCGGCATGAACTCATGTTGATCGTTCTTTGAGGAACCTATGCTTTGCTTCTTCGCTTCTTCGGCATGGTGTTGGCTTGCTCAAGGATCTAGAGCCTTAGTAAGTGGAGAATCTGAGATGGAGGAGAGTGAAAAGCAAAGAAAATAATGAAGAAATCAGATGGAAGGAAGGGGAAGATGTGAGGGGTTTAAATAGAGGTTCAAATTTGGTGCTGCTCCATGATCGTGGTCCTAGGGTGTGTCGATTTACACGGCCATCTCGCACGGCCGTGTTGTGGAGTGTGTTTGTCACCCCATACCCATGCTTTGGATCCGCACGCCCGTGTTCGTCAAGTCAGTAGCTTCGCACGGGTTGGAGGCATAGGCGTGTTCTGCCCGTGGTGTGGAAGTCAATAGCTTCACACGGTTGAGGGCACGGCCGTACCCTATCTGTCGATGCCCGTGGGGAGGGTGGTTGGGTCCGTGACGTTGGGGGTTGGTTGGACTGAGTTGCACGGCCTCTGCCCTATCAGTGTGGCGGTTTAGGTGGTCCACACAGCCACAGACACAGCCGTGTGACCTGGGAAACTTGTACTATTCGTTAGTTTTTTTTAAAAAAAAAAAGGAAAAAGGAAAGAAAAATAAAAAACAAATGTAAAAGGAAATAGTGTTAGTACTCAGGTTGCCTCCCGAGAAACTCTTGTTTATAGTCTTAAGCTAGACTTTTCCTCATATTTGAAAATTCTATGGAGGTTTTAAGGTTTAAGTATCTTCCCTCATGCTTACAGTTCTGTTTCTTTGACAAAGTTGAAGTCGAGAAGCGTTTACCATAAAGGTGTCGAATATTGGATTGCTTACCTATACTATTCCGTGTGGAAAGATATCGTGTACCTTGAGAATTATTTCTCCCTTTGCCCTCGGTTCTGTTGAAGCGGTGTGCGGATCGACTTTGTCTAACAGTACCCGAACTCCTATCCTGAAGTGGTTTGATGTTCTTAAGAGCTCTTCTGGTGGTTCCTCTGGTTTTACTTCGTGTGGATCTGGCTCTTTTTTGACGTGTGTCTGTTGCTCTTCTAATTTGTCGACCCTAAGGCTTTGTTCCTTGTGTAATTCCTCTTTGTTGATTTTGGGTCTATGAATCGGCTCAGGTTTTTTGCCTTGTGATGTTTCCTGTGATGAAGATTGAACAATTTGATTATCTATTGAAGTGACTTTCTTTCCTTCATCGACTGTTTTCCTGGCCGAGTCGAGAGCTTGAAGATTGATTGATTCATCTCCTACACAAAGTATGAGTTCGTCTGTGGCAACTTCAATTTTTGTTTTGGCAGTTGCTAGAAACGGCCTTTCTAAAATTAAGGGGATTGAATTATCCGCATCCATGTCTAAGAAAACAAAGTCTACTGGGAAAACAAATTTATCGATTTTTTCAAGAACATCTTCGATAATGCCCCTAGGAATTCTAACAGTTTTATCAGCTAACTGAATACTCATCGTAGTTTCTTTGGGCTTCCCTAGACCTAGTTGTTTAAACAGTGAATAAGGCACGACATTTATGCTTGCCCCTAGATCAGCTAACACATTATCAATATTTAGACTACCGATTAAACATGGAATTGTAAAACTCCCTGGATCTTTTAGTTTCTGAGGTAGTCTATTCTGTAGCATTGCTGAACATGTTGCGTTTAATTCCACGTGGTGCTCTTCATCTATTTTGCGTTTGTTGGTCAAGAGCTGTTTTAAAAATTTCCTCGAGTCTGGCATCTGAAAAAGAGCTTCAGGAAGAGGTAAGTTAATATGTAATTTCTTTAGAAGTTTAAGAAACTTACCGAACTGTTCCTCTGAATTGTCTTTTTTTATTACTTCGGGATAAGGTATGCGAGGTTGGTAATCTTTAATTATCGGTTTTGGCTTTCCCTGTGTTACCTCTACTTTACCTTCGTCTACCTTATTTTCTGGAGTTGGATTGGGTTCATCTAACCCCTTACTGTCCTGAGCTGTGATGGCTTGAATTTGCTTCTTGGGGTTAATCTCGGTATTAATTGGTAGACGTCCTTGCGGTCGTTCTGACATCAGCTTTGCAAGTTGTTCTACTGCGTTAGTCTCTTCCTTGACTGACTTAGCAATTTCATCGATTCGGCTCTCGTTGCTTTTAATTGCTCTATCAGTTTCTTGGATACGTTTCTCTGTGCCTGCTGAGAATTTTGCCATCATCTCCTCGAGAATTAGTTTCTTCTCTTGTAGATATGGCTGATTTTGGAAGTTCGGAGGAGGTTGCTACCTTTGATTTCCTTGATTGCCTTGACCTCTCCACGAAAAATTTGGGTGGTTCCTCCAACCTGGATTGTAAGTATTACTATAAGGATTATTATTGGATCAGAAATTGTTACCTATATAGTTCATTTGTTCGTCCTCTACTCCTGGTTGGTAAGGTGGGTACTCAGGATTCGCTACGTTTCCACCTGTGTCGCACTGCATGACGGGATGTGCCTCTGAAGAACATAAACTGTCAAACTTTTTGTTCATCATCTCGATCAGCATTGATAGCATGGTCATGGCATCGACATTCAAAACTCCTGCTGATTTCGTTGGTTTAGTCCTTGAAGCCTGCCATTGGTAATTATTTAGTGACATCTCCTCGATGAACTCGTAGGCTGCTTCAGATGTTTTGTTGTTTAGAGTTCCACCGGTGGCGAAATCTATTATTTGTCTCGTTGAGGGATTTACACTGTTATAGAAACTTTGGAATTGTAGCCACAAAGGTAAGCCATGGTGTGGGCACCTCCTCAATAGATCCTTGAATCTCTCCCATGCATCGTATAGCGTCTCTAAATCCATCTGCACAAATGAAGAGATATCATTCCGTAATTTGGCCGTTTTGGCTGGTGGAAAATATTTCATTAAAACCTTTTCGGTCATCTGATCCCATGTAGTGATTGACCCTCGTTGTAACGAGTTTAATCACTATTTAGCTTTATTTCTTAATGAAAAAGGAAATAACCGAAGACGTATGGCATCATCAGAAACGCCATTTAGTTTGAAGGTATCACAGAACTCTAAAAAGTTAGCTATATGCGTGTTTGGATCTTCATCCTGCAAACCATCAAATTGAACAAACTATTGAATCATTTGTATTGTGTTAAGCTTTAATTCAAAATTGTTAGCGGCTATAGCAGGCCTAACAATACTCGATTCTGCTCCTGTCAAATGTGGTTTCGCATAATCAAACATTGTTCGTGGAGCATTATTTTCCCCCACATCGCGTGGTTGTAGGTTGTTTTCGTCCATCCCTACAGTAGGATTGGATATATCTTCTTCCTCCCTTTCTATGTAAGTTAGGGCTCGCCTGGTTTCCCAACGATTCCTACGAGAGGTCGCTTCATTATCACTATCGTATACCAAAGGTCCTCTCGAGTTCCTTCTAGTCATAAACTAGAGGTACCTGCTGGAAAAAGAAAGAAAGAAATTTTCAGCAAAATAAAAATAAAAATAGAACAAAAATAAATTGCGAGAAATAAAAATTATGGCTAAAGTAATAAAAATAGAGTTTTCTTAATATTTTAGTTCCCCGGCAACGGCGCCAAAAACTTGATCGCTAAAATCAGAGCTTTAAAATATATAAAAGAATGATCGAACCTGGAGACTAACTCTGACAATGATTAAAGGCAAGTGTACCTATCGAACAGTAGTCTAGCTTAGGCAAGACCCAATTATCGAACCCAAAGGAACTAAAAGTATTAATACTAACTTTCTTTTTAATATTTAGCCTTTAAAATTAAAGTGAAGATTGTTCTAAACTAAATCGACAAGAACTAAACTAAGGACACAAAGACAAAAAGAATAAATTGGAAAATAACTTGAAGAAAACTCAATTAATCATGACGACACCCTCAGGAAGAATCCACCTAGACTTCACTTGTTATCTATCCTTTAATTATATGATCTCTTTACTTACCTTGATCGGTAAGACTCCCTAACCTATAATAAACCCTCTCTCGAGGCGAATAACTTCTAACCCTAGGTTAATTAGTGGAACTCTCATTCGCTTATAAAAACCCCCTAGGATAGCAGTAAATCGATCAATGGACTCCCATATTAGGTTTCACCCTAATCCGGCAAAATCTCGTAACCCTATCTCTAGGCTTTCGATCAACTCCGCCTAATTATGTTAGATCTTCTCTTAGGTAGGGTCTATTCCTCCTCCACCTAAGCACATTAGATTTGGATTAAGCAACATAATAAAGAACAAACTAAGTAATTATCATATAACTTAGAGATTAAATAACAAAATCCATCTAGGTTTCATCCCCTTCAGGTATCTGAGGGGTTTAGTTCATAATGAATAAAGAAAACATCGCAAAAGAAAAGATAAAACAAAACATAAGAAATTTCTAAAACCCCCTGAAGGAATTGAAAGAGAATTCCGCCGTCTTGAGTATAATTCCGGCTTCTTGGGATGGATCAACTGGCTATCCTCGTGTTATTTCCTAACTCTGACCTTCTCGACTTGGCTCCTTGCCCTAGCTTTCGATGTCTTATCAAATGTGGCACTTAGGGGATATATATAGGCTCTTGGAATGCGATTCTTTCTCCCTAAGTATCATTTTCCGACTAAAATTGCTCTTTCCAACGACAGAGGCACGACCATGGCACACGCCCATGTGTATCGAGACCAGACCGTGTTCGGATTTCTAATTTGAGGCATGGCCATGTGAGTCAGAGTTGAGGCCGTGCTCTAGGTGTTCGTCGAGGCACTGCCGTGCGAGATTTTGACCAGGCCGTGTCACTTTCGCATTAAGGCCCGTTTACTCTATTTTGGGCCCAATTTGTGTTCTTTTCATCCTCGGGTGCTTTCCTGGGTCTACGACATGAAAAGAAAGGATTAAAAGCACCTTTTTATATAAATCAAGGAATAAATCATCGAAAAGCATATTAAATGTGGGTTAAAATATGTTACAATTACGGTTTATTAGTAAAGAATAAGCAACCTCAACCATACATACTTCATACATTTAACATAATGTAAAACCATACGAATGTCATTTAAATCTCATGAGTATAACTTACTCAATCATATCCTACCAAGTGTTTAACATGTTCAACAATATGAACACAAATTTTATAATCTATCATAATATCATGGTTATAATTTTATTCAGTCACAATGTTTGCTCTATCAACTTATAAGCATAACCTAACACATTCTGGCATTAACTCAACAACTGAATCCTTTCGTTGTAACATATTACAACAATTAACACATCATTTCAAACCACATAATAAACATGCATATTAAATATGAGTATTTACATTTCGAGCATATACTTTAATATCTTTCAATTGTTCAAAGCTCATATCATCCCATAATCATTTTAATGGGCAATTATGCCAATCTTTCCTCTTTCACATATCCGATGAATCACAATTCGTGTGAATAAGACATGTTATATCGTAACTCAATTTGGCTCAAAATCCAATTACACAATTGCCAACCAAATTTACCATGTATTTCATCCAACACAAGTGTAGACCAATAATCACAAGACTTTCGCAGAAACTTTCTCATGGAAATCATGAACTTACAATATCTTAAAATCAATGCGTATAACTTATGTACATACCTGTACAGAATTTGTAATACTTACATGCTCTTTCTCTTCTTTGACATACCTGTTATATTTCCTGTTGAACCACTTGCAATACTAAAGGATACTCAGGGATCTCGTACACACAATACCAAACCAATGCCATATCCCAAATATGGACTTACATGTAATCTCGTATTGATTCCCATAGCCCAGTTATGGTCTTACACGAAATCTCATTTCGATGCCATATCCCAGATATGGTCTTACACGAAATCTCATATCGATGCCATATCCCAGATATGGTCTTACACATAATCTTAGTAACCCTAATGTCATGACATGTGTATCCTATCTATTCCTAAGGTTCAACTGGGACTTTCTCGCTTATCGAACTTTATTGAATTCAATCAAAGAGTAAATCACATTTCATACAATAATAACACAAGTAAAACATAAGTAATAATATATTATTTACATACGGGCTTACCTCGATACCAAGGATAACAAAAGGGATCTAACCGTCAAATACTCGTTTTTCCCTCCTTCTAGGTCCGAACATCATTTTCCTTGATCTATAATATCACATTTAGCATATTTATTAGTCACATTATCCAATGTGACCCAAAAATCATATTCTGGAAAAATTACGTGTTTGCCCCTAAAGTTTAACATATTTACATTTTTCCCCTAGGCTCGTAAAATGAAATTTATTCAATTTCTTTAACATACAAGCCTAGCTGAACCATTTTCATAACTATAACAGCCCACAATTTCCATTAAAACACACTTTTACTACATATTTTATAACTTTTACAAATTAGTCATTTTTGACATTTTTACCGAAAATCACTTAGTAAAAGTCGTTCCTCCAACCATAAACATGCATATTCTACAATTAAATATCCAAATTCACACATATTCATCATGGTTCAAAACCCTGGACTTTAACCATATCTCAAATTAATGGTAGAAATAGATAGATCTTTTTATGAGGATTTCAAAAACATAAAAAACATTAAAACGGGGCTAGAACGGACTTACAATTGAGCTTGGAAGCTTGAAAAACCCTAGCCATGGTTTCCCCTTGTGAAATTTGGCCATGGGGTTGAAGATGGACAAAAATTGGCTTTTAGTTTTGTTTTTAATTCATTTTAATTACCAAATGACCAAATTACCCTTAATGAAAAACTTTAGAAATATACCAAACCATGTCCATTTTTGTCCATCAACTTAACCAATGGTCTAATTACCATTTAAGGACCTCCAATTTAAAATTTCATAGCAATTAGACACCTCTAGCTTCTAGAACTCAAGTTTTACACTTTTTTACGATTTATTCCTTTTGACTAAATTAAGTGCCCAAACGTCAAAATTTTCGAACGAAATTGTCACAAAATTATTCCGTGAAATTTTTTACCATAAAAATATAATAGAAAATAAATTTTCTTACGTCGGAGAAACCACTGTTTCGACTAGACCCAAAATCGGGTTGTTACAACTACACCATGAGCCTATCTGTAACACCCTGGTTTTAGGGGTTAGGCATTTGGTGCTTAGCTCGGGTGTTGGCACACTCTAGTGTGTGGTTGGGTAAGTTTTAGGAGTCCTGAGAACCCTAGGTGGTGGTAGGTTGCCTTAGAAAATTTTTAGTTTTAGGGGCTAAAAAGGGGAGCTGGGCGAGGGGTGTCTTAAGAGAATTATTTGGGAGTTTATGTCACAAGAAAGGAGCTGGTGGAGTGGCAGGATAGGCGCCACTAAGGCCTTGTGTGTGTGACGCCATTTGTAGGGGGGAAGGGGCTCAGGTTCGATTCGCAAGAGTAGCAGATGGGCATTGTTTTTGCGTCATCTTGGTGGGGTGGATGGATGGTTTGAAAGGCTTAAAAGGTGGAGAAGACTTGGTCAATTTTTTTGAATTTGGCTAGGTAAAAGTTTGACTCATTCAAACTTTTTGAATGGGTGGAAGGGAGGTATTTTAGGAGAATTTTGAGGATTATTTTTGGGGGGTTGGAGCTTGGCCTTTTAGTATAAATAGGGGGGGAGGTGCTCATTATTCATTCACCATCTGCCTTCTCTCCCTTGCCGAATATTGTTCCCCATTTCCTTGGTTGCCGAAACCTTTTCTCCAAAGCTTGTTGTTCTTCTTCTCTCACATTTTTTTTCCAAGTGGCCGAACCCTTCACTCTCCCTATTTCCCTTCCTTTACACTTCAAAACCGAAAGTACACCCCACACCTTTCTTTCTCCTCTCTTTGGCTGAAACCAATGTTCCCTACCCCTTGATTTAATTAATAGCCGAATCTACATCCATCACCCCTTTGCCGAATTTCTTTCTCTCAACTTGATAGCACTTGGGCCGAATGTTAACTTAGATCTTTTCGGGTTCCGTGACTGAGATACTCTGGGGTTTTAGTGGTTGGCCAAGCCTCCGTTTGTAGCAGTCAGTTTGATCAAGTGGTGGTAAGGATATTTATTAAGGTTAAATGCTTAAGTGGTGTTTTGGGGGTTAACCTGTTTACCTGATTAAGTTTTTTATGGAGGCCACAACCAGTCCGAGTAGGCAAGGGAAGGTCTCTATTCCGAAGTTCAAGAAAAGAGCGGTTTCAGCAGTTCAGGATTGGCCACCGGGGTGTGGGCCAGCGGCAGGAGATAGCTATAGGCAGATAGCGGTAGTCTCGCTAGTCGATAGCGTCGGGATCGAGGGTTTAGAGCTCCAGGTTATAAGGTGTGTAGTTAAACCATTGTTTCCGGGATTTGAATATATCTGCTTATGTTGTATGATGCTAATAGGTACAATTAAATGTGAAATTGGTACCCTTAAAGGGTATAGCGATGATCAGGTTAGTATCGGACCTGTTGCAATGTGATTATTTGTTTATGAGTATGTTTATGGATATTAATAAGCATGTGCATGCATTATCACGATTATATTTTATGTGGCATGAGCATGGGTGGGTTATGAAAAGAAGGTACGGGTGTACTTCGAGTACGTGGTTGATGTCAGCTTTGTGCTACATCGTGGATTGGCGCTGACTGAGGTCGGGTTGTGGATCTTTGCGATTTAGTTCGCGTGGTTACCTTGATTGATATCAGCTTATGCCATATCGTGGCTTGATGGATTGCTGTGTGCTCCATCGTGGTTTGATGTTAGCTATATGCTACATCGTGGATGGCATTGGTTGCCTTTTTGGAGGGAAAAGGAGAGGGTGACTCGATAGTCCCCTGGTGTGTGGTAGGCTGGATAAGGGGGTGTGTAGCGGATGGACCCTAGGTTTGGGTGGGTTTCATGATTGCATTATTCCGTTTATGAAATAATATGAAAATGGGCCAAGCCCAATGAATAGGTATGTTTTGGGGACATACGTGGACATGGGCCAAACCCAGTGATCAGTGGACTAATGTGAAAAGGGCCTAGTCCAGTATTTGTTATAATTTGAAGGTGGGCCAAGCCCAGATTGTGGTAATGTCTAAATAATTATACATGCATGTTGCATTTGATAGTTGGGATGTTATGTGGGTAGCATGTGGGTGGATTTCGATGGTTTAGTTACACACTGAGTCTGTATGACTCACCCAACTTTTTAAGCATCGCAGGTGACATGTCGGTCGGACCGGGTTGGAGTGGACACATGGTGGCCCATGCAGAAGAAGAGATTAAATGTTTTAGGCTTACTTTAAGTATTTGGGTTTAAATAGAATATGTAATAAAGGCCTTTTGACTCTTATTTATTTTTGTTATTATTTTATTAGTATTTATTATGGTTTGAAGAATTTGAAACACTATGTGAAGATGATTTTATTTTTCCAACCTACTTATTCAATTTGGCTTGTATATATTAATCTTTTAGTATGAGTATATTTTAATAACAAAGTTTTAATCATAGGTTTAAATAAACATGGATTTTCCAAAAGTTAGCAAGTTTTACTAAATTTTTCTAAGTTAAATAGATTTTCCACCGACTTTTCCGCACTAACATAACCAGATTCGGTCGTAGTGAGTGGACCGGGTTTGGGGATGTTACAGTTTGGTATCAGAGCCCGGTTCAAAACTCGGCTTTGAGGGTTTTGGGCCCAAAAAAATTTTCAAAAATGGGTTTTTCAAAAATATGGGCTTTTAAGAAACTTTTTCAGGTTTTTTTGGCATGGCACCTGTACCTCCGACCCGAAGTCCACCAGGTAAGTACTTTGAACTTTGGAAGTGATTTGTTATTATGAACTGTTATGGGCTTAGTTGGGCTCGTAGTTTAGAATATTAAGGCAATTGGACCCTAGGATTAGTCTACTCAAACACTTGCATAAAACTTAAAGCTCTTAAACAAACCTGTGAAGTAAGTCGCCGAGTTAAGGTGTGGTAACCACTGTACGCATGTCTAGGAGTGGCATTCAGTAAGAGCTTGGTATTTAAGCGGTCCTAGTGACTCACCTCCTCTTTACTCGAATCCTACCTGGTGCGTAGCTACGGTTCACCTTAACCAAGAGGATTTGTTCACAGGCTGAACTAATTATTAAAACCCGAAAGGGAATTAGCCTTGCTGTTTCCTAAATTCCCTATTTTTAAATTTTCAAATTTACCCTTTTGGTTTGTGAAACCTTAAATCTGATTTTGAAGGACGTTTTTCTTTCGATTTACAAAATTACCAAAATGCCCTTAGTGGCAAAATTACCAAAATGCCCCTGTATTGCAAAATTACTGTACTACCCTCAAATTTTGATAAAATGCTCTTTACCTTGCAAAATACTAAAATCCGAGTTTTCAAAATATTAGGATACTCTGACTTGTGGAAATTTACGAAAATACCCCTGGTTGACAAAATTACCGAAATGCCCTTGGTTTCTAAATTTTCAAATTTCTCTCAACTTCTACTGAAATATTCTTACTTTACTAAATATCAGAAAATTCTATTTTGTAAAATGTGGTGATATCTCGATTTTGAGAATTTACGAAAATGCCCATGATTTCCAAAATTACGAAAATGACCCTACTTTCTGAAATTTTTGTAACACACTTCGTTTGAGAAACAAAATTTTCAAGATGACTCTTGAGCTTTGCAAATTTTGAAAAATCTCTAAGTTGGAAAAACTATTTTCAAAATTGACCCTGAGTTATTACCGAAATATCTCTTTAGGAAAAATGACGAAATTACCCCTGGGTAGGAAAAGGAAACTTGATTGCTCGAAAGAACTACTCTCGGAACCTTCATTGCATAAAATTGCTCGTGGATAAAACAGTGAAACAATAATTTCTAATCCATAAAACTTTCTAAACAGATTAAATCGTAGCGCTAGAGATGAGTTCTAGGGGACGCGGTAGAGGTAGAATGACAGCTTCGGAACCAGTAGGGTCGGCTATGGGTCAGAAAGCGAAGTGCCGCCAGCAGTGGATGTAGAGGAACAAGATCCGATAAGTGAAGAGGACGCAGTGTCGCAGGCTATGTTACGCGTGCTTCAGCAAGTGGCAAGAGCTAGTAGGGGAAATGGAGCTCGGAAGTCAGTGTCCGAGAGACTTAGGTCGAACGGGGCTGAAGTTTTTAGAGGAGTGTCGGGAACGGCTCTGAACGTAGCGGAGTATTGGCTAGAAGGATTCGAGAGAATTATGGACGACTTGGATTGTGCCCCAGAGGAAAAGTTGAAAGGTGCTGTTTCGCTACTACGGGATGAGGCTTATCGATGGTGGCTCACTGTCAAACAAGGTGTACCGGCAGATCGATTGGATTGGGATTACTTTAAGGAAAAGTTTGAAGGAAAATACGTTGGAGCAAGCTACTTAGATGCGCAAAGGAAGGCGTTTCTAAATCTGGTGCAAGGAAAAAAGTCGATAGCGGAATACGAAGCAGAATTTGTACGGCTAAGTCAGTATGCTAAGGGAATTGTGGCCACTGACTATGAGAGGTGCGTCCGGTTTGAAGACGGATTGCGAGATGAACTTCGAGTGCTGATTGCTCTGCAGAGGGAAAGAGACTTCGCGGTGCTAGTGGAGAAAGCTCGTATAGCCGAAGAAGTTAAGAGGACGGTAAGGGAAAACCGAGGAAAGAATAGGAACGAGAATAAGAGAAGTGTTGGATGGTCAGCATCGTTTGGAGATGCTCAGAAAAGACCAAGAGTTGGGAATACGGTACATACACCCGTGCCAGTTGCTGAGAACCGGAATTGTCTTTGTGCTCGATGTGGAAGACCTCACACAGGAGAGTGTTGGGGGAATAGTAAAACATGCTTTCGGTGCGGATCTAAGGTACATCTGGTTAAGAACTGTCCTCGATCAACGAGGGGTCATGGTTCAAGCCATGGAGGGAATGGTTCCAGTCAGAATCAACCAAGGAGGTGATATCGGGTAAGCTCCTCTGCTTTGGTGCATGCTTTAAATGCTTTGTTTGCTTGTGGGAATAGCTCTTTTCTGAGTTGCTTTGAATTTTGAGTGCGAACTTAGAGGCTATGATTGAGAAGTATGTTAGCTCTTTAAGATCAGAGTGCGCAGCCATAGCGTAGCGGGAGGAATTGGACTGTTAGTTTAGACAAGTAATTTCGAGGACGAAATTATTTTAAGGAGGGTAGAATTGTAACACCCTGGTTTTAGGGGTTAGGCATTTGGTGCTTAGCTCGGGTGTTGGCACACTCTAGTGTGTGGTTGGGTAAGTTTTAGGAGTCCTGAGAACCCTATGTGGTGGTAGGTTGCCTTAGAAAATTTTTAGTTTTAGGGGCTAAAAAGGGGAGCTGGGCGAGGGGTGTCTTAAGAGAATTATTTGGGAGTTTATGTCACAAGAAAGGAGCTGGTGGAGTGGCAGGATAGGCGCCACTAAGGCCTTGTGTGTGTGACGCCATTTGCAGAGGGGAAGGGGCTCAGGTTCGATTCGCAAGAGCAGCAGATGGGCATTGTTTTTGCGTCATCTTGGTGGGGTGGATGGATGGTTTGAAAGGCTTAAAAGGTGGAGAAGACTTGGTCAATTTTTTTGAATTTGGCTAGGTAAAAGTTTGACTCATTCAAACTTTTTGAATGGGTGGAAGGGAGGTATTTTAGGAGAATTTTGAGGATTATTTTTGGGGGGTTGGAGCTTGGCCTTTTAGTATAAATAGGGGGGAGGTGCTCATTATTCATTCACCATCTGCCTTCTCTCCCTTGCCGAATATTGCTCCCCATTTCCTTGGTTGCCGAAACCTTTTCTCCAAAGCTTGTTGTTCTTCTTCTCTCACATTTTTTTTCCAAGTGGCCGAACCCTTCACTCTCCCTATTTCCCTTCCTTTTCACTTCAAAACCGAAAGTACACCCCACACCTTTCTTTCTCCTCTCTTTGGCTGAAACCAATGTTCCCTACCCCTTGATTTAATTAATAGCCGAATCTACATCCATCACCCCTTTGCTGAATTTCTTTCTCTCAACTTGATAGCACTTGGGCCGAATGTTAACTTAGATCTTTTCGGGTTCCGTGACTGAGATACTCTGGGGTTTTAGTGGTTGGCCAAGCCTCCGTTTGTAGCAGTCAGTTTGATCAAGTGGTGGTAAGGATATTTATTAAGGTTAAATGCTTAAGTGGTGTTTTGGGGGTTAACCTGTTTACCTGATTAAGTTTTTTATGGAGGCCACAACCAGTCCGAGTAGGCAAGGGAAGGTCTCTATTCCGAAGTTCAAGAAAAGAGCGGTTTCAGCAGTTCGGGATTGGACACCGGGGTGTGGGCCAGCGGCAGGAGATAGCTATAGGCAGATAGCGGTAGTCTCGCTAGTCGATAGCGTCGGGATCGAGGGTTTAGAGCTCCAGGTTATAAGGTGTGTAGTTAAACCATTGTTTCCGGGATTTGAATATATCTGCTTATGTTGTATGATGCTAATAGGTACAATTAAATGTGAAATTGGTACCCTTAAAGGGTATAGCGATGATCAGGTTAGTATCGGACCTGTTGCAATGTGATTATTTGTTTATGAGTATGTTTATGGATATTAATAAGCATGTGCATACATTATCACGATTATATTTTATGTGGCATGAGCATGGGTGGGTTATGAAAAGAAGGTACGGGTGTACTTCGAGTACGTGGTTGATGTCAGCTTTGTGCTACATCGTGGATTGGCGCTGACTGAGGTCGCGTTGTGGATCTTTGCGATTTAGTTCGCGTGGTTACCTTGATTGATATCGGCTTATGCCATATCGTGGCTTGATGGATTGCTGTGTGCTCCATCGTGGTTTGATGTTAGCTATATGCTACATCGTGGATGGCATTGGTTGCCTTTTTAGAGGGAAAAGGAGAGGGTGACTCGATAGTCCCCTGGTGTGTGGTAGGCTGGATAAGGGGGTGTGTAGCGGATGGACCCTAGGTTTGGGTGGGTTTCATGATTGCATTATTCCGTTTATGAAATAATATGAAAATGGGCCAAGCCCAATGAATAGGTATGTTTTGGGGACATACGTGGACATGGGCCAAACCCAGTGATCAGTGGACTAATGTGAAAAGGGCCTAGTCCAGTATTTGTTATAATTTGAAGGTGGGCCAAGCCCAGATTGTGGTAATGTCTAAATAATTATACATGCATGTTGCATTTGATAGTTGGGATGTTATGTGGGTAGCATGTGGGTGGATTTCGATGGTTTAGTTACACACTGAGTCTGTATGACTCACCCAACTTTTTAAGCATCGCAGGTGACATGTCGGTCGGACCGGGTTGGAGTGGACACATGGTGGCCCATGCAGAAGAAGAGATTAAATGTTTTAGGCTTACTTTAAGTATTTGGGTTTAAATAGAATATGTAATAAAGGCCTTTTGACTCTTATTTATTTTTGTTATTATTTTATTAGTATTTATTATGGTTTGAAGAATTTGAAACACTATGTGAAGATGATTTTATTTTTCCAACCTACTTATTCAATTTGGCTTGTATATATTAATCTTTTAGTATGAGTACATTTTAATAACAAAGTTTTAATCATAGGTTTAAATAAACATGGATTTTCCAAAAGTTAGCAAGTTTTACTAAATTTTTCTAAGTTAAATAGATTTTCCACCGACTTTTCCGCACTAACATAACCAGATTCGGTCGTAGTGAGTGGACCGGGTTTGGGGATGTTACACTATCTATGTTATATAATTTGTATTTTAGTCCCTTCAAAAGTATTATGATTTACGAAGAGAAAGACACTGGGTTTTATATTTTCGATCCTAATGGTTTTAAGTGGGATGAGTATTCAGAAAATGATGCCCTTGCATGTATCTAAAATTTCAGAAAGGGAATGGTTAGAGGCCCAAGATAGTGTATCGACTGGGGAACCTAAGGCTCTAAATGGTGTCGGGAATCCTAGTAATGAGCTTGCTGAGGGTTTTGAGGGAAGGGCTAAAGTTGAGAAATAATTTGTACTTTTTAATACATTTTCTCATATTAATAAAAAATTTATTCTTCTCTTGGTAAGTTTTATTGCTTTGTTATCTTTACTTTGGATGGTGTACAAGAAACTTTAAGTTATAAACTTATGCTCTAACCTTCAAAAATTATTAATACTTCAACGTTTGGTTCCTTTACAACGTGAGTAACTATTTTCGTTTGTGTTAAGTGCTGTGAAACTATTTAAAGTTGTTGGAAATGTAACATGGATGATTCGAGTCATCTGTTGATAATAGAATGTAAGAGCCGTGAACTACTTATCGAAACGTAATAAATGCATATTGCTTAAAGAATATATGTTGTACTTCTAGATTCTACGAGGGGCTTGAATGTTTCAAATGTTATAATGAGCTTGTTTCTTGACATACAAGGGGAAGGCTTTACGAAAGATAATAAAATGACCTTGCTCCCAAACTCATGGGGGAAGGCTTACAGGAAGTAATAATATGTTTTTGCTCCTAAATGCATGAGGGGAAATTTTACGAAAAGTAATAATATGGTCTTGATCCTAGACGCATGGGGGATCTTTCGCGAAAGTAATAATATTGCCCTGCTTCAAGACTCCTTGGGGGAGGCTTACAAGAAATGATAATATGGCTTTGCTCCCAAACGCATAGAGGGAGGCTTACAAAAAGTAATAATATGACCTTTCTCCCAAATACTTGGGGAGAGGCTTATGGAAGGTACTATTTGTCGACTGTATCACTTTTGGGTCTTATGGAATTACACGGGGAGTATAACATGCAAAAAAATCAATAAATTGAGCTTTTATTACTGGAAGACATAATATATCCACTAAACACGATACTGTAACATAAGGAATGTATGAGAATATTGGAATATATAATGTAAGAACTATTTTAAATGCAAGGTTTGCAACTATTATGCATAAATTTGCGAAGGTTGCGGGCATTCCATGTTTGTGGCATGTCAATTATGTATAGTTTTTCAATTTTTATATGTCTTGCATCCCAATGAAGCTATCACCTTATAGGGTCATTCCCTAGTTCCCCTTTGGCCAGCTGGTTGGCTAGCTTCTGTGTTTTGCATTACTAAGTCCCCTACCTGGTACTATCTGCTATGAATCTTTGAATTGTAGTATTGTGCCACCTGTTGAGCTCGTATAGACATCTATATTTATGTTTGCTCTTTTATTTCATCTAAGAAATCTAGATTCTCTTAGAGCTTTGCTTAATTGGTTTGATCCGTATATTGGACCATCCGATGTGTGTTGAGGCCGATTTCGGTTGGTATCACCACTTTAGTTTGAAACATAAGATTAAATGGGGTTTCCCTTATTCCTGAGTATGATGTGGTTCGTAAAGACTAATGGATACTTGGCAGCTTTTCTAACCATCCATTTTTCACATCTTCTACCTTCTTTTTTTAGTCTTTAGAATATCTTTCTGTTTGTGGCTTCCGCCTGAGCATTCGTTTGTGGGGTCTTTATTGAACTATGCACCAAGGAGATGTGGTGTTATAGTAGAATTCCTGAATTTACCTTGGAATTGCATCCCATTCTCAGCAATTTTGAAACGAGGTTCTATATCTACAAATTATGGTCTTCCAGATGAATTTTTCCACATATTTTTTTTGTTATGGTAGCCAATGCTTTTGCCTCCATCCACTTCCTAATGTATTCAATGGTTACCACAATATACTTTTTTGTGTCATGGCTTGTGGAATGACCCTATAATGTTAATTCTTCATGTTGTAGAAGGCCAACGACTTGAAATGTTGTGTAGGGGATCTACGGGTGTGTAGGGTATGGGTGAGAATTTTTTATAGGGTTCATATTTCTAGATAAAGGTTGTTGTGACTTCTTCATAGTGGGCTGGTAATATCCCTATCATAGGATTTTTTGTGCCAAAGCTCTTGCACCTTGAATGGTGGCCATAGATAACTTCATGCACTTCCCACATAACATATTCTTATTTAGTTGATCCAAGGCATCATAAAAGAAACTGGTGGAAAGCTTTCTTATATAGGACCTCGTAAATAAGCATGTAGCAAGAGGCTATACAAGAAATTCAGTGGAGCTCTCTAGATCGAAGGGTATCGAGTCATTGGACAAGAATTCTATCCAAGGTGTCATCCATATATTCCCAAAATCTATGTTGAAGATTTTTCCCTGTTTTTTCATAGCTAGGGGTTCCTGTATGTTCTAATAGAATTTTGCCCCTTTATCAGATTCCTACCGCAAATGCCACTTGGGATAAAGAATCAACATTTATATTTCTAGATTTGGAGACTTTATCAACTTAGACTTCTGAGATACTTCGCAATAGCTTCATCACAATGGTGTAGTATCTTGATAAAATGAGATCCTTCACTTTATATTCTCCTCGAATTTGTTTTTCCATTAATTGGGACTCGGTGTGAACATGAAGCTTCTAAGCTCCCAATTTCTACTTAATTTTTAAACCAACTATCATGGCTTCATATTCGGTGGCATTTTTGGATACAACGAAAGTAAAAGAAAGACCATACTTCCATTTGTTGCCATCTGGATCAACTAACGAGATACCCGCCTCGGAGTCCAATTTACTTGAAGAACCATCTACATGTAAAATCAATGGAGTGTCATTCTTGGGTTGTTTTTTGATGGTAGGTTTTGTAGTAATCTCTTGACACTCCTATAGGCTCAACATATATTTTGTCTTTTAATGATTGATGAAGGAACATTTGGCAATGAAATCTACTAAAGCTTGTGTTTTGGTCGCCTTGAAAGGTGAGAAATCTAGCTTAAATTAACTTACCACGGACTAGAGGCATCATTTTTCTTAAGATGTCTTGCAACAAGAACTCTGGTAGGACAATGATTGGATGAGCTTGAAAATATGGATAAAGCTTTTGTGAAGCTATTACCAAAGCAAAGACAATTTTTTTCCACTTTAGGATACCTTAGTTTTCCATCTTGAAGGACTCTACTCACATAATATACTAGATTTTATTACCCTTTTATATCCTTTATTCATATTGCAACTAATATTTTATCTATAGTTGTTAGGTTGACATACAAGGTATTGCCCAAGAATGGTGATACTAACAATGGTGATGTACTAAAGTACTGCTTTAGTTGTTCAAATGATTGTTGGAACTTTTTTGACCACTGGAAGATGATTTCAAGGCTGTAAAGAAGGGCATGCACCTATCCACCATTTTAGAGACAAATGGTTTAAAGCAACAACCTTGCCCACTAATCGTTGGGACTTCCTTGGACTTTTTTGGTGGAGTCATTTCTAGAATGGCTTTAATTTTCTCTAGATTGACTTCAATCCCTCTGTTGGAGATCATGAATCCCAAGAACTTTCTTGCTTGGACTACAAAGGCATATTTAGCAGGATTGACCTTCATGTTGTATCTTCTCAAGACTATGAATACTTCTCATAGATCATTCACATGTTACTCCATCATGACACTCTTTCCTAACATATCATCTATGTATACTTCCACACACCTTCTGATCTGGTTAGCAAATAGCTGATTCTCTAGTTTTTGATAAGTAGCTCTTGAATTCTTCAACCCAAAGTGCATCATCTTATAATAAAATAACTTGTCTTAGGTAATGAATGTGGTTTTTCTTGATCATTCGGATCCATGAAAATTTGATTATATAAAAAAAAAGCATCCATAAAGCTCATGAATTCATGTCCAAACAAGGAATATACCAAATGATCAATTGTAGAAATGGAAAACTATCATTTGTGTAGGCCTTATTTAAATTTTTTAAGTCTACATAAATCCTCCATTTGTTCCTAGGCTTGGGTACCATTACTACATTTTATACCCAATTGGGTAGGTAACTTCACGAATGAATGCAACAATGAGTAACTTATTTACCTCTTACCTTGTAGATGCTACTATTTTTGAAGAAAATCATTGCTTCTTTTGTTTAATTGGTCAAGCTTAGGGGTCTAATCTCAAAGAGTGTTGAATAATTGAAGGATGAATATCAGGTATTCAATTACTAAAGAGTGCAACAACTTTTTTTCTTTTAAGTCAGGAGGGTAGTGGTCATCTTTGTGATTTTCTCTAGAGTACTTAAAGATAATGATTCTATGGCTTTTGTAGCTTCAACTTTGTGGAGGTTAGCTTTGGGCCATACTTCTAAATTGTCCAAATATATGTTTCTCTTCCATCATTCAAGTTTATTCCAGTTGATAAGTTTTATAAGATATGACTGCAACATGCAAGAGGGGAAAAGGAAGGATTATTCGTTCTCCTATAAGAATTAGGGATATTATGTGACATTCCTGAGTCTTCTTCTGACCGCACTTTAGGTATCCTTCCCTTGATTGTGTTAGGAATCCGGCCACCACCTTCTTGGCCATTCGCATAATTGGTCTGCCAAATATAGCATTGTATTTTGTCAGATGGTCTTGCACTAGGAAATCAACCATCTTCATAGTTGTGTGTTCCCTATCGCCTAATACCATCAGAAGGGTAATAAATCCTTTAATTGTGATTATTTTATTAGAGAAACTATATACCGAGCCCACTCTTGTTAGTGTTTCATCTTTAAGACCCATCTTATGGAATGCCTTAGCTATTAAAATGTCCAAAAAATTTCTTATATCTACCAAGATTCTATTAACTTGGAAGGATGGAATAGTGGCAGAGACAATAAGAGGATCATTTCCTTCTAGATCTAGAATTTTCCACTCATCTATCTACTAAAACCTCAAACTCTAAGAGGATGGTCTAGGCTTCTTGATTGATGTGGAAATAGATAAGATGCTTTCCTTGTAGGCTTTTTGTTTTGTGGTTGAAGTAGTTCATTCTTTATTGCCTCCAATCAGAACATCGATAATTTCATGTACGGGTCGCTTCTCTTTCTTGTAACACCCTTTACCCGTATCCGATGCCAGGACAGGATACGAGGCATTACCGTGCTTAACCTTACTTGAACATGCAATTTTGGGCCATAAAATTTCGTTCCAACTTAAAAGTTTTCCCTTCTTATACATAACGTGCATATTATGGGCCTACAAGGCCTTAAATATACAACCAGAAGGTTTCGGAGTTCAACCGGGAACTTTAACGCTCTTTGAAAATTTTTGCCTAGACAGAGGCCACACACCTGTGTTGCCCAAGGGACACGCCCGTGTGCCCCTAAGACATGCCCGTGTACATCACCCGTGGTTGACACTGACTTATTTCACACAGCTAAGCACACGCCCGTGTTTATAACCCGTCTCCTTCACACGGCCTAGACACGCCCGTGTCTCCTACCTATGGAGCTCTCTGTTTATGATGTCATCAAACCCAAATTAGCACACGGCCAGGGCACACGCCCGTGTGCTGACTCGTGTGACGAATCGTATTGTCGTAAATTAGTGCAGGGGACACACGGCCTACTAACACACCCATGGGACGGGCCGTGTGTCACACACGACCTAGACACACGCCCGTGTGTCTACCCGTGTAGACAGTTTGAGCCTATTTTCCAAGCCTTTTTACCACCCTGAAACATAAACTCATTCATTTCATCACAAGTAGTACATAACATAGCAACATTAAACTATTAAGAACCCTTAAGTTACCATTCATTCCACCCATATTTTACTCAATAACTTGCATGAACATTCAATTCATTATACTCATTGACTTTATAACGTAAACTTGTCAATATTGGCCAATTCATCATGGCCATTTACAAAATGAGTGTAAAACATTAATAGCCTACTTTTTGGCCTTCAAATATGACATGACACAAAATGATCAAGTTCGTATACATGCCATACTCAAAATGAATTAACTTTACTATACCAAAAGAACGGTTGATAGTGTGATTCGAGCTCCGACGTTCTACTACCCTCGAGCTAACTTGGCGAAACTACAAGGGAAAGGGAAAAGAGAGGGGTAAGCATATAGCTTAGTAAGTTTGCATGATATTCTAAAGCAACATAATTGCTCAAAACTAAATTCATCCATCTCATGAAACAATAGCAACAAAAATCTCAAATGCTTAGGCATACTTATTCATACTTACTCACTCTTATTCTTACCCATCTCATGTTACATTATGATTTCTTAACTTATACATATTCATGGTACCTGTATCACTCAATCACATAACTTAGCACATATGCTAACATGAACATAAACACAATTTTTCATCATTCTTATCACGAATGAAACTTAAGGTCATCCATAAACGAATTTAGCTCTATATTATTTTACAGACTTAGCTCTCTTGACCATAAACAAACCGAATTATTGCGGGATATTCGAACTCACCATGCATACATCTTGATGCCAACGCCATATCCCGGATATGGTCTTACATGGATTCACCGCTTGACGCCGTTGCCATATCCCAGATATGGTCTTACACGGAATCTTATAACTCGATGTCGATGCCATGTCCCAGACATGGTCTTATACGAAATCGTACTTGAATGTAGATGTCATGTCCCAGACATGGTCTTATACAAGATCTTTCTTAGGTGCCGAGGCCATATCCCAGACATGGTCTTACACGGGACCTTCGTTATTCAATGATAATACATGGGTATCCTCATTATTCCGAATCTTAATTCGGGATTTCACATAACTTATTTTCACCATTTCCTCATCGAGGCTTCATCACTCGATTATTCACAGTAATAACATACATTGTCATAATATCAAGTAGTTTCAAACATCCAAAACATTATGAAACTTTAACTTCATACAAACTTACCTCGATTCTCAAAATGTGTATCGGTGCTCGATTTAGTCCTCGATTTTGTTTTTGCCTCGATTTCAATCCGGGCTTCGTGTTTCTTGATCTATAATAACAATTTCAGTTGTTAAATACACATATTGACCAAATCGACTCATAATTCATATTTTGGCAAAATTACAATTTTGCCCCTAAACTTTACATAATTACATTTTTACCCCTAGGCTCGTAAAATGATTTTCATTCAACTTTCTTTCATTTCAAGCCTAGCTTAATCATATTCTCAACTATAACAACATTCAATTTCCACTATTTCACTCATGTATGATCATTTCTCGTGAAAATCACTTTGAAAATTATGTTTATCAGGCATCAAGCTTTCATATTCTTCCATAAAACATCAAAATACATGCATGTCATACATGGGTAAATTTTTGAACATAAACCCTAGCTCAAAATATAGCTAGAAATAGCTAAACTGAGCTACGATGATCTCAAAAATACGAAAAACATTAAAGACGGGGCTAGGATGCACTTACTATCAAGCTTGAAAGATTGAAGAAACCCTAGCTATGGCTCCTTGCAAATTTCAGCTAAGGGAGAAGAAGATGGACATGATTTTTGCTTCTTTTTCCCTTTTAATTCTTTTATTAACCAAATGACTAAAATGCCTTTAATGATCCGTTCTTGAGATTTTTCCTTCCCATGTCCACTTTTGTCCATCATCAAATATAGTGGTCTAATTGCTAAATAGGTACCTCTAGAAATTTTTATAACTCTATTTCATACTTAAATCTTCTAGAATCTCATTTTTTTATATTCTTTACAAATTACTCCTAATGGACAACTTAATCACTAATTAATAAAATTCCTTCATGAAATTTTCACACAATCATGCAAATACCTCATAGGCCTTATAAAACCACTTAAACACATATTTCTTCTTTGGATTTGTGGTCTCCCACCACTATTCCCACTAGGCCCTAAATCGGACAGATATTAAAGGGTTCTATTTCTTCTTCATTTCTTCTATTTAGCGGATAGGCATCCTGTACAACATATTATTGTCGGTGATCTTTTCAGATGGCATCTTTTATGGAATCCTTGAGTTAAACACATCGGTTTATAATATGTCCTCTCCCATTATGGTAACAGTAGTGTAAAGGTGAATCATATTGGCAAGGGTTGAAAGGCATAGTTGGTGGATTTGGTAGAATTACTTGATACTAGACTTGCTCAACTATCGTTGCGATGGAGTAATTAAGCTGATGGTATGTGTGATGAAATATAAACAGAACCCACTCAAGTTGGTGCTAGTTAGGGTGATTGTCTCTCATGGGTCCTGAGTGATGTGGTGGACCTATATTATTAACCATTCGCCTACCCCCTTACTGCGGAGGGTTATTCCGTTGGAACCGTTTATCACCTACCTGAGGGAGAGTTCTTCGTTGGGGTTGATCTTGGGAAGTTGTCACCTAATGCTGACTTAGAGGGGATTACCACTTAGAAAAAGGACATTATTGGTTTGCTTGGCTGTTTGCTTAGTTTGATCAATGTCCATCTAGTCAACTTCTATGAAGCAATGGACTATTTTATATAACTAGGATAATTTCACCGACGAGTTATCAATGAAATGAAATCACTGAGAGGTTCATTCTCTTTTTGTCGACTGGATATGAGGTAAGCTTGAGAATTTTGTGGGTTCTTGTTGGCTAAAAATTAATACCTCTTGTATATTGCCCTCAGTGGTTTTTGCACGCAAAGTAAAATGGAAGCAAATATTGGCTCAATAGTTATCTAGCATTTAAATAATACTATGCATTATTACGTGGTCGAATCGTCATACAGAAGAAGACAACTTGTACTAGTAGACGAACCTAAAATGTCCTTAGTCTAATCGGCCCCTCCGCTAGCTTGTTGTGTAACATTCCGCCCGACAAAGCCATAGTATTCGAGTACTGTTATTAGAAGTAAGACTTATGGAATAGGTTCTGAGTGAATATGGTACTAGATATGACTAACTGCTCAAAGACTATAGAATGCGCCTTTGAGCAAAGTCTTTATTAAGGCGAGCTTGGTGGTCCAGCGGACTCCATTATAAGGTATGCGCCACCCCAACTAATAGACGTTAATGTTTATTACTTAAGTACTAAGCCCTCAGTTTAAAAGAATGTTCGACTTTATTATTATTTTATTCGGAACCATTTAGTTGTCCTAAAGAGTACTAGTTAGATTCGGACAAGGTTTTTGAAATTGAAAGGACAGACATTTAAGATGAGAGAGAAAGTTATTAGTCATGGGTACCGAAGGAAGAGTAGTGGGAAGATAAATTTGCCCACTAAGTTTTCCTTTCGTGTGCACATGTATAAAGCCAGCATTGGCTTCCTGACCAAGTTTTGTGCTTTCTTTGGCAAACTTAAATTTTCTCTCCAAAAACTTTCTCTGTATTTTCCCAAAAAACTCGAGAACTAAAACTTGACTAAAGGATCAAGTTATTTGTATTCAGAAAACTCCACCGCTGTTGCTACCTGATAAATACTAGTGAAACTCAAGTTATTTTCATGGTTACTTATAGGGCCCTAGGGTTTTATGCTTTAAGGTTAGTTTAAGGGAAACAAGGAGGAAACTTTTAGATTTTGGGTTTCCTGTTAAAACTCTTGTTAACCATGTTTAGTTTCTAGTAAAATTTTCTGATAAGATAACTCTTCATGTTATAGCTCGAAGAACTCATGAAAGCTCCCAAGATAAGGGCAAGAGTCCTACTGTTTGAGCTTTTCTGCAACTTTTCTAGTGAGTTCCTTCATACTCCATGAGTGTGTTATGTTTTTGTTCATGTTTGGTATAACATAAGTTTACCAATTCTGTAAAGGTAAAGTGTTTGCGCCAAAGTAACAAATGCTTATTATAAAAAATCTAGTCTGGCATATCTGCATAAATGTTATAAGGGCTTTGCTTTGTGTTCAGTTAATACCCGCATACTTTGAAAGGAACCATATGGTCTGAACAAAAAAGAAATGAAATCATGGTGTTGCCTTCAATGATATGAGCATTGAACTAACAGATCGCGATACATGATAATGTTTATGTAGCCTCTAGTAGGGTAAGTGTAATTACGAATCAAATTGGTAAAGTAAGACAAAGGAAAAGATATGTACGAATGATATGATCTCTGAACATGGACTAGGCTTTTTGGTCAACATGAAGAAGGTTGTCTGCATGAATGTATGGGTGTAATGTATGCGCCAAGGGAACTTAGTTTTCAATAAGGTCTGTGTAAGTTTGGAATTTCGCCAATGGGTGAATTGTATGAAGTCTGCATGTATATAGTGTTCGCCAACGGGCAAATTGTATATAGTCTGCTTTTGTATACTATTCGCCAATGGGCGAACTAAGTGTTTCACTGAGTTGGGAAGGTTTATTTGTTTATTGTATGTCTAATTATCTTAGTGTCTGCTCTAGAACTCACTAAGCTCTATGAACTTAATTCGTTACATTTCCTTCTCAGGATCATTGAAGAAATAAAGCAATCATCAAGGACCACGCCAGAGGATATTTTCTGTTGTGAGACTTCTAATGATTTTGTGTTATGCATGACAATGGGGGTGGCGTTAAGGCTTAGGATTTTAAAGAACGATATTTTGTAACTAAAATTGTATTCGTCAAATTATAATTTTTCCTTGACTTATTTAATGAAGCTTATGGTCTCGAGTTGTAATGGTTTACTTCATGATTTACTATTTAAAAATTTTGTTATCTTAAGTTAGCTTTGATGAAGCCTAACTTCTTTTCAAATTGTGTTTGGAGAAAGGGAAAGGATGTAAGGCTGTAACGCGCCATTCTTGGGTCCTCCTCAAGGGTCGAGTATAAGGCGCTACATGTTGAAATAGTAAATGAATTGCATGTAGAATCAAATTAATAATAATAGATAGAAGTGATAAAGTTAGAGAAATGGATCAGATTACAAACTGAATGTGTTTTCTGAGTAAAGAAATGGCTTGAGAATTAATTTAAGTTTTTCAAAATATTATTTAATTAAATAATTGAAGTTAAAAAATGGAATTAAATTAATTAGGCATTATGAATTTATTGAATATGAAAATTAAATATATTTTCTCATAGATTATTTTACGGTAAGGTTACCATGACTTTAACAAAATTAGAATTTAGTTGAAAAAATTATTAATTAGAAAAAAAATTATCTAATTGAATTAAATAAACAATATTTATTTTGGAAAATAGAAAACATATATTTGGTTTGATTAAATTATAAGGTGTTGGGTTAAAAGTTCAGGAAGCACATATAATTGGATCTAATACAGGAGAAGCCCAATTTCAGTCATGTTACATGTCAAGGATGACAACCCTAGTGTCTTTAATTGGGTCATTTATTCTGGAGTCAATAACCATACGTGTGTTTCTCTACAGAGGTTCAAAGAAATGAAGTATCTTAGAGATAATAGTCTATCGTTGCAAACTAGAAATGAGACAAGTGTGGCAATTGAAGCAATGGGAGATGTACACCTTTATTTTGATAATTTTAGGAAGATTATTTTGAAATATGTTTTCTATGTGTCAAGTTTCAAAAGAAACTTAATTTCTATTGCATGTACTTTTAAAGACGTCTTGATCATGAATATTAATAATAGTATTGCAATATTCAGGAATTGTACTCTTATCTATAATGGATGAATGTTTAATAATTTCTATTTTATCAAACCAAAGATGTACACACTTCTTGAAATTCAATTAGCAAATAAAGACTTAAAACTTCTCACTCTAACGAGGAATACCTTTGGCATTTGAGACTTGGTCATATTAATCAAGAAAAAAATCACTAGACTTGTTAAAGATGACACCTTAAGTATAAAGATCTCACTTTTGTACCTAAAGACTAGGACACTCACCTCCAAATCCTCCCCCAGGAACTTAGGCAGTAAGGACTCAACAATGTTTACAATAACAGTTTGTACTCTCTCACAAAAATAGTTTCACATTGAACAAATTAGAATGCACTCAATAAGCTTTCATACAAAACTTAAACAGGCCTTAAAGCATATATCAATTTCGGCTTTCTATAATAGCATCTAAGTTAATACAAAGTAACTCCTTCAAAATAGCTATTACATTATTAACAATCAAAGCACTAACAATTGAAGATATGTTCTCCAAATCAACAACTCAATATCATTTGATTCTTCATATTCCAATGGTTGAATTAATTCACATATTTTTTTCTAAAATAAAATTTTTATAGAGATGGTATTTCACAATCTACTTATATATCTCAAAATTTATTAAAACATGAATTTACATCCAATCTAAATTCTAGGAATCACAATTTTAGCAAAATTTAGTTTATCACATACATAACCCAAAACATGCATATATTTACAAAAATGTCACATTTTATCAAAAATTAACCAAACATTAAGAAGAAGAAAAATTCAGTATAGGTTTATACTATAAACATAGTACAATTTGACTCAGATACCAATTATTGAAAAGTTCAATTTAAAAACAATTTTCTCTCACAACAGAAAATTGAAATTTTGAAAACTAGGTTGGTTGTGATATTTATAACAATTTCTCGAAAAATACTTGTGCTTGTGTGAGACGGATCCTAAATGTTTCCGTCTTTTAACTAAACGACCTTCTTCATAATTCTCATACCACGAATTGCTTCGAGAGTGGACTCAAAAAATCAAAAATTGAACACAGAACTATAAATGATTTATTAATTTTATTACTTTCAGTAGTAAATTCATTCTCTCTCAATAGAAACTAACAAAATTGTTATTCTCGAAAAATAGAATTTATACTTAGAAAATAAATTCTCTCTACCTTCTGGCAGAATAACAATATCGCAAGGTTATGTGAAACTTATGAAAAACTTCTAAATCTATAGCTCTACCACTATCATCCAATTATATGGAGAGATAGAAAAATCATAGTTGAATTAGTAAAACACAAGTAATATTTATTTAATAAAAAAACAACTTCCTAGTTGAACTACAAGAGAAAGGAGCGCAGCCCTAGTTAAATGCACTAGCGTTGTCACCGTAATATGAGGGGAATTTTGGCCTTTCTGTATTCGGTCCAATTAGATATGCTTCCTGGACTTTTACCCAACACTTTATAGATTTATCCAACCTAATACATGTTTTTTTGTTTCCCAAAATAAATATTATTTATAAATTAATTTAATTAGAAAATTTTTCCAATTACATAATTTTCTTAACCCATTTTTAATTTGTTTAAAGTCATAAAACTTTTACTGTAAAATAATTTATGACGAAATATATTTGATTTTCATATTCAACGGATTAACAATAACTAATTAATTTAATTCTATTTTCGAACTTCAATTATTTAATTAAATAATAATTCAAAAAACTTAAATTAATTGTCAAGTCATTTCTATACTCAATGAGAAAACACATTCATTTGGGAATGTGACTCATTTCTCTAACTTTATCATTTCTATCTTCTTTTTTTTCATTTGATGCTACATAAAATTCGTTTCTAGTTTCAACGAACTATTGGAAGGACCGATTGCACATATGTAATTAGGCTCAAGTAATTTATAATTAAGTTCTATCTTTTTGCCTATTAATTATAAACTTATTTAGTCACGAAGTCATTCTACTATTGTACCTGACTAGCTCTCCCTTATTACATACCGTTACGAAAGCCACTTACTCAGTGCTCGTCCAATGACCTTATCATCAAAGTGTTTTACTCATAGGATATTCTTAATTTCTTTGGGATAAATTCATTCTCCCAGTATGATCCTATTTTATCTCATTGTGACCCTTTACATCTTCCTTCATGAAAAGTCAATTACTATCAAATAGTACGCAAGTCATTTATCACAAAGACAAATGACTAGCGGCCACGTTTACGTTTCATCTATCATGTAATTCCAACGAAAGGATATCATTTACCCATTAACTAGGCTATGAATTTCACTATTTTGAATGATGCTACATATTGCAGAAGTCATATACCCAACGCACCAGCTTTCGGTTCCTTATATATTTGAACTTAGGCTTTTACTTACATCAAAGTATAGGAGTCTTGCATATATAGTCAATCATCCAATCATAATTAAGGTAGGCCACACTTTGAACGTCACAAGTGAATAAATCCATAAACAGATCTAGGATATATTCTATTTAGGTCCTGTCTGATGTATTATTAGTCCAGTTAGTTATATCTATATCTCTATCATCTGGAGTCATCTTCTTTAATGTTTAAGACAAAGAATCTCCCCAATTGTACTTGATAGAGTGCATATTAGTCTTTCAATCGATTTGCTCAGTTTTGATTAAACTAAGGACATGTTTACGATCTTCTACTAATACAAGTTGTGTTTTCGTATTACGATCTGACCATATGATACCACTTACTGTTAGTTAAACGTTAGATAACTAGTGAGCAAATATTTGCTTCCATTTTGCTTTCCTTAAAAATACAATTGAGAACAATATAAAAAGGGGATTAATGTAATTCAAGAATATGATTATTAAACCAATTTGTTCAAAAAATACAAATATACAAAACAAATGTACTACACTTAGGGCACCAAATCCAACAGTCACTCACTTGCCCTAGTGAAATAGAATAGTCATATTTTGCATTCCCATGCTCTTTACATGTTTCTCAAAACTCCTAACTATTAGATTATTTCTTTTCCCATACCATATATTCGACTCTCCATAGTGGAGTTAGTAGTAAAATTATGCTTGACACTTCTCCACACTATGGACCCATTGACTAGGACAAAAAAACATAGCCCAAAGTCGATTTCCTTGAATCTTGACACATTTGGAAGTCATAATCAATATATCCAATCAAAGTAAGATCTCCTTCTGAATACACAAGCATATAATCCCTCGTTTTCCGTAAATACTTGAGTATATGCTTAATTGTTTGCCAGAGTCTTGGACTTGGATTCGACTAATATCAACTCACCAACCCTACTATGAAATAGATACTTGGACGTGTGCACAACATATCATACATGGGACTTCATATTGTAGAAGCATAAAGAACTTTATCATGTTTTCTCTTCCGTCGACTGTCTTAGGACAGTTCTCCAAAGAAAAATGAACTCCTAATACAAAAGGTTGAGTTCCCTTTTTTAAATCGATCATTACATAATGTTTCAATATCTTATCTATGTATGAAGCCTATGATAATGCTATCACTATTGTTCTTTCGATCTATTGGGTTCAAAAACTTAGAACAAAATTAGCTTCTCCCAATTCCTGAATACTAAACTGTTAGTTAATAATAGTTTAATCAATGACAATGTCCCTACATCATTTCCAATGAGTAGTGTAACACCCCTAACCCGTATTCGTCGCCGAATTAGGGTTACGAGGCATTACTGCACATAACACAACTCGGCATAGTCAAATATATCATCTATCAACTTTTAGTACACTCGACTAACAAAAATCCTTCCCTACTATTTATTCGTCTAGTATATAAATAAAACCTGTTCATTGCACCAAACATATACTAGTCATTTGTTTAATCAACTTTGCCACTCAATTCACATGCATCAAAATTAAACTACCATTCTTTAATAAGCATAACTTTAAACAAACAAACATGTATTACGAGCATAAACTTTCAAATTTACCAAGTTAATAAATAATCGTATATCATTTCTTAATCCAAGTATATGACTTATAACATCAATATATGTGTATATATGAATGGCAACCATTTCAACAATTGACAAGGGATACCATTCGTTTGGTAATTAAAGCCACTTTAATCGAATATACTCATATTTATATTTAACATACCTAAGCAAGATATCATATAACCAAACTAAGTATACATGTATATATAAGCATGCTTAAACTTTGTATAATCAAATTTAACACTTATCTAACTTTCCATACCAAGTGCTAATACATCTAAACAAGGTATAGATCATTACCGTTTCAAGAACATAGTCGAGTTAATAAGATCAACTCATTACCTCTCAGAATTCAAGAATTCACATAAATTTGAAAATTATACTCATGCACATCAAATTTGAAAATCACAAGCTCATCAAATTCAATTCATCAATTCAACTAATAATATCATAATATGGCCGAATATACATACTTAATTGATAAGCAATTTTTCCCAAGCTAATATGCGGTTTTAAAATATGTATCTCCCTATTAAACCTTCATCCATCCATTATTCAAACAAATTTTAAATGCACAAATACTAACTTTCCAAGTACTACTCTATTGTTTCGAAATGCATAAATGTAACCTAGTATCAACCATGCATAATCAACCATGCTACCATCACATACATACTTACATTACCAAACTATATTTCTATAATGAGCAAACATCATGATCGAATACATTTAAGACCAAAGCACCATAATTTAGCCATTTTCGCATGGCTATACATGTATATACAAGAACAAAATTTCCTTGATTCAAACCTAGTCTAGCCTATACATGCCTTTAGTTCAAAAACCAAGTTTTAAAATACCAAAATAAGTTGATAATGTGGATGACTCGTTGACGATCCCCTGAGCTCGTAGCTTGATCAAAATCTATAAAACAGAGTGAAAATCACACAGAGTAAGCTAACTAGCTTAGTAAGTCTTAAGCGATTAAAAATAATTCATTTGAACAATCAAGTAATTTAGGTCAATTACTTAATGTCAATTAATCTTTAACAAACATATATATATATATATAGTCTATCATTGTCGAACTTCATTTCTCCATTTATCTTAACAATCACCACTATATATTGCCTTTATTAATTAAATTACCATTTCGGCACAAAGTTCAAATGGAAAGTATCAACTTTCAATCATCTATTCATTTCATATCTATATTTCTCAGTAAGGCCACATTCAAGAATATATATCTCAGTAAGGCCACATTCAAGAATATATATATATACCTATCCATTCCACATTTCATATATCCAAGTATTCAATATCAATGTATCCACTTACTGTCCCATAAAAAACATCACGATGTACTCTCATAAGCCACAAGTTGATATTTTTTCACCGGTATAAAACCTGCTAGGCATAAGCCTGAATTTCACACCAGCACTAAGCCTGCTAGACCCAGGGTTCGATATTTATTCACCGGCAATAAGCCTACTAGGCATAAAGCCCGATATATTCACCAGCCCAAGGCTTGCTAGGCTCAAAGCCTGAATAGTAATACTTAAAGATATCTCACATGAATCATTTCACATATCAAACTATTTTCTCATAGAAATCTCATTGTACAAATATTTAGATACTTCTAACATTCGAATAATTCAACCAAACCACATATTTTTCTTAATCAAATTCGGCAATTGCATATATAGTCTCAATGATTTCAAATTTCAGCGTTTATTAAATTACGTGAATAATTTACGACACATATTCGCTTAGAGACTTACCTCGACTATCGACGGATGACGAAGACCGGCTATTCGACTATTTTTGCTTTTCCCCGATCCAAGTCCTTTTTCTTTTGTTCTTGATCTAAACATGTTCAATTAAGCTCATTCAAACTCATTTTCATTCAATTTAATCCCAAATGCATAAATGGGCAAATTACCATTTTGCCCCTAATGTTTCACATTTTTACAATTTAGTCCTATTTGCACAAAACACAAAATATGCAAAATCTCCCAGCAATATAGCTAGGCCGAATCTTCCACATAAACATATAAGTCCATACATTTCATTTGTTTTGCATTTTAACCCCTCAAAAATTTATTTTCTCAATTTAGCCCTATTTAGCTAAGTTCATCAAAAATTCAAGAACAAAGTATGTTCATCAATTACATATCAATCATTTAACACATAAAACATCACAAAATTCATCATAACATCAATGGCATTTTACACAAACATCATCAATTCATGAAATTGAGACATGGGTTTTAAAGCTCTCGAGGCAACAATTACAAAAACGTAGAAATTATCGAAAATCGAAGTCAAAAATTACCTTAATTAAGCTTGATGAATGCCGAATACCTAGCTACTTTCTCTTTTCTTTTCTTTTTGTGTTTTTCAGTGGTATAAGCATGAATGAATTCCACTACCTTATTTTCTTTTATTATAATATATCTATATAATATATGTAATATAACTTTAACTTATAAAAATAACATATTAAAAACAATTTACTTAAGCATGTTACCGTCCACTCACATACTTTTGGCTTAATTTCCACATAAGTCCTCATATTTAAAAAGCCACAACACATTAATACCTTGAAAAATAGTAAGCAACTTTCACGTTTAATGCATTTTAATCCTTTTTGTCAAATTATACACACAGACGAACAACTTAACTTACGGAAATTTAACACATGCTAAACCACATATCAACAGCATAGAATATAATATTAAAATATTATACAAACTCGGATTTGTGGTCCCAAAACCACTATTCCGACTAGGGTGTAAACCGGACTGTTACAAGTAGAATGTCATCGATATATAGAAAGAGAAAGACAACATTTCCATCCCCAATACATTTATAAACACAAGATTAATATACGTGTTGCTCAAATACAAAATTTTTGATTGCTTGATCAAATCTTTAATTCCATGAGCGGGTTGCTTACTTATGTCCATATATAGATCTAAGCAGTTTGTAAAGTTTATGCACTTTTCCTTTAGTTATATATATCTAATGTGTTGCATCATGTAGACGTTCTCTTTAAGATAGTTGTTCAAGAACGTTGTTTTGACATCCACATGTCAAATCTCATAATTGAGAGCCGTCACAATGGATAACAATATGCAGATTGACTTGAGCATGGCAACCGAAGAGAAGGTTTCTTCATAATCAATACCTTTTTTCTGAGTATAAAATTTTGCTACAAGTATGACCTTTTAAGTTTCCACTTTTCCATCCACATTTCTTTTCTTCTTCTAGATACACTTATACCCTATGAGTTTTATCCCTTCAGGTAAGTCTACAAGTTCTCATACAGAGTTGGAATCCATAGAATCCATCTCAGCTTTCATAGCTATTTCCCAGAGCTTGGAATTGGTACATTGCATCACTTCATCATATGTGAAAGGATCATCATCTTCCTATTCAACAAACTTAGTGTTTAAAACACTTAGATCGGAAGAAATCAAGCCTACGAGAGACCCTCCCATTGCGTCGAAGCATCCTATGTTGTTGATCGTTTACAGGTTTACTATTAAGAGTATGTTTTGGAACCATTTTTATAGGGATTTGTCTATTTCTAAAAAGTTCCTCTAGTACTTCTCTACTTCAAGGTTTGAAGTCATTCCTGTAGCTTTCTTCAAGAAAAGTAGTATGAGTTAACACTATTATTGTTTGTTTTTTTGGGTTATAAAATAAACCACCTTTTGTTCCTTTTGGTTCATTGGATCTAGTGTCCTAAGTGTATTATTTCATCTATGTACACTTTAAATTTTTTTGAACAGATTGGTTAAAAAAATTAGTCATGAATGACATTAGTACCTTTTGTGTATTTTCCACACGTGGTTTTTACATGTAAAGCAAAATAGAAGTAAATATTAGCTCACTGGTTGTCTAATGTTTAACTAATACTAAGCGGTATTGTAACAACTTGTTTTTAGTGGTGTCAAAAATAGTGGATTCAAGACCACGATTCTAACTAGTAAGTGAGTATTTTATTATTTATTTAGTATTTACAGGGTTATTTTAGAGTCATAGTAAAAAGGACCAAATCGTAAAAGCTACAAAACTCAATTGTTATATATTATTATTAGCTAAATAGCTTGAAAATTTAAACTACAAAGGGTTTGAATAGAAATTTACCCTTAATCAAATAAGATGGACGGTTGTTGAAGGAAATTTTCTTTAAATTATATGTTATTTTATATTAACATAATGTTAATTGTAATAAAACAAAAGCAAAGCCACTTTATCTTTTTTTTTTTCTTTCATCATCTTCAACCTTTCCAATCGCAACTCCATAGCTTGAGAAACCAAAGAATCAACCAAGCTTTAATCTCCTTGCATGGTATGAAACTCAAGCCTGTTTCTAGTAATTTTTATGTTTTTGATATCGTTGTAGCTTTATTTAGCTAACCCAGGGACTAATTCATAAAAATATTTGATGTTTTGGTTTATGCCATTGATGAATTTGTGATGTTTTTGAAGTTCGATGATAGATTTACAAGCTTGGTTGTTAAATAGGACTATTTTGTAAAGTGATTTTTGTTAGTTTTAAGTTTAAGGACTACATTGCTAAAATATTAAACTTGGCATGAAATCCTTGTGAAATTTTAATAAATATGGGCTATAATTGCATAGGCGAAAATTTGGCTAGCATGAAGTTGGTTTAATTGTGATAGATTTGAAAGTTTCGTATTTAGGGACTAAATTGAATAAAAGGTAAAAGTTTAGGGTAAAATGTAAAATGTTGATTAAGGTTGAAATATGTGAATTTAAGTATTTTATTGTATTTCAATTGGTTAATTGAATAATTTATTATATTTAGATCAAGAAACGGATTAGTCGGTTGATAATCGCAGGAAAGGAAAAGTTGTTGAGTAGTCGTCATCAAGTGTTGATAGCTATCGTATTTTGGTAACTTCGTATTACATTTATTTTGTTTGTAAATGTCTGAATAAGTTATGCGTTTGGTTATATGAATATGAAAGATGCTATCATCTATTGAATGGTAATAAAATGGAACGATAATGGATTGAAATGTAAAGTTTGAACATGTGATGATCTCAAAAAAACATGATAAGCCCGTGTGAACTTAGTGACTAACTAGGATACAAATGACATGTCATTAGGGCGTTTCATGCACTAGTCGTTGGTGATTACAGTATCAGGTACTTTGTACCAATGTTACAGTATCAGGTGCTTTGTACCAATGTTACAGTTTCAGGTACTATGTACCGGTGATGGATACTATACCGATGGCTTGAGATCCTACATGTGTTGCGGATTCTCTAAAGCTTGTGTAAGTAGCTTCGTGTATCGGTTAATGTCCTTTTGTCAGCTTGTGTGAGCATCACCCTCCCACGAATCCGGAGTCAATTTATTATTGTTCTCCGGGCAAAATAGTTGTTATTGAAATAGAAATGAAATGAGATGGTATGATGAATTATAGTTGGTTGATGATATCTTGGTATGTGTTTCTTAACATGTTATGTATTGGTGATATGAACTACTCAAGCTTCACCATTTCATTTAGTTGGAATGTTGAAACAAGACAAAGGAATGTTAATTCTATGTTATGTATGACTTATCTTAACCATTTTATTTCTATTCAATTTAGTCACTAAGCCTAAAACATGCAAATTAATCATTTTTATTGAAAATTCATACCAACTGTATCTTACTAGCATCCAACACATCCCATATTTGTAACAACTTCACATCTAGTCCTTGTATTTTTACTATTTTAATAATTTAATCCCTAATCGTTAAATTCATCAAAAATCACTTAATAAAATACTTATAAATAACAACTAATACTTCAAATTCATCAATTAACATCTAAAATCACAACGATTCATCAATGGCAACATTCAAATTCTGTAACAGTTTTAAAAATGAAGGTACGGGCTAGCTGGACCTAATTGTAATGATTTCAAAAACATAAAAATTATTACAAATAAACTCAAATTTAGCTTACATGCAAAAGAGAACTTTAATCGAATGCTTAAGCTATCATCCATGGCTTCCTTCTTCCACCAATTTCGGCAAACACTAAGGAAAAAAAAAGATAGCCTAATTGTTTTAGTTTTAATTTAATTTAATTTATACCATTTTAACCTTGGTTAATAATTAAAAAAAAACACCAAATCCATGCCCATATTAGTCCACTAACTCCTTAAATGGTTTAATTACCATTTAAGTCCCTTTACCTTTATTCATTAAGCCATTTAATCACTCAAATCAAATAGTGATCAAATTTTACATCCTTTACAATTTAGTCCTTTTTAATTAATTAACTATCAAAACATTAAAATTTCTTAACGAAACTTTTATAACCTTAATAACATTCCATAAATATTTATAAAAATATTTACGGCTCAATTTATAGAAATGAGGTCCCGATACCTCATTTTCTAAAACCACCTGACTTTAGGGTCTTACCACTTGAACTTAATTAATCATTTATATAACATAAATTACCAAATCAAAAACATTTTAAAAACCATAATTGACTTCTAAATATTCATAAATAATAATTACAAACTTACTCGTCGAATTTGCGACCCCGAAACCACTATTTTTGACACCACTGAAAAACGGGTTTACAATGATACTATTTTATCTCATGGTAACCATTACATCTTCCTTCATGAAAAGCCAATTACTATCAAATAGTAATTAAGTAATTCATCATAAAGATGAACGACATGTGGCCACGTTTACTTTTCATCTATCATGTAATGCCAATGAGAGGATATCATTTGCCCACGTCTCGAGCTATGAATTCCACTGTTATGAATGATACTACGTATTGCAGAAGTCATATACCCAACGCACCAACTTTTGGTTCCTTATCTATTTGAACTCAGGTTTTTACTTACATAAAAGTATACGAGTCACTCATACATAGACCATCGTCCACTCAGGATTAAGATATGTCACACTATGAACGTCACAAGTGAATAAATCCATAAACAAATTCAGGATCTATACAACTTCGGTCTAGTACGATGTATTGTTAGCCTAGTTAGTCACATCTATGTCCCTATCTTTTGGGAGTCATTCGCTCCGATGCCTAATACAAAGCATCTCCCCAACTGAACTTGATAGACAACATATTATTCTTTCAATAGGTTTGCTCATTTTTTATTAGACTAAGGAAATGTTTAGGTTCGTCTACTAATATAAGTTGTCTTTCCATACTATGATCCAACCACGTAATATCGTTTAGTATTAGTTAAATATTAGACAACCAGTGAGCTAATATTTGCTTCTATTTTACTTTAAATGCAAAAACCACATAAGGACATTATACAAAGAATATTAATGTAATTCAGAAATCATTTATTAACCAATATGTTCGAAAAAAATTACAAGTGTACAAACAAATATACTACACTTAGGGCAACTGATCAAACATCGACTTCCATCTAGCCAATTTTAAGAGAAACTTTGAAATCATAGGCTTCCACATTGCCTTAAAACATGGATTAACCCTAAATGAAATGCCAAGATACTTGAAGGGGAATTCGCCAACTTTACAACCAAAGATGAGAGTCAAATTTGAGTCCGCAACTTCATCATTATCAATGGGCAATAGGATAGATTTACTGGAGTTGATTTTTATGCCTGAGAACAACTCAAAGCAAATCAAAAGACACTTCATATATTTAGGACCCTTCACAAAACTCTCTAGAAAAAGGAAAGTATCATCAGCAAATTGTAAGTACGATAAAGGGAAATTTGGAGCAACCATAATCCAATTAAACAAACTTAAAACTTCTACCTTGATGATCATCTAGTGTAGCCCTTCCTTGACCAACAAAAATAAAAACGGGGAAAAGGTCCCCTTGTCTAATATCACGCATTATTGGGAATTCCTTAGTCGACTTACCATTAAAAAGAACATAAATCTTTTCATTCTAACACATTCGTAGATCTGAGCTTTCCAAAACTTACCAAACCCCATTAACTCCATTACATGATTAATGAAGTCCTACCTAAGGCAGTCGTTCTCCTTCTCAAAATCGAGCTTGATTACAATACCTCCTTCGACTTCTACAATGAGTGGATCTATCACGCCCCAAAACATAGGGGGGTTAATTGAAATGATTAACCAAGTAATGACATAGGTTAAATGGTTAAGTAGTGAGTACAGCCCCTAGAGGTCCTAGGTTCAAACCACTCCTTACCCATTTCTTTTTCTCTAATTTCCAGCAAACTATAATGAAAACCAAACTAAAATAAATAATGTTTAGATTTAAAACTCAACAAGAATGGACAGCAACCCAAATGGTTAAATATTAAACTCCTCCCTTAGGTGACCTATGTTTGAGCCACACTCCTTCCCCTTCCACATTTATTTTTCTAACCGGCCAACTTTGGGTAAATTATCCAAACCACCCCTAGGGTTCCAAACCCTAAACTATTTAATCCGTCTCTTCTAAATAGGCTAGGATTTTGCTCCCCTTTCCAATTCCCCTTAAAATTTTTCTTTCATCTTTTTTATTTCTTCCACCTTTCTTTTCATCCATTTTTTTTCATCATATTTTTGTTTTCTTTCTGAGAATTACTTTTGTGTTTCCCAAATCAAAATCAATCCCCGAAAAATCTTTTTTCTACCGATTGTCAAATTCAACATCCATAGCCTCGTATCTTCGTTAAAAGTTTAGTAAGTACTTCTGTTTCAATAACTAGAACTCATAGAATCTGAAACGGCGTCAATCTACGCTTATCTTTCAATTTAATTACGACATCTTGCGTTGTCAAAATTTTCCACTAATCTTGATTGATTCTTGATACCCAATATTAACTCGTTTCTAAATATCGTTTGAAGGACCCAATTTAGGTACATCGGATCAGATTGGAACGTAAGGAACGTCATTCGGGCTATCAGTGGAAGGTTTTTGTTCTTTTACAAGTGAATTAGGGCAAACCATGTCTAGGAATAAGGCCACACGGTCTGCCACAGGGGCGTGTGGACCACACTGCCCCTCACACGGTCTACTACACGGGCATGTCTACCATGTAGCTTAATTTTGCAATTTTTCACATAGCCACAATCTATTGCACGGCTTGGCCAAACGACCATGTAACCCCTCCACATGGCCTAGCTACACGGCCATGTGTCCCTTACTTTACAGTTTTGCCTAGAAATTTTTGTGCACTTAATTGATCCTTAAATTAATGTTTATAAAGAAATCTACAATTTGTATGTCTGAATTGCAACTATTATAATGTGTTTGTTTATATTGATTAATTAAATCATTACGATGCTATGAATAAACATGTGATGTTAATCATGCTTATTGTTAAAGTGTTATTGATAAACTGTGAGTGTTAATATTGTTATCGCCCCACTAAATACATCATAAACATGTTTATTACTAGTGTTGAACGGAATAAGTTTTAAGCATGCCTATGGATTATTGCATTATTATGTTACAAAGTATATCATATTGCATTGCATGGGGCGAGATGATTTGTACAGAGGAAGATTGGCAGCTTAATAATCTATAAACAAGTGGTGGATTACCCACAAGCCAAGTGGAAATTTGTTTAATCTGCAAATATGTTGTGCACCCATAACAAGTGGCAGTAACTACAAATATGCGGTTTGATCTCAAACCAAGTGGCGATGTAACACCCCTTACCTGAATTCTACGCCGGAAGCGGGCACGAGGCATTACCGGACTTGACTTGCTTGATCGATCCACTTTAGGTTATAAAAATTCTCTTCAATTTAAAACTTTTCATTCACCAGCGTAACATTCTCTATCATGGGTCAACGAGACCCAATACACCTGTTCGGGATATCGAGGAACCAAATCGGAACTTTTCAAACACTTGGAAAATTTTCACCTAACGGGAGCCACACGCCCGTGTGAAATGGGACACGCTCGTGTGTCCCTAAGACATGCCCGTGTCTTTCACTCGTGATCGACACTGACTAATTTCACATGGCCTTGACACGTCCGTGGCCCTGGCCCGTGTGCCAAACCTTGGTATTCTGACTTATACACACGGCCTATACACACATCTGTGTGCTTCAGTCGTATGGCGATTTAAATTCCAAGTGCAAGGTGCAGACTTCACATAGCCTGGGCATACACCCATGTACTAGCTATGCCTCCCACACGGTCTAGACATACGCCCGTGTGTCTACCCATGTGGACAGTTAGCAGGCTATCTACCAAGCCCTTTGCCACCCCACATTGCACACTTACAAACTCCATTACAAAAACTTCACATATTATCAATTATAAATCTTGAATTATCACATTTAAACTATAAAATAAAGTCTTCATCCCATACACGAGGGAGAACTATTTCTGGTATCATTACAAGCGACTTAAGCCATCATTTATGGCTATACACAACTGAACCATAAACTCTCTTAGGCCAACACATTTGGCTATATAAACTATGACTTCATCAACTTTAAATACTATACCTATACATGCCATAATTCATAAGGACTTGAAACCTCATACCAAGTGTCTGCTAGATAGTGTGAAACATCTTCGGCGATCTCCAACCCGAGCTAGTTAAGGTAGTCTATAAGAGATGGGAAAAGAAAGGAGTAAGCAATAATATTTAGTAAGTTCATATACAAATAATAATCAGTTATTAATTTTCATTGATTATACTCAATCACAAGGTATTATAATGAGTTTATTCCTAAACTCATGGTTACTTATTTAACCCTTCATAATGCTTACTCATTCCGTCTTTTACCACGTTCTAACCATATCTCGAGCTTAATGCTCACATACATTCCCTGCACTTATCATCGCAAATTCTCATGATACAACACATCATAATTTATCACTAAACCAATCACACTGCTAAATTACTCAGTACTTTTGTACTTAACCCACCATCGATCTTTAATAGGGTGGTATCGCACTTAGCCCACCAAAAGAATAGTTACGGTGGTATCGCACATAGCCCACCAAATATCAATATAAACGATGGTATCGCACATAGCCCATCGTAGTTATGTAATAAGGTGGTATCGCACTTAGCCCACCATCAAGTGTGATTATTATACATTCGCATAACTATTTCATCATTCATACAAAACTATACAATAACTATTGAATTCAATCCACAATTTAATTCTAACACATACATGTACCTCTCGTGGTACAACCACATACTTTCTCATTTTCAACATACCTGTTGAATCACTCAAATTGTTAAATGACATTTTTGAGTCGCATACATATAACATCACATCGACATCATGCACCTGATAGGGTCTTACACGAAATATCATATCGATGCCATGTCCCTAACATGGTCTTATTCAATATCTCACACCTAGGCCATATTCCAATATGGTCTTACACGTGACCTTAACTATCATCATATCATGCTATTTGCTTTTCCCACTATTCTTAGATTCAATTCTCTTGACATCTCGTTAGAACATATTTGATACATTTATAGCGTAAATATACATTCCATATAGCATTGGAATATTAAATAACCCATACGTAATTGTAACATTTGCACACGAACTTACCTCAATATCGAAAGGGTAGAAAGGGACCTATTTGTCCATATGTCTCTTTTCTCCCGTTCTAGGTCCGAATCTCATTTTCTTTGATCTAGAACAATAGAATTTACTCATTTAATCACTTATAAATCATAATACATCATAATCTACACTTAGGCAAAAATAACTATTTTGCCCTTATATTTTGGAAAAATTATAATTTTGCCCCCTAGGCTCGTAAATCACTTTTCATCATATTTTCTTATTAAACAAGCCTAGCTGAACATTTAATCCTCTTACAACTATCCTCAATTCCAACTATTTCATGCATTAATGAACAAACTATAACATTTACATCTTAGTCCTAATTAGGTATTTTCATGACAACACCTTTCACAAAAGTTGTTTCTCATCTTCCCAACATTCATTTTCTTCCATAAAAACTCAGCAACCAACATAAATTCTCTCATGGCAAGTCCCTATACTTTAAACCATAATACAAATTAGTCCCCTCATTAGCTAGCTTAAGCTTTTGGGAACTCCAAAAGTACAAAAATTATCAACTAAAACCATCAAAATCACTTACTTGAAGAGAAAATGAGTTGCTGAAATTTTCAAGCTCTCAAAGGCCTCCCTTTGTTGATATTTTCAGTTGGAGAAGAAGGCTAAATAAAAAGATGATAACTTTTGCTTATATCATCTTATTTTATTCATTTTATCAACTAATCTCACCAACTATTGACCAAAATAAATGCTCTTATCCCCTATGCATACTATGGCCGGCCAACTCACTTAAACAAGGCCAAATTGCACATTTGGGACCTCCAATTAATAATCCATAGCTACTTTGCACCTCTAGTAAAAAAAATAGGACTTTCGCACTTTATGCGATTTAGTCCTTTTTAGCGATTACGCCTGAAATTGCTAAAATTAAAGCACCAAAATTTTCATGCACCCTATAAACATGTTCTAACACATAAAATAACATGAAAATAATTTTCTCTAACCTCGGATTAGTGATTCTGAGATCATTATTCCGACTAGCCTCTAAATCGGGCTGTTACAAGCGACATGTCTACAAATGTTTTTATCTAAAAATATTGGTGGTTTACCCATAATTTTTACAAAACCAGTGGCAGCTTTTTTCTATAGTTACGTTGTAAATCCACAATAAGTGTCAGTTTATTAGCAAATCAACGGTGGTTCAACCACAACCTGGAGTGATATGGTAGATGAGTTCTCGGGGAACTCATGAGTGAGGTGTGTAGCGGAGTTGGGTAGGACCCTTTCTAATAAATTGAAATTGTATTGTCATTCATTAGCATGTGCATATTAAAAATTTTGATTTATGAGATAGTGCAGTGAAGTGATGATATGAAAAACTATTAATCTAAAGTGCTTTATTATTGTGATTATTCTCAAAATTGTTAGCCCATGTGCTTTGCCTACTATTTTGTTCCGGTTTTCTTATGATTGAACTCACACTGAGCGTCAGAGCTCACTCCCTCTTTAATTTATATCTTAACAAAAAATCCACCATGTTAGGACACGAACGCGACATCTGAAGGGACTCGGCTCAGTTTTAGTTAATAAAATATTTTAGTTTTATTATTTGATCTTTTAATTATTCAAAAAACTGTATTATTTTATTTTGAATTGTGGCATAGGACATAGGCTTTGGGTTTTATTTTATAGCTTGCATGACATATAATTTGATCTTAGGACATCGAATTGTGAATATTAATTAGTTATGCATGAACCCCTATTTTCATTAAAAATGTAAATAGATATCATTTTTCCGTTGCTTAGTTATAATTAAAATTTGAGTAGTACATAAATTTTTAATTAATGAAGTTTTCATAAAGGAGTCACCATTACATAGGTTAGCTAATCTAAATCGATTTTGATAACTTTTAAGTTTTTTTTTGAAAATAGACTAAGTTACCCTCTAAATTAAACAAATGTTTAAAATGAATGTTTTCCAAACTCTAATAGCTTACTAGGTCATTTCGGTGGCTAATATAATCTTCCGAATTCGTGTCTAACCTCTAAGTCAGATTGAGAAAGCTAAGAATCACTTAATTTGATAAGAATATTTCTTGAACAATTTGATGCCCTTTAATAAAAGCGCTTTGTATGTCACTCACAATTTCCAACATCACCTTCTACAAGTGACATGCCAAAACATTAAACAAAATCTTATAAGCCAAATTGATCAGACTAATGGGCTGAAAATCCCCAACCACATCTGAATTATCTGTTTTAGGCACTACAGAAATGAATGTCGAATTACAAATAAAAAATGTACAAATTCATTTTAAATAATTTGTGGAAACATATTTGAACCACTTAAGGTTAGATGAAAAATCTACTTACCTTCTATGGTTTGAAAAATACCAACTTACCCTCTTAAAGTTTGATGAAAAATACATTAACCCTAAAAGGTTTATTTATTAAGGCTTCATGAAAAATGCACTAGAAGCCACTTCTCTGTAACAGCCCGGTTTTAGCCAAATCAGAATAGTGGTTTTGGAACCACAAATCTGATGTGATAAAATTATTTTCATATTATTTTTAGTGTCTATGGCATGTGATTAGATATGTGTGAAAGTTTCGTGATTTAATTTTATCAATTACATGTTTAATTTGATAAAAGGACTTAATCGCGTAAAATGCAAAAGTGGCATTCTATATGTTAAATGTGTTTAATTACTATGATTTATTAAATGAGAGGTCCTTATGATGATATTAGACCATTGATAGTGGAAATGGTCATAAATAGGCATTAATATGATGGTTTTAAATGGTTTAGTAAAGGTTAATTTAGTAAAAATGATATTAACATAAGATAAATAAAAACAAAATAGTAAACTGTGATTATGAGATTATGGATAATGTTTGAATTGTGAATACGACTCTACGGAGGTGTTCGACGATGAAATTGATAAGTGAAACTCCCCGGTTGAACCTTAGGAATAGTTTAGGATTCTAGTGACATGTCATGAGGTTATTGTGTTGGCTACGGGAAATGATATCAGCACTACGGGTGCAAGTGATACCTTGATTTGGCTACGGTCCATGGTATAGGTATTTCAGAAATGGGTTACCTTGATTTGGCTACGGGCCATGGTATAGGTACTCCGGGATAAGTTACCTTGATTTGGCTTCGGGCCATGGTATAGGTACTTATCGATTGAGATTCTTGAGCATCTGACTTCTATTATAAATGGTTCAAAGGGTAAATGAATGAGATGCTTGAGAAAGAGGTTAGTACGAGACGATACAGGTACATACAGAACCTATTTGAGTATTAAATAGAGAATGTAACATCCTGAAATTTAGGATTTTATGTTTTGCATTATACCATGAGTTAGGCTAGCTAAGAGTGTCAATTGTGTATGTTTAGGGACCCTAAGAAGGCTTGGGGTTGAGTTGGGCCTTAGTAGAATTTTTGTGTTTAAGCACTTAAGGGGGGAGAAGGTAAGTGACGTCAAAACTTAAAAGAATAAGTGTGTATTTTGCTAACACAAGTGGAGCTAGTAGCAGAGTGGTGTGTCGTCACATGAAGGAGCTAAAGGGGTGGAGTTCGAATCCCACCTATTGCAAATTTTGGATTAATTTTTGTGCTAATCAGGTGGAAGATGGTAAGTGTCGACCGTGGCTCTAAAGAAGGAAATGAAGACTTTCAAATGATGGAAAGAAGACTAAGGAAAAGAGTAAGGAGGAGATCAAGGGAAAAATAAGGAAAGAAGTAAAGGAAAGAGATAAGGGGGGATATGTTGGCCGAATCTTAGGGAGGTGCATGGGGAAAGAAATTTGGTCAACTAAAATCTTTTTGGTTAGGGGGCATATGTTTTGGTAGGGGAATTTTGGGAGTCGAATTTCCTATAGCCATTTTGCAAGTGTTGTGCATGCAAAGTTTTTCTTCTTTTTGAACATTTTGTGCCTTCTTTTCCAACCTTTTTCTCTTGTCTTGCCGAAACATTCAAGCCATTTTGCTCATCTTTTCCTTGGTGTTGGCCGAAACACTCTGACACCTCTTTTTCCATCTCTTCCTTTCTTTTTCACCATTTCTTCAACCCTTCTCTCTTCTTCTTTAGTCAATATTTTTGATGGCCGAATCTTGCTTGTTCTTTTCTCTCTAAATAGCCGAACCTTTAAACACTTTATTTCTTCTTCTTTCTTGCGTATTGGGCATTTCTTCCTTGACCGAATCGGGTAAGTGATTTCATTCTCTTCTTTTCATCTTCTTTTCTTCATGGCCAAATATGTGCTCCTAATCACTGGATGGTTCTCTAAATTGAAACATCACTCTCTCCTACTCCCTCACATCGCGTTCTCCATCTTTTTGTAGCGTTTTTGTGGGTAAGCCGAATCTCTCATCTTTGCCGACTCATCCGTAGTCATAAGCCCAAATCGGTGAGAGTTAGATCTATCATCGATTAAGATAAGGGGTCTCTTCTTGGTCCATTCGATATCGCTACTTGGTTATTTTGCTAAAACGGATCAATAGATTTGACTAATCGATTATTATAGGGACTAAATCACTCGTTCTTCTCTACTCGTTGGTAAGCCGAAACCCTCTCCTTAGATAACTACTTTCTCTCATCGTAGTATTATTCTGATCGAGACTCTTTCAATGGAAGCAAGTGGTAGCGTTATTAAAGGAAAATCGATAGGAGGGCAAAAAGGGAGTGGACTTGCAATCTCTACTCCCAAGTTCAAACGTAGGGCGGTATCGGCAGTTCGGGATTTTCTACCAAGTTGTGGACCATCTTCTGGTGAGAGTAGGCAAATCGTGGTCGTTCACGATACTAAGGGTAAGCATTTCTTTAGATCGTTTGATTTAGATTTGGATTAAGACACTATCTTTTGTTAGTTAATCGAGTGTTATGGTGACATAGGTGCCGACGATCAAGAAGGTTTAGTCCTTACCGTAATCAGGCGTGTAATCTCACACCGAAATCCTGTAGATTCGTGATTCACCATCATGTTGGAAAAATAGATCATTGTTGCTTACAAATCTAATAACTGTAATATGGCATGAATCGAGTAACTTGCTTAAACAATATTAATTCTAAAGATCTGTCAAAATCGGTATTAATTGCTAAATTACAAGAATGCCCTTCTGGGCCGAATTACTAAAAAGCTCTAATGGTTGTTTTATGAAAATGCCCCTATGGGCCGATTTACCAAAATGCCCTAACGGGCCGATTTGCTAGAAAGCCTTAGTGGGTCGAATTACCAAACTGCTTTAATGGGCTGATTCACCGAAATATTTCATTAGATTAATGGTTGTTATATATGTGGATATATTTTTATTATGTTGCATCTTTACATATTGCATTGGGTGGGAAAAATTGTATGGAGAGCAGTGTAACCTGGTGGCATAGCCACAATTCGCTTATTATTGTGCTTAATTATGATTTCGGTGGCATGGTCACAAAAATAATATACTTTAGAAGCTTGACTGTAAATTGGCGTGAGCGGTGGGGCGGGTTGACTTGATCCCCACATGTGTCATTGGCTGGTCGAGGGTGTGATGGATGGATGGGTTGGGTTGCATACATTTCATTTAAATACTGTTATGTAAATGGGCTTAGGCCCAAGATGTTGCTATACGGGTTCAAACCCAGTGGATGACGGTAAGGGGGATTATACACTGAGTTCTTGTAACTCACCCCTTTTTCTTATTCCTTGCAGGTAATGCTCAGTAATGAGGACTTGGGGCCATGGATGACTCGGTGGAGGCCATAGTTTAGAAATGATGTTTTCAAATATTAGTAAACTTCTTTTCCGCTTTATTTCGTTACTTTCACTCTTTTTTTCGGTTTAAAGTTGTAATAAGGCCTCTGGGATATGTTTTAATTTGCTTTATGCTTTGACGTACTTATTATCTTTCTTGAATTGTTCTAAACGGGGATTTTCTGAAATCATAAACAACGGTTTTCCAAAATTGATTAACAAACGAATTTCATAACAAATATGTATAAATAATTTTAACCTGGATTTTTCTTCGAATTATCAACGTCATTTTCAAAAGTCATGGTTTTAAAGTTCATTAGTTCGATTTTCGATTTACCAATCAACCTCTCAAGATTAGTAGTATTTTTATCAAATATATATATAACCAAACTTATTTCCTTAGCTATAACCAAATAATGTCAACTTTAATAAGAATTACAAGTTCTTTACACACTTTCTTCATGTGACATGCCAGATCCGGTCATACCGCATGGGCCGGGTTTGGGGTGTTTCAGAGAAAATTGATGAAATGGTATTTGAGCATGTTTTAAGACATGAGAAAGGTTTGTTGTTATTGTGTATATGGTGATGTTATGTACAATTGGTTGATTTGTATTTATTTGATGTACTGAATTAATCACTTACGAGCTTACTAAGCTATGAAGCTTACTTCGTATTATAATCCTATGTTTTATAGAGAATCAAGGCTAGCTCAGATCTAGGAGTCGTCAGGAACATCATCGCACTATCAAACATCTAAGTTGGTACTTTTGAATTGTATATATGGTATATGGCATGTATAGGCTAGTTGTGGTACTTTGGTTGTGAATCTAGCCATGAGAGTTGGGTTGTAAATGTATATGTTTGTTTTGTATATATAGTCATGAGTGATGACTTATTTTGATATGTTTTGGTATAAATGTGGTTATGGTTTCATAGTTGCTTAAATGGATATATTTTGAGTTTGATAAATGATCTATAAGGTATGACTGAAGTTGATAATTTGAGTAGTTATGTGCATATGAATTATTGCTTAGTAATATAAATGTTGGATGTGTAATTGACATTGATTTGGTATTGAATTTGGTTGAAATGGATATGGTATGAATTGTGCATTTGGTTGATAATTTTAGATGCTTATTGTATGATGAAATGGTACCATTTTCGTTGTTTAGGTGAGAATGAGTTAAAGGTGGCAAATTGGCCTTGCAAATGGCTTATTTTTGTCCACACAGGCAGAGACACGGGCATGTGTCTCAGCCGTGTGCAACACACAGTCATGCTACACGGCCGTGTGTCCCATGGTGTAAAAATTGAATTGAAGTTAGTATGCTCCACACGGCCTCACACACGGGCGTGTGACTGGCCGTGTGGTGCAAGTCAGTATACCCCCTAAATGGCACATGGCCTAGGACACGAGCGTGTGACTTGGTCGTGTTGCATAAGTCAGTATACCCTACAAGATTAGCACGGCCTGGCACACGGGCGTATGTGGCCATTTCAAAGGGTACATGGGCGTGTGGTAATCCATGTGACCCAAGTTAATATGTATGTCCTATTTTCACACGACCTAAGACACGGTTGTGTCTGGATGCCGTGTGAGGCACACGGCCTGTTCACACGGGCATGTGACCCTTATATGTTTGAAATTTTTTCTAAGTTTTCAAATTTTTTATAAGTTATCGGTTTAGTCCCGAACCACTTTTAAAGCATGTTTAAGACCTCGTATGCCCTTTTAAAGGACAATGTGATTATAATTAAATGGTGTTTGAAAATGAATGCATAAATGTATGTTGTATGTTTTGATTTGATCGGTAATGCCTCGTAACCCTATTTTGGCGACGGATACGGGTTAGGGGTGTTATATTTATTGGTATCAGAGCTACGATTTAGTCGATTCTAGGACTAGCGTAACGTGTATAAGAGTCTAGCTATACATTCCATATATACTCTGCGATAGTGTGATGATTCTTGACAGCTTAAATTGTGTTTTCGTATAGTAATGGATCCCGAAAGAGCTGTAGCTGACGATGTAGAAAGTAACTCACCCGCTCCTGCTCAGAGGGTAACGCAATCTGACTCTAGACTTGTAACTAGTAGCCACAAGTGAGAGGCTAAACAAGCCTTCTTCGAAATGATGAGTGAGTGGTTCACGAAGTTCATTCGAACGAATCCGACTGGTCAACAACCTCCACCCCTGCCTATTCCTCAACAAGTCCTAATTGTGCCACAAGTGATAGATCTGATTCAATTGAAAAAGCCGCCAGTAGATAAGATTCGTAAACATGGGGCTGAAGAGTTTCGGGCTACTATTGATGATGATCCAGAGAGAGCTGACTTCTGGCTCGAAAACACAATTCGAGTATTCAATGAATTATCTTGTACTCCTGATGAATGCATCAAATGTGTTATATCTTTATTGAGAGATAATGTGTACCATTGGTGGAAAACGTTGATATATGTGGTTTCTGGAGAACGGGTTACTTGGGAGTTCTTTCAATTCAAATTTTGAAAGAAGTACATAAATCAAAGATTTCTCGATCACAAGCATAAAGAGTTTCTAAAGTTGAAATAAGGTCCGATGACTGTAACTAGGCATGAAAGAGAATTCGTACGATTAAGCAAATATGCTCGAGAGTATGTGCCTATAGAGGAGATCATGTGTAAACGATTTGTTGACGGGTTGAATGAAGATATAAAACTATTAGTCGGGATTCTTGAATTGAAATAATTTGTCGTTCTGGTTGAAAGGGCTTGTAAAGCTGAAAATCTCAGTAAAGAAAAGAGAAAGGCAGATTCAGAAGCTAGAGACTCGAGAAAAAGATTGATGAGTAAGCCGTATCAATCTTCATCAAAGAAATCTAGAGATTTTGTATACTCACCCAGATGTTTCAAATGAATATTCGAACAAAGATCGTAGAAACAATACTCAAGTTCTAAAGCTTAAAGGACATCAGTATCGAGTGTTGGCAATGTGAAAGATAACAAACCCGAACGTCAGCAATGTGGGAGATGACATTTCGAAAAATGCTGAAATAAAAGTAGTAAAGCTTGTTACAAATATGGTTCGTTAGAACACTTCATCCAAGATTTCCCGGAGTTAGATGAGAAAGAAAAAGTTCAGAATGTGAGATCCAGTAATACTGCTGCTAGAGAGACACCACCCCAAAACACTGGAAATATGAGTGGTAACCGAGGTGTTATGAGAGATTCTGTTGTTAGATCTGAGGCACGAGCACCTGCTCGAGCTTACGCTATCCATGCACGAGAGGAGGCATCCTCGCCAGACGTGATTACCAGTACTTTCACTCTCTATGATACTAATGTGATTGCATTGATAGATCCAAGATCAACTCATTCATATATATGTGTGAATTTAGTATCCAGTAAGACTTTGCCTATAAAGTCTACTGAATTTATGATTAGAGTATTTAACCCCTTAGGCAAGTGTGTTTTGGTTGATAAAGTGTGCAAGAACTATCCATTAGTGATTCAGGATTATTGTTTTCTGGCTGATCTGATGTTGTTACTATTTGATGAATTTGATATAATTTTGGGTATGGATTGGCTAACGCTACATGATGCTATAGTAAACTGTAAACGAAAGATGATTAATCTAAGATGTCAGAATAATGAGATTATCCGGATTGAGTCAAATGATTTGAATGGTTTACCAGTAGTGATTTCATCGATGTTAGCTCAAAAATATGTAAGAAAGGGTTGCGAAGCTTATTTTACTTATGTGCTTGATACAAAAGTGACTGAAAAGAAGATCGAATCAGTGCCATTTGTGTGTGAGTATCTGGATGTGTTTCCTAAAGAGTTACCTGGTTTACCACCGATCCTAAAGGTTGTGTTTGGCATTGAGTTAGTACCGAGAACTACACCAATATCGATAGCTCCATACAGAATGGCCTGACAGAATTAAAAGAATTGAAAGCTCAGTTGCAAGAGTTGGCAGATAAAGGTTTTGCTAGACTGAGTTTCTCTCCCCAGGGTGCACCAGTATTATTTGTGAAAAAAGAAAGATGGCACGATGAGAATGTGTATAGATTACCGACAGCTCAACAAAGTGACGATCAAGAACAAATACCCTATGTCGCAGATTGATGATTTGTTTGATCAGTTAAAAAGGGCAACAGTGTTTTCGAAAATTGATTTGAGATCGGGATATTACCAGTTACAAGTAAAAGACTCAGATGTGCCAAAAACTGCATTTAGAACAAGGTATGGTCATTATGAATTTTTAGTTATGCCTTTCGGACTAATGATTGCACTTGGTGTCTTTATGGACTTAATGAACTGGATTTTCAGACTGTACTTAGATCAATTTGTCGTTGTATTTATTGATGACAAATTGATTTATTCACATGATGAATCCGAGCATGCCGGGCATCTGAGAATTGTACTACAGACACTACAAGATAAGCAGTTATTCGCAAAGTTTAGAAATTGTAAATACTGGTTGCGCGAGGTTGGTTTTCTGGGGCATATTGTGTCAACATCAGGTATTCAAGTTGATCCGAGTAAGATTTCTGCAATAATGGATTGGAAGCCTTCGAGAAATGTATCTGAAGTTCGTAGCTTCCTGGGACTCGTCGGCTATTATAGACGATTTGTGAAAGGCTTTTCGATGATTGCAAATCGGATGACAAAATTGCTTCAAAAAGATGTTAAGTTCGAGTGGTTAGATAAATGTCAGAAAAGTTTTGATCAATTGAATGCTTTATTGACAGAGGCACCAGTGTTAGTTCAACCTGAATCAGGTAAAAAGTTCATAGTGTTTAGTGATGCATCATTGAATGGTTTGGGTTGTGTTTTGATGCAAGAAGGCAAAGTTATAGCTTATGCCTCGAGACAATTGAAACCACATAAAAAGAATTACCCGACGCATGATTTGGAGTTAGCAGCTATTGTGTTAGCATTGAAAATCTGTCGTCATTATTTGTTTGTGAGAAGTGTCATATTTATATTGATCACAAGAGTTTGAAATATTTGATGACTCAGAAAGATCTGAACTTACGAAACGAAGATGGCTTGAATTACTAAAAGATTACGAGTTAGTGATCGATTATCATCCGTGAAAGACTAATGTCGTTGCTGATGCTTTGAGCCGAAAATCCCTATTCACTTTACATGTGATGAACACTCAAACAACTTTGTGTAATGATGGTTCTCTTATGGCCGAGATGAAAGCGAGCCCGTTATTTTTACAGCAGATTTGTGAAGTTTAGAAAGTCGATAATGAAATGTTAGCAAAACGAGCTCAATATGATTCGAACCTTGATTCAGAGTTTCAAGTTGATTCCGATGATTGTTTAAGATTCAAAGGCTGAATATGTGTTCCAAGAAATTCAGAGTTGGTTCAGATGATTTTGAATAAAGCACATAGTAGTTGTTTATCTGTTAATCTGGGAAGCAGGAAAATGTATAATGACTTGAAAGAGTTGTATTGGTGGCACGGCATGAAAAGAGATATATCTGAGTTTGTTTTGAAATGTTTAATTTGTCAGCAAGTCAAAGTTGAGCATCAAGTACCATCGGGTGTATTGCAGCCAATCATGATTCTCAAGTGGAAATGGGATAAAGTGACTATAGATTTTGTATCGGGTTTACTCTTATCTCTGAGAAAGACAGATGTAATCGGGGTTTTTGTTGACCGATTGACAAAATCAGCTCATTTTATTCCTGTACGTACGAATTTCTCGCTTGATAAGTTAGTTGGAGGTTGTAAGATTACACGGGGTACCTATTTCCATTGTTTCGAATAGAGATCCGAGGTTCACATCACGGTTTTGGAATAAACTGCAAGACGCACTGGGTACAAAGATACATTTCAGTACCGCGTTTCAACCGCAGACGGATGGTCAATCCAAGCTAGTTATTCAGATACTCGAAGATATGTTACGTTGTTGCATTCTTGAGTTCGAAGGTACGTAGGAAAATTATTTGCCATTGATTGAATTTGCTTATAATAATAGCTTTCAATCTAGTATTAAAATGGCACCGTACGAGGCTCTATACGAACGTAAATGTCGAACACCATTGTACTGTACGGAGCTCAGTGAGGGTAAGATTCACAGGGTTGATCTGATTAGAGAGACTAAAGAAAAAGTGAAAGTAATTCGTGATAGTCTGAAAGTAGCGTCAGATCGACAGATATCTTACGTAGATTTGAAAAGGAAGAATATTTTCAGATCGGGGATAAAGCATTCTTGAAAGTGTCACCACGGAAAAAAATATTGCGGTTTGGTCGGAAAGGGAAATTGAGTTTGCGATATATCAGACCTTACGAGATTATCGAGTTAATTGGGCCAGTTTCTTATCGATTATCTCTACCATTTGAATTAGAAAAAATACATAATGTGTTTCACGTATCAATGCTACGACGATACCTATCATATCCGTCACACGTTATTTCTCTTTCCGAGGTTGAGATTCATTCAGATTTGTCGTTAGTGAAGAACAGATTCAGATTCTAGCTCATGAGATTAAAGAGCTGAGAAATAAAAGAATAGCGATAGTGAAAGTATTTGTAACACCCCCAAACCCGGCCCACAAGTCTCGACCGGATCTGGTTATGTCACTGCGGAATGACGGTTAAAAATCTTTGTCTTTAGAGTAAAACTTGAAAATTTTGTTAACTTTCGGGAAGTAAGTCCATTAAAAATTACTAAATAATATAAGCTTGGTTTGAATTAAAACTTTATTATAATTTATTATAATATAAATCCTTTGTAAAAATATTACTAAATACTATATAACCTTTATCAACTATAAATAGAGTACTTTAATCAAAAGTGGCCCTTATTACAAAATAATTAATCCAAGTACTTCAAATTAAAATGCATAAAGAAAATATTTAAAACGTCTCCTTCTGCATGGGCCACCTTGCAGCCTCTCCGACCCGGTCCGATCAACAAGTCACCTGCGATGTTGGATAAATAATTGGGTGAGTCATACAGACCCAGTGTGTAATTAAACCACTGATATCCACCCACATGCTAGCCACAAATCAACCCAATTATCAAATGCAACATATAAATATAATCATTTAAACATTACCACAATCTGGGCTTGGCCCACATTCAATCCGCATTCAAGTACTAGGCTAGGCCCTTTTCTCATTAATTCACTGATTACTGGGCTTGGCCCATTTCCACGTATGTTCTCATAACATACCAATCCACATGTCATATTGGGCTTGGCCCATTTCCATAGCATTTCATAACGGAACAATGCAACATGAAACCCAACCCAATCCTAAGGTCCATCCGCTACACACCCCCTTATCCAGCCTACCACACACCAGGGGACTATCGAGTCACCCTCTCCTTTTTCCTCCAAAAAGGCAACCAATGCCATCCACGATGTAGCGTGTAGCTAACATCAAACCACGATGGGGCACACAGCAAACCACCAAGCCACGATATGGCATAAAGCCGATATCAATCAAGGTAACACGCGAACTAAATCGCAAAGATCCACAATGCGACCTCAGTCAGCGCCAATCCACGATGTAGCACAAAGCTGACATCAACCACGTACTCGAAGTACACCCGTACCTTCTTTCAAAAACCCACCCATGCACATGTAACATAATATGATGCTGAGATGATGCATGGACATGATATTCACAAATATAGGCATGCTCACATAGTTAAAATCAATTATCACATATTAGCCAATTTGCTACTAACCTGGTCGTCATCATACCCCTTCCAGGGTATCAATTTCACATTTACTGCACTTGTTAGCAAACATATTAAACAGGAAAATATCACGCAAAACCCGGAAACAATGGCTAACTACACACCTTATAACCTGAAGCTCTAAACCCTCGACCTCGACGCTATCGTTCAACAAAACCACGGCCACTTGCCTATAGTTTTCTCCTGCTGCTGGCCCACACCCCGGTGGCCAATCTCGTACAGCAGAAACGGACCTCTTCTTGAACTTCAGGATGGGAGCTTTCCCTTGCCCACCTTGACTGGCACTCGCATCCATCGACGATACTTAATCAGAACCACACGATTAATCAACAAAGTCATAATCTACTAATAACAAAACTACATCACTTACTAACATCCTTACCGAATGAATTGAGATCCCGAAGGCTTCCCTTTGCTCTAGCTGATACGCCCCTAAAAAGACCATAGTCAACCTTCGGTCAACACATAACCACATATATTGGCCTAAGGCCGAAAATCAAACCACTTACCCTTTTCTTTCTTGAATCCCGAAACACCAATGGAATTGGTGTTGCCGAAATCCCTTATCTGTCGAAATCCCAAGAGAATCCTTTTTAGCTCCTTGGTGCCACAAGCTTTAGATGTCGACAGCACCACACTTCACAGGTTCGGCTTCAAGCTTGGTAAAATAGAAGAGAGATGGACGGCTAAAGGTTTCGGCTATCAAGGGATTAAGAGAACACAATAAAATATTTGACTACAAAGGCCAAAGGAGAAATCGGCAAGGGTTAATGGTGTTTGGGAGGATTTCAATTCCAAAGCACGAAAAGAAATAAAGGTTACTTGGAGGTTCGGTCAACTAGGAAAAATATAAAAAGAATTCAAGGAGAAGTAAGATTTAGAAAAGTGAACTAAAATTTGGAAAAAGGAGAGCACACCACCCTTAAATAATATTCGGCTACTCCCCCACCTGAAGAACCCAAGTTTCGGCCATCACCTATGGCCACTAATTCAAATTAATTTGAATTAAACAACTCCTTCACTTTTATCCATATTTATCTCTTTAACAAATCAAAAACAATAACCCACTAACAGCCATTATCTCTAATTTCAACTAAAATAATCCTCTAATTTTCTAAAATAATAAAATAATCAAATGCTTATCACCTCCTACCAGCCGAATTCAAAAAGCTAAACAACTCCAATTAAATCTTATCTTCATCCATTCAAAAACAATTTGAATGGTTCCACTATTATCCCACCTATTAAAATAAAAATTAAAAAAAAACAACCACTAGATAAAATAAAACCTTATCCTCACCTACCTAAGACTCCATGTGCCGTCCACACCTTCAAATTGCTGCCAAAAAGAATAAAATAAAATTAATACTCCAAATGCCACTTACTTGGTTCGAACCTGGAACCTCTGCTGCACACCTCTCCTCCAACGCCCAGGCCACTCGGCCACTTTGATTTTTATGCCATAAAGCCCCAACATTTATTTTTAAATCCTACCTACTACAGCCCATCACCAAATAACAAAATAAAAACGCCAAAACGCTGCTGCCGCCCCTCGAACCCGTGCCCTTTCTCCCCTTCAGCGCCTAAGTGGTGCATGAGAGCCACTCCGCCAATTGGACTTTCATGTCCACCAACCTGGCCATTAATTTATAAGCATACCTGGCCCAGTCCCCTAATTAGCACAAAATAAAAACAAAAGTGCTGCCTTCACAGCTCGAACCCTTGCTCCCTTGGGCGTCCCCTTCCAAAGCTCCAAGCAGCGCCTCCATGCCACTCCACCAAGCTGCTTCTTGCGTCCTAAACTCCCCCAAATTATTTTTAAGGCCTTCCTGCCCTATTTCCCCTTTATACCCTAAGAATAAAAAATTTTCCAAAGCCTTTCCCTTTCATCCAAGCATTCTTAAACCTCTAAAACACATCCAAAAACACCCAAAAACCTTCCAACACTGGAATTATACCCGAATTGCCTAGCCCCTAAACCAGGGTGTTACAGTATTATGGCATCGATGCGGGGTTGAAGAAGCTACGTGGGAACCCGAGGATGCTATGAGAAAAAATACCCGAACCTGTTCAATAGTAAGATTTTCGAGTACGAAAATCCCTAAGGGGGGAGAGTTGTAATAGCCCGGTTTTAGCCAAATCGGAACTGTGGTTTTGAAACCACAAATCCGAGGTTGGAAAAGTTATTTTAATATTATTTTTAGCGTCTATGGCATGTAATTAGATATGTGTGAAAGTTTCGTGATTTAATTTATCGATTGGATGTTTAATTTGATAAAAGGACTTAATCACGTAAAATGCAAAAGTGGCATTCTATATGTTAAATGTGTTTAATTGCTATGATTTATTAAATGAGAGGTCCTTATGATGATATTAGACCATTGATGGTGGGAATGGTCATAAATGGGCATTAATATGATGATTTTAAATGGTTTAGTAAAGGTTAATTTAGTAAAACTGATATTAACATAAGATAAATAAAAACAAAATAGTAAATGGTGTCCATTTTTCTTTCTACAACCGAAAATCAAAAGAAGAAGAAACCATGGGAGACATTTAGGGTTCGGCCATTGCTTAGTTCAATAAGTCCATTTTAGCTCAGTTTTTAATGATTTCTATGTTTTTGTGATCGTTGCTTTGTGTTCTAACTAGCCCGTACCTTAATTTTCAAAACTATTAAATATTGTGAGAGTTACATTGTCGAATCTATGAGTTATTTGATGTTTATAGATGAAATATGAAAGCTTGATGATAGATTTTAATGTTTTGTGAAGTGATTTTTGACAAAAATGTCAAATAGGGATTTAATTGTGAAAAGTGTAAATGGGGTGGATGAAATGTGAAATAAATGAAAGTTTTGGGCTGCTGGGGACTTACATGAAAATCGGCTAAGCATGGGTTAAGTTGAATTTTGTGAATTTTGTGTAATTGTGAAATAGGGACTAAATTGAATAAATGTGAAAGTTTAGGGGCTAATGTGTAAAGATGCCCAAATGTGTGTTTTTGGACAAATTGAATGAATATGTGATTAAATTAGTTAATTTTTAATACATATAGATCAAGAAAGAAAGAATCCGGAATTAGATCGGGGGAAAGGCAAGCTTATCGAGTAATTTACTCATTTCGATGTTTTAATACCCGAGGTAAGTTCGTATGTGGTAATTTCATTATAAATGTATGTTATATGCTTTGATAATGCATAAATTGTGATTATGAGATTACGGATAATGTTTGAATTGTGAATACAACTCTACGGAGGTGTTCGACGATGAAATCGACAAGTGAAACTCCCCGGTTGAACCTTAGGAATAGTTTAGGATGCTAGTGACATGTCATGAGGTTATTGTGTTGGCTACGGGCAATGATATCAGCACTACGGGTGCGAGTGATACCTTGATTTGGCTACGGTTCATGGTATAGGTATTTCGGAAATGGGTTACCTTGATTTGGCTACGGGCCATGGTATAGGTACTCTAGGATAAGTTACCTTGACTTGGCTTCGAGCCATGGTATAGGTACTTATCGATTGAGATTCTTGAGTATCTGACTTCTATTCCAAATGGTTCAAAGGGTAAATGAATGAGATGATTGAGAAAGAGGTTAGTACGAGATGATACAGGTACATACAGAACCTATTCGAGTATCAAATGGAGAAAGTTGATGAAATGGTATTTGATCATGTTTTAAGACATGAGAAAGGTTTGTTGTTATTGTGTATATGGTGATGTTATGTACAATTGGTTGATTTGTATTTATTTGATGTATTGAATTACTCACTTACGAGCTTACTAAGCTATGAAGCTTACTTCATGTTATTTTCCTATGTTTTATAGAGAATCAAGGCTAGCTCGGATCCGGAAGTCATCGGGAACATCATCGCACTATCGGACATCTAAGTTGGTACTTTTCAATTGTATATATGGTATATGGCATGTATAGGCTAGTTGTCGTACTTTGGTTGTGAATCTAGCCATGAGAGTTGGGTTGTAAATGTATATGTTTGTTTTGTATATATAGTCATGAGTGATGACTTATTTTGGTATGTTTTGGTATAAATGTGGTTATGGTTTCATAGTTGCTCAAATGGATATATTTTGAGTTTGATAAATGATCTATATGGTAGGACTGAAGTTGATAATTTGAATAGTTATGTGCATATGAATTATTGCTTAATAATATAAATGTTGGATGTGTAATTGACATTGATTTGGTATTGAATTTGGTTGAAATGGAAATGGTATGAATTGTACATTTGGTTGATAATTTTGGATGCTTATTGTATGATGAAATGGTACCATTTTGGTTGTTTAGGTGAGCATGAGTTAAGGGTGGCAAATTGGCCTTGCAAATGGCCTATTTTTGTCCACACAGGCAGAGACACGGGCGTGTGTCTCAGTCGCACAGTCATGCTACACGACCGTGTGTCCCATGGTGTTGAAATTGAATTGAAGTCAGTATGCTCCACACGGCCTCAGACACGAGCGTTGTAACACCCCTCACCCAGGTCCGTCGCCGGAACAGGGTACGAGGCATTACCGGACATGATTCATACTACTGTACAAAATTTAAAATGTAAAATCCGTATAAATTTAAAACTTTTTCCATAGATAGTCGTCAATACCCATAAGCAAAATAATCATTCGTTATTACAAATAACAAAACAATTAAGCCTTCTATACATGCCATAATTCCCAAAATATTGTTTTCAAAATACCAAAAGAAGGCTGATAGTGTGGATGGATCTCTGACGATCACCGAATCCCGAGCTAGCTTGATGACACTATAGAACAAGGAAAAAAAGAGAGTAAGCATATAGCTTAGTAAGTAAGTATATAAATAATAGATAATGGATTTAATATGTTTACAAGATAATACAATCATATCTACATTCAAAGTCACTATTAATTCAAATTTGAAACAAGCTGTCTATTCGAGTCACAGTCACTAAATTATTTTTATCTGGAGCTACGAAACTCCAAATTAAGATCCGTAAATTTTCCCTGAAACTAGATTCACATATCTTTTTACTATAAAATTTTAAGAATTTTTGGTTTATCAAATTAGTACAGTTTATTCTTCAAAGTCTCCCCTATTCTGCTGTCCAACAATTCCGACCATTTTTTGCTAAAATTTAATTATCTTTTTTTACAGAATTCAAATGATGTTCTAGTTTGCTTCTTCTAAAAATAGACTAAATAAGGAATCTAATCATATAAATTATGTCCCAATATTATTTTTTTAGAATTTTAAATTATTTTTCCAAGTCAGAACAGGGGATCTCAAAATCACTCTGAACCAGTCTCACAAAAATCTAAATATCTCAAAATATACCAATCCTTGCTTTCTCTGTTTCTTTTATATAAAAATAGACTCAATAAGATTTAAATAAATGTCTCATACAACTTATAATTCAATTTTTACCATTTTTGGTGATTTTTCAAATTCACCTCACTGCTGCTGTCCAAAACAGTTTTATTGTAAAATTTTGCTTTCTCTCACTTTAGTTGTATTCATTACTTACCTATAACAATCATTCAAATTTCCAATCACATATTGAGCATATTGCTCATACATTATACATACATATACATATACTTATCACTACAACATCTCACATAATTTCATTTAGTCAGTTTTCCCGTTGAACGCTTCGGAATAATAACGAATATGCGGTGGTTTCACACACATACCACCTTTGAAATCGAAGCTCTTTTGTACACATAGTGGCCTTCACCCAGTACCACTCATGTGACCTAGCTCGATTGTACTCATAATTCTGGCTCTCTTGTACATATGGTGGCCTTCACTTAGCACCACTCATATGACCTAGCCTTCTCGTAGCTCTCTTGTACACATAGTGGCTCACACCATATACCACACATGTGACCTAGCTACATATAGCATTCTTGTACACATGGCGTACTCTCGGTACTACACATGTGACCTAGCTACGTATACAAAATCTCTTGTAGCTCTCTTGTGCACATAGTGGCCTACACTTAGTACCACTCATGTGACCTAGCTACATGCCAATTACATCTTTCGATTTCGAAGGTTCAAACGGGAAATAACTCACTTTTTAACACTTTATTTCATTCTTTCAATAGTCAATTATGATCCAAAAATCAGACACAATACATTAAACATGCTGAAATATAAAACATCAATAAAAATAATGAATTATTTACATACTACTTACCTCGGTGCAAAATATGGCGAAATTTGCAATTTAGTCCTTAACTTTTCCTTCCCCTCGTTCAAGATCGATTCCACGTTCTTCTCAATCTATAATAACACATTTAGCATATTTAATACTTACATTATTTAATTCAATCCAAAAATCATATTATGGAAAAATTACGTTTTTGCCCCCTAACTTTCACAAAATTACAATTTTGCCCCTAGGCTCGAAAATTAAACTTCATCCTATTTTCTTACATTTTAGGACATGCTGAACATTTTTCCCTTCTATGGCAACATCAAATTCTCACTCTAACATGTACTTATGAACATTAGATATTTTTACCGATTATGTCATTTTACTCGTTTTTACATAAAATCGCTTAGCAAAAGTTGTTTAACATAATTTCAGCCTTCATATGCTATCATAAAACATCAAAATAAACACATTTCACCTATGGGTATTTTTCCAAATATGAACCCTAAGTTAAATTATTGCTAGAATAAGCTAAACCAAGTTACCGGGATTCCAAAAACGTAAAGAACATGAAAAACGGGGCTTGGATTGACTTACTATGGAGCTTGGAAGCTTGGAAACCCTAGCTATGGAGTCCCCCCCCCTTGAAGTTTCGTCCTAAGGAAGAAGATGAGCATATTTTGCCATCTTTTTCCCTTTTAATTTCTTTTTATTACCAAATGACTAAATTACCCTTTATTAAAAACTTTGGTTCTTTCTACCTATATTTGTCCATTTTTGTCCATGAAAGCCTAATGGTATAATTATCATTTAAGGACCTCTACTTCAATTATGCTCTTCAACTAAATCCTTTAGTATCTAGAACTCTTATTTATCAACTTTTACAATTTAACCCTAATAAGCAAATTAGACAAGAATTTCATAAAATTTTCTATCAATACTCTAACACATGCATCCAATCAATTAGTAAATCATAAAAATTAATCAAAATAAAGTTTTCTATCTCAGATTTGTGGTTTCGCAACCACTGTTCCGTTTAGGCCCTATTTCGGGATGTTACAAGCTGGTCTTGTGGTACAAGTCAATATACCCCCTAAATGGCACACGGCCTAGCACAGGGGCGTGTGACTTGGTCGTGTTGCATAAGTCAGTATACCCTACAAGATTGGCATGGCCTAACACACGACCTGGCACATGGGCGTGTGGTCAGCCGTGTGACCCAAGCCAGTATGTATGCCCTGTTTTCACACGGCCTAAGACACGGGCGTGTCTGTATGCTGTGTGAGGCACACGGCCTGTTCACACGGGCGTGTGACCCTTATATGTTTGAAATTTTTTCTAAGTTTCCAAAATTTTTATAAGTTATCGATTTAGTCTCGAACCACTTTTAAAGCATGTTTAAGGCCTCGTAGGCCCTTATAAGGGACAATGTGATTATGATTGAATGATGTTTGAGAATGTTGTATGTTGTGATTTGATCAATAATGCCTCGTAACCCTATTCCGGCGACGGATACGGGTTAGGGGTGTTGCATTCTCTCTCTCTTAAATATTTGTATAGGTATTTCTTTTTTTAGAGTAGATGTTTCTTAAATTTAATTTTTTTGTCAAAATTAGGGTTTTTATTGTCGATAAGAGTAACTAATTCTCTCGTTGTAGATATTCTCCAAAAGGGTAAATAGTTGGGAACGGAATGTGATTCTTAAATATGAGAAGTGCAATTTGTTTAAATAAAGGGATAAATATAAAAACTATACTTGAACTTCGTTTCAATGTGCAATGTTATACATGATATATAATTGTATTTAAGGGAAAAAAAGATAGACTAAAAATAAAGAGAACAGTTAGCTTGAAATTATCGCTCCACGCAGAAGACAAAGAAACAGTCTTTTGGTTGGTTTACATGAAAATAAGCTTTATGTAAACTATGTTCGAGGTCCCTGTATTATAGGGCTGGATCAAATTAGTCTATTCACTACACCAAAACAGACTTTTAGCGGCGTCTTTTTGGGCTTTTAGCGGCGTTTTTAAGCGCCACTAATATTTGCGGCGCTTTCGAAAGCGCCGCAAAAAACGCCGCTAAAGAAAGCGCCGCAAAATTTAGTGGCGTTTGTTGTGAAAAAACGCCGCTAAAAGTAGGGGCTTTTAGCGGAGCTTTTAAAAAAACGCCGCTAAAGGTAGGGGCTTGTAGCGGCACTTGTTAAAAAAACGCCGCTAAAGGTATGACTTTTAGCGGCGCTTTTTTTACAAACGCCGCTAAAGGTATGACTTTTCGCGGCAGTTTTTTTACAAATGCCGCTAAAGGTATGACTTTTCGCGACGCTTTTTTTACAAACGCCACTAAAGGTATGACTTTTAGCAGCGCTTTTTTTACAAACGCCGCTAATTTTGTGATGAAAAATAAAAAAAATTAAAATATTTTTCTTCATATCAACAAATTAAAAAAATAAAAATTTTGCATTACTATTGTATCTCTGATTTGTTTGGTACCGAAATACCACATTTTATGTCACATCAATCTACATTTTTTCCTACAATAAATGACCAAAAAAGGAAAAAAAATACAAAAGGAAACCTAGATTTGCTCGGGCGATTTGCTCGGGCGATCATCTACCACATCAGGTTGTCTCTCTGCACTTCTGTCAGATTTAGCATCTTCTTCAATGCCATTGCTCTTTCGCTCTCCATTTTCCCTAGGAGCTTCACACTTCAGTCTTTATGTGAGGAATTGCTCTCTCTGTAGCAGAAGGGGATTGGTTCCCAACTACAAATCGTGGACAACCCCATTGATATAGTGTAGTAAAAATAAAAAAAGTTCAAAGAACAGAGAATTATCCATATCAGTAGGCTTTAGCAAACAAAGCAAGAAAATTGGAAGTAGAAAACAAGAATATCCAGGTTTATGATTTGCATATGTACATATATATAAGCAACAAAATTTAACGTGAAAAGGGTGCAGCCTCACATCTGCTTCAGTTCACTATGCAGCAACGACTTTTAGCTATATTTTGCAGCTGAATATAGCTGAGGCTTTAAGTTGTTGAGCTCCTGCAGAAAGAAACGCGAATCCAACTTATCAAGTAGTATTACAATGAAATGCTAGAAAGGTTTGAACATACATAAGCTTAAAATCCAATTACATAAGCTTAAAATCCAAAAAGATGAACTTTGGACTCAACAAAGAGGACAAGTTAGCAAACCAAATGGAACCCTTAACTCTTATAGTTTACATTCAAATTGCATGCACATGCCAATTTCTAAACTCGGGAATGACAATGAAGCAACCGTTTTTCTTTTATGAATTAAATATTGTTTTTGAAATATATCAAATTATAGATGTTAAAAATGGAATTTAATTTATAAAATTATTTGGTATATTTTTTAAAATAAAATGCAAAATATTATTAGATTGTTTGATAAATGTAATTGTTAAAAATTTAAAGGTACAATATTTAAAAGATAATATTAAAAAATTCCACATTAAGTGATAAGTAACTCCTTATTTACTTATCATTTTCTTCACTTTTTTGTTGAAAAATTTGTCTAATTTACATTTTTTTATTTTAGATTATCAAACATGTTAAAAAAATAAATAATCGGAAATATTAATTATTTTTTTCAATGAATTATTTAATCTAGCATTATAAAGCAGTGATTAAACTTTTTTTATCTACACCAATATCTTTTTTCAATTTATTGTGACACATAACTCAAACTATCATCTCAAGAAAGTGATGAAATTGGACCAAAATATAAATTAAAATAGTGAAGAGAATAAATGTCGTCAGCAATGTCTTTCTTCAGAAAACAGAAAAAAGTTTAAGAAATATATAAAAATGAAAGAATGAACCTGCAAGGCTTTGAGGAAGCGGTTGCTGGAAACCTGCAAGAATATGTATATATTCAAACAAATCTGCTTATATATATATGTACATATGCAAATCATAAACCTTACCATTTTGCTAGTAATCTTGCTCAAAAATTAAATCAGTAAAACTACATATAAGTCAAAATTAGCAGAATATATCAGTATAAAACAGTAATAATATTTTTTTTTGTCAAAAACTTACTCTACCATAAGCATTGATATCAAGGCCATTAGCAAGCAGATCAGCAATATCTTTCTTCAAAAACTTAAGCGTCGCACTCTTTTTCCTCCTTATAACATCAATCCGACTCTTTATCGCTTTTATCAACGATTTACTGCAAAAAAAACCAAAAATTCTTCACATCAATTCAATCATCGAAAACAAAAATAAATCAATTAATTAAATAGAAAAATGTGTAAACCATTTTGCAGCAAAACCACAGAGGAAACGAATATTAACAAACTTATTAACAAACTTCTTTTTTTTTTAAAAGGCCAATCACACTACCTGCACTGCAGATTACAAATATCAACTGCAAAACACAACAATAAAAGAAACCAACTACCTATACAACCAACATAACCACTGGCCACTCCAAAGAAAACCTGACAAAAGGTTGGCCCATAGTCAATAGTTCCTTTTTTTTTCTTTTTTGTTCATCTCTAAGCAGAGGGAAATAATAGCACTCTATGTTAGACAGTCGCATATAGATTCAGCGATTTTTTTCCTCTGGTTTACTCTTTTTCCAGATTTCTTCACAAACCAATTTCAATGAATATAGGTTCATCGGCATGCAAGTTATAATCTTATAATCAATCACCAAAGTAGAGGTAAAAAAATATATAAAGAGAAAAATAAAACAAAGGACCCAGAAGACTAATACTCCCTTTCTCAAGTGAATCTTCTACAACGAAAGAATCCAAATCATCCAAGGACATCATTTTATGTCATTTGACAGAAGCATCTCATATGATGGATGAATTATTACTCTTGAAAATGCTGCTTACTACAAAAGTAAGAGTGAGTTGTGTAACTCATCATCTAAGGATAAATTTCTTACATTCAATCTAACCAATCAAGGTATTCCAAACTTTGGATCTTCCGACAAGCACAATAAATTACATTAAATTCCTCGACAATCAAATTTCAAAGAAAGGCATTATCTGGAAGGTTAATTTACCACTGTCATTTAGAAAGCAGGCAACTAAGAAAAATCTATCAATAGGGTGACATGGACAATTGGATATCCTATGGTACATCTGTGAAACTTCACTCAAAATGACTTATAGATGAGAACTTCTGAATATTTAAAGAGAAAAAAAGGAATCCCAACATTAGCAACTCAGGAAGTGGTTAGTAGTTAGCAGAAGTATTCAATACATTTGACAATGCCCACATTTTGACAAGATGATCAATAGAGACACCATCGTTGTAAAATATTTGCAACTGTAAGTGTTGGTGCAGCCAAAGTACTCCAACAGTATAGTAGTATCGTGCAATGGTCATATACAAAGCAAGAGAAAGATCGATCCCACAATCAAGCAGAGACAGCTTGACCCAAGCAGTAAAGCCTCCTTTTTCCCAACCAAATGAAAGCCTCGTAAGTCCTAAAGTTGGTCAACAACCTTCACCTGAAGTTACAACCCTGAAAATGCCTAAAAATTACATGGAGAAACCAAATCCCAGTGACACAAAGCTAGAAGTATTTATACAACCATGAAAATACTCTCATGCAAACCAGGGTAGGATTAACTCTGGAAGACCTCAAGTTAAAACTCCAAGCAGTTTTACTGAAAAACAAGTGTACCCATCTAAAAATAAAGCAAGGAAAGTGCAAACAATCGGGAAATATAAAGGAAGTTGGAAGGCTCATGAATATACATGTGGAGGAAGTTTGAATGTCAGCAGCAAGTAAAGCCAGAAGCACTAACTTTCGTTTTAAAGTGGAACAATGAAACCATGCAGCAGATCGCCAAAAACAGAACAAAGCCCCCTGCCATTGAATGCATTAAGGTTTAAAAACAGTTTAAAATAAAATAATAACGAACAAAACATAGCAAATCGAAACAGAAGTAGTAAAAAAGAAACTTAAACAGAAGTAGTAAAAAAGAAACTTACTCTTGTTCATTCTCGTTGCAAGGAGAAGGGCAGCGATCAGATTCTGTGCAAAAATCAAAGCAATACTTGAATAACAAAAACAAACAAAAAAAAACCCGGGTCGTATTGATTATCAAAAATCACAAAGTTGCTTAGGCGTACCATCAGCAGCATCTTCGGTTTCTACGGGGTGTTGTTCATGGTTGTTAATACTCTGATCGAGAAGCAGGAGATCGCCGCCTTCTGGTGTGAAGTCGACTTCGGAAGACGGTGGTGGCGGAGAGAAACACCTAAAGGGTGTTTTGAGGATACCAGTTTTAGGGGGGAAATAGGGTTTCAAAGAGGAATTTTGGTTTTACGGGGGGAAATTTGATTTTACGCGTTTTTAATAAAAACGCCACAAAAAATCTTTGTTTTTTAAACAAAACGACACCGTTTTGTTTTGTTAAAAATATAATTTTTTTGTTTACTAAAAATTATTAATTAAGTGATTTTATAAAGATTTATTATTTCTATTTTTTATAAATTGGATTTTTATAAAAAAAAAATAAAGTACTCTCAAAATAAATATCATATACTTTAATAAGAAAACAAATGATTAAATGGCTAAATGTTATATTTTGGTAAAAATAAAAGTATTAATTAATTGTATAAAATTTCATCATTTAACAATCTCAAGTAAACCTTAAATCCTAAACCATTTATATATAAAGTTTGTATACATATACTATAGCAATATGAAGTTACAATAAAGAAAATAAATAGTTATTATTCAATATGGTTTAAGCAATAAACCCAAAACACTATAACTCTAAAATAATAAAAACTAAACTATAAACTCAGCCTAAATCCTAACCTAACCCTTAATTTTAAATACTAAATCTTAAACACTAAAACATAAACTCTAGACCCTAAACTATAAAGATTAATCCATAAACTATATACCATAAATTAAACCATAAACTCCAAATTATCATGAGAGTTAATTCAATATTTTAAAATTAATACTATCTCTTTTACGATTATATAAGAAATTATTTAATATTTTTTTCATTTTTAACAAATATTTTTCTCTTAAAAAATTTAAACTATAATCATAATTTTAATGTATTAAAAATAATGTTATCTCTTTAACAATTATATAATAAATTATTTAATATATAAATTAAAAGACTCTAATTTAATCTAAACCCTATAACATCTATCCTATATAACATCTATCCTAAACCCTCCCATAAACCCTAAATCAAAACTATAAAACCCTAACCCATAACTCCTAACCCCTAACCCCTAACCCCTAACTCTTAACATATTAACCCCAAACCCTTAACCATTTACCTTTCAACACATTAATCCTAACTTTTAACCCATGAAACCCTAACACATTCCCCTTAAACCTTAAACAACAAATCATAAATCATAATCCCTAAATATTAAAACAATAACTCTTAAACCTTACACCCTAAACTATATATGCTAAACCATAAACCTTAAACAATCGTGAGAATTAATTCAATATTTTAAAATTAATAATATATCTTTTACGATTATATATAAATTTAAAAACAATCAGTCATATATATCCAAAAAAACTTTAAAATTATTTGCGGCGTTTTTCCAAAAGCGCCGCTAATTCCCAGACTTTTAGCGGCGTTTTCCCAAAAGCGCCACTAATTCCCAGACTTTTAACGGCGTTTTTCCAAAAGCGCTGCTAATTCCCAGACTTTTAGGGGCGTTTCTCCAAAAGCGCCGCTAATTCCTAGACTTTTAGCGGCGTTTTTTCAAAAAACGCCGCTATATATCCTTTTTAGCGGCGTTTTGTAAATAAACGCCGCTATTTCTCATTTTTTGGCGGTGTTTTTCTTAAAGCGCCACTAATGTATGATATTTGCGGCGTTTTTCATTAAAACGCCACTAAAAACGCCGCTAAAAGTCTGTTTTGCTGTAGTGATTTATTATTAAATAGATCAATTTAATCATTATACTATTAAAAAGAATAAAATGAGTCCAAATTATAATAGATTTAAAATTTATTGTATAAAAAAATGTCTTGAAAAATATATTTTTTCCAATTGCAGTTCAATTTGAAATAGAAGATTCATTTACAGAACCATAAAAACTTTTTAAAGATATTAACTCTGCTAAATAGTAAATGTTAACTCTATTCTAATTTGCCCTTATTTGATTTTTTTTAATAGTACAAGGACTAAATTGATCCATTTAATAATAGGGGACTAATTTGATCATGTCCTTGGAGGGACCTCTCAAATATATTCACCCTTTTATATTATATTACTTAGTTTAAGCATATAGTTTAGCTAAATAATAAATTAAGTTAATTAGAGGTTTCGCTATCAACTTTAGTCCAAAGTATATTTTTTTTCTTTTCAATTTTTTATAGTTATTTTATAATTTGTTAATTTTTAAATTTTTAATAAATTGGATAATTTTTAATATTTTTTACTATTTTTATATTTTTTAATGATTTTTATAAATTTAATTAATTTCTAATTTTTTTAAATAATTTTTAATATCATTTTTATAATTTTTTAAAGATTTTTATGATGTCATCATTTGACACATGATAATTTATGATCGGCTAGATATCACAATTATTTTTTTCTAACTTCCAAATTATTGATAACATTAGGGATTAAAGTGAATAAAAAAAATTTTTAAAAACTAAAGTGAAAAAAATAGTATACTTTAGGGACTAAAGCATGCATTAAGTCATTTAGTAAATGACTTTTGAATAAATGGAAAACATTACAAGTTATTAACTAATTATTATTCTATTTATTTTTGTTATATTTAATAATTATATTCAAGAATTTTCATTTAAAAATGCATATTTGAATAAATGCTTAATTCTGTTCTAATGTATGCATGTAGGAGAATAGCTAAATCTTGCTAATTATCTTATAGCTAATGTTATAATGGATTGTGTGTTGTCTGCAAAATCATTAACACCCTTACAACACTAAAATATGATACTTTAGTATCAAGGAGATGTTAATCATTTTCACAAGGAGAAAAGGGACTTTTAATCATATCTAGTTATCTAACAACTATTGAAGTACTTGATGGCTGTGTTTGTCCATGTAAAAAAATTTAACATCTTATTTGTATAACATATAAATGGATGTGAATCACAACTTTTAAATACTTAATTTCCAGATTGAGATAAAACTTTTTTTTCAAGATCTTTTATATATCAAATTCTTTCTTTAAACAATTTATTTGTTTTGAAACTTTACAAGAGTTTCAATAATATTTGAATCGCCAATATAAACAACTATCACAAATTTTGATACCAATACTTTTATAATAACACATGCTCAAATCAAATCATTTGTAGAACATTCTTTCAATAAATATCCACTAAGATGATTGCACCATATATCTAGATTATTTTCATCCATATAAAAATTTCTTTAAATTTTAATTGAACAATTTTTTTCTAAAATCTTCTTGTCATTTTGGGTTTTAAATCTTTAAGAAATTTTTATATAATTTTCACAATGAGTTCTATACAAATGGATTGTAACAACATTAATTAAATGCAAACCAGTTTTTTTGTTAGATATAAGACTAAGTTGTCTAGAATGATTACATCCATTATAGAAGAATAGTGTATATTTTCACCATACATGCCAAGACTTTGAAAACCCTTGGGTTACAAAAATACTCATTCCCACCCCACCGAATTTAGGCTTTCAAATGTTTGGGCTAATAGTCCCCAAAACTTACATTTCAAAGTGAAGATAGATATGCTTAAATTGGAACTTTCAATTTTGGCTAATCATTTCTGTGTTTACATTTTTGAACAGGGTGATGTTCAAGATGCTCGTTTTTATTATTATTCCAATATCAATATTATATATAAAAATATTGTCGTCTAACTTTTTCATTTCGATTTTATATTTTATCATAGAGACATGATTTATCGAGATCTTTTTATTTTCATTATTTTTATTTAGCTTAATGTTCAATTTGGCTCTTGTATTATACATGTTTTTCCATTTTGGTACCTAAATCTTTGTTCATCTTAATTTGGTACGTAAACTATCATTTTGTTACCTAAATTGACACTATTAGAAGGTGGCACCTCAACCTTCTTTTTCTTTTTTAATAATATATATTATATTAATTAAAAAGTAAAAATATATCATATATAAAATATAAATAATTCAAAATTAAAACATAAATTATTTTAAAAAAATTTATAAAATTCTAAAATAAATATAAATTTTGAAAACTCAAAACAATATAAAATTGAAAATTTTATGAAAATTAAAAAAACTATTTAAATTTTAGAAAATTAAAAAAAAAGACTTATATTTTCAAAAATATATGTTCTAGAAAAGTTGTAATAAATTTTAATTTTTTTTCAAAAAATTTAAATTCTAAAAATTCAAAAGAATAAATCAAAATTTCAAAAACAGGAAAAGTTCAACTGAAAAAATATTCATCTAGAATTTGAAAAATTGAAAATTTAAAAACAAATCAATGTATATTAATTTTAAAAGATTTTAATAAAATTTTTAAAAAAATTGAAAAAGAGTTTTTTTTAAAAAAAATTGATGTCTATGAAAAATATTAAACATTCAAAATCAACAATAGGTTAACAATGGATCAAAGTCAAAAGCATTTTTTTAATATTTAAACATTTAAGTTTCTTTTTTTCTATTTTTGAATTTAAATTTTAATAAACCTGAATGCTAAATGGTACATTCTGATTGGTCAGATGTGCCACGTGACACATTATAATTGGCACCACATGTTAACCAATATTTTTAACATATTTACAAAAACTAGATTGAAGCATGTAATGGAATGATAGTCTAAGTACCAAACTAAGACGGAAAAAATTTAGGTACCAAAGTAGGGAAACATGTATGGTTAAAGGGCCAAATTGAGCATCAAGCCTTTCCGTTTTAATATACCTAAATCTCTTCCAGCATTTTATGATTAGTTATATCTTGGATCTCTTCAAGAGTACCTACCTCCACTATAGGACCATTTTGATTATTTACTATTTTATCTCATGTGACCATTATATCTTCCATGATGGAAATGATCATTGCACAAATTTTGATTTTTACATTCAATAGGATAGTTAGGAAATTTAAGTGTGAAAATGAAAAATCTCTTCTCAATTAGAATTGTTATTCTAGAAAATAGATTTAATACTTAGAGAATAAAACTCTCACTATTTTCGGGCAAAGTAATAATATCTTAAATTTGTATTTTTATCCCTACCAATGCCATCTAGTTGAATTGTAGAAGTTTATTTCAAATAGAAAAACGGACTCCTAGTCTAACTAGAAGTATAGGGGCGGCAACCCTAGTTAATAATACTAGGGTCTGTCGTCCCTCTCTTTAACATAAGGAGCTTTTGGGCCTCTCCCATATTGGATCCAATTACAAGTACTTCTTGGACTTTTAACCTAGTACTTTATAATTCGATCCAACCAGATATTTATTTTCTATTTCCTAAAATAAACATCTCCAGTAATCTCCAATTAAATAGTCTTCTTAACTCAATTCTAGTCTTGTTAAAATCATATGATTTTACCGTAAAAGAATCTATGAGAAAATATATTTAATATTTCTACATTCAACGGTTCACTAGGACCAAATGATTTATTTTCATTTTTGAACTTCATTTAATTCGAAAAACATAGATTCATTTCTATGTCATTTTCATTTTCATTTTCATTTTCATTTTCATTTTCATTTTCATTTTGAAGAAAACCACATTCATTTCCAAAATATTCCACTTTTCTATTTTCATTTTCATTTTGGAGAAAACCATAATCATTTTCTAATATTTCCCATTTCTCCGTTTTCACCATTTCTGTTCATTTATGTTCATTTGATTCAACATGCAATTCATTTCTGGTTTCAATGAGTTAGAGGAGGGGTCGATTGGACATACGCGATTGGGACTCAAATGATTTATAATTAAGTTCCAACTTTTCGCCTATTAATTATAAACTCATTTAGTCACGTAGTCATTCCACTATAGTATTGTGGCTGAACTCTCCCTAACAGCATACCATTAGGAAAGCAACTCGATCAGTGCTCATCCAATCACCTTGCCATAAGTGTTTTACCCTCATAGGATATCCTTAATCTCTTTGGGATATATCCGTTCTCCCAATATGATCTTATTTTATCTCATGGTAAAAGTTATATTTTCCTTCATGAAAAGTTAATTATTATCAAATAGTAATCAAGTCATTCATCACAAAGACGAACGACCCGTGACCACATTTACTTTTCATCAACCATGTAAAGCCAATGAGAGGATATCATTTACCCATGTCTCGAGCTATGAATTCCACTAGTGTGAATGACACTACATACCGCAGAAGTCGCAAAACCAATGCACCAGCTTTTGGTTCATTGTCTATTTGAACTCGAGCTTTTACTTACATCAAAGTATACAAGTCACGCATGCATGGTCTGTCATCCACTCAAGATATAGGTATGCCACACTATGAATGTCACAAGTGAATAAATCCATAAACGGATTCAATATTTATTCTTCTTGGGTCTAGTCTGATGTACTGTCAGTCTAGTTAGTCACATCTATGCCTCTATCTTTTGGGAGTCATCCGCTCTAATGCCCAAGACAAAGCATCTCCCTAATTGGACTTGATAGACGACATATTAGTCTTTGAATTAGTTTTCTCATTTTCGATTAGACAAATGACATGTTTAGGTTCATCTACTAATATAAGTTGTCTTTCCGTATTACGATTTGACCATGTAATACCGCTTAATATTAGTTTAAACATTAGACAACCAGTGAGCAATATTGGCTTCTATTTTGCTTTGCGTGCAAAACCTACATTAGGACAATTATACAAAGTATATTAATGTAATCCATGAATTTGTTTTATTAACCAATATGTTCAAAATATTACAAGATTACAAACGAATATACTACATTGAGGGCACCGGATCCAATAGTAGCATCATCCCACAATAGTGGAATTCATAACCCAATAAAAGGTAAATAATATCTCCTTATCGGCATCACATGATAGATGAGAAGTAAAACATAGTCATAAGTCATTTGTCTTTGTGATAAATTATTTAATTACTATTTGATAGTAATTGGCTTTTCATGAAGGAAGATGTAATGATTACCATGAGATAAATAGGATTACCATGAGATAAATAGGATCATATTGGGAGAACGAATTTATCTCAAAGAAATTAAGGATATCCTATGATGGTAACACACTTATAACAAGGTCATTAGACAAGAACTTATTGAGTAGCTTTAGTAATGATATATAATAAGGGAGAGCTCAACTTTAGTGGAATGAATTTATGACTAAATAATGTTGTAATTAACAGACGAAAAGTCGAAACTTAATTACAAATTATTTTAGTCTTAATTATATATATTTTCAATCGATCCCTCTGCTAGCTCGAGATAACTAGAAACGAATTGCATGTAGAACCTACAAATATGAAAATGATGAAGTAAGAGAAATAGATCGCATGTATCACTATCCACAGTGAATGCATTTCTCGCTAAGTAAAAAAGATGACTTAAGAAATTAATTTAAGTTCTTCGGATTATTATTTAATTAATTGTAATTAAATAATTAAAGTTCAAAGTGAGATTTAAATTAAGTCATTATGGATTTGTTGAATAAGACAATTAAATAGATTTTCCTTGTAGATTCTATTTTGATAAAATTGTTATGAATTTAACGAAATTAGAATTAGGTTGAGATAATTATTTAAATGAGAAATTAATTTAGTTTTAATAGAAAATAAATATTGCGTTGGATAAATTATAAGTGTTGATAAAAAATCGTGAAAGCTAATATAATTGGACCCAATACATAAAAGGCCCAATAGAGCTATATAACATGAAAGGGGCAGCAACCCTAGTGTATTCCCAAGGGTGTTTCCGCCCCTATACTTCTAGTTAGAGTAGAAGTTATGTTTTCTATTAAAATATTCTTATTTAATCAGACCTTATTCGGACAGAACTCTTGTATTGATTCTCTATAAATAAGAACTATATGTTGAACTATTTTACACACCACACATATGTCGTTATTCTATCAAAAAATAATAGTGAAAATTTATTTTACGGAATAAATTTTATTTTCTAGGAGAATCTCATGGTTAAAGAGAAAAAGTTATATTAAAGTTTTATTTTGTGGTTGGAGAATAGCAAAGGGTTAGTTTGATAGAAAGCTAGGATCAACTAAAACCGAGGCGTACAAAGTATAGACATATTTGGGTTAATGTTTGTTAGCTTAATTTCAAAAAAAAAAAATTGACTTCATTTGTATAAATATTATAACTGTTTGGTTTCAAAAAAGAAAAAATTAAATTCTGTTATGCTTAAAAAAACACTATTTTTTAAACTTATTTTTTATGACTATCATCTTAATGTAAAGGGATTGGACTCAATCATTTATGTTTTGCTAATTACTTATTGGTCTTTACGGAAGGCTCAGCGGAGTCGGTAACTACGGTGAAATTCTTTTTGGATTTTTTTTACTCAATTTCTTGCTTGCAGGTGAATTGCTCTAAAAGTGAAATAGATCAGGCTAGTGTTAGTCAGGAAGTGTTAAACAAAATAGTTAGCAACATTGGCATAAAAGAGGATGCACTACCTGTTAGATGTTTGGGGTTCCCTTGGTGGGAAGTGAGTGCTTTTCATTGGTGGATAAGAATACTCAAAGAATTCGAAGCTAGACCACTAGATATCTCTCAATTTCTGGTACATTGCAACTAATTCAATCTGTAATCTTCATCTTACAAAGTTATTGGTGTAGAATTTTAGTGTTACCAACTAAGGTTATCAAAAAGATCACTGAACAGTGTAACTCATTTGTGTGGAAAGGGAAAGAAGGTTCGGAAAAAGGGGTCAGAATTAATTGGAAAGGAATTTTTTATCCAAAATCTATAGGTGGATTAGGTATCAAGGATATGGGCCTAGCATGAAGATCAACTGGAAAATTGTTATTAAATCTACTTCTCTTTTGGGTGGCATGGGTCGAAAGATGCTTGCTAAAAGGGGGCAACTTATTTTCAGTTTAATCTCGGCTGTGGCTAGTTGGTTATGGAGAAAACTTTTAAAGACTAGAGATCTTTTATTCTAATTTATGCTCTCGGAAAATCTGGAAGGTACAGGGGAAAGTTCGTTGGGGAAGGCATTCTTTTATTACAGCATGTTGGGATACACTCTATTCTCCAAGCTAGAAATTTAGTTGCTAGTGAGGACACCTCATGGCAGGTGAAAGTTGACTGGATTCTTAAAAATTCTAAAGATAAAAAGTCCTTTAGCCAATATTATGAGGATTGCTTGCTTAGAATGCTAATTTGTATCTAATTTGGCGTGAAAAGAACAGGAGGTTACATGGGAACACTCCAAACACTACACAATGTCTTTTCTTGAATATTAAAAGATGGCGAGGGATAAACTTTTAAATAGTAAAATTGCCATAGATATATTTATTTTTTACAGTGGGTGGGGTTAATATTGTTAGTATAAAGTTCTGTATAGTTTTGGATTTGTTTGAATATTGTTAGCATTTTGTATAGTGTAAGCATTATAAACAGTAGCAAGATCTTCAGGCTTCTTTTGGATGGAATGAAATATTACTTATCCAAAAAAAAAATCTACAAAAATTCACATCATTCATCTAAACCTAAATCACTAGTATTTTAATAATTTTTTATTAAAATATGCTATAAATTATTGTACTCTTTGTAAATTTAGAATTCAGGTATTATACTTTTTATTTTTAGAAATTTAATCCTTTTATTTTTTTAGATTACAAAATCCAGATTTAATTATTAATATTGTTAAAATTATTTAGTTAAATTCAGTTTTATTACAACGTCATTCTATTAGTTACATGGCTACCGAATGAGAACTTTTTTTTTATTTCAAAATATCACACCGACAAATTTAACAAAAAAACAATACTAACAAATGGGTTGAATTTTGGAATTCAAAAAATAAAGAAACTAAATTCCTAAAAACAAAAATATATGAACTAAATTCTAAATTTATAATAAAAAAATACATACAACTATGATATTTTTAACATTATTTATATAATTCTTTTAGTATATATATTTTTTAGATAATTTTTTCGCCCACATCGTAGATATATTATAGATAATAAATCACAAATTATAAATTATAAATTATAGATAGATAAAACCCTAAATGCGGGGCTCGGATTTCTCTCGACAGATAAAAAGGACAGGTAACGTGAGATCTTTTACATTTTCTTATAGATAGATGATGAAATGAGTGCAGAATAAGTGCTTCAATAAAACAGATAAGAAACTTGTGGAGTCACAAGCGAAGTTGAAACTTAAAAGTCAATTTTTTTTAATGAAATAAAATATTTGGTGTCATCATTTAATTCAACATAAATTCGGTCAAGTTAAAAGATTGATTTAATATGTAGTTTGGTATATACAATTTTTTAAGGGATAAATTTTAAAATTATATATAAACTTTGATTTAATATATAGTTTGATATATGAATTTTGATTTGGTGTAATTATATACATAAAATTTTAATTGTGGTTAAAACGTATACATGAAACCTTAATTTTGATTCACCCATACACATTTAAAGAAATAATTACATTAATATATTGGATAAATATAATTATTTGTGTACGCAATATATAAATATAAAATGATATTATATCAATAATTGTGTTAATAATTTGTGAAATTTCCATCAAATCAAAATTTCATTTATAAATTTTCACATTAGACCAAAGTTCATGTATAGTTTTAAAATTTATCCCATTTTTAATTAAATAAATTATTCAATGTCATAAGTTAATTGGACACCAACTCAATAAGATAATAAATAAATTATCATTATTTTACAAAGTAAAAATATATAAAAGATACACACAATGGGATTAGAACATAAGACTGAAACATCTTTACTTTATCATTTCAACCAAAGCCTCATTTGTTATGAATATAATTTTTTTTATAAATACATTTGTCACATAAATATACTTTTATAAATATCTTTACTTACCTTATATTAAGAGGTTGATTGAGTTTATATCACTCATCAATCTGATTCCAACTCAATTAAAAAATTACTAATTACGCCTTAATTTTATTAAATAAAAAATATTATTTTGAGGGTGTATATGTCTTTCTTATATTTTGTTAAATACAAACATCATAGTAATTTTGATTATCTCAACTTTACTATTGCAACCAAAGCCACATTTAAATTTTTATATCAGTTTTCATAAATTTATTACATAATTCTTTTACCCACATCGTAAATATAGTAAAACATAAAAAAAAAATATGATGGAATTTGGTGTCATGATTCAAAGATACCAAAATAGATTTAAAAAAACCCAAAATTATTATATGAAAAGATTATTAGGGGTATTTAAATTTGTAAGTTTTAATAAAATCGAAAGCTAAAATAACACTTACAAAAAGAAACCATCCACTAAAAACTTACTTTTATTATTTTTAAGCAATTTTCTTTTCTCATATAAAATAATTATAAGTATAAAGTATAAAGAAAAAATTCTTTTATTACGCACATACAGGGTGAAAGGTACACTCATTATCAAATTTACATGGAAGTAGTGTTATGAGTTAATCAGTTATTAATTTAGTTAGGAAAAGATAAATATTGATATTTTTATATAATATTTTAATAAAAGAAATAAAAATTTCATATTCAAAGATCAAAAAAAAATTTAATATCAATTAAATTTTAGCTGAATTGACATCGATATTATTTGATTATACTGAAACGTATTTTATCCTTTTATTTATGAATTGGAAAGGATTTTAAATAATTTTAATCATGATGTAAAAGAATCTTTAATAAGATTTAAAAATAAATTCTTTACCAGTTATTGACAGCCTAATAAAATATATGAAATACACCAAGTACAGGTGAAAAACAAATGGAAAATTTTGACAGTTTAACGGTGGTTCACCCTCCAATGTTCAACTAAGCTGCCCCATCAAAATTCAAAATCGATGGTTTTTATGTGTTAGAGCTTATAAATAAATAAATAAATAAAAAGTGTTTGTCATCAGTGTTTGGGGAGAAAGCCGAAAAAGGTATTACAATAAGAAAGCTTTTGAAACATGGATTAGACCACTCACATATCTTCTCTCTCACACATGTACAAAGAGCTACGTAGTTGTCAGTAACTGCAGAAGATAGACATCCCCTTTAATCGAATTTTACTTTATTTTGTCCTCGCATTGCGTTTGCAGCTGCATAGATGGGAGAGTTCTATTTCTTATAATTTTCCTTTTGGCTTGCTGCATATATCTGCTCTCCCCTCCATGGAATGGAAGGCTTTACTTTCATTGGCAAAGAGGAAGCCTAACTTTGCTGAAAAAGATGGCTGTCATTTCTCGTAATGTTTCATGGATACTATCACCATCCAATCCTTGTGTGTCAAAAGGGTTTTCTTCTCCCCAGGGTTTGCCCTTTGAGGAAAAATTTTAAGTCATTTGGTTACAAAATCATCGTGGGTCCTGTGTATAAATGCCTTTGAATGTCACTGTGTAGCTAGCTAGGCATGGTTGGCCTGCAATGCAGGCAGAAGTAGGTCCTGTTGGAAGCTTATGCATGGCATGGCATGGAATGCCCAGAGTACTATTTCACATATGCTTGGAATTTTTTTTAATTTTAATTTTAGTTTAAAAACGTGCGTGAGACTACACATACATGTATACTAAGTATATCTTGTCTAATATTAGTGTGTATAAGATATTATTATTAGGTAAGAGAGAGAGGTGTGCACCTGTCGGCATCATCGTACATTCTAATTCAGTGTGGGACACATGGATGAAAATCATACTCAAACTCAGACATATAATTGAGTGTATCCCACCAAGGAGACCTTCCATGAAGAAACCATCCTTCCAAGTGAAAAAAAAAAAAAAAAAAAAAAAAAAAAAAAAAAAAAAAAAACCTTTACTACAAAGACCAATGGCCTACTTATAAAGTACATCTCTGATCTACGTTTTATTTTAAGCATTTAAGTTTTGGAAACTTTTAGAGGGGGGGGGGGATTTAATGCCTCCTTATCTCCTTTCACCCATCATTATTTCTCATTGAATTCAAATTTTGATGCAGTGGCAGACAGTAGGTCCAAAAGCTCCTCCTGATATTAATTTACCGGAAATCCCTACATTTCGAAATGCCACAATTTGTTATAATTGTGCCTTTAATCTCTCTATTTTTTAAAATTTAATCTCTTAAGTCCAATATTCAAATTTAATAGAAATTAATTCCTTAAATTAAACATTGAGAAATACATTTAAAGAAAAAACAGAGCAGAGGGACTTAAGAGCATGATTAGACCGTCTGGTGAGGTCACATGCCACAAAACACAACCCTTCTACTCTCTTTCCCTTAAACAAAATCAGAACCCAATACTCAAGTAAGCTGCAACTCCAGCAAGGTCTAAACTCATAAGCCTACAAGCACCCAACTTCTCCTGCTAACCGACATAAGATGATAAAAGCAGCGGAAATTGTAAGGCCAACAATTTGATTACTAGACAAACCAAAATGTTAATATGGTCGGAGGATCAATGAATAGTCTTGGAGCAACTCCTGGGTCAACTCAAAGATTAAATATACATATCTAAGCACATTGTCCTTCCCATCTATCTATACCACTTTGACACCAAATATAAATATCCAACTACTATTCTTTTTCATATTTCTACACTTTTATTTTTATTACTCTACAAGGGCCTTTTGGGTGGGTAGTTTGTTTACTTCCAGTTATTGTAAAAATAACAATAATGGTGAAATTAGATAAAATACTGTAGCGTAAGATGAAAAAAATAAACGCACCACACTAAATATAAACGCCTATCCAAAGAAATCAATTTTTCTTGCTTCCTTATTCTGACCTCACTTTTGGCGACTTAAAGGATCGGAGCAACACAAAATCTGACGCTTCCATTGTTAGAAAAGATGTGGTTGAAAAAAATAATAAAAAGAATTCAAAGCAAGAATTGAGACATCGATATTCTGTTTAAGATTTTAATTTAACCTCTATGATGCAATAAATCATAAAAAAATTAAATTAGAGTTGTCGAAACCATTTTTGAAAAACGAGAATCGAACTTAGGTTTTGAAAATAAAAATGGGAGTCGCCACCGATCTTTATTAGGTGCGATCGGGCCACCTATAAAACATTTTGGTCTACGAGTTCCGAGAAACTAGGCTCGGGAGTCGGTTACGCGCGAGGAAGGATTAGCACCCTCGTCACGCCCAAAATTGGTACCAAATCGATTAATTAGTATCTTGATGTCAAAAAAATGAGAATTGAGAGTGAGTTTAAAAATACGATCATTTGTTACTAATGTTGATTTTAAAACGTGTGAATGAATCGAAATAATCATCAAAGGCCATCTCATTTTGAATAAAACGAAATGCCACATCCAGTAAATTAGGACACAGCACTTTGAATTCTCAAGAATAAGCTAGGGCTCAAATTTAGACTATTGTTATTTTAGAAATTCCTATCTCGAAGTACCGAGATGTCACACCCAGTAAGTTAGGGCACAACGCCTTGTACTCTCGGAAATAAGCTTTTTTTTATTTCAAATTATTTTAGAAATCCTTATCTCGAGATAACGAGGCGTCACACCCGGTAAGTTAGGGCACAACACCTTGCTCCCTCGAGGATAAGCCTTTTATTTTGAACTCGTGTTTTTTTTTTAAAGATATTCCGTTATTTAGGCTAAACGAGGAAAAATCGAAACCCAGTAAGTTAGGGCACAACTTTCTCGAATTCCCAAAATACAAGATGTTATCTCACATTGAAAAAATTTTATATGTTCAAGTTTAATGCACAATGTAAGGGCATAATGTAAAAAGGGAATGACCATAGAATAATACCACATGAGTAAAATGCTATATGAATGAATAATAATGGTACGAAGGTGCAAAACAAAAAACTATAATACATGCGAAGATGGCTATTGTATAATGCGCACTATTTAAACATTAACATGGATAATCAAGAGCAGGTAAATTGATCAACATGTATGGCAATTCACAACAAACATGAAACACGTTGGAATAAATAAAATACCCAACGCACGATTTGAAATAATGATAAGTTAATTTGAAAATGGATGTCAAAATGTTAAATAAATAATATATGTATAGTTTGATAAAAAAATAATGTGCAAAAATCCAAAATAAACAATAATAATAATGATAATAACAATACGAATTTAGAGAGGAATAAGTATGTCAAAACATTTAAACAGATTGGAAACCAAATTAAAATCAGAATAAAACAGTGAGGATCAAAGTTGCAATAAGTCTAAAGAGGACGGATAAGGGCCAGATTGAAACATGCGAGGAGTAGTAGGGCGCGATTTAAAAAAAACAAAAAAAAAGAAATGGGTATTTGATTAACCGGTGCCGTGAAGGTGGGGGACCAGTGGCGCAATTACCCCATTCGAGGAATATGCGCAGTCTCCCCTACAGAAACGGCACCGTTTCAATCTGTTTTAAATACCCCACATTCGCTTAGGAGCCTCAACCCTAATACTCTCTAAACGCAGCAGCCGCATGACCCTCCTCTCCTCACTTTCTCCCTGTTCTGCGAGAGCATCCAAACGCCGCGCAACCATTGAGTTTGGCCGGCGACGAGGCATGCGAACGATCCTCGGGTTCTGGTTGAAGGCTTCCTTACTATTTAAGTCCCCTTTCTCGAACTCGATGGCGCCGACAGAATGGGTTCTCCACCGACGCCTCCCGGTTCAGGTAACGTCCCTCCCTTTTTATTTATGTTTCTTTGAAAACAACATGAAAATAAATCTTAAGTAAATAAAACACATGAAATAACGAAGGAATCAACCTTGATCTTTTTTATTGATAGTTTGATCGTGCTCGAAGAAGTTTTCAAGAGTATTTTTCTTTTGCTTTTATAATGGATTTACACTGTTTTTTCTATTATTCTTTTGGGTTCTTTGCTGTTGGTGTTCTCTGTCCGTGTTTGTGCGTTGCTGCAGGTGATGGGCGAAGCCAATGACGCAGAAGCATGCGGGAGCGGCAGACGAGGCGCTCGGGGCATGACGCGCTCGTGGAGGCAGGAGAGTGGTGTCTGGGGAGCCAGGAGCACGCGGGCGACAAACGAGGTCTGGGGAAGGAGCGCGTTGGAGGCCGAAGCGACGCAGGGCGCGTGCAGAGACGCGCGGCGGCGCTGGAACGAAGAGAACCCTAGGGTTCTTTACTTAGTGTTTTGGGTCAGTGCTTGTTGGGCTCGGGCTTGGGTTCGGCAGGGATAGATGTTTAGGTTTGGGCATGTAAAAGTTGTTTAAAAGGGCTATTTTTTGGACTTTATTTTTAATTAAATTTTTTTGTTTAATACTTGATGGGCCCAGGCGAATTTGGGCTTGTACAGCTGCCCCTCTTTGCTCATTGTCGTGTAACGGGAATAGAGCAAAGACTTTAAAAGACCTAAATTTGCCTGGTTTTGTTAAGCCTGGATCTCCTTGGGTGCTCTTCTTTGTAGGGTGACCCCGAACTCCACCGTAACTTGTTGCTTTGCTCTAGCCCTCCGTTGTTTCTAAGAGATATGGCCTGTAGCCTCAATCCCCTTTATTGTTTCGTCATTTTTGCGATCTTGGCCTATTTCAATGCTGGTCATGACTATGGCCTAAATCACATTCCGCTACTATTTAGGGACACAACATTTGCTTTCGACCTCGTCTCACCACTGTTTATGGCGACAAAATCTACAATCTTTAACCCGCTCCACCGCTGTTTAGTGGCAATAGGACAATATTCAACCCATTCCACTGCTATTCAATGGCAATAGGATAATCTTCAACCCGTTCCACCGCTGTTTAGTGGCAACAGGACCATGTTCGACCCATTCCACCGCTGTTCGATGGTAATAGGATAATCTTCAACCCATTCCACCGCTATTCGATGGTAATAGGATAATCTTCAACCCATTCCACTGCTATTCAATGGCAATAGGATAATCTTCGACCTATTCCGCCGCTGTTCGATGGTAATAGGATAATCTTCAACCCGTTCCACCGCTGTTTGGTGGCAACAGGACAATCTTTGACCCATTCTACTGCTGTTCGATGGCAATAGGATAATCTTCAATTTGCCTCCTTTAGGAGGTCCTCAATCTTTAGTCTGCTCCTCTATCATCTCTAGGGAGCAAGATCTGAACTATTTGGTTTGCTTCCTTACTATCTCCAAGAAGACTTCAACCTTCAGCTTGCCCCACTATCATCTTTAGGACTTGCTGCACTGTTTTTTTGAGGAACCTGTCCTGTAGAATGTGCTCATGCTTAAATAAATGATGAGGATGCTATGATCGGAATGATTCAAATCCCCCTTGATGACATGCGCTACGGATGCCGTTTACTTAGATGCAAAATGTCATGAAAATAATGATTTTTCATAATGATTTAGGATGCCATGACCGTTAATAAATCAAATGCTCCTAACTATTTGTATGAATGCAGAATAATTCCTTTGTGACACATCACCCTGCCTTCTTCTTCGGTTGGTATCTTTGGGGGTTACCGTTTCGGGCCTTAATTCCCCAATGAACCTGGTTAGTTTTGAACATTGATCTCGCTTTTGATTCTGGTAACAATTAGAAGTTTTCAGAGTAGTATGCGAAATTCTCTTAATTTGAATATTAATCGTCCATTAATCGTTATTTCAATGAAAAGTGCTTGAAAAATATCATCACAAGAGATATTAAGAGTAAGACTCAAAGTGAATAGATTGACCAAAAGATAAGATTTTGACAAGGTAGATTTGCTAAAAACATGTTATGAAGGTAAGAACAAGTGTCCAGACATCACAGCATGAGTTGGCTGCAGACTTCTTGATGAACCCTTTTGTACTTGATAGGTGCCTGGTAGAACAAGAGGACTCCATTGATGCCCCAAGTCGTGACGCTTCTCTTTCTTGTTAATTTGGGCTATAGCGAAGCTACCGCATGCTCCCTCCAGTCAACGATTTGGATCGCCCATTTTTGGGTTTTCAATCCAGACCCATTTGGTCACAAAGTGCCCTTTACGGGTTTTCACTTTGGCCTCTCCCCTTTTTTTTTTAGGCGAAGTATTTCTTGACTGAATCTGAGTTCACAGGATTCGGTAAATTTTTTCCATCCATTTCTGTCAAGATTAGAGCTCCTCCGGAGAAGGCCTTTTTTACTACATACGGTCCCTCCCAATTGGGCATCCATTTTTCTCTAAAGTCCTTCTGTATGGGAAGAATCTTTTTCAGGACGAGGTCACCTTCATAGAACTCTCTAGGGCGAACCTTTTTGTTGTAAGCTTGTATCATTCGCCTTTGATACATCTGTCCATGATGGAGGGCTTTTAGCCTCTTTTCCTCAATTAGGTTCAGCTGATCATACTGAGATTGAGTCCATTCTGCTTCATCCAATTTTAGCTCAGATAAGACCCGAAAGGAGGGGATCTCGACTTCAATCGGAAGTACTGCCTCCATTCCATAAACTAAAGAGAAAGGAGTTGCCTCAGTAGAAGTTCTGACTGATGTCCGGTAAGCGTAAAGGGCGAACAGTAGCTTCTCGTGCCAATCCTTGTAAGTCTCAGTCATCTTTCCCACAATTTTCTTGATATTCTTGTTGGCTGCCTCGACTGCGCCATTCATCTTCGGACGATACGGTGATGAGTTGTGATGTTTGATCTTGAATTGGCTGCAGACCTCCGCTATCGTGCTATTATTCAAGTTTAGTGCATTGTCAGATATGATTCTTTCAGGCATCCCATACCGACATATGATCTCCTTTTTTAAGAACTTGTTGACCGCTGACTTCGTGACATTTGCATACGAAGTGGCCTCTACCCATTTGGTGAAGTAGTCAATTACCACAAAGATAAATCGATGCCCGTTCGAAGCTTTTGGGGAGATCGGCCCAATGACGTCCATTCCCCATTTAGAGAAAGGCCATGGAGAGGTCATGACATGGAGAGGTGAAGGAGGCACGTGAATTTTGTCTCCATAGATTTGGCATTTGTGGCATTTCTTAGCATAGCTGATGCAGTCTCCTTCCATAGTGGACCAATAATACCCGAACCTCATGATTTGTCTTGCCATTGTAAAACCATTGGCATGCGTCCCGCAGACACCCTCATGAACTTCTTCGAGGATTTTCTTGGCTTCGACCGCTTCCACGTATCTTAGAAGTACCTGATCCTTTCTCCTCTTGTATAGGATTTCTCCATCCAGGACATAATCGTTGGCCAATCTTCTCAACATCCTCTTATCATTCTCGGTAGCTTGGTCGGGGTATTCACGACTCTTCACGTATTGTAATATATCGTGATACCATGGGTGACTATCTCTTTCTTCTCCTTCGTCGATGTTGCCGCAATGTGCCAGAGCCTCATAAATGATCATTTGGATAGACTTTACTTCTTCTTCCTTGTTCACTTTGATCATAGAAGCTAAGGTAGCTAAAGCGTCGGCCATCTGGTTCTCTTCTCGTGGGAGGTAGCAGAAAGCGACGTTGTCAAACTCTTTGATCAATTTTCCGTTCAATGGCTACACGGATTCCCAGGATGCACGCTTCGTATTCGGCCATGTTGTTCGTGCAATCAAAATCCAACTTGCTAGTAAGAGGATAGTGATCTCCGTTGGGGGACACCAGGACTGCCCCAATTCCATTTCCTACCGCATTTGAAACTCCGTCGAAGTTTAGTTTCCACAGGTGCCCCTCCTTTTGGACCTCTTCTTCGGTGGCTGCCACATACATTAAGTCTTCATTTGGGAAATCAAGGTCCAATGGCTCGTAATCTTCTAACGCTCTGCTGGCTAGAAAGTCTGCTATTGCACTCCCTTTTATGGCCTTCTGGTTTACGTAGACTATGTCGAACTCTGAAAGCAGAATTTGCCACCGAGCCATTCTTCCATTCAGTGCAGTTGACTCCATCATGAACTTGAGAGGATCCAGTTTGGAGATAAGCCAAGTAGTGTGATATAGCACGCACTGTCTCAATCTTCGGGTTGTCCAAACCAGGGCGCAACATAACTTCTCGATTGGCGAATATTTTGTCTCACATTCTGTAAACTTCTTACTGAGATAGTATATCGCTCTTTCCTTTCTTCCTGACTCATCATGTTGGCCTAGCACACATCCCATGGAATTTTCAAATACCGACAAATACAATATCAATGGCTTATTTGGGCAAGGCGGTACCAGTACTGGGGCTTTAGACAAGTAATGCTTGACCTTATCAAACGCTTTCTGGCACTCATCATTCCATACACCTGGGTTGTGCTTCCTAAGGAGGCGAAATATGGGGTCACACTTCTCTGTTAGTTGTGCGATAAACCGGGCGATGTAGTTTAATCTTCCTAAGAAACCTCGAACCTCCTTTTGGGTACGTGGTGGAGGCAACTCTTGGATAGCCTTCACCTTATCAGGATCAACCTCAATTCCCTTTTTACTGACTACAAATCCTAACAATTTTCCTGACCTAGCCCCAAAGGTACATTTTGTTGGATTGAGTTTCAGCTAGAATTTTCTCAATCTTAGGAACAGTTTCCTCAAGACTTGCACATGTTCTTTCTCCGTCTTAGACTTTGCAATCATGTCATCTACATAAACTTCGATCTCCTTGTGCATCATGTCGTGGAAGAGAGTCACCATGGCCCTTTGATACGTTGCCCCTGCGTTCTTCAGTCCGAAAGGCATTACTTTATAACAGAATGTCCCCCACATGGTAACGAATGTGGTTTTCTCCATATCTTCGGGGTGCATCTTGATCTGGTTATACCCAGAAAAGCCGTCCATGAAAGAGAAAAGAGAATATCCGGCTGTGTTATCCACTAAGGTATCAATATGGGGTAGCGGAAAGTTATCTTTTGGGCTGGCTTTGTTCAGATCCCTGTAGTCCACGCACATTCGCACTTTTCCATCTTTCTTAGGGACAGGCACTGTGTTTGCTACCCATTCTGAGTATTTAACCACTTGCAAGAAACCGGCGTCAAACTGTTTGCTGACTTCTTCTTTTATTTTTAACAAAACATCTGGCCTCATTCTTCGAAGTTTTTGCTGGACGGGTTTACATTCTACCTTGATGGGGAGTCGATGCACCACTATGTCTGTGTTTAACCCGGGCATATCTTGATACGACCAAGCAAAGACGTCTCTGAATTCTTTGAGTAATTCGATGAGGTCTTGTTTCGTTTTTGCGGCAATGCTAGCCCTGACTTTCAACTCTTTTCCTTCTCCCAAGTTCACCATTTCTACTGTCTCTTCGTGGGGTAGGATTTGTTTTTCGCCTTGCTCTACCATTCTTAACAAATCAGGAGATACGTTACGGTCTTGGTCATCTTCGAAGTCCTGAGAATCCTCCATGCCCGTATCTCGTTCAAAAGGGGAGTCTGAGTCGATAGCAGTGTCGCTCATGTCATTGATATCTGGGGACCTGCTAAAAGGGCAAAGAAAGGCGCAGAAGCAACAATCTAAGAATGAATATTTATGTGAGTGACCATGAATGGAGAGTGAAATAAAATTTGCTCGAAATATGCATTTTATTGAAATAAAGACGCTTGGGCATATGCCTATTCAACAAAGAGTCTCTCATTGCTCCCAGGCTTGGAGCAACAAGCGTGTTTCGAACATTACTCTGAATTACTCCTAAAAGCTACAGGAATTTCTTCTATCGTCCAGTTGTCCAAAACACTTCCAGGAGCATAAGGACGAATCCCAGATAAGGCTCTTTCCTCGGCCCTTTCCTCAGATACGGCTTTGATGCTTAAGTTCCCCAACATTTCTTCCATTTCTTCCCTTGCTGTCATACCTCCGTCTGGGTACAAGATCCCCCCTGAGACAAATGTTTTGGATAGAAGAGGGAAAGTCATTGGCTCCCATTTGATCTCTTCTTCACCTAGGCGCGCCCTTCTTCTCTCTATTCTTTTCTCTTCTTCTCTCTTCCTTTGTTTCGCGTCCGGCTTGAACCCTAAGCCGAAGCGGTCCCGTTTTTCTTTTTGTGCCGGTACTTCTATCTTCCCTTGCAGGTTTCTCCCGAGTCCTTTCCCGGGTAAGGCTCCCTTCCCAATTGTCATTTGGAGGCCCATCCTTGTAGACTTGGATATTTTAGGCACAGGGATCTTGCTGCCCTCGGCAATGAAGGTTCCGTTGATGAACTCAAGTGATCGGAAGGAACATTCTATTGCCTCTTCGTCTACATCAATGTACGGAGCACCACTGGTAACGGAAGCTATGATATCTTCTTCAGCGTTGATCGTGACCAATCTACCTTCCGTTACCAATTTCAACTTCTGGTGCAGCGATGACGGTACTGCCCCTGCTGAATGGATCCAAGGTCTCCCCAGCAGGCAATTGTAGGAAGGCTTAATGTCCATCACCAAGAAGTCTACCTCGTACGTATTTGGGACAATTTGAAGAGGTATATCAATTCTCCCCATGACCCTCCTCTCTGTTCCGTCGAATGCTCTCACAACATTATGGCATGTCCTCATGTGGGAGCTATCCACGGGCAGCCTGTTCAATGTGGATAGAGGTAATACATTTAGGGCTGATCCGTTGTTGACTAACACCCCCGGCAACGTGTACCCCTTGCAGCGTGTGGTTATGTGTAGAGCTTTTGTAGATCCCATGCCCCCTGAAGGTATCTCATCATCGTTAAAGAAAATGAAGTTGTCTGCGCTTATATTACCGACCAGGCGGTCCAACTTGTTAACAGATATATCCCCTGCGACATACGTTTCATTCAATACCTTCATCAACGCGTTTCGATAGGTCTCTGAGTTCTTGAGCAGGTCTAGTATCGATATGCGAGCTGGCTGTTTGTGCAGTTGCTCTACAACCCTAAACTCGCTGTGTTTAAGGAATTTTAAGAACTCCCTAGCCTCACTCTCTGTCACTGGTTCATTGATAAACGTTCCAGGCTCGATTGTTCTTTCTTCCCTTTGTTCAATCGCCACCGCTTTTCCTTTGGCCGCTTCTGCTCTCATGTTTGGGGTGTAACGCCTTCCACTACGTGTGAAGAAACCTTCATCCCGGCCTTCCTCTGCAGCATTGACTGGATCCTCTTTTCCTGGGATTATTACTTTACAATCATAACTCCATGGGACCCTCTTGTTGTCTCTGTAACGAAGGGCTACAGGTCTTTGAATTATGACCTTTGGTATAATCGGTGTTCCGGCTCCACCTGCTTTAGGTCGTGATATGATTACCGCGGGGTAATTGCCCCCGTAGACTTTCCTAGACGGTCCTTCCTCCGATGCATGGACTTTTCCTTCTCCTAGCCCCTTAACCTCCTCGTAGAATTCCATTTCTTTGTTATCCATGAGGTGTTGGACTATGGCCCTGAATTCGGGGCATTCTTGGATATCATGATCTATTTCAGCATGGAATTTGCAGTACCTTCCAGTTCCCTTAGATTCTTCTCTCGATTCTTGCATGATCAGGCCTCTGTTTATCATTTGCTTCCAGACCCCTCTTAGCGGAGTTCTTATCTCCGCCACATCTGTTTTCATTCTTTTTCCCATATTCTCACTCATCATGTTTACCCATTGTTGGCGTGATTGGGTAGCGGGTGTTCCGCGTCGTTAACCTTCACCACACCTATTTGAATGAGTTTTTCTACCAACCTCTTGAAGGCGAGACAATTTTCTATCGAATTCCCATAATTCCCGCATGGTATTCGCATTGTGCATTTGCATCGTACCATTTGGGGTATGGAGGCTGCAGGGGTTGTAAGTAATGGGGGGCAACAACGTGTGTGTCGTATAATTTTTGGTATAGTTTCCCGTATGTTGTATAGATCGGCGTAAATTGGAGCTTCTCCACATTTGGCTTCGTATTGGGTCCCTGTCTGTGTGAGCTTGGGTGATCGGCAATTACGGCACTGGGCTGGCTCAGAGTGGTAGGCTTATCCCTGGCGCCTACGTTGTTCACGTCATTTTCTCTTTTCTTTGGGGCTGTCTTTCTGGGGCCTTCCCCTACTTCTAGCTTGCCGCATCTAATTGCATGTTCTATCATTTCCCCGCATCTCACGACTTCTGAAAAATCCTTCGTGGAACTGCCCAGCATGTGACTGATGAAAGGGGCTTTTAAAGTGTGGATGAAGAGTGTGGACGCCTCGCTTTCCAAAAGAGGCGGTTGAACCTGCGTGGCTAATTCTCTCCACCGCTGAGCATATTACCTGAAGCTCTCACTAGGCCTCTTCTCCATATTTTGGAGCGTGATTCAGTCAGGAGCTATGTCCGCTACGTGGCCATAGTGTTGCATGAAAGCTTGGGCCAGGTCCTTCCATGTCTTGACCTGGGCACTGCTGAGCTGATCGTACCATTTGGCCGCAACTCCAACCAGACTTTCTTGAAAGCAGTGGATTAGTAACTTTTCATTATCGGCGTATCCCACCATTCGTCGACTGAACATTTTCAGGTGTGCTCCTGGGCAGCTAGTCCCGTTGTATTTTTCAAAGTCTGGAGTTTTGAATTTTGGTGGAAGTACTAAGTTTGGGACCAGACTTAGTTCTTTGATATCAACTCCATAACGAGTCTCAGCATTTTCTATCGCCTTGACTTTCTCCACCAACCATCGATAGTTATCTTCTATCTGCTTTGAGGCTTCGACTTTTGCTCCTTCTTTCTCCATTATATCAAAATCTGGCACAATCGGGTTAATAGGGTCATCTCCCGGGTTGGACCCTGAACCTACTTGGAAATTTATAGGGGATCCTATATTAGCTTGTCCTTGTGGAGGCCTAATCGAGATGGATGGCCTCTGGGGATACTCTTCGTGCGGTGAAGACACATGCGGCAGGGTGGAACCTGCGGGGACACCTTCATTCTCCCCTCCAGCAATGATCATAGGGCCTTTTCCCTTTTCCATAAATCCATTCAATAGTTGGGCCATTTGATCCATTTGAGCCGTCATGTTCCTTTGGGACTCTAGCATCTTTTCCATCATATCTTGCTGAACTTTAACTAGCTGCTCTTGCACCTGGGCCTGCACCTGGTCTTGTACCTCCTTCTGGAATTGTTCTAACCTTTGATCCATTTTCTTCGTTTTAGCGCGAGTGCCGTATGGATGTTTGTCTTCCAGGTTCTCTTTTCCTCTTCTGTACATTTTAGCTCATTAGGCTCTCCACACAGTCTTAAATGCAAGTGATATGATGCGATGCGAGTGTATGAAATGCAATGCGAATGAATGAGATGAATGCACAAAAGAAAATAAGTGTTGATTTTGATTCAGTTCCATTAGATCAACTTTGCTGGAAAACAAGTTTCTTTACATAGAGCGGACGATCATACATACGACTTCGCCTTAACACCTAAATCTTTGACTTCCTCGAGAAGCCAAGCCAGACTTTGGCCTCGATCAGATCCCGACTCATACATTAGACTCAATACATCAGCTCGGCCTGCCAGGGTTTGTAAATGATCGGCTACCTCCCGCGCTTGAGCCACAGCTTCTCCCATCACATAATCCCTGTTCCTGACCTGTTCTTGAGAATGATGAAACTGCTCTTTCCAGCGTTCGTTAAGGAGTTCAGCTTGGCATTCACTATTTTGTAATGCGGTTTTGAGCTCTTCCACCTCTCTTTTTAGCTCCCCGACCTTGCTTTGGCTGACTCTCAATACACTTACCGAGTTGCGATTTCGATACAGATGCAGAGATCTTTCCAGTTCTGTCACTCGGGCTCGTAACTCTTCTTTCTCCCTCTGACTTTCCAACAGATTCTTTTTCAACATGTCTTCACGTACTCGAGCATCTTGGAATTTCCTTTCCCACTGGTCAGCCCTAGTCTTTTCTTCTCTGATTTCTTGCCGCCATTGCTCTGACGTCTTGCCCAAACCAGCGGTCCTGATTGATGTGCGTAGTTTCTTGTAATCCGTCTTTAAGCTTCTGAGATCTTCCTCAGCCCTATCCTTTCCTTTCCTCACTTTCTCGACTTCTAACTTGTGGGTGTCGACTTCTAGCCCTAACTGCATCTTCTCATCCTCTAGTCGATCTATCTTCTTTCCCAATTCCCGACTCTTGTTCTTGAAATCTCGTCTGACGATTTCTAATTCAGATGGGGTAACTCGTAAATGCTCTTCTAAAGACAAAACGTCCTTTTGGCTTGGCGCGGGGATGTTGTCATTGTTCCTCTGACTTCGCCACCAATCATATTCTGGGGTCACCATTGGGTTTGCAGCAAATGTCCTCATTTTGCGTGTTTGGTTCCAAGCGTTCGTTATTTCACGAACTCTCTTTTTGTAATTATCGTCCTTGTATGCGAATTCATATTGAGCTAATCCTTGTGTTGCCGGTATGAACTGCCTTGACCGATACTGCCTTAGTACGAGTAGTGGAGCGTACCCAACAGCTCCCCATATCCCGAGTAAAGGAACCCAATCAAAATCGCCACACCGGTACAAGATTTCATTCGGGATCCACTATGGAGCCTTCCATTCAACATCTTCGTCTCGTAGATTTTGAAGAATAACCATTCACCTCTCTTCCGAGATGTCGTCCCGCCTCGGTGTGGCTGCTATGTCTTTTAACGGGGAATAATCCTCAAAGAAAACTCGACGAGGGACTTTTTCCAATTTCCAGAAGTGACCATGGAACCAAGCCAATAAGAGCTGTGCGCAACCGGTGAATCTGCCTTCCCCCGCTCTCCGACATGCATTCAAGGATCTGAAAGTTTCTGCTAAGATTACTGGGACGGGCGTGACCCCTTTGTTTAATCGATCAAACAAATCTGAGACCGCTTCATCTATGTGCCCTAAGGCTTTGGGAAAAATTACCAACCCACAGATACTAAGAGCGAGGATGTCGACCCTCTTCTTTATATCGGGGTGTCCTGATATCAACTCTTTCAAACTTTTCCAGGGAATGCACTTATTATCACCCTTCTGCTGACTTCGAGCTACAACCCATTGTTCGTTCATCCCCGTGATATTCATCAGTTTTCTCACGAAAGTCAAGGCACTGGTTCTGGAATAAACTCTACTAGGGTGGATCTTCGAGCAGCGAAGCAAGGCCATGTATTGTTCTATGGTTGGCACCAAATCTATCTTTCCAAAGGTAAAACAACTATAAGTTGGGTTCCAGAACTGGGTGATAGCTCGGAACAAGTGTCTGTCTACTTTGATGTCGAGCAAGTAGGGCAAGTCACCATAATTGTGGTAGAATAGTTGTTTAGTCTCGTCATCCCACTGATCCCAGATCTCTTTCATTTCTTAAAGGTCATTTTGGGCCACATTGATGCGAGTGAAGTCCCGAAATTCTGAAACGTGCTCCTTGGCTAGGCTATCACCTTTTTCTTGCTGCACTGTCTTAGCCCATACTCGGACGGCCGCATTATCCTCCACTCTATCAGGAAACCCCTTTTCCATGTCAAGCTTTTTCTATTCGGTAACTGAATGCGAATCAACACCTTTCATGATGGAATGTCATGCAGTGACAGCAAACACAACAAGTTAGTATCACATTTATAAAACTGGAAACAAGCAAGAAATAATCAAGTATCTTTCTAGTGACCATTAGGGTTTACGCGACTCTTCTTAAGGTGGGTTCTTAAGGTTCACTATATGCGGCTCGGTTCTAGAGTAAAGGTACCTGATCCAGCGAATTCCTCAATCCTCACCCATTATAAGCCCATATGGATCGAGTTCGGTTCAGGGGGTACATTTCCCTATGGCCATGCGGAGGTGAAAACCTCACGAAGACATAGGTACGGATGTATCCCGGAAGCGGTCCACTAGCCCATGCGGAGGTGAAAACCTCACGAAGGCATAGCTTCTTGCTCCCACTCAAGGGTAAGAGCCGATATGATGCAATATGCAGAAATACTGAAATTTAAACCACAGAATAGGCACATCATCAGGGAAACCATAGAAGCAAAGGATAACATACGACAAAATGACCGAGATTTTAAACCCTATTTTCAAGTTTTGACAAAAAGACAAGAATCAATCGATTTTTGGCTCGACTCTCGTGACATCCCCAGTGGAGTCGCCAAGCTGTCGAAACCATTTTTGAAAAACGGGAATCGAACTTAGGTTTTGAAAATAAAAATAGGAGTCGCCACCGATCTTTATTAGGTGCGATCGGGCCACCTATAAAACATTTTGGTCTACGAGTTCCGAGAAACTAGGCTTGGGAGTCGGTTACGCGCGAGGAAGGATTAGCACCCTCGTCACGCCCAAAATTGGTACCAAATCGATTAATTAGTATCTTGATGTCAAAAAAAGAGAATTGAGAGTGAGTTTAAAAATACGATCATTTGTTACTAATGTTGATTTTAAAACGTGTGAATGAATCGAAATAATCATCAAAGGCCATCTCATTTTGAATAAAACGAAATGCCACATCCAGTAAATTAGGACACAACACTTTGAATTCTCAAGAATAAGCTAGGGCTCAAATTCAGACTATTGTTATTTTAGAAATTCCTATCTCGAAGTACCGAGATGTCACACCCAGTAAGTTAGGGCACAACGCCTTGTACTCTCAGAAATAAGCTTTTTTTTATTTCAAATTATTTTAGAAATCCTTATCTCGAGATAACGAGGCGTCACACCCGGTAAGTTAGGGCACAACACCTTGCTCCCTCGAGGATAAGCCTTTTATTTTGAACTCGTGTTTTTTTTAAAGATATTCCGTTATTTAGGCTAAACGAGGAAAAATCGAAACCCAGTAAGTTAGGGCACAACTTTCTCGAATTCCCAAAATACGAGATGTTATCTTACATTGAAAAAATTTTATATGTTCAAGTTTAATGCACAAAGTAAGGGCATAATGTAAAAAGGGAATGACCATAGAATAATACCACATGAGTAAAATGCTATATGAATGAATAATAATGGTACGAAGGTGCAAAACAACAAACTATAATACATGCGAAGATGGCTATTGTATAATGCGCACTATTTAAACATTAACATGGATAATCAAGGGCAGGTAAATTGATCAACAAGTATGGCAATTCACAACAAACATGAAACACGTTGGAATAAATAAAATACCCAACGCACGATTTGAAATAATGATAAGTTAATTTGAAAATGGATGTCAAAATGTTAAATAAATAATATATGTATAGTTTGATAAAAAAAATAATGTGCAAAAATCCAAAATAAACAATAATAATAATGATAATAACAATACGAATTTAGAGAGGAATAAGTATGTCAAAACATTTAAACAGATTGGAAACCAAATTAAAATCAGAATAAAACAGTGAGGATCAAAGTTGCAATAAGTCTAAAGAGGACGGATAAGGGCCAGATTGAAACACGCGAGGAGTAGTAGGGCGCGATTTTAAAAAAACAAAAAAAAGAAATGGGTATTTGATTAACCGGTGCCGTGAAGGTGGGGGACCAGTGGCGCAATTACCCCATTCGAGGAATATGCGCAGTCTCCCCTACAGAAACGGCACCGTTTCAATCTGCTTTAAATACCCCACATTCGCTTAGGAGCCTCAACCCTAATACTCTCTAAACGCAGCAGCCGCATGACCCTCCTCTCCTCACTTTCTCCCTGTTCTGCGAGAGCATCCAAACGCCGCGCAACCATTAAGTCTGGCCGGCGACGAGGCATGCGAACGATCCTCGGGTTCTGGTTGAAGGCTTCCTTACTATTTAAGTCCCCTTTCCCGAACTCGATGGCGCCGACAGAATGGGTTCTCCACCGACGCCTCCCGGTTCAGGTAACGTCCCTCCCTTTTTATTTATGTTTCTTTGAAAACAACATGAAAATAAATCTTATCGAAGGAATCAACCTTGATATTTTTTATTGATAGTTTGCTCGTGCTCGAAGAAGTTTTCAAGAGTATTTTTCTTTTGCTTTTATAATGGATTTACACTGTTTTTTCTATTATTCTTTTGGGTTCTTTGCTGTTGGTGTTCTCTGTCCATGTTTGTGCATTGCTGCAGGTGATGGGCAAAGCCGATGACGCAGAAGCATGCGGGAGTGGTAGACGAGGCGCTCGGGGCATGGCGCGCTCGTGGAGGCAAGAGCGTGGTGTCTGGGGAGCCAGGAGCACGCGGGTGACAAACGAGGTCTGGGGAAGGAGCGCGTTGGATGAAACACCCCAAACCCGGCCCACGAGCTTTGACCAGATTTGGTATGTTCCTCAAGTAAACCGGTTCAAAATTGTTTTGTTACTTAGGAAAAACTTGGGTGATTTTTAAAAAAATGTTGTTTGGGTTGGGCTTGAGTTGAAAACAAATTTATCTTATGTTAAAACCCATTTATTTAAGGTGACAAAACATTTAGAGTTAATTTTAAAAGGAATTTACTTAAACTTTAATTGATAAAAATCCATAAACATAATAAATAAAAGAAAAAATAAAGTAAACCACAATGGCCTTATTATATCAATGATCCCAAAGTAAAACTTAAAATACTTAAAATAAATTGAAAGTCGAAATCATAAATTTCTTGCAATGCATGGCCACCTTTAAGCTCCTGCCGACCCGGTCCATTACTGCTCATCACCTAAAAAATATTCCCCAACGGGGTGAGTCAACAGACTCAATGTGTACACAACACTAAGTCATAATAGAATCAGGCATACAAATGATACACATTCAAATCCATGATTACAAGTTATGATGCATTCCCAAACCCAAACCTAATTGTCCATCCGCTACACACCCCCGTACCTGCCAAACACACCGTGGTGACTACTAAGTCGACCCTCCTTCCGCTACACACCAATTTGCGAGCTGAAGGCTCCGCATCTGTGGTTTTAGGAAACCACTTTTCAAATTACTGTGGTCTTAGATCACCACTTTTCAGATTACTGTGGTCGTAGTCACCACTTTTCAGATTACTGTGGTCTTAAATCACCACTTTTCACTTCCCCTTTCAATATACAACCAAATGCCCCATTAATATGCATAATATACCATAGGTCAAATTCTTATCATAATCTCATGTTACGAATAACATTTTTCATATTCCTAGTAGAAGTAGGAAACGTACCTGAGTACTTAGTACCATATCATGGTACTTTAGCCATGCTCATATTTCTATTAACATATATTTTAATATATGCAACCATAATCCATATTACAAAAATTGTGTGGAGTACACATATTCTTAGTAATACATTTAATTTAAACATAGCCATGAACCTATCAAAACTTAGGGTAGGGTACACACCTGATTCGTTTAACGAAGTCCTTGAAATCCCGAAAATCGATCTACTGATTTAGATCTCAAATCCTACATAAATTCATCACTTTCTATTTAAAAGACCATTCGGCCATTATTCAAAATACTAATAGGATTAGTATTACTTACCTTGTTGCCGAATTGATTTTAAGAATCAAATGCCAGATCTTTGTATTCCTCTTTTGTGAATTTGGCTAAACACTATATTACTCCATAGGTCAGTTTTCGGCTTCTAATAATAAATCCAAACCTTTAAAATAAACCTTGACCGAATATCTTAAACACATACCTTGTGATTCCAAATCCCGAAAAGTAACCCTTAGTTTTGGAGGCGTTGAAATCCCTACACACATATGTTAGATCTGATTTCCATATCACTTAATAATCTTAAATCAATTGGCCTCTGGCCTAAACTATGATTTTCTTACCTTAAATCCTTAGATCTGAAATCCCGGAATTCCTCCTTTAATATTCGGCCAAAAGACAACCAAAAGAATCAGTTCCCAAATCTTGGTTGAAAGAGAATAAACAACAAGAATCCATTATTCTTACCTTATCACCACAGTCAACGGCACCCTTGATTGAAGCCACAGAGATTCGGCTATGGAGACTTAAACAGGAATCAAAGAGGTTTCGGCTTGACAGTAGAAGAGAAAAGAAGAAGAAAAGAGGAGAAGAAAATTCGGCAGAGAGAGTTTGCCAGGAAATTTTCGGCAGAGCAGAGAAAGAAACAAACTGATGAGTAGCCCTCCTTCCTTCCTTTTATAGGCAAAATTATCAGCTAAGGAGTCCCTTACTTGGCCACCACTCCTCTATCTGATAACTTTATCTTTTTAATATGATAAATAAAAGGATTTAATCCAGTTAAAAATCCTTTATTATCTCTTCGAAATAATCCAAATAAAAATCCTTTATTATCTCTTCGAAATAATCCAAATAAAAATCTTTTATTATCTCTTCGAAATAATCCAAATAAAAAATCCTTTATTATCTCTTCGAAATAATCCAAATAAAAAGCTTCTATTTATCACCTTATTAATCACATATTTATGAAAATAAAACACCTCCTTTTCTAGAAGCATGTGCCGTCCACCTCAGCCTTCTGGAAGCCAAAATAAAACCTCATTTATTTGCTTCCCCAGTGACTCGAACCCAGGCCCACTTGCTCATGTAGGTGGCGTCACTTACCTGGGCCTTAAGTGGCATTTCCAGGCCACTTTTCCAAGCCTGTTTGTGTGTCAAATTTCACCAACTTTTTCTTTTAAGGCCTCTTTGCCCTAATTTCCTATTTTAAACTTTAAAATTTGACATTTCTAGGTCTTTTCCAAGTTTCCAAAAATTTTCGATCGGCTCTGTATACCTGCCATTTTCTTACATTTCCAAGTTTCCAGAAATGTTCACTTTCCATTTTTGAATCATTTCCTAGCTTCCAAAAATGTTAATGTCTATGCATTTCTAGGTTTCCGAAAATGTTCATTTCCAATTTATTTCCATTCATTTCCGGGTTTCCAGAAATGTTCGAAATTTATTCCTAGTACATAAAACATGTCACTTCGTACAATTAAACCGAAAATCCATAGGCCCTTTCCAGGATGTTACAGTTCTACCCTCCTTAAAAATAATTTCGTCCTATGCTTACGCTGCGCACTATGATCTTAATAGAACCATCATACTTTCTAGGCACAATCTCTAAGTTCACGTCCCCTAGAACTCATTTCTAACGTCGCGATTTAATCTGATTAAAAAGTTTTATGCATTAGTACTTGTTTCACTTATTACCCGCGAAGAAATTTTATGAAAAGAGTTTTAGGAGTGGTTCTTTCGTATTCATACATACACACAGTCTTTCCATTCATTCATACATCCATCAAACAATCATGAACTTTCGTTCATTCAGAGAAAGGTTGTAGTTTTCATTGTTGTTGCTTTTCCACTACCCAGGGGTATTTTCGTAATTTTGTCCTACAGGGTTATTTTCGTAATTTTTCAAAAGAAAAAGTTCCTTGGTGATTTTGTCAAAAAGTTTTTTGGTAATTTTAAATTTTCGAGAGTATTTTGGAAAATTTTGAAATCTGGGGTCATTTCGGTAATTTTGAATCTTGGGGGTATTTTGGTAATAAACTAGGGTAAATTTGTAAAGCTTAATAATTCAGGGGTATTTCCAAATTTGCAAAACTTTGAGGGTTATTTTTGAGAATTTATTTTTCCAAAACGGTGACGTTGCAAAAATTTTGAAAATCAGGGTCATTTTGGTAATTTTGTAAGTTAGGGGCAATTTTGTAATTTTCCAAAATCAAGGTATTTTTGATAGTTTACAAATTAGGGTTTTTGAACTTGGTATAAAATAGTGAGATTTTGGTAAAATTGTTGGGTACTTGGGCATTTTATAAACCAAGGGCATTTTTGTAATTTTACCACTAGGGGCATTTTAGTAATTTTGTAAACTAGAAGTTTTTGGAAAATTTTCGAAAATAACAATTTTCTCAGTTCAAAAGAGTGATTTGTTGAAATATTTTTTTTTAAAAAAAACTAGGGTTTCCATAAAAAACACGGCTAGTTCCCTTTCGGGTTTTAGTTAGGGGTTTAGCCTATGAATAAGTCCTCTTATTAGGGTGAACCGAAGCTACGCACCAGGTAGGATTCGAGTGGAGAGGAGGTGAGTCACGCGGACTGCTTAAATACCAAGCTCCCACCGAATACCAATCCTAGACATGCGCACAATGGTTGCCACACCCTAACTCGGCGACTTAGCCACAGGTTTGTTCAATTAAACATTTAAAATCTTATGTAACTGTTGGGGTAAGCTAGTCTTAGAGTTCAAGTACCTATCATACTATCTACGTTCCATTCCATTTCTACCCTTCTACAAATCACAATATAAATCACACAAAGGATAGGGGTACTTACCTGGTGGACTTCGGGTCGGAGACTTAGGTGCCATGCCAGAAAACCTGCTTAGTTAAAAATACTTTCATAAAAACTCATTTGGGCTCGATTTGAAAACGTTTTGGGCCTTAAACCCAAGGCCGAGGGTTTGAAACTGGGCTCTGATACCAAACTGAAACACCCCAAACCCGGCCCACGAGCTTTGACCAGATTTGGTATGTTCCTCAAGTAAACCGGTTCAAAATTTTTTTGTTACTTAGGAAAAACTTGGGTGATTTTTAAAAAAATGTTGTTTGGGTTGGGCTTGAGTTGAAAACAAATTTATCTTATGTTAAAACTCATTTATTTAAGGTCACAAAACATTTAGAGTTAATTTTAAAAGGAATTTACTTAAACTTTAATTGATAAAAATCCATAAACATAATAAATAAAAGAAAAAAATAAAGTAAACCACAATGGCCTTATTATATCAATGATCCCAAAGTAAAACTTAAAATACTTAAAATAAATTGAAAGTCGAAATCATAAATTTCTTGCGATGCATGGCCACCTTTAAGCTCCTGCCGACCCGGTCCATTACTGCTCATCACCTGAAAAATATTCCCCAACGGGGTGAGTCAACAGACTCAATGTGTACACAACACTAAGTCATAATAGAATCAGGCATACAAATGATACACATTCAAATCCATGATTACAAGTTATGATGCATTCCCAAACCTAAACCTAATTGTCCATCCGCTACACACCCCCGTACCTGCCAAACACACCGTGGGGACTACTAAGTCGACCCTCCTTCCGCTACACACCAATTTGCGGGCTTAAGGCTCCGCATCTGTGGTTTTAGGAAACCACTTTTCAGATTACTGTGGTCTTAGATCACCACTTTTCAGATTACTGTGGTCGTAAGTCACCACTTTTCAGATTACTGTGGTCTTAAATCACCACTTTTCACTTCCCCTTTCAATATACAACCAAATGCCCCATTAATATGCATAATATACCATAGGTCAAATTCTTATCATATTCTCATGTTACAAATAACATTTTTCATATTCCTAGTAGAAGTAGGAAACGTACCTGAGTACTTAGTACCATATCATGGTACTTTAGCCATGCTCATATTTCTATTAACATATATTTTAATATATGCAACCATAATTCATATTACAAAAATAGTGTGGAGTACATACATTCTTAATAATACATTTAATTTAAACATAGCCATGAACCTATCAAAACTTAGGGTAGGGTACACACCTGATTCGTTTAACGAAGTCCTTGAAATCCCGAAAATCAATCTACTGATTTAGACCTCAAACCCTACATAAATTCATCACTTTCTATTTAAAAGACCATTCGGCCATTATTCCAAATACTAATAGGATTAGTATTACTTACCTTGTTGCCGAATTGATTTTAAGAATCAAATGCCAGATCTTTGTATTCCTCTTTTGTGAATTCGGCTAAACACTATATTACTCCATAGGTTAGTTTTCGGCTTATAATAATAAATCCAAACCTTTAAAATAAACCTTGACCGAATATCTTAAACACATACCTTGTGATTCCAAATCCCGAGAAGTAACCCTTAGTTATGGAGGCGTTGAAATCCCTACACACATATGTTAGATCTGATTTCCATATCACTTAATAATCTTAAATCAATTGGCCTCTGGCCTAAACCATGCTTTTCTTACCTTAAATCCTTAGATCTGAAATCCCGGAATTCCTCCTTTAATATTCAGCCAAAAGACAACCAAAAGAATCAGTTCCCAAATCTTGGTTGAAAGAGAATAAACAACAAGAATCCATTATTCTTACCTTATCACCACAGTCAACGGCACCCTTGATTGAAGCCACAGAGATTCGGCTATGGAGTCTTAAACAGGAATCAAAGAGGTTTCGGCTTGACAGTAGAAGAGAAAAGAAGAAGAAAAGAGGAGAAGAAAATTCGGCAGAGAGAGTTTGCCAAGAAATTTTCGGCAGAGCAGAGAAAGAAACAAACTGATGAGTAGCCCTCCTTCCTTCCTTTTATAGGCAAAATTATCAGCTAAGGAGTCCCTTACTTGGCCACCACTCCTCTATCTGATAACTTTATCTTTTTAATATGATAAATAAAAGGATTTAATCCAGTTAAAAATCCTTTATTATCTCTTCGAAATAATCCAAATAAAAATCATTTATTATCTCTTCGAAATAATCCAAATAAAAATCCTTTATCATCTCTTCGAAATAATCCAAATAAAAATCCTTTATTATCTCTTCGAAATAAGCCAAATAAAAAATCCTTTATTATCTTTTCGAAATAATCCAAATAAAAAGCTTCTATTTATCACCTTATTAATCACATATTTATGAAAATAAAACACCTGCTTTTCTAGAAGCATGTGCCGTCCACCTCAGCCTTCTGGAAGCCAAAATAAAACCTCATTTATTTGCTTCCCCAGTGACTCGAACCCAGGCCCACTTGCTCATGTAGGTGGCATCACTTACCTGGGCCTTAAGTGGCATTTCCAGGCCACTTTTCCAAGCCTGTTTGTGTGTCAAATTTCACCAACTTTTTCTTTTAAGGCCTCTTTGCCCTAATTTCCTATTTTAAACTTTAAAATTTGACATTTCTAGGTCTTTTCCAAGTTTCCTAAAATTTTCGATCGGCTCTGTATACCTGCCATTTTCTTACATTTCCAAGTTTCCAGAAATGTTCACTTTCCATTTTTGAATCATTTCCTAGCTTCCAAAAATGTTCATGTCTATGCATTTCTAGGTTTCCAAAAATGTTCATTTCCAATTTATTTCCATTCATTTCCGGGTTTCCAGAAATGTTCGAAATTTATTCCTAGTACATAAAACATGTCACTTCGTACAATTAAACCGAAAATGCATAGGCCCTTTCCAGGATGTTACATTGGAGGCCAAAGCGACGCAGGGCGCGTGCAGAGACGCGCGGCGGCGCTGGAACGAAGAGAACCCTAGGGTTCTTTACTTAGTGTTTTGGGTCAGTGCTTGTTGGGCTCGGGCTTGGGTTCGGCAGGGATAGGTGTTTAGGTTTGGGCTTGTAAAAGTTGTTTAAAAGGGCTGTTTTTTGGACTTTATTTTTAATTAATTTTTTTTGTTTAATACTTGATGGGCCCGGGTGAATTTGGGCTTGTACAAGAGTAATCGAAATGACAAATGGAATTTAATTGTTATATATATAATGAATAGTTATATATATAATGAATAGTTGCACATTAAAGTACATGTCATTTGGTACACTGCCAGTAAATTAGGCACTTGACTCAAATACCCAAGTTATAAAGAATTTGTTATTTAATTTTTTTTTATACTCTGCATTTCTTAACAATGTGGGATTACTAACATTTCAAATTATTAACTAACCCCAATGTTAGTAATTGTTTTGCCTTTCATACAAATAAAAATTATGCAAAGAAGAAGGTATCTTTTCATTTGAACCACCAATTAACAAAAGTACCTTAGAATTTTAATAAAGTTAATAGTATTTATAGATTGAACCATAACTTGTATTAAAATTAAAGATACACCAGACATAATTTTTATTTTTTCCTCAGCATATATTTTTTATTTATAATTTTGTACAATTTTTTTTTTCACTTTTAGCATTAATATGGTCACATGCTTATCTTTTTCTTAATAAACATTCTCTAGAGAACTCCATACTTCTTCTTGTTGAAGTGGCATCGCATATTATGTTTATGTAGGTAAAGATCCTTTATTTTCCACATTTCTTTAGACAATATAACAATCAATGAACTCCATTAAGAGTATTCTATTAGAACACCAGGGCGCCCCGTGGTGCAACGAAAAATTAATTTAACGATTGCATACTATGGATCCATGTGCGAGGAACAAATCGAGGATAAGAGAAGGTTTGAAATTATATCTTATTCTATCTGAGTAGAGAAAATTCAAGTCTAGTGAGTTTTTTTGTTGAAACCAAACCACAGCCGCAACGATTTTGCTCCAACCTCTACGATATCACCTGAAAGAAAACGATCGAAAAGACTCTTCGAACCTTTTAAAGAGAGTTTTAAAATTGCTAGTTAAGTGAATATTGGGTAATATAAGAAAAAAGGCTCAAAACTAGCCTATATTCAAATTACCTTGTTGAATAACATAAATCTCGTATAATGATTTAAGGGATTGCAATAATTATATGATATTCATTCCATAAAGGATATCATTTTACTTCAATCCTTAAAATACTTCTTTGATTAAAATTTATTAAATCTTTTAATAATTTCAGTAAAGATATACCCAATTAAAATTATGTAAAACCCATTTCACTTTTTACATAATTTAAATTGAATCCTTTGTGTATGCACCAAACATGCACATATATTGTGTCTAGAATTTAACTTTATCAAATTAAATTAATTATAAGAACATTTCTATAATTAATTTAACTTGCGTGACAAGTTAAATATAATCCCAACTTTCTTTGGATTTTGATAGTGTCAAAGCTTACGACTCACAATGTTAGAACTATGATGACCTCAAGTATAGGATCATATAAACAATTATCACTATGAGAAATGTTGTGACTATTATATAGTAATCCAAAAAGAATTCTCATGGTGGGCTAATCTAGTATATTGTTCTCTAACATATACTTATGCGTTGACTTGATATCTCATATTCATAGTAACATCTCGTCGTCAATCAAGCACATATTAGTGTCAATGCATTATTATTGTCCAAACCCACAGTAATAATAATAGTGGCAATTTCTTTATTAATAAACTAGGTAAACATGTATGTGATTACATTCATCTCATGAATGGTCTTTGGACATAATCCCACAATCTCAATTCATCCGCTTTACGAAATGGACAACACTAGTCTTCATATCACTTTTATTTGGAATGGTTTTACTAGTGCTTCACAGACACATGCAACAACTTGTTTTTACACTTTGAAACTTTATAAATAGATGTTACTAAACAAAAGTTGGGTTTTAATTGTTGGTGTCTAAAAAGCTTTTAATCTCATTTCTTTTGTAATACTACTTACCAAATCCCCTTATAGTCTTTTGATTAATGGATCTACCAAATTGTCAATTGATTTGACATAAATTGTGGTAATTACCCTATTAGAGATTAACTTTCTAACATTATCATGTCTTATAGTAATATGCCTGGACTTTTCATTATATATATCACTATATGCTTTGGACATTGTGACTGTACTATCAGAAAACAAATAAATGGTCAGCTTTGGTTGTGGCCACAACTCTATATCTAATAACAATTTATTAGTCATTCTACTTATTTGCATATTGCAACTAAAGCTATGAATTTAATTCCATGATTCTTAGAAGCCCAACTAATGGCTCCTACTCCTAATGTAAATATCCAACCAATTGTAAATTTATTATCATTTGCACTAATAATCGAACTTGTATTAGAGTATCCTTCTAAAACCATGGGAAATTTTGAATAATGTAAACCAATATTTTTAGTTTTTTAAGATATCTAAGAACCCTTTCAATGGCTTTCCAATGAATCATATTTGGTTTATTTATGTATCTAGACAATTTGCATATTACGAATGTTATATTTGATCTAGTATAATGCATGACATAGATTATGTTTCCAAAAGCACTTGTATACTCAAGTTGAGCAATTACTTTATCATGATTCTCAACCAATTTCATGCTTGAGTTGACAAGTTTATATTGAGATGTTCAAACTTTGTAATCAATTTCTCAATATAATGACTTTGGCTAAGGACATTGCCATTACCATGTTTCTTAACTTTAATACTTAAGAACGTATCAACCTCATTTAAATATTTATTTTTAAAAATAAAGTTTGGATAGTTCTTTGTCTTGTTTGTACCAACCATGTTATTACTAAATATAAGCATATCGACAACATAAAGACAGATTATTGCTCCATATTCCATAGTAAACTTTGAGTGTATGCATTGATTAGCCCTATTATATTTGATGTTAAATTTCTCATGCCATTGTTTAGGCGTTTGCTTCAATCCATATAGTGACTTAATTAATTTGCAAACCTTATACTTAATCTTGGAAGTATAAAATCTTCTACTTGTTTCATATATACTTATTCATTTAAGTTGCTGAAAAAGCTTTAAGTTTGTACTTGAAAATTAGTTTCATTCCAATTGTTGTTAGAACAGAACTAAACAGAAAGATTTAATGCAAATTAATGCAAGTAACAAAGTAAGAAGAGATAAAATACAATGTTTGTTAACGCAATTCAAACACAATGGTCCTACGTTTGTGGAGCATCACCCAGTGAATGATTTTATTCCAAAAATATTAATTAATTAATTAAAATAATTTGAATTAATCACTTCATTAAAATATTTTCCCAACCCAATTCTGATTCCGTTAAAATCATGATGATTTTACCATAGTAGAATGTATGAGAAAATAAATTTAATTGTCTCGTTTCATAAAACTGCAATGACTACTAAAATTAATTTTCACTTGGGTTTTATTCGATATAATTTCGATCTAAACTATTACACTTATGTCTATATTTTTTGGAGTCATCTGCTCAGATACCTTATATAAGTTATCTCCCCAATTTGACTTGATAGACTTGATAGACAACATAATAGTTCGTTACATCAATATGCCCAATTTTGATTCTTCAAACTGCGGACTATTTTGATTACCTACTAATATAAGTTTTTTTCTTGCATCACAATCTAACCACATGATGCAATTTCATATTAGTTAAAGGTTAGGTTCTCAGTGAGTCAATATTTGATTATACATTTTTGCTTTTCATGTTAAAAGCCATTGAGGGCAAATATACAAAAGATAATAATTTAAATAATGGAATTTTATTAAGCAAAATGTTCAAAAATTACAAGCATTAATGACGAAATAACTACATTAAGGGCACCCAACCCCAACAATTTAAACATATCATCACACGAGTAACCCTTTTCAATAAATACAAAATTTCTAGAAACTATGATTTTTTCAGATACTAGGACAATTTTGAATCCATTCTTATACAATAGATGTGCGAATACAATATTTTTCCTAATTTCGAGAACATGAAATCGTTAAACAATTTTGACTTTTGTCTTGAAGTAAAGTTCAATTCAACAGTTTCTTTGCCTGGCACCTTAGTAACATCATTGTTTTCCCATTAGGATTTCCTTTTTTTTTCACACTTTTCATGTGTCTTGAGTAGTTTTTTGTTGTTGCACACATGAATAGTACATCAGAATCCTGCCACCACTAGAAAGATTTAGTTGCAGTAGTCATATAAACTTCAATCACCATGCCAATTTGCATTTCTATTACCATTGTAACAAGTTCCTTTGTTAAAATTGTGTAACCCAAATTCTTGTGAAAATAAAATATAAGTGGCAAGATAAGGGGATTTACAAGTGGCATCCGTATAAAAGTTTACTTCCTTTATTTGAAGTTGATTAGAATAATGTGTTCTAACCGAACTGCATTACTTCTATTTGACTTTGATTAAAATATGGTTTTACAAACCTATAAATAGACGTAGTTGTCTCTCCTCTTGTATTGTTTGTAACACCCCTTACCCATATCTTATGCCAGAACCGAGCACGAGGCATTACCGGACTTAACTCACTTGGTCATACAACTTAAAATATCTCTTTCACCATCAAAACAATCTCATTAAGGACCTACGATGCCTTAAACATGCATATGGAGGGTTTCAGAATCCAACCGGAAACTCTAGTGCACTTGGTCACACATGCCCATGTCCCTACCCCGTGTGAGATTTATTTTCATTTCGAACCTACAGGGGTTTTCACACGGCCGGACACACGTCCGTGTCCCTCACAGAGCCTCAACATGCCCGTGTCTTAGCCCGTGTGCCAAAACCTTGGCATTCTATTTATGACGTCATCATCTCACTAAGGTCACACGGCCAAGGCAGACACACGTGTCCTTAGACCGTGTGTCGAATTAAATTCCAATTTCAAGGTGCAGACTTCACACGGCCTGGGCACACACCCATGTTCGCGGCCGTGCCTACCACACGGTTGAGACACACGGTCGTGTCTCTACCTATGTGTTTATTATAAAGCTTACTGACTTGTAAAACTAACATGTAAGGGACACACGGCCTGGTCACACACCCATGGGACTGACCGTGTGTCACACACGACCCAGACACACGCCCGTGTGCCTACCCGTGTGAACAAGAACAAGGCTATTTGCCAAGCTCTTTTCACCACCCTAATTCACACATCATAATACCATTCAACCAATCACTAAGCAACTCAAATGTGCAACATAAACTTCCATGAATAACTTCATCTTTTCATTAAATATAAACAATGAGCCATCAACTATGGCTATATACAAAAGAGTTCACCTCTAAAGGAGCCAACACACTCTTGGCCAACATAACAAAACAATTTACCTAGTCTAGCCCCTATACACGCCATACTCAAAACACTAAGTCTAGATATACCGAGGTGAGCTGATAGTGTGGGTGATCTTCCAATTATCTTCGTATCCCGACCCGGCTCTTTGACTCTATAAAACAAGGGAAAAGAAAAGGGGAGTAAGCTTTAAGCTTAGTAAGTTTACATGTAAACAAATAACATCATAGTATGTGCTAAACAGTAAATAGCGTTACATACTAAGCAAGAACGATCCACATTCCATGATCATGCTTACTCATTTCATCTCTTACCACATTCCAACCATATCACAAGCCAAATGCCCACATTATTTAACATACATCCCTGCACTTATCACCACATGATCACATGAAACAACACATCATAATTTTCCCAATAAACCATTCATAATACTACCAATCACTCGATGGTTTCGCACTTAGCCCACCATCAATCTTTAACAAAGTGGTATCGCACATAGCCCACCAACAAGAATATTTACGGTGGTAACGCACTTAGCCCACCAAATGATAATATAAACAATGGTATCGCACACAGCCCATCGTGAATAAGTAATAAGGTGGTATCGCACTTAGCCCACCATTAAGAATTATTAAGGTGGTATCGCACACAGCCTACCAATTATTACTACGGATGTTATTTCACATTTACATATCTATTCCGTCATTCATACGAAATTATTCAATATCTACCAAATTCAATCCACTTGAATCATACATGTTCTCAATCATACAACGCACCAATAAGTAACAACATGTGTAATTAAGATGCATCATTTACACATAAACTTACCTTGGTGCAAAATGTGTTAATTTGCGGTTTAATCCGAAACCTTGCCTTTTCCTCGGTCAAGGTTAATTCTGCGCTCTTCTTGACCTATAACAACAAAATTCACTCATTTAAAACATTTTATGATCATAATGCATCATAATCTCTACTTAGGCAAAAATGACTATTTTGCCCTTGTACTATGGCAAATTACGATTTTGCCCCTAGGCTCGTTAGTCATTTTTCAACATATTTTCTCGTTAAACAAGCCTAGCTGGACATTTATTCCTCTTACAACAACCCACAAATCTAACTATTTCATGCATTTATTACCAATTTACAACATGTACAACTTAGTCTCATTTAGGTGTTTTCATGACAACACCTTTCACAAAAGTTGTTTCTCATCTCCCCAACATTCATTTTCTTCCATAAAAACTCAGCTAACAACATAAACCCTCTCATGGAAAGTCCCTAAACTTTCAATCATTTCACAAATTAGTCCCCTCATTAGCTAGCTTAAGCTTTGGGGACTCCAAAAGTACAAAAATTATCAAATAAAACCACCAAAATCACTTACTTGCAAGGAGATAGCTTAGCTGAAAGTTTGAACCACAAAAACTCTATTTTTCTCTTCAATTTTTGGTGGAAGAAGGAGGGTGAATAGTAAAAGATGATAACATCTTTTATTCATCTTATTTTATTCATTTTTATCACCTAATTTCCACCAAATTTGACCAACATTTAATATCTTGTCTCCCCAGCCTCTATATGGCAGGCCATCACAAATCCAATGGCCTAATTTCACTTTAAGGACCTCCAATTGATATTTTTTGGCTATTAGACACCTCTACCACTTATAATGGAACTTTCGCACTTTATGCGATTTAGTCCTTTTTCACAATTACACATACAATTGCTAAAATTAAAGCACCAAAATTTTCATATAGCTATATAAAAAGGCCACAACACAATAATTAATACTAAAATAATTTTCCTCAACCTCAGATTACTAGTCCCGAAACCACTATTCTGACTAACCCCAAAATTGGGCTGTTACATTATTCGAATTCGACATAGTGAATTATTTTCTCCTCTGCTCGTGGTTTTTCCTGAAAGGGTTTCCATGTAAAATTTTGTATGTTCTTCTCTTTCCGATTCTTAGCCCTTTTTGACGATTTATTTTTCACAAACTGGTATCATATAGCGTCACTAAAGTTTGAAATTCCCTTGTTGGATCGCACCAGATTTGTGTTGTGGCAGATAAAGATACAGGTAGTTCTTACGCAAATGGATTTAGAAGATGCCTTACTGGGAATAGATAAGTTGTCTTCGACATTGAAGGATGAAGAGAAGAAGCGTAAAGATTGAAAGGCATTGACGCAGTTACATTTGCATTTGTCTAATGAAATTTTGCAGGATATGATGAATGAGAAGACCGTCGTTACATTATGGGTAAAACTAGAGCAACTATGTATGTCGAAAACTCTAACCAGCAAGATGTATATGAAGCAGCGTCTTTATACTCATCATTTGGAGAAAGGTGCGTCTGTGCACGAACACTTAACAATGTTTAAAGAAATTCTTTCGAACCTTGAGGCTATGGAGGTTCAGTATGATAAAGAAGATCTAGGATTGAATTTGCTTTGTTTGTTGCCCCCGTCTGATTTAACCTTAAGAGACACGATTTTGTATAGCCGCAAGTCTATCACAATTGATAAGGTTTATAATTTTTTTGATGCCGTATGACAAGATGAAGCACCTTGTGGTTAAATTCAACTCTCAGGGAGAGGGTCTCTTTGTTCGTGGGGACAAGATCAAAATACTAAGGGAAGATCATTGAAGGACATAGGAATGGAGTCCTCACAGTAAATCTAAGGGAAGATCGATGTCTTCAAACAGAGGTAAAACTTGTAACTTCTGTAAGAAGAACTGGAACATTAAATCTAAGTGTTTTAAGCTACAAAATAAGATCAAAAGGGAAGCTGTGAATCAAAAGGGCAAACAACCAAAAAAAATCTGTTGAAGCTGATGTTGTAAAAGACTACAACGATGGTGAACTTCTAGTCTCTTTTGTCAACAATTCTAAACTGAGCGATGAGTGGATCCTTGATTTGGGCTGCACCTTCCATATGAGTCCCAAACGAGATTGGTTTACAACTTATGAAATAGTGTCTGAAGGTGTTGTTTTAATGAGAAATAATGTTTTATGTAAAATCGCAGGTGTTGAAATGATTAGAGTTAAAATGTTTGACGGAGTTGTCAGAACACTTAGTGACATGCGACAAGTTCCAGAAGTAACGAGAACTTGATTTCATTGAGTACTCTTGATTCAAAAGGGTTGAAATACATAGCTGAAGGTGAGGTTTTGAAGATTTCCAAAGGTTCCCTTGTTGTGATGAAAGGGCAGAGAAAGACTACCAAGTTATATATTTTACAGGGTTCTACTATTACTGATGATGTAGTTGCCGCTTCCTCGTCCTTGTCAGATGATGATGTTCCTAGAATTTGGCATATGCATCTAAGGCATATAAGTAAGAATGGCATGGCAGAATTGAGCTAAAGAGGACTTCTTGATGGGCAAGGAATTTGTAAACTGAAGTTCTGTGACACTGCATTTTTGGAAAGCAAAAGAGAGTTCGATTCACCAGAGGAATCCATAACACGAAGGGAATGTTGGAGTATATTTATTCTGATCTGTAGGGGCCATCCAGAGTGCTTTCGAGAGGTGGAGCTAATTACATGGTAATACTTATTGATGAATTTTCTAGAAAAGTTTAGGTGTTTTTCTTGAAGTAGAAAAGCGATGTGTTTTCCACATTTAAGTATTGAAAAACTATGATTGAAAAAGAGACGGAAAAACAAATAAAACACCTTCGCACAAACAATGGCTTAGAGTTTTATTCTGATGAGATTAACGAATTGTGCAAGTCAGAAGGGATCGTAAGACACTTGACAGTTTGACATACTCCTTAGCAAAACGTCGTTGCAGAACGAATGAACAGAACGATCATGGAGAAGGTTCGATGCATGTTGTTGAATGTCAACTTACCAAAGTCGTTTTGGGCCGAAGCGGCCTCTACTGCATGTTTTTTGATCAACTGATCTCCATCTGTTGCCATTAAGAAAAAGACTCTAAAAGAGGTATGGTCTGGTAATCCTGTTGATTATTCTGATTTAAAGATTTTTGGGTGTCCTGCGTATGCTCATGTTGATAATGGAAAATTAGAACTGAGATCTGTTAAATATGTTTTTCTTGGTTATAAAATTGGTGTAAAAGGGTATAAGTTATGGTGTCTTGAAGAAAAAAAAGTTGTGATTAACAGAGATGTTATTTTTGATGAATCTATTATGCTATCTCTCTTATCTCTTAAATACTCTTCCAATAAAGAGCAACAAAAGTAGGTGGAGCATCAAATTGATCCAGAATCTACAACAGAGTCGACTCATCAAGCCAGTACAACAAGTCAGAATAGAGTTGTTTCTTCACCACAATACTCTATCGCCAAAAATAGAACTAGAAGAGATACTAAACCTCCAAAGAGGTATGCCGAGGCTGATCTAGTTGCTTATGCTTTAAATGTGGTTGAAGATATAGATGCGAACCAGGAGCTATCTACTTAATCCAAGGTAGTTAGCTATGAAATCTTAGAAAAGTTGATGATTATCATGCAATATGAGATGGAATCACTCCACAAAAATAGAACATGGGATCTTGTGAAGCTTCCTAAAGGCAAAAAGGTTGTTTGTTGTAAATGAGTGTTTAAAAAGAAAGAAAATACTCTAGGAGTTGAAGAAACCAAATATAAAGTAAGGCTTGTTACAACGGGTTACAGTCAAATTCCAAGTGTGGACTTCATAGATGTGTTCTTCCCAGTTGTGAAACATAGTTCGTTTCAAGCTTTGCTTAGCATTGTGGTCATGCATGATTTGGAGTTTGAGCAGTTAGATGTAAAAACTGTATTTTTGCATGGAGAACTTTAGGAGGATATTTACATGAAACAACCAGAGGGCTTTATAGTCTCAGAAAAAGAGGATGATTGTTTGCTGAAAAAGTGCATTTGTGGTTTGAAACAGTCACCAAAACAGTGGTACAAAAGGTTTGATTCATTTATAACTTCTCATGATTTTAAAAGAAGTAGCTTTAATAGTTGTGTTTATTTTAAGAAAAAATAATGATGATTGCTTTATGTATCTACTCCTCTATGTTGATGACATGTTGATAGTAGGAAAAGGTAAAGGAGAGATAATAAAGGTCAAAGTCCAGCTTAGTGAAGAATTTGAGATGAAATATCTAGGACTAGTAAAAAAGATACTTGATATGGAGATTCCCAGAGCTAGAAAAGCAAGTAAATTGTACCTAACTCAGAAAGGGTACATTGAGAAAGTTCTTTGCAGGTTCAATATGCAGAATGCTAAGCCTGTTAGTACTCCTTTAGCAACCTATTTCAGACTTTTATCGGCTTTGTCTCCATAATCAGATGATGAGATTGAGTACATGTCACATGTTCCATATTCTAGTGCGGTGGGATCCTTCATGTATATTATGGTTTGTTCACATCCAGATTTATCATATGCAGTCAATGAAGTTAGCAGATGCATGGCGAATCCCAATAAAGAACACTGGAAAACAGTTTAGTGGATTTTGAGATACTTACGAGGTATTACTGATGTTTGCTTATAGTTTTGAAGAACTAGATATGGAGTCATTAGGCAGATGCTGATTTTGTTGGAGACCTTGATAGAAGAAGATCTCTCACATGTTATATCTTTACAATTGGGGGTTGTGCAATCAGTTGGAAAGCTATTTTGCAAGCTACTGTCGCTTTGTTTACCATTAAAGCTGAGTACATGGTGATTACTGAGGCTTGTAAAGAAGCTATTTGGTTAAATGGACTCTTAGTGAACTCAATGAAGACCTTCAAATCAATATAGTACTTTGTGACAGTCAGAGTGACATCTTCCTTATGAATGTCCAAATGTATCATGAGATAACAAAGTACATTAATGTTTGGTATCATTTTGTTCATGATATTATTGCTTGTGGTGATATTATTGTGAGCAAAATTAGTACTCATGATAATCCTGCAGATATGATGACTAAGTCACTTCCTATAATCAAGTTTGAGCATTGCTTAGACTTGGTTAGTGTTCATTGTTGAAGATAAACCCTTAAGGGGTTTCATGGAAGAGGTGAAGAACTTGTTCGTTGAGAGTTCGAAATGAAGAACTTCTTCATTGAGAATTCGTGTCAAGGAAAAGATTGTTAGAATTGTGTAACCCAAATTCTTGTGAAAATAAAATATAAGTAGCAAGATAAGGGGATTTACAAGTGGCATCTGTATAGAAGTTTACTTCCTCTATTTGATGTTCATTAGAATAAGATGTTTTCACCGAACTGATTACTTCTATTTGACTTTGATTAGAATATGGTTTTAAAAACTTATAAATAGACGTAGTCATCTCTCCTCTTGTATTATTCGAATTCGATATAGTGAATAATCTTCTCATCTGTCCATAATTTTTCCCGAAAAGGTTTCCATGTAAAATTCTGTGTGTTCTTTTTTCTTTTTATGATTCTTAGCCATTATCGACGATTTATTTTTCACATCCTTCTTATCTTGTTCAAAAGATTAGCTTGTTTGTGCTTACTAAACCAAAATTAGTCTTGTTTCTAGAATTTATGAATCTACAATACCAGATAAAATGTCCTTTCTTTCCACAGTGAAAACACATTTTATCAGTCTTTTTTTTATTGGTTCAATTGAATTTTTTTTTTCTAAATTTGAGTCCTTCCGTGTGCCTTTTCATGACTCTTTTCATGGATAAATTTAACACTTGAATCAAGAATAAGTATATCACGAGTGCAATTTTCAATCTCAATTTATAAAATGAATGTAACAGCCCGTTTTAGTCAAATCAAAATAGTGGTTTCGGGACCACAAATTCAAAGTTGAAATTTTTATTTTATTATTATTGTAATGCTTACAACATGATTGAGTGATTTTGTGAAAGTTTCGTTAAAAAATTTTATCATTTGAATGATTAATTTGATAAAAAGGACTAAATCGCGTAAAGTGTAAAAGTGGAGTTCTATTAGATAAAAGTATCTAATGGCTATGGAATTAAATAGTTAAAGTCCTTATGATGTAATTAGACCATTATTAAGGTGGGTGGACATATATGGACATATTATCATGTACTTTGATGGTTTTTAATTAAGGTTAAAAGGGTAAATTAGTTAATAAATGATAATTTAATAAAACCAAAAGCAATTTTTTTCATTATCTTCTTCTTCTAACCGAAATTAGGGCGTATTAAAGCCATTTTAAAGCTTTCAAAGTTTTGGCTACTTCATTTGGCTAAATTGGTATGTATTTTGTCTCGTTTTTAATGATTTCTATGTTTTTGAGATCGTTGCAACTTGGTCTAGCTAGCCTAGGGACTACTTTGCAAAATTGTTAAAGATTTTGAATGTTTCCATTGATGAATAAGCATGTATTTTGAATATTCTTGATAGATTATGAATGCTTGTTGATAGATATACAAGCTTTGAAACACCCCAAACCCGGCCCACGAGCCTCGACCAGATCTGGTATGTTCCTCGAATAAAAACAGTTCAAGTTCTTTGAAAATCTTTAAGTAGCTTTTGGAAAAACTTGATTTGGGTTGGGCTCAAGTTGGAAAGCAATGTTAGGTTTCAAAACGTTAAGTTAAAAGGGATATGCCGAATTTGTTCAAGGTTTTATCTTTAATTAGAAATCATATGAATCTTAAGCGTCAAAACATTTAGGGTTTTATTTTCAAATAAAACATTTGATCTTTAATTTGATAAATTTCGTAACATATTGAAATAAAAAAAATGCATGCATAAACAGTTTATCACTATGGCCTTATTACATCAAAACAATCCCAAATAAATTTAAAGTACTTAAAATAAAATAAATGTCCAATAAAATAATTCCTTGCTGAGCATGGCCACCATTAAGCTCCTGCCGACCCGGTCCATTACTGATCATCACCTGAAAAATGTTCCCACAACGGGGTGAGTCAAACAGACTCAATGTGTACACAAACACTAAGTCCGAATAGATTCAGGCATATCAAGTCATACACATTCATACCAAAATATACAATTAATGATGCATTCCCAAGCCCAAGCCTAGTTACCAACCGCTACACATCACCCGTACCAACCTGCACACCGTGGGGACTACTAAGTCAACCCTCCATCCACTACACACCATCGAAGGCAGTCGCTGCAGTCGACGTGCTCATCGCCCTTATAAATTCGTGGCATAGCCACCAGATAATATTTTGTGTCATGTGACACCACATTCAGATAACGTGACCGAAGCCACCACATTCGGATAATGTGACCGAAGTCACCACATTCATATATCGTGACATAAGTCACCACATTCACTTCCCCTTTCATAATCACCCAAATGCCCATGTCATACAAAATCATGCATTATCATGCCATGTTCTCTATTCACATTCTTATAGGTTCACATGTATGTCTTAACAGATCTTATCGTAATCCTAGTAGTAATAGGAAAACGTACCTGAGTACTTTGTACCATTGTATGGTACCCTAGACATACTTTTCACATTCTTAATATCACATACATATATTTATTAAACATTGCCATAAATCTTATTAAGAAATAGTGTGGGGTACACACCTGGTATACTTAGCGAATTTACTCCAAATCTCGGAGACTCGATCTAGCGTCCTAGATCCTTAGATTTCAAGTTCCTACATTCGGCCAACATGTAATATTTTAGCTAAAGGCCATTCGGCCAGTTAATCAAATCCCGAAACTTACCTTGTTGTCGATTTGCCTATCACTCAAATCCCGAAACTTTGTAATGTTTTATCCTTGCAATCAGCTAGCACCCAAATCACCTTATAGGTTAGTTTTCGGCTTTTGAACATGTAAGAAATAGATCTAAGTATCAAAATAGGCCTTGGCCGAATGTACATATGGACTTACCTTGTGGATCTAAATCCCGAAAACACCACTTGACTATGGAGATGTCGAAATACCTATGGCCACATGTTAGATCCAATTTTCCAATCATTAAATCACAATAGAATGGCCTATGGCCGAACCTTATATTTACTTACTTTAGATCTTAAAATCCCGATAGATCCCTTCCTTGTAGTCGACAATAGGCAAACAAATCCCCGAGAGATCCTTCAAAGATTCGGCAAAGCACCCTAAGGAGATTAGTACCTTGTTTTCGGCAAGTCTAAAAGAAATAAAAATCGAACTTGCTCTTACCCTTACTTGAAGAAATCGACAGCTCCTATATCTTGAAAAACACAAAGGTTCAGCCTTGAGACTTGGAGAATAGTCGGCTATGGTCACTTGGGTATTCGGCTTCAACAAGATTGAAAAGGAAAAAGCTTGAGGGTTTCGGCAATGGTGGAATGTAAATTCGGCTAGCACAGGGAGTATTTCGGCTTAACAAAATAAAAGAGAAGAGGAGAATTGTTGCCAGAGAATTTCGGCAGAGAGAAAAGGAGAAAGAAAGAATAATGAATGGCCTTATTTTTCCTCCTTTTGCCGAAATTACTAAGCCTAGAGCCCCCTACTTGGCCATCACTATCATATCCTTATTTCCCTCCTTATCTCCTCATTTATTCTCTTTAATCACTTTAATAACTAAATAATCCAATACATTATCTCTTATCCTTCTCCTATTTTAGCTCTTATCTCTTATTTAAAATAAATAAAATAAATAAAACAATATTTATCCTACCTTAGCCGAAAATTAATAGGAGAATTAAGCTCAATCCTCCTCCAATTGAAAATCCAATTGCCGCCCAACCTCTTCTCACCTTTCTTCCTTGACGCCAAAGCAAAAATAAAAGCACTTAATGCTGCCAACAAGGCTCGAACATGAGACCTGCTGGAGCCCTTGGACGCAAGCTGCCCAGCTCTTCAGGTAACGCCCCAAGCCACTTTGCCGCTAGCTCCTTTGTGTCATAATCCACCCAGAATTTCTTTTAAGCCCTCCTTAACCAAGCGCCTTCTTGACGCAAAAATAAATGCTCCTTCCTGCTTCCTTCGCAACTCGAACCAAGGCCCTTACCCCCTGCACCTGGCGTCTTTCACCAAGCCCTTAAGTGGCACCTAGCAGCCACTTTACCACATGATTTCTTGTGGCAATAATCCCCTAAAAATTCCTTTAAAGCCTCCTTAGCCCAGTTCCCCTTCTTGGCGCAAAAATAAAAGTCTCCAATGCTTCCCACGTTGCTCGAACTCTGGCCCATTGGCACACGTTGGTGGCGTCACTTGTATGGGCTTTAAGTGGCGCCTCCAAGCCACTTTAACAAGCTAATTCTTGTGTCTATTTTCACATACATTTTCTCTTAAGGCCCTATCAACTTAGCTCCCTTATTAAAACTTAAAACTTAATATTTCCTGAGGCTTTCACCTATTTTCTAAGGTTCACAAATTTCATTATACACATTCACAACATACTCAAGCATGCTATTTCATATAATTAAGCATAAATGCATAAGCCCATTTTCAGGATATTACAAGCTTTGTTAAGTGATTTTTAATGAAAATGTAAATTATGGGCTAAATTGTGAAATGTGTAAATTTAGTGGTTAAAATGTGTAATAAATGAAAATTTTGGGCTGCTATAAGCATGATAAATATTCAGCTAGGCTTGGCTTGTGATGAAATTGAATGAATTTTGTTTTACGAGCCTAGGGACTAAATTGTTAAAATGTTGAAATATTAGGGGCAAAAGTATAAATGTGCTTTAATGAGTGTTTTGGATTAAATTGAATAGAGAGATAATTAAATAAGCTGAATTTGATCTTATATAGATCAAGAAAAGTGAAATACGGACTTAGATCGGGGAAAGAATAAAGTCTCGGATTAGTTGACCTATGTCATCGTTTTTACGTCCGAGGTAAGTTTGTATCTTATAAGTTTCATTAAAAATGTATTTTATATGCTTTGATATTGCATAAACCGTTAATACGAGACTACAGATATGTTCGATAGTGGTTCGACAACAATTCGGCATTCGAAATCGTGGTTGAACCTTAGGAATATATTAGGATACTAGTGACATGTCATTATGGGATACATTGATTTGGCTTCGGGTCATGATATTGGCACTTCGGGTGCGAGTTATTTTGATTTGGCTTCGGGCTATGATATCGGCACTTTGGGTGCAAGTTACTTTGATTTGGCTTCGGGCCATAATATCGACACTTCAGGTGCGAGATATATTGAGTTGGCTTCGGGCCATGATATTGGCACTTAGTGTGCGAGACTCCTGAGTATCCGACTTCTATTCTGAATGGTTCAACGGGTATATTGAAGGTATGAATCAGTGAGAAATAGATAAGTAACGGTACAAGTGTGTACTGAAAACTATACGAGCATTGAATCAATGGAAGTTGTGAATTTATGATCAAGTATGTAGTTAAGTTCATGTGAGCTTGGGATTAATGCATTGTTTTATGTTATGTCGTTTAATTTGAATGGTAATTGAGTGGTGAAGCTTGCTTATTATTTTCATACGAGCTTACTAAGCTATAAAGCTTACTTTGTTTATTTTTCCATGTTTTATAGTGATGTCAAAGCTAGCTCAGATTTGGGGACCGTTGGAGACTCCATCACATTATCCATCTATCAATTTGGTACTTTTGAGTTTATGTTTTGAGTATATGGCATGTATAGGGACTTTGGTCATTTTGGTTATGTGTTGGTAATGAATTTAGCCATTTAAATTGGATTGTAAATATATATGTTTTGGTTTGTATTTATGGCCATAAGAGATGGTTTGTTTGGTATGCTTGGATCATGTATATATATAAGTGTATGTTATGCTTGTGGATAATTAGCATTATAGTTATCTAATAGCCAAGTTTTGAATGGTTGTAATGCTTAAGAGTATAGATCAAATGATGCATATTTGTTAATGGTCATTTTGATGATTTAAGAAGATAAAGGTTCGTATAAACTTAGATAGCATAATGTGGTATTTATGTTTTGTATTGGTTGGTGTTAGTAATGGTATAAAATATGCTTGATTTGGAATTGAATTACATGTTTATTGATACTATGTTTTGTGCCATATGAATTGTCTAGGTGTGCATAAGTTTAGGTGGCAAAATGGCTTGGTAAATAGCCTATTTTTGTCCACACAGGCAGAGACACGGGCGTGTGTCTCAGCCATGTGTGACACATGGTTATGTACACGGCCGTGTGCCCCTGGCGTTGAAAATAAACTCAAGTCAGTATGCTCCACACGGCCTCACACACGGGCATGTGACATGGCTGTGTGGCATAAGTCAGTATACCCTACAGGTTTGACATGGCCTGGCACACGGGAGTGTATGGCCATTTGTAAGACACACGGGCTAGCTACACGGGCGTGTGTGTTGGCTGTCTGACCCAAGTCAGAGAGTTACAAGGGGTCGAATGCGGGCAGGGACACGGTCATGTGCTCCCATTTCGAATGTCCACATGGCCTCTGACACGGGCGTGTCTTTGGCCGTGTGAGACACATGGCTGGGCCACACGAGCGTGTGTCCCCTATTTTTGAGAACATTTCTTAAGTGTTCAAAAAGTTTCTAAAGTTATCGGTTTAGTCTCGAATCACTCGCGATGTATATTTAGGGCCTTGTAGGCTCGTATTAGGGACGAAATGTTTGGTTGTGAATGAATTCATATATGTGAAATGTATGTTTAAATGTGTTGTAAGTTCGGTAATGCTCCATAACCCTATTTCGACATTGAATACAAGTGAGGGGTGTTACAATAAATTAGAAAATTTTGAAAGATATATGATTCCAAAGAATGCAATATCTTCTTCCTATATCCATTCCAAAATTGTGACAATTTGGATAAAATTGAACCTGTTTGAAATAAATAAGGAATTTTGATTTCTACTTCACTTAATTTTGAAACTAGAAATTGTCATGCACTTATCCATGATAGGTTTTGTATCAGTGATGGTAAATTCAAAAATATTTTTTTTTGCTAGAAATTAATCTATGCCTTTCTTCTCGTTTCCGTATGAGTTTTCAAGTGTCCTCCAGTTCTTTTGGTGAAGTCATGTTTCAATAAAAGTCATAAAGATGATCTTTAAGAGAATTCAATATGTATCCATGATAAATGCACTCATCTTTTTGGCATTAGTTTCTTTCTTTGATAGCATCATCAAAGTCTATAAGTGTTGATTCTGGTAATGGCTGTAGATTTGGATATATCAAGAACATAAAATATCTAAAACAACAAATCAAAGTAGCCAAAATGGCTAGGGGTGAACAGTTAATCGAACTGAATTAATATTAACTGAATTAATCGAACTTTTTAATCCTTTAACCATTAACCGAATTGATTTTTTTTAAAAAAAAATTAATTGAACCGAAATATTTCGGTTAATTTGGTTGGTTAACTGAATTAACTAAAATTTATATGTTTTTTTATTTTTTGGTTAAAACAAGTATAAAACATATCAAAAAATAAATTGATAATGTTCATTTGACCGAATTATCGGAATTAAAACTACATATAATTTGTATTATTAATTATGAAGTTCAATTAATTTGATTAATTTGGTTAATTACTCAATTTCAAACCGATTTAACCGATAACTAAACTGTCAAAAAATATTAACCAACTTCCAATCGAATTAAACCGCTTAACCGACTGATTAACCGAATTAGATCAGTTTGATCAATTAATTCGATTTTAACCGAAATTTAAACACCCTAAAAATAGCAAACAAAATTAAATCTTATATGAATAATTGCATGCAAAAGTATATGACCCATGATACATATCTTTTGGCATAAAAATATGACTTTCCATAACATTTTTTTGATAGAAAATTATGTTCATACATTTCTAAATCTTTTGAGAAAAATATTATAATTATTTTGAAAAATAATAATAATATTTATAAAAGAATATTGTACCTCCAAACTTATCAAGTGCATATCTTTGGTTATATATATAGACCCAATACATAAGTCTAATTAGTTAATGGCTAGTACTTAAAATATAAACTTTAAGAGTTTATATGTAATTTTTAGGAATACGAAGTTACTAACATTGTAAACTCAGCCTTTTAAGTATGATCCATCTTCGTGGAAGAATCGCGTTCATGCCCAGTCCACCGCCAAGAAAACATCAACGCCATACCTATATAGCCTATAAAATTACATTCTGATAAATATATCTCCATCATCTCCTAGCACAGACAGTAATTCAAAATGAAGTGTTTGAAAGTTGAAAGAAAATCTAACAAGTTGCATAATGCAGATTTTGAACATCGGTAATCAATGCAAAATACAGTAGTTGTTTGTTTTTCCGAATTTTGTACAAAACTGTTTATTAGAGACGGCTAACAATATATTAATTTATAGGTGAGAGAAATCCAGCTAAGCGAGAGCGTCTAGAAAGCTTGGGAAGGAAAAGTCTTTTTTTCTGTGATTGTGGGTGGTGGCCTGGTGGGATGAATAGTAATATAAATATTTAGCCTCGATATTTTGGTATATCAGGAATCCCCCGACTTGATGATAGCGTGAACGGTTTCACTGGGAAAACTAAAGTACGTTGTACGTACTGCTACTCAATTGCACAACGAACCACAAATGGGCTGCCTCTGCCTGTGATACTGTAATATGTAATTAATTTATTATTTTGTAATTAAAAATAAACTAAATAAAAATACTTACAAAAATAGTAAGCATATAATTATCATTTAGTTAAATTTGCTTAATAAATAAAGGAGCCTTGAAATTGCAGTGGTAAATATATTTTACACTAAACTAAGAGTTCTTTTGACTCTTCTCTAAGCTTCCCTCTCGAATTTAGAATATGAGACAACCAGGGATCAAATTTAAGATATCCATTATTAAGAAAAACAAAGTCTAAAAAATGGGTTCAAATAATTTAGAAAAGAAAGGCACCAATATTAGATCATGTTTTGTTGAAAATATAAGACAGGCATATACAAGATTGTCCTGGCTGTCAGTGTTAGATAGCAATGGATCAAGCCCAAAAATTGGCATTCTCGGGAATTAAATGCACCTAAAACCACGAACAATGCCCTTTGCAGCCAGGCAGTTAAAACTAGATCAGACCCTGAGTGACCACAACTGAAATGGACCCAACATGGAAGCATCACAACCAACCACTCATCGACTACCGAGTTGAAGATTTGCATATGAAACAAAATGAGATTTTCTGTGTAATGGCACCAAAAAGGAGGTACCACAAACTTAAAACAGAATCTGATCTGTTCTACCAATTTATAAGCAAAAATCTCTTAGCGAAACACAGCAGCTTTCAACATTTGTATATTAATATGAATTACATCCCTAGTTACTTTGAGAGCCAATAAATAATAAGGAACAACGTACAAGCAGCAATTACTGCTGACAGAATAAGAGTGTCCCTTGAACGCCTCCTTCTGATGGAACCTATAAAATAGAGGATTTTTAATTAGTAGAAAATAGTAGTATACATAATAAAAGGTCATTAATGAAGATACATAGTAAAAATACCAAGCAAGCCACGGATCACAGGGAACTTGTCACTTAAAACTTTTACTTTCCCTTGAACATCTCCAAACAAAGCTCTTTGAGAGCCCAAAACTGCTCTTGTCGTTTGAGCTTGATTAATCACATCATCTATCTATAGAAGGCAGACATACAGGTTAGAAAATTAGAAATGAAATAATCATTTGACAAATAGGGAAGAAAAACTAACCAATAATAATAGTAATAATAAATACAAGCTACTTTGTGACAGACAGGGCACTGAAGCTAGCAAACAAAAATATCATGAAACCACCTATCTGCTGAGGAAATCGACTATTTCTTTGCTTTATTTCCACTTTGTTTACATTCAGTTTGATTCTTAAACTCATGTATGGGCATGACATTGATTCCCAACAGTAGCGAGGCATTGAAGCTAACAAACAAAATATTATGAAACCAATGGGAAGCCTAAAGTTTATTCTATGCTACATTAATCTTATCAATTAAAAATGGAGTTAACATACCCAAGTTACCTGTAGACACAGCTAGAGAAGATAAAATAGAAAGATGTGTGAGCAAAGACGGATGTTTGTGCATGAGAAAGATGTAAAATAAAATTTTATCAGCATATCTATTTGCAACCAATTTTGAACTTCAATGGAATTCACCTTCCCCTCTTGTACTCAAACTCTAAATCTTTCTCTTTTGGGTAAATTAGAACTTAGTGCAGACTATACTTTCGCTTATACTAAAAGTACAAATGATGCAAACATGGCCCCAAAGCTAGTATGAAGTATGACATGTGAACACCCATCAATCCACAACTATGAATAACCCATATAAGCAGATAACAGCACCAGAATCAACTTACATGAGACAAAAGTCACTTGTGTAGTACTAGCGTTTGAATTTCAAAACCTAGATCCTTCAAATTGCAATAAAGCAACCAAGGACACGTTTAGCAATGATGAGCAAGAGGTAAAGAGGTATACATCATTAAGCAACCAAAACCAAACTGATGGAACGCCACATCTAAGCAATAGAAATGATTGTTCTAGACAAATTTGTAAATGGGGCTTTGTGATTAGGGCTTATCTTTTTGCACTTCCCTTGTATTTATTTGTAAGGGCTTGATTCTGGGTTCATGTATCTCATATAAAAAGTGGTTTTTGTCAAAGCTTTGAGCTAACTTTTGGTAATATACATTTGGATTTTGAGACTAGTCCATGGAGACTTCACAATGGTGGTTTCAACCACTGAGATTTTTGGCTTCTACATGTTAGACACTAGCTTCAGGTTTCTGACCAACAGGTTCACCTGTTTCTTCGGTTTATAATGCGTAATTGTGTCGCACACCTAATCCAAAACCAATTAAACTATACCAGCATAAAACATTGAGGTAAAACACAGAAGGGGAAAGTTCTTTCAACAAAGCATGCACCACAAAAAACATTGATAAAAGAATGTTTAAATCTTACATGAGCTATGCTTCCATGGATGGCAGCTCGCTCTCTGAGTAATTGCATTCTCGGTGACATACTCCCAGATGCCTGCATTATGGCAAATAGGTAAACTTTGGGAAACAACATGATATTAGCAACGGCATTGGCAAAATTAAGAGTTGAAATCATATGACTACCTTATACTCATTAATATCATCTCTGACAGAACTCAGAAGCTCCGCGTGTTCCCTCATTGAATTTATGTTTCCTTTGATTCGTCTAAACTCCTAACAAAGATATATCATTGCTTCAAAACGATAGAAAACTAATCAACTACTCCAAATAATAAACAGCCAAAAGCAGCAATAACTAGGGGCAATTCAATGGAACATGGATGCCATAATTTATAGAGCAATGAACCAAAGTGCAACGAAGACAATTGACAGTCCAAAAAGCAGATGAGTGAACACATTTGGGGCCTAGTTCGATCTATAATTGATGACAGTGAAAGTGTAGCGGAGAATAATTCCATGGATCATGGGAACATAAATTTATAGTGAAATGAGCCAGGGTAGCAAATAAAGAACTTACAGCAACCCTGGGTTTGGATCATACAGAAATGTAAATCTGTTGGGGAGAAATCTATGATTTTTCAGAAATTGAGAATGAATTAGAGATTAGCTCAATCTGTTAAGCTACCACCAACAGCCACTCTTCTTCCACTTCTCTCAAGGTTCAAGAAAAGAGGAGATTAGGGCACTTCTAACTGTAAACTTGAACATAAAGGAAAATCACATGCTACCCCTGCAGAAACTTTTCATGTAAATGGGAAGGATTTTATACATCCCCAATTGTCTATGGAAATTATTTTTCCCAAGTACACAAGTAGAGAACAGAGCAAATACACAACAAAAGATATAATGTAAAGAGCTCAAATTCTAAAACTGCTAGGGAAGTATATGAAGTTGCTGGTACGAGACCATCAATTATCAACAAAAAAAACCATGGACCAAAAATCTTTTGAGAACTTGACTCATATAACATTTAGCAAAAATGAAAAGCAGCAATAAAACAATAGTATAATTATACTCATGTTGCCATAAACAAATTTACACAGAATGCTAACTTGCTGCTTGTACTGTATTTCTTATCCCACTGAACTGATTGTCAGGGATGTAACAATCATGAACCATGAACTAATTACATTTAAGAAATAGAATAACTGAATTATATTTTATTTCAAATAGAGGTACAGATATCCTAGTAAGAATTGCCAAAACAACCAATCAAACATGTTTATAAGCATGCCTTGATGGTGTCATGATTTGGTATATTATCAGTTTGAACCATGGCTCACAAACATAATGGTGACAATGACTTAGAGGTTGGAAGAGATTTTTCCCAATTGCAGTGGTAAAAAGAATACAAAAACAACAGCAATAATTAGAAGTTGCAAGACTATACACTGCACATAATTTAATATGATGTAGGACAAAATAGCAGGAAATGTTCATATTTCATTGAAGCTTATAGCACCTGGTAATTAAACATGGAAACCTGAGTTCTAATAACAAGTCTAGATAAAAATTACAGAGTAGACAACAAATAAACCTGAGTAAACTCATGTAGTATGTCTCTATGCCTTGCAAGCTTCTGGGTTACTGAAGTAGTTGAAGCAGCAGACGCAGCACATCTGCTCATGGCATCATTTATGTCCAGCAGTTTCTCGAGCAATGACTGAATTTCCATTTCCATAGACTTCCATGATCTACTTGACCCAACGGTTGGCGACCCAGTATCTAGATAAGCTCAATGTGAATACATATATCATCACAAAGGAGAAAAAAGAATCTAACCAGATTTCAAAGGCGATTTAAATAGAAGGAATAAAATATATGCTCTTTGGTATTAAAGATCCAATCTATTCAGCCTCGATCTTTCGAGCCTCTCTCCTGAGTTCCTCCCAACCCGATTCTTGCAGATCCAGATTCGGATCCGTCATTTAGATCTTGGTGTTTGAAATTCGGATCCCTGGCTCTAGTTTCGTTTCTTATGTGGATCCAACTATGGAGATTGGTTGAGTTATTTCACGTTAGTAACCCTCATCCAATTACAGAATTCAAAAATGCTGCTGAGTGTTGGAAGCTTACTTGCTTTCTTTATTTTCGATGATCTTCTATTTTGATTTTCTGTTTCTGAGAGTTTGAGGGAGAGAAGAGAGGATGCTCTTCTATGGCTATTCGTGGTTTATTATTTTGCATCTGGACCCTTGAACCTAAGGATGGGCCGAATAGAGAATCAAACTATGGTTCCATTCTACCAAAATAAACTCTCTTGAAGGCCCAATTACTCACCTATATCTATTTAGTTTCTAATGTCAAATATAATATTAAATTTTAAATTTTAAATTTATTAAATAATATATTATATTTTATGAAATTAATATAAATTATATTATTCATTAGGTTAGAACTGCGGGTGGAAACCACAAATCTATATTTAAAAATAGCATCCAATAAAACGTATGACTTAAAAGTAATTACTAATAATTACACATTTAATATGATAAAATTAAAAAATAGATTTAATTGTTTATCATTGTGTTGTTATTAATCTTGAGTCAGTATCGAGTTAACTTGAGACACTAACTCAGTTAAATGCATTATTAAAATATACAATTGATGGAAGTAATAAAGTATGCATAATTAAAATTAAAATGTACCAATATATTAAGATAAAGCTTTGGTTAAGTGGTAATTAAAAATTTTACTAATACAATTGACTTAGGTTCAAATCTCAATAAATGCATTATTTTAGTTTTTTTAAATGAAAAAGACTAAAGGACTCTCAAATAATATAACTTATCTTCATTATAAAAGAGTATTTATATAATTTAACAACTGAGTTGTTGTCTCAGTTGAATGCGACACTAATTCAATAAAACACTTAAATAATAATATAAATTAATAGTTTCTGTAATTAAAAATATTATAAAAAATCTCATATGAAACTCAATTACTAATCTTATAAATGGCAAAGAAAATCTCTCTCTGTATATAGATAATTGCACCATACATCTCAAACTATAACTTTCATTTTAAATTGGTCCCTAAATTTTAAAACACTCTAATTACATCTCGAACTATTAAAGTTATATCAATAAGGTCCTTCCATTTCTAAACTCATTAATTTAATCGTTAATGAGATGTCAAATCTTATGTGGCATAGTTTAAAATGAAAAGTTCAAAGAAAATGAACATTGTAAAAACGGATGTCGTAAGAATATTGATTTTGAGGTTTTCGAAGCTTTTACAAAAGTTCTATCACATGATCTTTCTTTTTTCAATTTACTTTATTTTTAGTTTTTACTTTTAAAAATTATGTGGTAACATTTTACTTTTCTTTAAATTTTCATTTTAAATTATGTCACGTAACATTTGACATGTAATTTAACTATTGAATTAATGGTTTCAATAATTAAAGGACATGATTGATATAATATCAACAGTTTAGGGATGTAATTACAATATTTTTAAGTCCGAGGTGTGATCGGGTCACCTTGAAATTGATCATTTTAATAAAAACATTTTGATTTATTAAAAAAATGATTTTGTTCTACGAAATTTGAGAAAAGGGGTTCGGGAGTCGGTTACGCACGAGGAATGATTAGCACCCTCGTAACGCCCAAAATTGGTACCTAATTGATTAATTAATGTCTTAATGTCGAAAATTTGAAAAGATTTTAAAATATGACCCTTTTGATTTTTCAAAACTTATAACTTTTAAAAAGACATTCAATTATTTGGATAAAAGAAAAGTCGAATCTCAGTAAGTTAGAGCACGACCTTTCGAATTTCCCAAACACCAATCTTTGTTTTGTTTTCTCTTTTTTTTTTTTTTTTTGAAATCCCTATATCAAAATATCAAAATGTCACATCCAATAAGTTAGGACGCAACATCTTAAATTCACAAAAATAGGTTTTTTATTTGAAAATCATATATTTTAATTTCAAAAAGGGTATTTGATCATTTAGACTTAATGAAAAAAATTGAAGCCCAATAAATTAGGGCACGATTCCCTCAAAACTCCAAATGTCAAATATTGCCTTATTTTAAGAAATAAAGTTTTGGATAAAAAGTGACAATTAAATGAGATATATTTTAAAACAATGATTTGAGTAAAATGCATCATTAATACATTACAAAACACAAATATCAAAGCAATATACTACAATTACATGATATAATAACATTTAATACTAATATTGGCAATTAAGAGAAAGAATAACATAAAATAGCAATCTAAAATAGTTACTATATACATAATAAAATATAATATATATATATTTTAAATAAATAATAAAAATCTTTGAATAAAAATGTATAAGGGAAACTTATAATAAGTATATAATATACCATTTAAAAATAGATAATATACATATTTTAAATAAACAATATATCAAAAATTTTGCCTTAATAATAAAACAATTTAGATGATGTACAACATGTAAATTTTCAAATAATACATAATATAAAGTTAAAGTTATAATATATATATATATAAAATATATAACAAATAAAAATAATAATATATGATAAAACAATTTAACGTAAATAGGGAAAAGCAAAAAAGAAAAACAAGTTTAAAATGATTAAAATAAATGAATAAATAATGATTAAGCAATTAAATGAAAAAAAGTTTAAAAAAAACGCACAAGTCAACCTAACTCCCGCAATATGAGGATTAAACGAAATTCCTCCACCAAAATTTAACTCGAACGGAAGCAACTCAAAAATAAAACGCAATAAGAACGAGCCACAGAAAATAAGAACGCAAAGAGAGAGAAATTTGAGTGAATGCTCTCAAGAATTTTTATTACTCCAAACTCATATGTGTTTTACAATGAAGGGAGAGGCCTCTATTTATAGTTGAGCCTCCCCAAATCCAACGGTACAGATCAACTACATCAACGGTTAAGATTAAAAGGTATCTACAAATTAAATCTCTAATATTACAAAATCATATCTTCTAAAATTGCATACTATATCTTTTAAGATTGCATAACATATCTAAGATTTGCATATCATATCTAAGATTACATATCATATTTTTTAAGATTACATACCGTATCTTCTAGGATTGCATATCATATCTAAGATTTGCATATCATATCTAAGATTGCATATCCTTGAAGATTGTGTTCCCATATACGTCAAGCTTGTAGATGGACCTTTAATCTTTTCAAGTAATGGGACATTCCGGTCGGGCCAAATGATATATTTTGGACTGGACTTGGACTTTGTTTTATTATTTTGGGTTTATTATTTTTTGTATGGGCCCGGGCTAAATTGGCCTATTACAATTGCCCCTCTTTGCTTATTGTCGTGTAACGAGAATGGAGCAAAGACTATAAAAGGACCAATTTTGCCCGGTTTTGCCGAGCTTTAACCTTTTGATCCTCATCTTCTTCAAGTAGTCTCTAACCCAACTACAACTTCAAGGAGATTGAATCTGTAGCTTTAATCTTATTTTACTGCAACTTCAGGGAGAAAAGACCTGCTCTTGTAGATTTAATCCATCCTACTGTAACTTCAGGAAAGTGAGACTAGTATCTTTGATCTTGCTTCACTGCAATATTCAGGAAGACAAGATCTGCTATTTTTAGTTTGCTCCACTACAAACTCAGGGAGGCAAGCTAATATCTTCGATCTGCTTCCTACAACTTCAGGAAGATAAGATCTGCTGTCTTCAGTTTGCTCCGCTGTAACTTCAGGGAGGCAGGCTAATATCTTCGATTTGCTTCCTACAACTTCAGGAAGTTAAGATCTGCCGTCTTTATTCTACTCCGCTGCAACTTCAGGGAGGCAGGCTAATATCTTCGATCTGCTTCCTACAACTTCAGGAAGATAAAATCTGCTGTCTTCAGTCTGCTCCGCTGCAACTTCAGGGAGGCAGGCTAATATCTTCGATCTGCTTCACTGCAACTTCAGGAAGATAAGATTTGCTGTCTTTAGTCTGCTTCGCTACAACTTCAGGGAGGCAGGCTAATATTTTTAATCTGCTTCCTGCAACTTCAGGAAGATAAGATCTGCTGTCTTCAGTCTGCTCAGCTGCAAACTCAGGGAGGCAAGCTAATATCTTCGATCTACTTCCTGTAACTTCAGGAAGATAAGATCTGCTGTCTTCAGTCTGCTCTGCTGCAACTCCAGGGAGGCAGGCTAATATCTTCGATCTGCTTCATTGCAACTTCAGGAAGGCCAGATCTGCTGTTTTTAGTTTGCTCAACTGCAAATTCAGGGAGACAAGGCTGACGTCTTCGATCTTCTTCCTGCAACTTCAGGAAGGTAAAATCTGTTATTTTCAGTTTGCTCCACTACAAACTCAGGGATGCCAGACTGATATCTTTGATCCGCTTCCTGCAACTTCAGGAAGATAAGATCTGCTATCTTCAGTCTGCTCCCTTGCTACCTCAGGGAGATAAGACCAGTGGCTAAAATCTGCTCCATTGCTGATACATGGAGATAAGATTCGCCAAATTCGATCTGCCCCACTGCTATCTCGAGGAGAAAAAATCTACAATTTTTAGTCTGCTCCCTTGCTACATCAGGAAGATAAGACTACAATCTTTAACCTGCTCCCTTGCTACTTCAGGGAGATAAGGTTGGTGGCTTGAATCTGCTTCGTTGTCGATACATGAAGATAAGATTCGCCAAATTCAATCTGCTCCACTACCGCTTTAGAGAGATAAGAACTACAATCTTCAGTCTACTTCCTTGCTACCTCAGAAAGATAAGACTACAAACTTCAGCCTACTCCCTTGCTACCTCAGGTTGATAAGGCTAGTGGTTAAAATCTGCTCCCCTGCTACCTCGGAAAGATAAGATTTGCCGTCTTCGACCTACTCCACTACTACTTAGGGAGATAAGATCTGTGAATTCACCGACGTTGCTACACCGTCCTCTAAGGGACATGTCCTGTAGACTCGAATGTATTATGGACGAAATTTGCATGAATGCAGAATGTCATGAGAATGATCCCTTTTTTAAATGTAAAATGATTAAGATACAATGATCAGAATGAATCAATTGCTCCTAACTAAATGATATTATGGATGACATTTGCATGAATGTATAATATCATGAGAATGATCCTTTGTTAAATGTACAATAATTAGGATGCCATGATCGGAATGAATCAAATGCTTCTAACTAAATGATATTATGGATGAAATTTGCATGAATGCAGAATGTCATGAAAATGATTAGAATGCAATGATCGGAATGAATCAAATGCCTCAAAATGTGTTTTGCATGAATGAAGAATTTTATGAAAATGATCCCTTTTTAAATGCTTAAAGTATCATCGCTCATTGTTTATCAAGGCTGTATCACTGACGTATTATGCTGTCATCTTGTTCGGCTCGTATTCTCGACAGAAAACCCAAGAAAACAATTATATCTTACTCAATAGATTTGTCCTACTATAACTTCAAGGTTCATCTCATTGTGACTTAGGGTATAGAATCTGAATCCTTTCCAATCCATCCTACTGTAACTCAAGGGATAGAATTTGTTTCATCTTCAATCCAACCTGCCGTAAATCAGGAGTATAGGATCTGTAACTTGTTTCATCAACTAATCATTCCCCGGGTGACCTAACCAAATATGTATGCATGATATTTGCATGGATGCAAAATATCATTTTTTTTCTCGAGAATGATTCCCCTTTTACACTTGGGTTAACATTGTCCATTTTTCGTTAAGATTGTATTACTGACGCAATATCTTGACATTTTGTTCAATCTCCATTTTTGACAAAAATACGGAGAGATAGTCTCAGTTTAAACTTTTCCTCCACCAATATTTTCATCCTTTAAACTTGATAAGTTTTAAACAATGGTCCTGTTTCAAGTTCTTATATTATTTACAAGTATCCAGAGTAATATGCGAAACTCCTTTTATGAAAGTATTATTAGTCCAATAATCGTTATTTCAATGCAAAATGCTTGAAAAAGATTATAACAATGGACAAGAAGGAAATTAATTAGGAGCATAGCTCGAAACAAATAAGTTAAGCAAAGCTAGCAAATGCAATCAAAGGAAATTTATTGGTAGTGTATTTTGAAATGAATAAAATAATTAAAGATAGCAAATTCAGAATGGGTAAGATGGAAACCAGGTGCCCCAGATATCGCAACCTGATCTTCTCTGTTCAAACTTCTTGAGGACCATTTTAAACTTAATATGTGTTAAGGGGATAAGGAGTACTTTGTCGATGCCCTAAGACGTAACATACTTCCTCATTGTTAATTTAAGTGTCGCAAGCCTACTGTACGCCCCACTTTCGATCAAAAATTGAGCCGCCCTTTTCGGGTTTTCAACTCAAATCCCCTTTGGTCTCAAAGCGCCCTTCGGGTTTTCACCTTGACCTTTCCTCTTTTAGGTAAAATACTTCTTGACTGAACCTGAATTCGCCAAATTGGGCAAGTCCTCGCCATCCGTCTCGGTCAATATCAATGCTCCTCTAGAACATGCCCTTTTTTACTACATAAAGTCCTTCCCAGTTTGGCATCTACTTTCCTTTGAAATCCTTTTGTATAAGAATGATCTTTTTCAACATCAGGTTCCCCTCGTGGAATTCTCTAAGATGAACCTCTTTGTCGTAAGCTTGCATTATCCAACCGTGATGGATAACTTTTAATCTTTTTTTTGATTAGGTTTAATTGGCAGAAACGCTTCCATTCCATAAACCAATGGGTAAGATGGTGCCTCGGCAAAGGTCCTGGCTAACGTTCGATAATCATAGAGGATAAATGGTAACTTCTTTATGCCAATCTTTACAAGTCTCGGTTATCTTTCCTACAATCCTTGTTTTGTTTTTTTGTTTTTTTTCTTTTTGGCTGCCTTTGTTGCTCTATGATATGGTATCTGATCTTTGAACAAACTACAAACTTTTAACATTGTCCTTTTTAGCATTTTTTGTCGGCGCCTGATCTTTTTTTTTGAAATTTGATGACTGTCGACTTTTGTAATATTTGCATATGAAGCAACATTCACCTTCTTAGTGAAGTAATCGATGACCATAAAGATAATTTGATGTCAACTAGAAGCTTTTGACGAGATCGGCCCCATAACATCCATGCCCTACCTATAGTAAAGTCTATGAAGAAAATGGAGGAGTCACATAAATCTCGTCTTCTTCAATTCAGTATTTGCGGTATAACTGATGCAATCCCCTTCCGTGGTAGACCAACAGTGCCTGATTCTCATGTTTAGCCTGCATCTTAGTAGCCCAGGCATGTTCTGATATGATCGTGCAAAAATATCTTTGAATTTTTAAAAATAACTCAATGATGTCTCGCCTTATTCCTGTGGTGAGCTAGGCTACAATCTTCACCTCTTTTCTTAGCTCATAATATTCACTGACCCTTTGTAGAGTAGGGTCTGTTTTTAATTTTGTTCTACCATTCTTAACAAATCAGAAAATAGGTTACAATCTCTGTCATCTTCAAAGTCCTGAGATCCCTCTAGACACATATCTTACTCGAAAGGAGACTCTGAGTCAGTAGTAGTGTTGCTCACATCATTGATATCTGGAGACCTATTGTAGGTTCGAAGGCAAATTCCAAAGAATAAATGATTCTAAGGATGATTATTTGTATGGTTATGAATGAAGAATGAAAGAATTCTTGAAAAAAAGTCCAAAGAACAAACAAAAGAAAAAAAACTAAGAACAAATGTTTGTACAGTATGAAATGAAGAATATTTGCTCAAAAAAATGCATTTTATTGAAATAAAAATTTCGGACACAAGCCTATTTCACAAGAGGATTCCTATTGCCTCTAGGCTTAAGGCAACAAGCGTGCTTTGAATATTACTCTAGATTAGCTCTAAAAATACAGGGATCTCTTCCACAGTCTCATTATTCAAAATACTTCCCAAGTACGCAAAGGTTTGGAAACTTCGTTCCCCGGTTCCCTCTTCGCTTTTGACTTTTTCAAGGAGTCGCAACTTTCTTGTCTCCTCCTTCAATTATCGCATTTACTGCCTTGTCAAAGTGATCAGTAACTGATGAAACGTCAAACTTTATAATTCTCATTTTAATAAACATTTCAACCAACTTTTTAAACATAGTACAGTTTTCAATTGAGTGACCCGTTATTCCCGCGTGGTACTCGCATTGGGCATTATCATTATACCACTTTGGGAACGGAGGTTGCATAGGTTCTGAGTAGGAAGAGGACACCACATACACATCAAAAAGATTTTGATACAGCTCCTTATATGTCATCGGGATGGGTCTGAACTGGAGCTTTTCTGTATTTTGCCTCAAATTGGGTTCCTGCCTTGAAGAGCCTTGATAGCTAGCGGTTACAGCCTTCAGTTGGCCTACGGTGACTGATTTGGGATGCATGTTCAGGACACTCAATTCATTTTCCTTGTTTCTCGGGGCTGATCTTTTGGCACTTTCTCCCATGTCTATTATCCCACTCCTTACCGCATTTTCAATCATCTCGCCAGACATTACTATATCTGAAAAGCTTATGGTGGCGCTTCCCAACATATGGTTAATGAATGGGGCTTTTAGCGTATTGATGAAAAACATTATGGTCTCATTTTCTAAAAGCGGCGGCTGAACTTGTAGGGCAATTTCCCTCCATCTTTGCACATACTGCCTGAAACTTTCATTCAATTTTTTCTCCATGTTCTGTAAGGAGATTCTGTCAAGGGTCATGTCTGTCACATGACTGTATTGGCTCATAAATGTCTGAGCTAGGTCTCTCCACGAATTAATCCTAACATGGCTCAGTTGATTATACCACTTGGATGCTGCCCCCACCAAACTATCTTGGAAGCAGTGGATCAGCAATTGATCATATTAACATAGCCGGTCATCCGTCTACAAAATATGGTAATGTGGGCTTTAGGGCAGCTAGTCCCATTGTACTTCTCGAATTCTAGCATTTTGAACTTATGAGGAAGCACCAAATCTGGAACCAAGCTCAAGTCTTTAGCATCAATTCCATGGTGATTATCAGCATTTTCTAAGGCTTTGAACTTTTCTTCCAACCATTTATAACGATCCTCTAACTGGCTTGAGGATTCAATTTTTGTCCCCTATCTCTCTGCTATATCTAAATCAGGGATAACAAGATTAGCAGGGCTATCTACTGGGTTGGATCCTATGCCAACTTGAAAATTCATGGGCACTCCAGTGTCAGTTTGCCCTTGTTGAGGTCTAATTGTAACAAATGGCCTTCGAGGATATGCTTCAGGGTGTGCTTGTGTATGTGGTGGAGTAAAATCCGGAGGAAAGTCCTCATTATCTTCTCCAACAATAGTCATGGGACCTTTTCCTTTGTCCATCGCCCCGTTCAGTAGCTGAGCTATTTGAGCCATCATATTTCTTTGGACTTCTAACATTTGATCTCTCATTCTTGTTGGAGCTTTGCCAATTGCTCTTGCATTTGGTCTTGCATGTCCCTCTGAAATTGTTCAAGTCTTTGATCCATTTTTTTCGTCTTGGCACGTGTATCGTAATTGTGTTCAGTTTCCAGATTTTTCTTTCTCTCTTCTGTGATAATTTCAACTAATTAGGCTCTCTTTATGGACTTAAATGCATATTATGTGATGTAATGCAAATGCATGAATGCAAGGAGGCATCGATTCATATTCAACTTCATTTTAGAAAACTTTATTAGAAAACAAAATCCTTTACATAAAACGGACTACAAATATACTGTCGTCCTAAGGCCCAAAGTTTTAATTTTCCCAAATAACAAAGCTAGCTCTTGACCACGATCTGACTGTAGCTCATACTTCATGCTCAACGTATCAGCCTGCACTGCCAAAGTCTGTAGGTGATCAGCTACCTCTCGAATCTGAACTATTGCTTCTCCCGTGAGATAATCCCGATTTCTAACTTGGTCATGGGAATGGTGGAGCTCTTCCTTCCAATGCTCTTATCTTACTTCAAGAAGCTCGATCTAGAGTTCACAATTCTGCAATGTTAATTCTAATTTTTCAATCTTACCCTTCATTTCCTCAATCTTGTTCAGACTCGACTGTAGAATTACGGCTTCGATGGTGGTGAAGAGACCGTCCCAGTTCAACCACTCTAGCTTTTAATCCACTTTTCTCCTTTTGGCTTTCTGCTAAACTCCTTTCTAGGGCCTCATTTCGCATCTGCATCTCTTGGAACTTCCTCTCCTAATAGTCAGCTTTGGCCTTTTCCTCTCGAATATCCTGTTGCCACTATTCCGAAGTCTTCCCCTTTCTCTAATTGTGTTTGCTCTGACCACATGGGGACAATTGCATTGTCTTCCACTTTATCAAGGAATTCGTTCTCCATAACCAGCTTTCTAACTTAGAAATTGACCGTGAATCGATACCTTTTAAAATATGAAATGACATGCACAAAAAATAAAACACAACAAGTTAGCAAGTAAAATAAACAAACACCTATCTGGGTAACTACTAAGGTTTGACATAGTTCTACTTAGGGTAAGTCCTTATGTTTTCTACGTGTGGTTTAGCTCTAAAGTTGAGGTACCCGAACCAGCAAATTCCTCGATTCTCACCCATTATAGGCTCATACAGACTGAGTTCGGTTCAGGAGAATACATTTCCCTATGGCTATGCGGAAGTGAAAACTTCATGAAGACATAGGTACAGATGTATCCCGGAAGCAATCCACTAGCCCATACGGAGGTGAAAACCTCACGAAGGCATAGCTTCTCGCTCCCACTTAAAGGTGCGACCACCACGGTCATGCAATGCAATGCAGGGATATTTAAAAAAAAATAGAACCACATGCAATAAAAAGGATCATGGTTTTTTCAAATCAGAATTTTAAATTTGGACAAAAGGATATGAAATAATCAGTTCTACAGCTTGACTCTCTTATTGGTCCCCAGTGGAGTCGCCAAGCTGCCGAAACCATTTTTTTATTTGAAAAACGAGGATCGACTTTAAAAACGAAAATGGAGTCACCACCAATCTTTTTTCGAGGTGTGATCGGGTCACCTTGAAATTGATCATTTTAATAAAAACATTTTTATTTATTAAAACAATGATTTTGGTCTACGAAATTCGAGAAAACGGGTTCGGGAGTAGGTTACGCACGAGGAAGGATTAGCACCCTCGTAACGCCCAAAATTGGTACCTAATTGATTAATTAATGTCTTAATATCGAAAATTTGAAAACATTTTAAAATATGACCCTTTTGATTTTTCAAAACTTATAACCTTTAAAAAGACATTCAATTATTTGGATAAAAGAAAAGTCGAATCTCAGTAAGTTAGAGCACGACCTTTCGAATTTCCCAAACACCAAATATCCTTTGTTTTGTTTTGTTTTTTTTTTTTTTTTTGAAATCCCTATCTCAAAATATCAAAATGTCACATCCAATAAGTTAGGACGCAACATCTTAAATTCACAAAGATAGGTTTTTTATTTGAAAATCATATATTTTAATTTCAAAAAGGGTATTTGATCATTTAGACTTAATGAGAAAAATCGAAGTCCAGTAAGTTAGGGCACGATTCCCTCAAAACTCTAAATGTCAAATATTGCCTTATTTTAAGAAATAAAGTTTTGGATAAAAAGTGGCATTTAAATGAGATAAATTTTAAAACAATGATTTGAGTAAAATGTATCATTAATACATTACAAAACACAAATATCAAAGGAGTATACTACAATTACATGATATAATAACATTTAATACTAATATTGTCAATTAAGAGAAAGAATAACATAAAATAGCAAATGATACAAGTAATAAAAAAATTGAAAAAACAATATGGCAAAATCTAAAATAGTTAATATATACATAATAAAATAAATATATATTTTTTAAATAATATAAAATGTTTGAATGAAAATGTATAAGGGATAATTTATAATAAGTATATAATATACCATTTAAAAATAGATAATATACATATTTTAAATAAACAATATATGGAAAATTTTGCCTTAATAATAAAACAATTTAGATGATGTACAACATACAAATTCTCAAATAATACATAATATGATTAAAGTTAAATATATATATATATAATATATAAAATAAAATAATAATATATATGATAAAATAATTTAACGTAAATAGGGAAAAGCAAAAAAGAAAAACAAGTTTAAAATGATTAAAATAAATCAATAAATAATGATTAAGCAATTAAATGGATAAATAAAAAAAGTTAAAAAAAACGCATAAGTCAACCTAACTCCCGCAATATGAGAATTCAACGAAATTTCTCCACCAAAATTTAACTCGAACGGAAGCAACTCAAAAAGAATCGAAGATGAGCGAAGAACAAAATAAGAACAAGCCACAGAAAATAAGAACGCAAAAGAGAGAGAAATTTGAGTGAATGCTCTCAAGAATTTTTATTACTCCAAACTCATGTGTGTTTTACAATGAAGGGAGAGGCCTCTATTTATAGTTGAGCCTCCCCAAATCCAACGGTACAGATCAATTACATTAATGGTTAAGATTAAAAGGTATCTACAAATTAAATCTCTAAGATTACAAAATTATATCTTCTAAGATTGCATACCATATCTTCTAAGATTGCATATCATATCTAAGATTTGCATATTATATCTAAGATTGCATATCATATCTTCTAAGATTACATACCATATCTTCTAGGATTGCATATCATATCTAAGATTGCATATCCTTGAAGATTGTGTTCCCATATACGTCAAGCTTGTAGATGGACCTTTAATCTTTTCAAGTAATGGGCCATTCCGATCGGGCCAAATGATATATTTTTGGACTGGACTTGGACTTTGTTTTATTATTTTGGGTTTATTATTTTTTGTATGGGTCCGGGCTAAATTGACCTATTACAACATATATATATATATAACGAATGAACAAGCTATTTGTTTCTTATTTTTTGTTTTGCTCAAAGGTGGTGCCAACCTTCGGATTGGCTATCGCCCGCTATTTTTCCCCTCTCACCAACTTTTTCTTTCTTTATTTTTCTCATTCACTCCACATGTCTTCTCTCTTTTTCAGTTTGCAAATCTATTTTGTGTGTATCTTTGTTGTCTTTACAAGTTATGATGGATAGATGACGATGCTTGTCGTTCGCTAAAACTCCACCGGCCACCAGTAGTTTTTTTGGAAAGTGGGTGGCTCTTCGTCAGTTTCTTAATTTGTTTCTATTTTGAGAATATTTCAGAATAATAAATAATTTCACGAGTCGATTTGGACTTGTGTTGTCTTAAGTTTTATACGTTTTTTTTGTTTGTTTTTCCATTATTTAATAAGTCTTCAGTTTTAGAAATTTTTGTCTGCTCTTGTAGCACGATTTTTAGTCTTGCTTATGCATGTAATCTTAGTTTTACAAGTGATTTTTGGGATGGTTTTGTTGTTGTCCTCTATAGTTTGGTGAATGCTCGATTCTTTTGTCGATTTTTGCTCGCCGCTTTAGACCATTCGAGGCTGATTTTGTTATCATGTTAAGTGCTTGCAATCACTCCAGATATATCATGCTTGTGTTGTAACAAAGCCAATTGTCAACATGTCAGAATGTTCTATGTTGATAGAGTTTGTCCTTCCCCATCTACGGCGAGTGTTTGTTATTTTTTTCCTTAAATTGTATGATTCCATTCATTAAATAAATTAATGAATTTACCTTTCAATATATATATATATATATATATATATATATATATATCACGAATGAAAGTTTATATATATATACACTAAATTGTGGCACACTCATGACGTGTGTGAAAAAGGTATATAAAAATATATAAAATTCAAATGAGGCTCTAGTTGGAACTATAAATTTTAGTTTTTAAGTTCAATTCTTGTTATGTATAAGCATTTTATAGGTTTATATAAAAATATAAAAGACAAAAGTACACTTAAATTAATATTTTATTATTTTGTAAAAGAATAGGTTTTAATCATGCTTTGATTGAGTTAGTATCCGATTAATTTGAGCACCAATTATGGTGTTGTTTGATAAACTAAAAAAGGCTAAGTGCTAAAAATTAAGTATGAAAAAGTAAATACTAAATTTAAGTTATAAAATCTGTTTGGTATATTTATTAAAATTAAATAAGGAAAAATTAGACTTTTTATTGTAATTTTTACAATTTTAAACGTGAAGTATTTAAACGATAGTATTTAAAGAAACAAAATAAAAATAATTGGAAAGAAATTATTACTTAAAATAGCTTTGTTATGATGAAAAGTGATAACCTTTCAGGAATTTTATCAGTTGGAAAATGATTCCAACATTTGATATGCCAAAATTTATTTATTTTTTTGAATCTAATTTTTTTTTGGGAGTTACTTTCCCAATAAACACAGCAATATGATTTCCATGATAAAAGGTGAAAAGTTATTTTCCCGTGTACTGTTGGAAAGTTAAAAAAGAATATTAAGACAAAATTAACTTTATTTTATATTGGTTTAAGGTATTTTATATTAAGAAAATATTAACCTTATTTTATATTCGTTGCTTTCCCAACTACAAATTTGATTTAACACTTATATTTATATGAAATACTTATTATTTTTCATTGAATACAAGTAGACTTGTTCTATATAAATTATGTAGGAATTGTGGGTTAGACCACCTATGATTCTATATTTCTATGATTTAATTATTTGTATTTTGTTTAGAGAAATATTTGGAATCAACCTTTATATATATATATTCCTATGTGTTAGCATTTAACTAAAAAGAATGTGATTTCATTTTTTCTAATTTAGTACAAAAACAATTTTTATATATACTTTATATATGCATTATTATACTTAATTTAAAACAATTTTGCTTTCAATTAAAATTATAATTTAAAAACTATCAATTAAATTTTATTATTAAATATTTAATCAAAATATTTGTTAAGAATAAAATTTATTATAAAAAATTAAATATATTGACATTATCTTTTATTTAATAATGGTAATTTCATAAATTATCATTATATTCTTAGAAAAATGTTTAGTGACCTAAATATGATAATGTAACTTTCCTGAAATTTAAATCAGTACCTTCCAATTTATACAAAATACTGTAAAATAACTTTCCCAGCAATCACATGAATCATAACATGGGAGAGCACCAAAAGTTACCTAAGTGATAAGTAGCTCCTTATTTACTTATCATTTTCCACATCTTTTTTATTTAAAATGCTCTATCATTTATTTATTTTTATTATAAATTATCAATGGTTGTAACACCCCAAACTCGGACTAGACGTTATGGTCGAATCCAGAGATGTCACAAAGAAGGGTTTTGAAAACAGAGTCGTTATGATAAATCATTCCAGTTTTATGCTCATATTCGTTTATGTCTTTTGTTGAAAGCGTTATTTGATTAATTTATTTGCTAAAATGTTATTTACAGCGGAAGTCATAGAAAACATTTTTTTTGAGAAGTCCCATTCGTAAATTTTGGAAAACATTTGTTTTAGTAAAAACCATGTTTTTTATATCCACCGCAAAATAAAATGCAAAAACGAAAATCCCAAAATAAAATCAAACAGTTCGGAGAATCCAATTAATACAAAACTCTCAAAAATAATCCTTAAATTAAATAAAAACCAATACTTAAGTCAGTTTACGAACTCGTGTTCACTGTGAGGCTCCGTCACACTGATCCGCCTAAATCCGTGGACTACCAGAACGGAACAAACAAATAGATGTGAGTTTTCGTAAACTCAGTGTGTAATCCCAATACAATTAGACATGCTATTCATACAGATATACATTCTATTCATACAGATATCACATACACAGTTAGATTCAGATTCATATTCGGACTTAAGTCCTTTATAGATACAGATACAGATAACAGAATCAGATATGCAGGACAGATATACAAAATCTTAACCCCCATCCTCTACACACCAACTCCGACCATCTCATCACACCATGTGGAGTTAAAAACACCCACCCATCCCTACACACCACGTTGTGTCAATACGACACATATCAAACAATATGCAGCTAGGCTGCCAGAGTATAGGCGAAGGTCGCCATGCAGAACACTTCCACCACATATACAAAACCCACCCTAGTCACAGATACAGATATACAGATACAATAATCCCATGCATAACATGCTCGTAAACGGATGTCATATAAAAATAGTTAACAGAATAATCAGACATGCATAACAGTGTTCAACTCAGAATAGAATGTCAGATCTCACATAATCTTAGGGTTTGGTTAGCCCTTACTGACCTTACGGTAGGCCCTCAGTCGATCGGAATGACCCGTGCGACCCTAGGGAAAATTACAGAATTATGGGCCCACATGCCCAACTTGGCCTAGCCCGTATGGCCCACACGGCCACACCCACACCACCATACGGCCGTGTCTTGTGCACAACCATGCTTCCGTCACACACAGAGCAATGTATCGCACATAGCCAACCACACGCCTGTGTGGCGTCAATAGTGTGGTTTTTTTGCTTTTGCTGAAGCTCGATTTTCTGCGTTTTGGGTACACACCTACGATTAAATTTAGTAAACACTTACGAAACTTAAACATAAACGAAGCCTTACAACATCATTCAACGCATCCATATACTTGTCGTTAACGAACAGAAACCCCTAACGATTAAATCGTTGCAGGAGCTCCAACTGATTCTTGCCCTTCCCCTAAACCGAGAGTAAACAAAACAAATCCCTATTAAAACACTAGCCAAGAAACATTAAGATCAAACCAACACAAGACTTACCGAACGAACACAACCGAAATTTTCACAAAAGGAGGCGAATTAGAAAAACCGAAAAGGAGAGGAAGAAAAGAAAATTGGGCAGAGGAGAAGAGGAAACAGAAACGTCAAAAGAAATGAGAGGAATTTTGGGAAAAACAAAAAAACAAAAAAACAAAATAAAATCTATTTTAAAATCCCACTAATATCCTAACTCCTCCTAAATTACATCCAACTACCCTAGAATTCCAACTCCACCGAAACTCTATCAGTCAACAGAGCAAAAATTAACACCTTGTCTTACGCAGGGATTCAAACACCAAACCTCCAGCTCACTAACTCGCTTACCACAATAAGGGTAAGGCTAGAATTAGAAAAATAACAAAATTGGCAAAAAGAAAACTTGAACCCAAGACCTCACACATACCTAAAACATTTAACCACTAAAACAAATACATATTTATGTTAAATATTTATAGAAACAGAAATAAATTATTTAGGGCGTTACAATGATACTTAAAAAGTTAAGTCACTGAAAAAAATTAATTTTTAAGTTGATTTAATTTTTTCAACGAATTATTAAATAATGCCTAAATCACTGCGATTTAAGTATCATATATATTACAATGTCTAAGACTAAAAGCTGACGTGGACAACTTTTGTTGATGGCACGTGGATAACTAATTTTATTTGAACTATCATGATTATTAAAGAAAAATATATCCTCTTATTTATTTTTAACAAAAAAAAAAGATATTGTAAGATTCCGGAATTAAAATTATGATTTACCACAACATTGTTTAAATATTATTTGAATTAACTTCATAAGATAACATAACCACAAGTGATAAAATTGATATTGTAACAAACAAGAACACAATGAGTAGAATTACTTTGAAAAGAACTATATTATACAAGTTTAGAAGAGACTTCCAATGCCACCAATTTGACTATGTTGTCACCCAAAACGTCTTTCACGTTACAAACGAAATCGTGTTCAACTACCGCTACGCAATCAAATGCGGAGGATAAAATTGCAAGCACGCCTTTATATTTACATTTAGAAAGTTTAAGATTTAAGGAGGAGGATTTAATTGACTATTGAGTCTTAATTTAATTGATATAGATATTATTGTTAATGTAAAAGATGTGGGTTTGAAGTACTAAAATATATTATCCTCCTATTTATGATCAAAACTTATTATTCAAAAAATTAATGAAGAGGATAAAATTACAATAAAGATCTTTCGTATTTTTACCTTTATTAAAAAGGTGTTCCACATTCAACAATTTCATATTTGAAATATTTAGAAAGTGAACAATTAATTTTAGTTATTAAAGAGTAAAAATCCTTTTAAAAGTTTACCAGATATAGATTACAATTAAATGATTTTCACCCTAAAGTTTTTAAACAAATAACATATTTTGTCCCGAAATAATTTATATATTTATAATTATTCCACATAAATATTCATAAATCTATCAAATTAAAATTACCTAATATTGAAGTCAATGTTGAACAACTATTTACAATCTATGGCATTATTACATTAAAAGTAATCAGTTGACAATCAACTTTTTATTTCAAATATTAAAGTGAATGTTTGAGGAATTATTAAATTATTGGATGGACCCAAATAATGATGACTAAATGCAACATATGATTTTTCTTAATAAGAAAATGCACATATGTTCACATTTTCTGGATTATTTTGTAAATTTATTAATAAACTTTTGTTTATCAAACATTTATTTATTTATTTTTGTTAAGATAGAGTTTGTTTGCAATGATATTTTAAATAAATTTTATTTTTTGTAATAATATTTAAATACAAATATTTTACATAATTTTGTATTAAATTTTATTTATTTTTATTAATATATACAATCAATCTATTCAGATAAAAACACTAATATTGCACTAAATTATACAGAATTGTTGCCGAAACCTTTTTTAGTAAAAGGGGTCGACTTTGATTTAAGAAAATGAAAATAAAAACAGGAGTCGCCACCAATCCTTTTTTGTGAGGTGTGATCGGGTCATCTTGTAGAATAGCTGTTTTTAATAAACGATTCGATTTATTTAAAACAACGCTTGTTGGTCTACGAAATTCAGAAAGACGGGTTCAGGAGTCGGTTACGTACGAGGAAGGATTAGCACCCTCGTAATGCCCCAAAATTAGTACCTAGTTGATTAATTAGTGTCTTAGTGTCGAAAATTAGAAATTTGAGGAAATCTTAAAAATAGGATCCTTTGTTATAAAAAAAATTGAGAATAGGGCATGTTTCACGTTAATCGAGAAAAAGCATCACGTCCCGTAAGTTACGACACAATGTCTTAAATTCTCGATACGAGAATAAACGCAGAAAAACTTATTTATTTTGAAATGTATTTGATTATCTCGATTTTTAGAAAGAAATCATATTCCGTAAGTTATAACACGATCTTTTCGTAATTCCCGAGATTATTAAAAAATGTTTTGAAAGCATTCGTTATTTGGATTTATCGAGAAAATCGTAACTCCGTAAGTTAGGGTGCGACTTTTCGAATCTCGAAATACGAAAAATTGCTGATTTAAAAAATGAAATTTTATGTAACGGGTAAAGATTAAAGTAACGGAAATTGGTAATAAAATGAAAAAATGATGGTACAAATGTACATGATGAAAGAATAAAAAATGCGTTAATGTGAATAACAATAATAAAGACGAAAATAAAATAAAATAAAATAAAAAAGTCAAAAAACGAAAAAAATAGAAATAATAATAATAATAATAAATACAAAGAGAAAATAGAATTATAATAGTAATAATAAAAAAAATAATAGCAATAAGAATAGTAAAGAAAATAATAATAGTAACGGGTAAATATCCCATATATACCAAAAAATTAGATTATTTATGGAAATGAGCCAGTTTGAAGAATATTTACGGAAAAGTATCGTTTCCCCCAAAAACGCGTCTACGTCAGCGCGTTTTTGGGGGATGCAGGGCTAAAGCGCGCCCCTGAGGACGCGCTTTGTGCCACCTCAGCAAAGCGCGCCCACGTAAGCGCGCTTTTGCTGAGGTGGCACAAAGCGCGTCCTCAGGGGCACGCTTTGCTGCTGAATAACCAGAAAAACGCCCTTACGTGGACGCGTTTTTGCCGCCCCGTCCCCTTGCAATATAAAAAATTAATTAAATTTTTTGGCAAAATACATTAGCATAAAAAATTAATTGAACTTTTTTGACAGTAGTCTCCGGTAAAATAATTTTGAGAAGACGTTTCTGAACAAACAGTGGCCAAAAACGCTTCCAGCAGGGTGCACTGTCAGCAGGAGTACTGAAAAGAGCTCCCACGTGGACACTCTTTTGCTACAGTGGTCTCCAACAAAATTAATTTGAGGAGACGTTTCTGAACAAACAGTGGCCAAAAACGCTTCTAGCAGGGTGCACTGTCAGCAGGAGTACCGAAAAGAGCTCCCACGTGGACGCTCTTTTACTACAGTGGTCTCCGGCAAAATTAATTTGAGGAGATGTTTTTGAACAAACAGTGGCCAAAAACGCTTCCAGTAGGGTGCACTGTCAGCAGGAGTACCGAAAAGAGCTCCCACGTGGACGCTCTTTTGCTACAGTGGTCTCCGGCAAAATTAGGCTATAAATCAACCAAATTTCATTCTCAGGTTGCAGAAGGCAAATTGAGGCAAAAGAAAAAAAAACTGAAAATGAGTGAACGTATTAATGCTATTATTTACTACGATGGTGAAGTTCGTGACACAGAAAATGGTGTTGTTTTCTTATCAGAGAACACAGTGCGACTGAGTTTTAATCGGAACGTCGATTTGGTAGAAATCGATTTGGTAGAACTTCGCAAAAGAATTAGGCGTAAAATATTCGGAACAACGCCAATGAAAGTTCAGTCTATTAAGTATAGATTTTGTGCTTCGGTTGATCCGGTGAGATATGACTTATTCGACATCAAAGGTCCTCGGAGCTTTGAGGCAATGGTGGAGACTCATCTTGCCAGTGGATCACCCTATATCGAGGTATATGTAGAATTTTCATCTCCAAGTGATCTTTCTGCGACCTCAACATCTGCTGCCGTTCGAGGTGAATACACGACCCCAAGCCGACACTCTATAAGTGGGAGGCAAAACACAGAAGTGCCCGTGTGCGGTGGTAGTATGGAAAACATAACCCCTGCACGACACTCGATTGGTGGATGGGACATGCATATCCGTCATTTGACATCCGATGACAGAAATACGTATTGGGGGACGTCATCAACTTCTAGTGGTTGGCAATCCACATATGATTGGAATTTTTACGAAAGATGTTTAAGGAGGGATAATGTACTCCCGATGACATCCACCAGCGAGGGGACCTCGTTTGTTGCAGGTTATGGAGGGTCGGACGATGAATCCGATGTGGATCCACCTCGGGAGCTAAGGCCCGACGGTACAGAAGTTGGATTATTTTCTGAACCGGAGCCCGTTCCAATTGTACCTGAAGATATTGAGGGTGGTTCAGACGAAGAAGAAGAAGATCCGCTATTTAGGGCGTACTCGCCTCCAGCCCACATGCATAATGTCGATCTATCTCAAGATGATGCATTGGAGTTTCCTGAACTACCACACCGGACGCGTGACCGTACAAATTCTTCGTTGGATTCGGACCAATTAGAAGTTGGTAACCAGTTTTCCAACAAGAATACTTTTCTTGCTGCATTGAAACAATACAGCATCAGGAACGGGGTTAACTACAATGTGGTTACATCCAGGCTCGATAAGTAGAGGCGAAGTGTCCAGTGCAAGACGGCACATGTTCATGGAAAATCATGGCGTCGTTGAGGAAAAGGACAGGGTTGTGGGATGTCAAAAAGTACAAAGGTCCATATACATGTCTTGCCGGTACAGTACCACTTTGTGTTCAATGATTTCGAATAACACTAATATTATGTAATGTTGCATTATTTAACGTACTTCGTTGACAGGTGTAACACAAGATCATCTGAGGATGGATTCAGACATGTTGGATGACTTAATAATCCCGACGGTGAAGGCCGATCCCAAGACTACAGTGCCGGCCTTAATTGGCAATATTCGTAGCCAATTGGAGTACACGCCCTCTTACAAAAAGGCTTGGACAGCCAAGCAGAAGGCGTTAGAAAAGTTGCACGGTCGGTGGGACGCTTCATATAATGAAGTGTGGTAGTGGTGTCAGGTGCTGGAGAGATATGTCCCAGGTAGCACAACAGACCTTGAAATGGAACCGGCGTACTACAACAATCGTCTGCTCCGTGGATGCGCAGTGTTCAAGCGTCTGTTCTGGACATTTAAGCAATGCCGAGATGCCTTTATATACTGCAAGCCATTGGTGCAAATTGACGGTACCTTTATGTATGGTAGATATACGCATCGGCTATTGCTAGCTGTGGCACAAGACGACTGTGGGAGAATCCTTCCGATTGCATTCGCAATAACATCGGGGGAGTCAGCTGATGACTGGGACTTCTTCCTATCTAGGTTAAGGAGGCATGTCTGCCCCCAACCTGACATATGCGTTATATCAAATCGGGGCCCTGGAATACTTGCAACAATAGAACGCCAGGGAAGCATGTGGCATCGCACACACCATCGATATTGCCTGAGGCATGTTTCATCCAACTACTATGGGCAACATCGATCTAAAAGACAGAAACAGCAAGTGACCGATATGGGTATGAAATATCTATTAATATAATTTCATTTGTAATATTCAATTTATTCTCAATTGAAGAGTGGTATGTAATATTCGCTATCAACGTATATTGGCAGGGTACGAGATCAATAAAGACCGTTTTCACAAGATGTTGGCTAGTTTGCCCGCAGATAACGCCGAAGGCGCAAACTACCTGTGCAATATTCCTTTCGAACAGTGGACACAAGCATATGACGGCGGCCTACGATATGGTCATATGACCACAAACTTGGCCGAATGCATAAATTCTGTGCTAAAAGGAACCCGTCATCTGCCGATTACATCAGTTGTGTGGGAGACATATTTTCGTTTAGCGGCACTATTTTCGAAGAGAGCAGCGAGTTATAGAGGGCAGATGCAAGAAGGCCATGTATGGAGCCCGAAGGTCTTGCAAGAAATAAACCGTGGGAAGTCACGGGCGAACACCATGCACATAGTGTGTCACGACCGCGACAACCTATGGTTTCGTGTCACGGAATTTGACAGACCGAACCAAGGTATTGTTGGTGGGCATTATCATGTACACTTGATGTCGTAACCATTTTTTCAAAAAAATGGGAATCGACTTTTTTTAAAAATAGGGAGTTGCCACCGATCCTTTTTGTTTAGGTGTGATCAGGTCACCCTTAAAGATATTTTGGTCTTCGAAATTCGAGAAGACAGGTTCGGGAGTCGGTTACGTGCAAGGAAGGGTTAGCACCCTTGCAACGCCCAAAATTGGTACCAAATTGATTGATATTGTCCTAATGCTGGAAACTTGAAAATATTTAAGGTAAAAAAACAGAATTCGCCGATTTGGGATTGAATCTCAAGGTTATCTCGTTTCAAAGGAATAAAAGTGTCATACCCAGCACGTTAGGATATGACCCATTTATACTCTGACACCGAGATCACCTTTGATTTTCAAAACATGTAAAAGAAAGAGGGTACTTGAATATTTACTCGAACGGAAAACCAACACCCAGCACGTTAGGATGTAATTTTTCGTGCTTCTAAACATACAAATATTGTCCCAGTTTTTCAAGTATGCGTTCTTATTATTTTTACGTAATAAAATAGTTGGAAAAAGATTCGAGCATGTTGAAGTCTGAAATTCAGTTCAAGAATAAGAGGTGTGAGTATTAATCATAAAATACACAAAATTAAAAATATTGATCGACGAACTATACGATACTTTACGTAATAAAATAAAATAAAAATCAGTAATGGTAATGGCAAGTCATAAACAAATAATAATATACATACATATATAAAAATAATATAAATAAAGTAACAAAAATACTAATAATAACAATAATAATATAGTGATAATAAATATAATGATAACAATAATACGAAATATACATATACAATATACTAATAATAATAATAATAATATTATTATTATAATAATAATAATAGTAAGTATAAATACAAGTGATAATACAATAATAGTAATAATAAAAAATGAAAATGACATTATAATAATAGCAATAATGATGATAAAAAATAAAGTATATAATAATAGTAACAATAACAATAATAATAATTGCAAAATACTTAAAGGGGTCAAATTGAATTAAAGGTGAAGTTTCAGGGTCGAATTTAAAATAAAAGAAGAAGGGAGAGGGTCAATTGCGACGCGCGCACAACTTAGAGGGATTAGAACGGCAATAAATCCTACACAGTGAAACGCGGCGTTGGAACGCGGACTGATTTGAAATGGCGTTCAAAATTTAAGGTAAAAGTAGCAATAGACAAAAGACAAAGCCAAACAGACCCAATCGAATTGTCGCAAAGGGGAAGGACCATCTGCGCAAATTGCCCTTTTAGGCAAAAATGCGCGGATCCTGGGGCGGGTACGAGTCGACGCGCGGGTTCCCCTTCTCAACGAAGCAACGCCGTTTCATTCATTTCATAAAAACAACGATTTCACCCCAAAAAAACAGTCTGCTGGTCCCTCTTTTAAAAAAAAATTTCGATCTCTCTCTCAAAACCCCTTTCGTTTTCCCTACCTTTCGCCTTACGATTAGGCTAACTTAGACTGCCCGTCGCACCACCACCTTGTACAGTGGTCGACGGAGCGCGGAGTAGGTCTTTAGCCCCTATTCGATGCCCGATTCAGGTGATTTTCTTTCTTTTCTTTTGTTATTGATTGCTAATAATGCCTAAGAGCTGACCCTCTCGTACCGGATTTGTTTCGGTTTAGTTATAACCGACTTTACAAAGATTCTCCTTTTTCTATTTTTCTTGTATCTCCTGTAATGCGTCGGGGGATCCAGGGAGAGAGAATATGAAACGTTTCCCTTCGGTTTTTATAACCGATTTCACAGATCCCCTCTTTCCTTGTTTTCTTTGTTGTTTTTTGTTTTTCTCTGCTTGCAAGGTATGGGCAAAAGGAGTGTGCGAAGCCACAGGCGCATGGGGTGCGGAAGAGGCAGAGGCGTGCGAGACCGAGGCGTGGGGAAGGGCGCTGGTGGAGGCGTGCGTGGAGACCGAGGGACGCGCGGATCTGAAAAGGCGTGCGTGGAACTGAAACGACACAAGGGCGCGTGGGGAGCTGGAGCGGAGCGCGTGGCGCGTGTAGGGCGAACGAGGGGTCGGCGGCGCTGGAAATTGAAACCCTATGTTTTTTCTGGTTGTCTCATTTGGGCCATATTGGGCTTATGTAAACTAGGTCAATTGGGCCGAGTTTTTTTTTTATTTGGGCTAGTTAGTAGTTTAGGATTTAACTTGTAATTGGTTTGAGCTATTTGTAAAGATGGGCTCTTGTTTGTTGGGTTATAAAATTTCGGCTTGTAAAAAAAACTGTTAAAATGGACTGTTCAATGGTTTTGTTTTTGTTTTATATTTCGGTTTAAATCTGGTTAATTGGTAGGCTAAATGATATGGACTTTTTTATTTTTTTATTTTTGGGGTTTAAAATGGGCCGTTTGGAATTGGACTATAATGGGACCCCGAGCAAAAATGGTTATTACAGCTGCCCCTCTTTGCTCATTGTCATGAAACGAGAATAGAGCAAAGATAATAAAAGAACCAATTTTTGCCCGGTCTTGGCTAAGCCTTGACTTCTTGGTTCTCGTCTTCTTCAAACATCTTCAAAATCCCCTGTAACTTTGATTCATTCTGCCATTGCTTCTGCGAGCCATGACCCATAGCTTCAATTCGCTTTTTTCCCAATCTTGTTTATTTTTCAACTTGCTCCACTATGACTTCAAGACACGAAGAGATTTGTAGCTTCGATCCACTAACTGCTTCATTGGGACTTTGATGAAACCCGAACTTTTCAGACTGCTTCTTTATTCTCGCAATATGAGTTGACCTTTTCTTCCTTTTTTTTTTTGTTTTTTTTGGACAGAAATTGAAAAACGGAAATTGAAAATACCTCAGCGTGCGACTTGAGGAGTTGCGAATGGAAATTGAAAAACAGAAATTACAACACCTCAGTGTGTGACCTGAGGCTCAACTCACCTCTCGCATTATGAGTTGATTTTAACAGAAATTGAAAGACAGAAATTAAAAATACCTCGGCATGGCCCGAGGCTCAACTCACCTCTCGTATTATGAGTTGATTTTTGAACAGAAATTGAAAGACATAAATTAAATACCTCGGCGTGTCCCGAGGCTCAACTCACTTCTCGCATTATGAGTTGATTTTAATAGGAATTGAAAAACAGAACTTAAATACCTCGGCGTGTCCCGAGGCTCAACTCACCTCTCATATTATGAGTTGATTTTTGAACAGAAATTGAAAGACAGAAATTAAATACCTCGGCGTGTTTCGAGGCTCAACTTACCTCTCGTATTATGAGTTGATTTTTGAACAGAAATTGAAAGACAGAAATTAAATACCTCGATGTGTCCCGAGGCTCAATTCACTTCTCGCATTATGAGTTGATTTTAACAGGAATTGAAAAACAGAAATTAAAAATACCTCAGCGTGCGTAACCCGAGGCCCAACTCACTTCTCGCATTATGAGTTGATTTTAATAGAAATTGAAAAACAGAAATTAAAATACCTCAGCGTGCGTAACCCGAGGCCCAACTCATCTCTGAGCTAATTTTAACAGGAATTGAAAAAACAGAAATTAAAAATACCTCAGCGTGCGTAACCCGAGGCCCAACTCACTTCTCGCATTATGAGTTGATTTTTGAAGGGAAATTTAAAGATAGAAATTAAAAATACCTCAGCGTGCGTAACCTAGGCCCAACTCATCTCTGAGTTGATTTTAATAGGAATTGAAAAACAGAAATTAAAATACCTCAGCGTGCGTAACCCGAGGCCCAGCTCACTTCTCGTATTATGAGTTGATTTTAACAGAAATTGAAAAACAGAAATTAAACGTATCATCTGGTGGAACTCAGATATCTCCTTTCTCCTTGGTTTGGTACAGCTATCGTCAGAACTTCTTGCTTTACTGGTGTACCTGTATGTGTCATGTGCGATGTTATCATGAAATGCACGTGTTTGTCCTAAATGCTTTTATGTCTACATGATTAAGCAATATGCCCTAGATTTGTTGGCCCTATATCTCTTTTCGTCATGACTTTTAGGATGACCTGTATTCGTTACTTCGATCTTTGATCCTCCTTTTGGGTTTTGTACCCGTCCTCGAGTTTTACGAGTAATCTGCTTTTCTCGTTTATCACTCTCTTGCCTCCTGTTGAACTTTGTTCTTGCTTTGAGGCTCTTATACTTACCAAATTCTCATCCAGGTAATACTCAACATTCCTTTTATTTAAAGTATGTCATTTCACTATTTAGCATTTAAATGAACCAGACATGAGATGCACGAAAATGGGAAAGTAGGTACGAAAGAAATACCTCATATTCATATTTATTTCCAAAAGCAATAAGCAAAGAAAATTGACAAGGAATAGTTCAATAAAGAAAGCATTATAAAGAAAGGAAAGCAAGTTCAATCGTCACAAATGCTCTAGATATTCAACGCATGAATTTCTCCAAGTTTTCTTGATCCTAGATCTTTTCGAGCACAGCTTCTTGTGTAGAAGATTTTAAGCTTCCGAGACTACTTCAAACATTAATATCTCGCCCTTTGACCTTCTGCATAAGTAGTCTTTGCTCTTTGAGCCCAAATCGGCTTCCTTAGGACGCCCTTTCGGGTTTTCATCCTAAACCTTTTTGTTTATCAAGACGCCCTTTCCGGGTTTTCATCTTGATCTTCTTTTTTTTAGGCGTAGTACTTCTTTACTGCATCTGAGTTCACTGGATTTGGTACCTCTTTTCCATCCATCTCAGCGAGAATCAGAGCTCCACCCGAGAAGGCATTCTTTACGACATATGGTCCTTCCCAATTCGGTGCCCATTTTCCTCGAAAGTCTTTTTGTATAGGGAGAATCTTCCTCAACACGAGTTCTCCTTCGCGAAATTCCCTTGGTCGCACCTTCTTGTCATGGGCTGTGATCATTCTCTTCTGTTACATCTGTCCGTGACAGATTACTTTCAAGCGTTTTTCTTCGATCAGATTCAGTTGGTCATATCGAGCTTGAACCCATTCAGATTCTTCTAGTTTTGACTCCATTAAGATTCGTAAAAAGGGGATTTCCACTTCGATGGGCAGTACAGCTTCCATTCCATAGACCAGAGAGAAAGGAGTTGCCCCTGTGGAGGTCCGCACGCATGTACGATATGCATATAGGGCAAACGGTAGTTTCTCGTGCCAGTCTTTATATGTCTCGATCATTTTCCCAATAATCCTCTTAATATTTTTGTTAGCAGCTTCTACTGCTTCGTTCATCTTCGGACGATAAGGCGAGGAATTATGATGCTTTATTTGAAATTGCTCGCACACTTCTTTCATCATCTTGTTGTTCAGATTCAAGGCATTATCCGAAATGATTCTCTCCGGCAAACTGTATCGACATATGATCTCCTTTTTTAAGAACTTGCAAACCGCGGTCTTTGTCACATTAGCAAACGAAGCGGCTTCTACCCATTTTGTGAAGTAATCTATGACTACGAAAATAAATCGATGTCCGTTAGAAGCTTTTGGGGAAATTGGCGCTATAACATCCATGCCCCACATAGAGAAAGGCCACGGAGAAGTCATGACATGAAGGGGCGAAGGTGTTGCATGAATTTTATCACCGCAAATTTGACATTTGTGACACTTTCGCGCGTAATTAACTCAACCGCTTTCCATCGTCAACCAGTAATAACCGAGTCTCATGATCTTCCTAGCCATAGTGAAACTATTGGCATGAGTTCCACAAATTCCTTCATAGACCTCCTCAAGTACCTTTTTGGCTTCAATATCATCCACGCATCTCAGGAGCACTTGATCTTTTCCTCTTTTGTACAGGATGTCCCCATCAAGAACAAATCCCACAGCCATTCTTCTGATTGTTCTTTTGTCGTTCTCATTTGCTTGTTTGGGATACCTTTGATTTTTGACATATTCTAAGATATCGTGGAACCACGGCTGTCCATCTGCCTCTTTTTCAATGCTAAAACAATGCGCAGGGGACTTGTATATGCTCATCTGGAGAGGCATTATTTCTGTTTCCCCGTTTGCTTTGAACATTGAAGCCAAAGTGGCTAAGGCATCAGCCAATTGGTTTTCTTCTCGTGGGAAGTAATTAAAAGTTACTTCTTCAAATTCTTTGATCAGCTCTGCTATGAGATCACAATATTTGACCAACTTCGAATCTCTCACCTCCTAATCTCCACGGATTTGGTAAATCACCAGCGCTGAGTCTCCGTATACCTCTAAGATTTCGATGCCTCGTTCAATAGCTGCACGAAGTCCCATGATGCAAGCCTCATACTCCGCTATGTTATTAGTACAGAAGAAATTTAATCTGGCGGTGAATGGGTAATGATTCCCTTCTGGTGACACTAAGACTGCTCCAACCCCATGCCCCAATGCATTTGAGGCACCATCAAAGCTCATCTTCCATGATTTCTCCTTTGACGACTCACATTCTTTTTCTGTAATGCACATTAAGTCTTCATCAGGGAAATCAAATCTCAATGGCTCATATTTCTCTATCGTTCGAGTTGCCAAGAAGTCAGCTATCGCGCTTCCTTTTATCGACTTTTGACTCACATAGATGATGTCGTACTCTGATAGTAGAATCTGCCATCGTGCCATTCTTCCTGAGAGTGCAGGTGATTCCATCATGTACTTTATTGGGTCCAGCTTTGAAATTAGCCATGTCGTATGATACAACATATATTGCCTGAGCCTTCGAGCTACCCAGACCAAAGCACAACAGAATTTTTCAACTGACGGGTACTTCGCTTCATACTCGGTGAATTTCTTGCTGAGGTAGTAGATTGTCCTTTCTCTTTTTCCTGACTCGTCATGCTGCCCCAGTACACAACCTAATGAGTTATCGAACACAGTCAGATACAATATTAAGGGTCTCCCGGGAGTTGGCGGTACTAACACCGGGGGGCTAGACAAATATTGTTTTATCTTGTCAAAAGCCACCTGGCACTCCTCATCCCATTTTCCAGGATTGTGCTTTCGAAGGAGTCGAAAAATTGGGTCGCATTGGTTGGTAAGCTGAGCAATAAATCGAGCGATGTAGTTTAACCTTCCTAGAAATCCTCTGACTTCCTTTTGTGTCCGTGGAGACGATAATTCTTGTATGGCTTTTATCTTGTCCGGATCAACCTCAATACCTCTCTTGCTGATGATGAAGCTTAGTAATTTCCTCGAGGTCGCTCCAAATGTGCACTTGGCTGGATTAAGCTTTAGCTGGAACTTTCTCAGTCTTTCAAACAATTTCCTGAGGTTTCCAACATGCTCTCTTTCTCCCCGAGATTTGGCAATCATATCATCGACGTAGACTTCTATTTCTTTATGCATCATGTCGTGAAACAACGTCACCATTGCCCTCTGATATGTTGCCCCGGCATTTTTTAATCCGAATGGCATTACCTTGTAGCAGAATGTTCCCCACATCGTCATGAATGTAGTTTCCTCCATATCCTCGGGAGCCATCTTTATCTGGTTATAACCCAAAAATCCATCCATGAAAGAGAATAATGAATGTTTTTTCATGTTATCCACCAATGTATCGATGTGCGGCAAGGGAAAATTATCCTTAGGGCTTGCTTGATTCAGATCACGATAGTCCACACACATTCGCACCTTGTCGTCTTTCTTTGGCATTGGGACTATATTAGCTACCCATTCCGGATATTTAGAGACTTGTAAGAAACCGGCATCGAATTGTTTTTTGACTTCTTCTTTTATCTTTAAAAGCATTTCGAGTCTCATTCGTCTTAGCTTCTACTGGATAGGCTTGCATTCTGGTTTTAGTGGGAGCTTATGGACCACTACATCCTCGCTCAGCCCTGGCATGTCCTGATATGACCATGCAAATACATCTTTGTACTCATGAAGCAAGGTGACCAAGTCATGTTTGGTGTTCTCTGAAATGGTGGTCCCGATCTTCACTTATTGCCTCTTTTCTTCACTTCCCAAGTTTACCGTCTCAACAGATTCTTGATGGGGTAGTATCTGTTTGTCTTCTTGTTCTATCATCCTTAGTAAGTCGGGGGACGAGACATAATCTTCAGCATTTTCCTCAGCTTCAAATTCTCCTAAACAGATAGCTTTCTCGAAATCGATTTTAGGATTTGTAACGGGATTGTTCACGTCGTGGATATCTGAGCACCTAAAAGGTAAATGGAAAAGAAAACTATAGAGGAATATCAAGGTGTTGGGACGCACAAACATAGTACCATGGCATGATATGAAATATACGCAGGGACAGATTATAAGAAGAGGGAATAAATATGAAGCCAAGGAGAATGAAGAGACCCTAACAAAAATGCATCTCTATTGAAGTTCATTTAAAAGATAAATAGCAGACATAAACTCTTGTAATAGTTTTCCCAATAACTTGGGGCATAAAAGGAGTGGACATTGAGGATTACTTGGAGGAGCCCTAGAAACTACAAGAAGATCCTCAGCAGTCTAATTGCTTAAAACAAATCCAGGAGGACCAGGGCGTATCATTGAAATGTCTTCCATCGTATCATCCGCTTTGTCAATAACGTTTATATTGAAGTTCTGAAAATCCCTTTCAATCAATAACGTGTTTCATGAATTATCTCTTTCTGGGTACATCATTCCTGCAGATGTAAACGTTTTCGACAAGGGCGGACACATTATGGGCTCCCATTCCACTTCCCGGTCTGAAGCTCTTGGAATCCTCTTTTCCTAATCTTTCTGTAGTTGTTTCTTTCTTTGTCGCACATCCGGCTTGAACCCTAAACCGTATCGGGCCTTGTGGTGTATTGGCTTTAGCGCTCTGGCTATCCCTTGCTGGTATCTTCCTAAGCCCTTCCTCGCTCGGGCTCCTCTTCCAACCGTCAGTTTGATTCCCATCTTGGCATTCCTTGATAATCTGGGTGTGGGAATCTTGTTTCCCTCAGCAACAAATGTAGCATTAATAAATTCGAGGGAACGGAAGGAATATTCCACTGTATCTTTGTCCACTTCGATATAAGGTGTGACAGTAGAAATAGATGCAACGATGTCTTCTTCGCCAGCGACCGTGATCAAGCGGTTATCCATGATAAACTTCACTTTTTGATGGAGAGATGAAGGGACTGCCTCAGCAGAGTGGATCCAAGGCCTCCCTAAAAGGCAATTATACGACGGAGTAATGTCCATGACCTGGAACTCTACGTTATACGTGCATAGGCCCACTTCCAAGGGGATTTCAATCTTTCCCATAACCTCTCGTCGTGTCCCGTCAAATGCCCTTATCGTGGAATGACAAGGCCTTAGATAGGACATATCAATTGGCATCCTGGAGAGTGTGGCCAAAGGCATGACATTGAGTGCGGATCCATTGTCGATGAGCATGTTCGGTACTATGTAACCCTTGCAACTGGTCGTAATATGTAATGCCTTCACGGAGCCTTTACTGTTTGATGGTATTTCATCATCACTAAATGAGATGAAATTATCTGCATTTAGATTGTTCACCCATCTGTCAAGCTTTTCTACAGATACATTGCTTTCTACGTAAGCTTGATTGAGCACTTTTAGGAAGGCGTTCCGATGTGACTCTGAGTTTAACAGTAGGGATAACACCAAGATTTTTGCTGGCTATTTGTTCAACTGCTCCACGATGTTATATTCGCTGTGCTTGATGAACTTTAAAAATTTATGAGCTTCATTCTCGTTCATAGGTCTTTTAGTTTCTGGTTCCAATTGTATTTCAACATCCTCCTCAGCCTCATGCATCGGTGTCTTTCCTCTCTGACTCGAGTCAATGGCTTTTTCCTTTGGTTATGCCATTTCCGGAGAATAGCACCTCCCGCTGCGAGTAAAGTGTCCTACTCTGCTGACATCCCCAACCACAGCCTTTGGTTTTTCAACTTCGGGTGTGACAATGTTAACACCGTATTTCCATGGCACCGCCTTATCGTCCCTTAATGGAAAGGAGAAGGCACTTCAATCACCACCGCCGGTTTAACTTCCTCCTTCTTGGCCTCATAATAAATCACCAGAGGCCGATCGGCACTATAACGAGTGACTGGTGGTTGGTTATCAGAGGCGCATATTTCCCTTTCTTCGGCCTCATCCATTTTATCAAGGATCTCGATTTCCTTGTTGTTCATCATGTCTTGGAGTAGTTTCCTGAATTCTTCGCAAGACTGGATGTAGTGCCCTTCGATACCATGAAAGATACAAAAACTTTGACCTTCCATACTTTCTTCTTCGAAACTTCTATGGGAATGACTAAACAACCCATTTTCTATCATCACCTTCCAAACCTTTCGCAAGGGTGTTTTTATTTCAGAGACGCAGCTCTTAGCTCGCCGCGTGTCTTCCCTTATCACTGCGCTTACGTTCCCCTCGGTATGGTTAGGGAGTGGGTTTCCAGCCACATTACCAGTACCGTCAAATCGTAAAATCCCTGCATCAATGAGATCCTGCACCCTCCTTTTGAAGGCTATACAATTTTCCGTGGAGTGCCATTGGTTTCCCCCATGATACATGCAACTAGTATTGGGATCGTACCATTTCGGGTATGGCGGTTTCAATGGTGCCATATAATGCAGGGATATTAATTGTTTTTCCAACAATTTTGGGCACAGTTCTCCGTACGACACGGGGATATGGGTGAGTCAAGGTCTTTCAAGATTGGGTCTCACCGGCCTTTGTTCGTGTTTGGGTTGGCTTGGAGCAAGCGTGTTATTAGGTGGGAACATGGTGAATGGTTTTTAGTTATCAGTGGCATAGACGGGGTAAGGAGGAGGTGTTTGATAGTAAGAGTTTTGAGGAGGAAAATAGAAGTTTGGAGGTGGGCGAAATTGAGGTCGTGGTTGGGTTGGGTATGGGTTAGAAGCATAGCGGCTTCCAGTCCCCACCATGTGAGTTTCAGGCTCTTTTTTCTTCATGGGTACTGGTCTTTTCGAACTCTCAGGACCTTCCATCTTTCCACTCTTGATGCTATTTTCAATGAGCTCCCTAGACATTACGATATCGGCGAAGTCTTTTGTGGCGTTTCCCACCAGTTTGTCGTAAAATGGCTTTTTCAAGGTGTTGATAAAGAGGACCATTATCTCACTTTTAGTCAGTGGGGGCTCTATTTGCGTCGAGACGTCCCTCCACCTTTGAGCGTATTGTCTAAACGTCTCTGTTGGCTTCTTTTCCATCATCTGCAGCGTTAGTCGATCGGGTGCCATATCGGAGACATGCTTGTACTGTTCGCAAAATGCAGATGCTAGATCCTTCCATGATTGGATCCTCTCTCTGCTGAGTTGATTATACCATCGGAGGGCTGATCCGATCAAGCTATCTTGAAAACAATGTATTAACAATTTGTCTTCATTCACATAACCCGCCATCTTCCGACAAAACATGATAAGATGCGCCTTTGGGCATCTCGTTCCATCGTATTTTTCAAAATCTGGCGCTTTGAATTTCGAGGGTAGGACCAGATCAGGTACTAAACTGAGCTCTTTGGCGCTCAGTGCAGAGAAGACTCCAGTACCCTCTACCGCTTTGAGTCTTTCTTCTAGACTCCTATACTTGCCCTCGGCATCATGTTCTTTCATTCTCAGCTTAGCTATTTCTACCGGATCATCCAAATCTGGAACTATTGGATTAGCGGAATTATCTCCGGAGTTCTACGCAAACATACCTTGCCTTAGATGAGTAGGTGGTGCGAGTCGTTGCTCTAGGCCTACCGGTTCCCCTTGAGGATATCCTCTTTGCGTTGTATGGGCGTGGGGTGGAGTGAATCCTGGGAGATAAAGCGGATCTTGATTAACTCTCGAATGGGGTTCTGTAACATCAGGACTTTGCACGGGCCCTTTTTCTTTGACCAGAGTTGATATCATCTCCATCATTTTGGCCATTTGATCCTTCTGCTCGAGCGATTCCTCTCGGAATCTTGCCATCAGATCCCTTGCTTCTTGCTGCGACTTGGCTAACTGTTCTTGCAACTCTCTCTGGATTCTTTCCATTCTTTCGATCCTCTCATTGAGTTCGGCGTCCATAGCTCTAGTTCTTAGACGTGTCCTATAAGGATGACGTGATTCCAGATTCGTAGTGTCGCAACTGCGAATTATACGATTTTAGCCTTAGTGAATGATTAAGGTGATATGATACTAATGTATACAATGCAATGCAAATGTATGGTATGAATGCAAAAAAGGTGTCAACTCTGATTCAATTCCCCATAGAAAACTTTCTTAGAAAACAAAGCTCTTTACATAAGATAGATTACAAGAACAGCCTTGCTCTAAGACCTAAGGCTTTAATCTTCGTCAGTAGGGAAGCTAATTCTCGTCCATGATCCGATCGTGTCTCGAACTGTACGCTCAATGTGCTAGCTTGTATAGCTAGAGTCTGTAAATGCTCGGCTATCTCTCGTATCTGGGTTATAGCCTCCTCCATGAGGTAATCTCTAGCTTTGACTTGATTCTGGGAATGGTACAGCTCCATTTCTCTTCGTTCTTCGTTCTCTTTTAAATATCTAATATGATCCTGACAGTTCTGCAGCTCCATTTCTAACTCTTCGATTTTCTTCTCCATTTCTTCGATTCTACTCAAACTTGCCTTTAATTCTCTTACCGAGTTACGGTTTCGATAATGATTTAAGGACCTTTCCAACTCCGCCACTCTAGTCTTCAATTCATTTCTTCCATTTTGGCCTTCTGACACTTGCCTTTCTAGGATCTCTTTCTGAGTCTTTATTTCTTGAAATTTCCTTTCCCATTGCTCAGTCTTAGCTCTTTCTTCTTGTAACTCTTGTCGCCATTGACTCGAAGTCTTTCCTAGTCCCGCAGTTCTCATTGAGAGACGCATCTTCTTGTAGTCCCCCTTTAGGCTATCCAACTCTTCTTCGGCTTTGCTCTTCCTCTTTTTTATCTTTTCTGCTTCTGATTTCTGTATCTCTACATCCAACTTCAAAAACATCTTCTCTTCCTCCAACTGCTCAATTTTCTTCTCAAGCTCTGAACTTCGCTTTACAAAATCTTGCTTTATAATTTCTAATTCTGTTGGTATCATTCGCAAACGTTCCTCTATAGATTGAGCATTATCTGAACTTGGTCTCGGGATATTATGGTTGATTCTTTTGTTTAGCCACAGTTTATGCTCAGAGGTCGCCGTTTCGCCCACAGTCAACCTCTTCATCCGGTAGGTTTGCTTCCAAGCATTTGCAATTTCCTTAATCTTCTTCTTATAACCCTCTCCTGTATAAGAGAATTCGCTTCGATCCAACCCATGTGTTGCTGGCACGAACTGTCTAGACTGGTATTGTCTCGCTGCTAGCAAAGGGGCATACCCGATGACTCCCCAAATTCCGGGTAGAGGGACCGAATTAAAGTCTCCGCATCTGTAAAGGATCTCTCCAGGCACCATCCATGGAGCTCTCCACTCAATGTCTCCCTCCTGAAGATCCTGAAGAATTGTCCTCCATCCTTCTTCCGTTATATCTTCTCGTCTTGACACAGCCACTTCCTCTTTTATCGACGAATAATCCTTATAAAAGGGTCGACAAGAGACTTTATCCATCTTCCAAAAATACCCGTAAAACCATACCATTAATAGCTGTGCGCATCCGATAAACCTTCCTTCTCCCGCTCTTCTGCATGTATTTAATAATCTGAAAGTCTCTGTAAGAATTGCTGGGACAGGTGTAACTTGTTTATCCAATCGATCGAACAAATCCACCGCTGCTTCATCTATGTGTCTTAGGGCTTTTGGGAAGATGACTAGTCCTTAGAGGCTTAAGGCGAAAATATCAACCTTCCTCCTCACATCGGGGTGCGTTAAAATCAGATCCCTTAAATTTACCCAAGGAGTACATCTCCCTTCACCTTTCTGTTGAATCTTGGCTGAGATCTACTGTTCACTCATTCCCGTAATTTTCATCAACTTCTTCGCCAAATGAGGGACATAGGCAGGCCTAATGTAAACCTTGTCAACTTGCATCTCGGGAATACAAAGTAAAGTGGTGTATTCTTCTATTGTTGGCACCAAATCCACTTTTCCAAAAGTGAAGCAACTGTATACGGAATTCCAAAACTGGACCATAGCCCGAAACATGTGTTTATCTATCTTAACATCCAATAAGTGAGAGATATCACCATAACGGCGGCAGAACATCTGTTTAGCTTCATCTTCCTAATTGGTCCAGATATCCCGCAACTCTTGAAGCTCATTTTGTGTTACGCTAATGCGGGTGAAGTCCCTCAGCTCCGACGTATGACCTTCAACTAAGCTATCTCCTTTTTCTAACTGCAACTTTTCTGACCATGTGCGCACGGTCGCATTGTCCTCTACTTTATCAAGAAAGTCGTTTTCCATAGCAAACTTCCTATCTCAGCAACCGAACAGAAATTGACACCTCTACTACATGGAATGTTATGCAAATCAAACAAATCACAAGTTAGTATCGCGTAATCAAAACAAGCAAAGTATCATTAAACACTTATCTGGGTAACTATTTTGACACTCTGCCTAGGGTAAGCTCTAGGGCTTCTATATGGGGTTCGGTTCTACAGAGGGGTACCTGAACCAGCAGATTCCTCGATCCTCACCCATTATAGGCTCATACGGACCGAGTTCGGTTCAAGGGGATACATTTCCCTATGGCCATGCGGAGGTGAAAACCTCACGAAGCGCATAGGTATGGATGTATTCCGGAAGCAATCCACTAGCCCATGCGGAGGTGAAAACCTCACGAAGGCTTAGTTTCTTACTCCACTTAAAGGTGTGACCACAGTGATCATGCGATGCAAATGCAAGTATCATGGGACTCAACAGTATTACAATTATAGCATAGGCAAATGCATCGATAGAAACATGATTAAAACAATTTTCCAAATTTTCAATCAAAAGGACAAAAATCAACCAATTTATGGCCTGACTCTAGAAGCATTCCCCAGTGGAGTCGCCAAGCTGTCGTAACCATTTTTTCAAAAAAAGGGGGGAATCGACTTTTTTTTTAAAATAGGGAGTCACTACCGATCCTTTTTGTTTAGGTGTGATCAGGTCACCCTTAAAGATATTTTGGTCTTCGAAATTCGAGAAGACGGGTTCAGGAGTCGGTTACGTGCAAGGAAGGGTTAGCGCCCTTGCAACGCCCACAATTGGTACCAAATTGATTGATATTGTCCTAATGCTGGAAACTTGAAAATATTTAAGGTAAAAAAACAGAATTCGCCGATTTGGGATTGAATCTCAAGGTTATCTCGTTTCAAAGGAATAAAAGTGTCATACCCAGCACGTTAGGATATGACCCATTTATACTCTGACACCGAGATCACCTTTGATTTTCAAAACATGTAAAAGAAAGAGGGTACTTGAATATTTAGTCGAACGGAAAACCAACACCCAGCACGTTAGGATGTAATTTTTTGTGCTTCTAAACATACAAATACTGCTTCAGTTTTTCAAGTATGCGTTCTTATTATTTTTACGTAATAAAATAGTTGGAAAAAGATTCGAGCATGTTGAAGTCTGAAATTCAGTTCAAGAATAAGAGGTGTGAGTATTAATCATAAAATACACAAAATTAAAAATATTGATCGACGAACTATACGATACTTTACGTAATAAAATAAAATAAAAATCAGTTATGGTAATGGCAAGTCATAAACAAATAATAGTATATACACACATATATATAAAAATAATATAAATAAAGTAACAAAAATACTAATAATAACAATAATAATATAGTGATAATAAATATAATGATAACAATAATACGAAATATACATATACAATATACTAATATGAATATAGTAATAATAATAATAATAATAATAATAATAATAATAATAATAATAATAATAATAATAATAAGTATAAATACAAGTGATAATACAATAATAGTAATAATAAAAATGAAAATGACATTATAATAATAGCAATAATGATGATAAAAAATAAAGTATATAATAATAGTAAAAATAATAATAATAATAATTGCAAAATACTTAAAGGGGTCAAATTGAATTAAAGGTGAAGTTTCAGGGTCGAATTTAAAATAAAAGAAGAAGGGAGAGGGTCAATTGCGACGCGCGCGCAACTTAGAGGGATTAGAACGGCAATAAATCCTACACAGTGAAACGCGGCGTTGGAACGCGGACTGATTTGAAATGGCGTTCAAAATTTAAGGTAAAAGTAGCAATAGACAAAAGACAAAGGCAAACGGACCCAATCGAATCGTCGCAAAGGGGAAGGACCATCTGCACAAATTACCCTTTTAGGCAAAAATGCGCGGATCCTGGGGCGGGTACGGGTCGACGCGCGGGTTCCCCTTCTCAACGAAGCGACGCCGTTTCATTCATTTCATAAAAACAACGATTTCACCCCAAAAAAACAGTCTGCTGGTCCCTCTTTTAAAAAAATTTTTTGAATTCTCTCTCAAAACCCCTTTCATTTTCCCTACCTTTCGCCTGACGATTAGGTTAACTTAGACTGCCCGTCGCACCACCACCTTGTACAGTGGTCGACGGAGCGCGGAATAGGTCTTTAGCCCCCGTTCGATGCCCGATTCAGGTGATTTTCTTTCTTTTCTTTTGTTATTGATTGCTAATAATGCCTAAGAGCTGACCCTCTCGTACCGGATTTGTTTCGGTTTAGTTATAACCGACTTTACAAAGATTCTCCTTTTTCTATTTTTCTTGTATCTCCTGTAATGCGCCGGGGGATCTAGGGAGAGAGAATATGAAACGTTTCCCTTTGGTTTTTATAACCGATTTCACAGATCCCCTCTTTTCTTGTTTTCTCTGTTGTTTTTTGTTTTTCTCTGCTTGCAAGGTATGGGCAAAAGGAGTGTGCGAAGCCACAGGCGCATGGGGTGCGGAAGAGGCAGAGGCGTGCGAGACCGAGGCGTGGGGAAGGGCGCTGGTGGAGGCGGGCGTAGAGGCCAAGGGACGCGCGGATCTGAAAAGGCGCGCGTGGAACTGAAACGACGCAAGGGCGTGTAGGGAGCTGGAGCAGAGCGCGTGGCGCGTGTGGGGCGAACGAGGGGTCGGGGGCGCTGGAAATTGAAACCCTATGTTTTTTCTGGCTGTCTCATTTGAGCCATATTGGGCTTATGTAAACTGGGTCAATTGGGCCGAGTTTTTTTTGATTTGGGCTAGTTAGTAGTTTAGGATTTAACTTGTAATTGGTTTGAGCTATTTGTAAAGATGGGCTCTTGTTTGTTAGGTTATAAAATTTGGGCTTGTAAAAAATACTGTTAAAATGGACTGTTCAATGGTTTTGTTTTTGTTTTATATTTCGGTTTAAATCTGGTTAATTGGTAGGCTAAATGATATGGACTTTTTTATTTTTTTATTTTTGGGGTTTAAAATGGGCCGTTTGGAATTGGACTATAATGGGACCCAAGGCAAAAATGGTTATTACACTTGACAAATAGGACCTGCGACTGTGGGACATTTGATGCACTTCGTTACCCATGTGCTCATGTACTTGCGGCTTGTCAGAATCTCCGTCTTGATCCCATGAGCTGTGTCGACAAAGTGTACAAATTAGAAAACATGTACAACGTGTGGAGACACGTATTCCCACCAGTCCCAGATGAACGTAAGTGGTCGTCGGTATCGCTTGCACCGTATAAGCTGTTGCCGGATAGACAATTGAGGCGCAAACCAAAAGGTCAACCTTGCTCGACTAGAATACGTAACAATATGGATATCCGAGAAACGAGCAACCAAAGCCGGCTGTGCGGATGGTGTAGGAACCCGGGCCATACATCTCGCTCGTGTCCAAATCGGAATAGTTGACCGTATTCTTAGCTTTTTTGTCTCCTGGTGGCTATGTAATTTCTATTTTTGGAGGAAAACGATGAACTTTTGTACAAGAACTTTTATTTTATTCAAGTTATTAAAATTAAATTACAAAATTACAAAAAAATTAAACCATTTCTATTTTATCAAAGATATTAAAATTAAATTAAAAAATTAAATTACAATAACACTAATATTAAACTCAAATTTTATTAAATATAAAAAATTAAATTACAAAAAAAATTAAACCATTTCTATTTTATCAAAGATATTAAAATTAAATTAAAAAATTAAATTACAATAACACTAATATTAAACTCAAATTTTATTAAATATAAAAAAATTAAATTACAAAAAAAATTAAACCATTTCTATTTTATCAAAATATTAAAATTAAATTAAAAAATTAAATTACAAAAAAATAAAATTAAACTCAAATTTTATTAAATATATTAAAACTAAATTACAAAAAAAATTAAATCATTTCTATTTTATCAAAGAGATTAAAATTAAATTAAAAAAATTAAATTACAAAAGAAATAAAATTAAACTCAAATTTTATTAAATATAAAAAAATTAAATTACAAAAAAAATTAAACCATTTCTATTTTATCAAAGATATTAAAATTAAATTAAAAAAATTAAATTACAAAAAATAAAAAAATTAAACTCAAATTTTATTAAATATATTAAAACTAAATTACAAAAAAAATAAAATTACAAAACTAAATTAGCGTTTAGGGCTGATGCCTGTGGGAACCAGTGCCACACGGGGGCGGTCGGCGGTTACGCGCTGGATTCCTCCTTCTAGCTTCCGGCGGGGGTCGTGGAACCTCGGGCAGGGAATCAGGTTCTTCCGGCAGTGGGTCTGGTTCTGGGTGTTGCGATGATGACCCACCTTGATAAAATAATGACCTCGGAGGTGTTTGCATAAACCACGGCGGGGTGACTGCATCCCGTACGTCGAAGGAGCCTGGTAGAAAGAAGTGCTCCCCGACGGCGCCTCCTCTAATCCCACACGCGACGTCGGCCTCACGATCGGCTGGCTAGCTGGAGTAGTCGGGAAGGACTCGAACCCAGCCATGCATTCCAACCTGGGGTGGGACTGGGAAAAGGAAACATATATGGGTTAGGAGGATACATATAAAGGGTAGGGTACGCACCTGGCATAAATGGTGGACGCTGTGATGTCGGTGTTGTCGGCTGAACTGATGGGCCCGGTGACTGTGTAGGCGCTGTTGATGGCCCCGTCTCATCACCCCTTCTCCTTGGATTTAAAGGGGCCCGACATTCCCTTCGCTCGCGAATTTGTCGTCGCCTCTCTTCTTCCGACAACAGATACGGCTTGCCATGGATCCTAAACCATGGCATGTACTCCGGCACGCACGCTAACTCAGGAACGATGATCGGTTCCCGGATAGGTAAAAAGTCATACCGGTTCTCCCACGTCTCGATATGACCTGACCAAAATCTTGGCCAATCCGTGTGCGGCTGCCGTAAGTCCACTTTGTGCTCATCATCGAGCACCTCAGGTGGCACGAGAATCGGTTGCCGGAATCCAAATTGCCGCAGAACCCGATCTGACTGGTGCATCTCCACGGTCGCATAGGTGATCATTGGGACCTTAACGTGCCAACTGTTCGAATTTTGGAAGAACTCCTCCAGAATTACTGCCCGAATTTCCGGATCCTCGTACGGTGTCCATTGAAACTATATTAATATTACCAAAATATTAGTTATTGATAACACTTTAGAACGACATGTTTTTATGTGCTAATTGTATATTAATTTCGAATATGACTCTACTAATTTGGGCTATTTATGGACTTTTATCTCGTAGGGACTAAATTGGAGACCAATGCAAAATTGAGGGCCAAAATGGTGAAATTAAAGACAAAAAATGGACCAATGTGCAACAAAGGGAAAAAATGGTGCCAAAAGTGCAAACATGGAGGGCAGAGGGACTGAAGTGCAAAAAGAGGAGACTTTGCCTTATCAAATTCTATTTTAATTAAATTAGGATAATTAATTTTAGGATAATTATCTAGGATTATTTAATCTCTTTATTTATCTCTATTTATCTTTAATTAAATTGTAATTATCTTTGGGAGTTTGAGTAGAATTAGACTATTTACCTTAAGCACTATAAATAGGGGATGGTGTAACTCATTTGGGTGGTTCATCTTTTTCTGTACACTCCTCCCCCATAATTCTTTTATGTTTCATTTATTTTTCTTTTAATAAAAATTCCCTTTTCCATATTTTATATTTTATTTATTTTTCCACCACAAATATGAGCCACTAAATTCCATCTAGCCGAAGGTTGCCAAATTCCCCAGAAAAAGGTTCTTGAGGCTTAGAACCCGTACTCAACTTTCTCACCCAAGTATTCATCATTTCTCCGCATTACGGGGCTGACGCTTCCGTCCAGGTCCCTTTAAAAGTAACCCTTTCAACGTATGCAAAGGCGGCCGCTTTGTGTGTTTTGGGAGGATTGCACCGTCGGTTCGTGAGCTTACTGCGTCAGAGGTTAGCGAGCCCAAGAGACAAAATGGCGTGGGATTCGCCATTGAGACACGTTGATCTAGAGTAAATGACTCCACAAAAGCAATCGCAAGCTAGAGTCAGGCTCCCTAAATCCGTAAGTTTAAACTCTTGGAGTTGGTGGTCGTAGGCGTCCTCTTCCACTATAACTGGCTTACTTGGGTAGAGAATGGTCATCCAAAAGCCGAAGACGGAGCCAAGGAGGAACGAGACAACCGGAGGCTGGAATATCTCCACATAAGAAACTTTTCTCTAAACCCTTTCTTTTTATTTTCCTCATTTTAATTCTCGTAATTTATTTTCGTAATTTCAATTCGTCTTAAATTCTGTTTTTATTATTATTTCTCCAGATCGAAAATTATTAATTCTGATTTTTTATTTAATTTTCAGGAACGCAGGTTTTCTTGGGCACGATTCTGCCCAGAATCTCGAGAAACAGGCATTTGTATAATCCGATCCCTGTGGATTCGACCCTACTTGCCCTTTACTGTTATTTTCATTATTTTGCAGGAAGTAGGATATATTTTGGTGCATTCAACGACGCATCAGTTATATACATAATACTAGACACTACATATGAAATACTAAATTATAATAACGAAATTCGAAACTTACTTGTGATTCCGACCGTTGGTCCAATAGGAGCCGTAGATCCTCAAGCGAGTTAGGTATTCTAACATGACTCACCGAATGGTTCCACCTAATTAAATAAACTTTTAGCATGCAATTATACTATAAATCTATGAAATAATTGTAAAATATAATATTAAATTTACCTCGTTATCAGTGGGAATGAATATGGCTGGTCGAGTCGAGGACGTAAAAATGGAAATCGAAACCATGCCCATGACTGCAGTAGTGATAGGCAGCCTCCGATTTTTGCTTTACTCGGTCGCATCGCCCCACACATCTCCCGGTACAACCTCGATAGCACGACAGACCCCCAACTCAATTCACTGGCTGCTCTGAAACCAACAAGTTTCAGGAGCCATCTCAGGTGGATGAGGTTTCTAGAAAGGTCTGGCATCAGATAGCCTCCAATTATCTGAAGAATGTATGCCCGAGCATACCGTATTCTTTCTACTTTGGTCGAACCCTCATTCGGCTCCGGGAATGTGTCTCATAACCAGGCCATATCGATCCGAGCTCCTTGAATTCTATCCGGAATGGCACCCAGAAGCTCGTAGCATACGGCCATCCAATCGGTAGATGTTGTGGACCCGATGACTACCGACCCGTCCACTGGTAATCCCAACTGCAACTGCACATCTTCTAGAGTGATGGTACACTCTCCGCACGGCAGATGGAAAGTGTGCGTCTCAGGTCTCCACCTCTCTATCAACGCGCTGATCAAAGACGGCTCCAACTTGAACCCCCGGCATATCGTGGCCACGTGCCAAAAACCCGCTTCTCGCAGGTAATTCTCGATCAACGGCGATGGGGGACCATGCATGTTGCGAATATAACATTCCAACACCCGATCTACAGACTGTTTAAAAAAATATAAAATTAAAAATTAATTAAAATTGCATAATTGAAAAAAAATTAAATAATATTGAAAAATTAAAATTAAAACTTACCATTTTCATTTGCTCGACGGAAATGTGTTTGTTGTCTAGGCGAAGTAATTCCCCGGCCATTGTAATCCGATAAAAAATTTTAAAAATTTTCAAAAAAAGATATATCAAAAAAATTATAAAGGGATTTTTCGTAAATAGTAAAGGACTATTTTGAAATTTGAGCGTAAATTTCAAGGACTTTGAGAGAAAATTGAGAGAAAATTGAAGTATGAAAAAAATAAAGGGTTGGGGGGTTTTTATACTTTTTTTTACCGTTGGGCCCCCAACGGTAAAAAAAAAATTGGCCGTTGGGATTTGACCGTTGTAGGGCTAAAGTGCGCCCCTAAGGACGCGCTTTGTGCCACCTTAGCAAAAGCGCGTTTACGTGGGCGCGCTTTGCTGAGGTGGCACAAAGCGCGTCCTCAGGGGCGCGCTTTAGCCCTGCATCCCCCAAAAACGTGCTGACGTGGACGCGTTTGTGGGGGAAACGATACTTTTCCGTAAATATTCTTCAAACTGGCTCATTTCCGTAAATAATCTAATTTTTTGGTATATATGGGATATTTACCCAATAGTAACAAATAATAAATAGTAATTATAATAAAAAAATAATAGTAAAATAAATATAAAAATAATAATATAATAATAGTAGTAGTAGTAGTAGTAGTAATAATAATAATAATAATAATAATAATAATAATAAAAATAAAATAATGGTAATGGTAATAATAATAATAATAATAATAATAATAATAATAATAATAATAATAATAATAATAAAAATAATGGTAATGGTAATAATAGTAATAATAATACAAAATTAATGATATAATAATAATAATAATATTATTATTATTATTATTATTATTAAATTAATTAAATTTAACAATAAAATAGCAAAAATAATCAAAAAGGACTAAATTGAACTTAAAACAAAAGTTTGGGGTAAATCTGAAATAAATAAAAAAGGAAAAGGACCACATTGAACGTGCAAATAACAAGGAGGGACTAAAAGGGTAATAATCCCCCACCCTCCAAAACGCACAGCATCAGGGGGACCAAATTGAAAACCAAAATAAATTATTGGGCAAAATTAAAAATAAAATAAATTTAATTGCAAAACCATAACAAAGCGGAAGGGCTAAATACGCAAATATCTCATGGGCCAAAAACACGCGGATCCTAGGCGGTCCTGGGTCGGGTCGGATCGGGTCATGTGAAACGATGCCGTTTTGGGCGTCTGAGGCCAGTCCCAAAACGATGTCGTTTTGGAGGCCTTTATAAGTTTGATTTTTTTTTTTTAAATTTCATTCTTCTCCCTTTTTCAAAAAAAAAAAAAAACCAAAAAATTCCCTCTCAAATCCTCTCCCACTTTTCGATTTTCGGCCTAGATCCGGAGAACCGCCGTCGCTCTGCGCCAGTTGTCGGTGACGGTGCCGCCGTTCACGGCGGCGGGAAGGCCAAAAGTCACTTTTTTTCAGCGATTTAAAAGGTAAGCCACCCTATTCTTTTTTATATTCTTTTTAATATATGTATATGTATATGAGAAGAGAAAAAAAGAAAATAGAAGAAACTAAAAAAACCTTAGGATCCGATTAGATTTTTGCTTTGTACTTCTTTGATCTCCTAATTTTGTGAGTTTTTTGCTTGATTCAATTCACTGGTTTTTTATTCAATCTCGTCCAAAAAAATACATTGGATTTGTAATGCCTTTTATAGCCATTTTTCAATGCCTTTAACCTATTTTTTATGTTTACTGTCACTTTTGTTGCAGGCAAGTGGGCAATGGCAGTGGTGAGGGCAATGCTGACAGTGGCAGAGGCTAGGGGCTGCAGCCACTTGGATTAGGGGGCTAGGGTTAGGTTTTCTTTTTTTCTTTTCTGAAAATTTTGTGGTGTTGGGCTTAGGGTTTGTTTGGGTTTGGGTTTAGTTTTGGATTGTGGGTTGTAAAATGGGTTTGGATAGTTGGGTCTTAATTGTTTGACTTGGTTTGGGTTTTGGTGGGCCTGGGCAAAATTGAGCTTGTACAATTGTGTATAAAGATGATAATATATTTTAAAATATTATGCCATTCTAATTGAAATAAGCACGTTTTTGCAATTTATTACACATGTTAATTAACTATTAGTTTTTTTTTTCTAATATTGATCTTATAACAATATTTTGAAAGATTGAAAATATGAAACATTGACATCGTGATTTTTGTTAATTCTAAATTTTAATTATTTTAATAAATATCAATAATAATTTCAAGCTTATTTTACATATTAAAATTTTATGTACTTAAATTATATTGATGATAATAATTATTATTATAATAATTTTTAAAATGAAATATTCATTTTTTTACTTATAATACACTAAAATATAATAAATTTTTTAACAAATAAATATAAAATATAAAAATCAATACATACAACTAAACCCATATGATTATTAATAAAACATTAAAAATTTCTGAAAAATTAAGTAATTAAATGTAATTAATTACTATTAATATGTTTTTCTACTATTGTCTTCCTTTGTGACAACTATTTCTTCATTTTCTAATAGTTCTGGTGCATCTCCTGTCTCTACTTCTTTACCTGAACTTTCTAGTTCCTTACCTACAGTTTCTACATTTGTTCCAATTGTGTCATCACCTAACAATTCTACTCCTAGTTCATCTCAACCTCATTCACCTCCCTTACCCAATACATATTCCATGATCATTTAAAGTAAAGTTGGTATCATTAAACCTAAGGTTAACTTCACCAAGGTAGTTTGTTTGTCAGATTCTACTCCAACTGATATTCATGAGGCTATGACTCATTTTCATTTGCAAGGTGTTGTTTACAATGAGTTGCAGACTCTTATAAACAACAACCCTTGGAGTTTGTGCCCTCTTCTTGTAGCACGATGGTCTATAGGATGCAAGTGGCTGTTTAAAGTGAAAAAGAAACTAGATGGGATAGTGGATCAATATAAGGCATGACTTGTTGCTGAGGGATACTCTTAACATGTTGGCCCTGACTTTGCGGATACATTCAATCTTATGGTTCGAGATAATACAATTCAGATAGTGCTCGTTGTTGTCGTGATAAGTCATTAAGACAAATAGATTTCAACAATGTTTTTCTTAATGGTGCATTGATTGAAGAAATATATATGGACCAGCCTCGTAGGTTAGGTTTAAGGTTCAAGAAGCTAATGGAAAACAACCTATTTGCAAGTTGAATAAGGCATTGTATGGGCTTAGGTAAGTGCCTCGAGCTTGGTTTCATACTTTTAGGAGGTATCTTATTGAACAGCTTGGTTTTAAAGCTTCAAAAGTTTATCCTTCATTGTTTATTCAATCTTCTTTAAGATCTTAGCTTTTCTAATGGCCTATGTCGATGACATAGTTCTTACTGAAAACTCAACTACAAAAATCTGTGAGGTAGTTAACCAGCTAAACAGTAAGTTCTCAATCAAAGATCTTGGCGATCTTCATTTTTTTCTTGGTATTGGGGTTCATCAAACACCCATGGTTTGTTTCTCACTCAAAAGAAGTACATATATAACACCCATCGGTTGACCTAATCGTTGGGTCCGAGCTACATGATGTCTCATTCGTTGATGGAGTAGCTGTGGTCCAATACACAACAAATAATCATACTAGTCAAATACAAAACAAATAATCATACATATATGCAATTAAGTGTCCATCACATTCAAATAATGTTAAATAATCAATTCTGATTCTTAATCGAGCTTACAAAAGCTCTTTCGTCAACTTGAACTCGAAATAGGACCAAATTGAAAACTTTTAAAAGTTCAGGGCTGATGTTATGATGTCATCTATTCCACGTCATAACATCACCAAACAATCTATCACGTCACGACTTTAGGCCACTTGACGTCGCGACGTCACTTATTGTTAGTTGACGTTGCGATAAGGAAGGATAGCCGCTGGGACGTGGACCCTATTTTTGGTAAAAATAAACCATTTTGATACCTATTTCAATTGTTTCCAACCAACAATTCAATTTATCAATCTTTACCTATTCCAAACCATAATGAAACATGCCATTTTACTTTAAATTCATGCACAGTACACCATTACATATCACAAACATGACATAAAAACATACCATTATTAACTAGCTACCTAATTAGCTCTTTTATTTACTTCATCCTACTAATATAAATCAAACATTGCTAATTAAAGCATTAATCAAATCACTTGCCATGAACAACATGCAAAATCATCATATACCAAATTCATCAAGACTTTTGTACATTAAAGGTTACACCAAAACACTTATATACATGCCATAACCCTAGGTTCAAAATGATCAAATAGCTACTGATACGGTGATAGGATAGTGTGAACTTCAAAATGATCCAGCTTGACGAGTTTCGCAATGTGACAATCTACAAAGAAAAGGGAAAGCAAACTAGGTAAGCATATAATATGCTTAGTAAGTTCATAGGCATTAAACAAAACTTACCTTATATTTTATCTAAATACAATAAACTACCACAATTTGGCATAGTTTAGCTAGACATGACAAATCAAAACATCAACAAGGTGAATATTATCTTAAAATCAACATGTAATACCACAAGTGTTCAATATACCAATTTGTAACACATTAGATAACAATTTCAAATTCATACTGATTCAAGGAATGTTACATTCACACACACATACCAATGGCATTGCTCAAACCAATGTTTTATGTACCATTCATTCAAGAACTTATCAATTGATAAACAAGTTCATTTCATCTCATTTCAATACCTCAATTTCATCTAAATGTTTCTGCCTAATTAACATTAGTAAATGAAATCAGATACACATGTATCTACACCACACTAGTTGCTTGTTTGAGTTGAATATAAACATGTAACACCTTAAATCTGACCCGATTCACCATGTTTGGATTTCGGGAGTTACTACACAAAACTTAACTATTAATAAAAATAGTTTACAAATTTCTTAATTTCTTTATACATATTCTTTAACAATTTAACTGAAACCTTATTATATAAAAATAAGGAAAGTATTTAAAAAATATTTGGATGCAACAATCTTGACACAAATATTTACAAGTTAGAAGTTTAATAAATACAGACTTAAAGAGCATATTCTTAGACTATGCCACAATTTCACTATATGTATAATAGCCCGCTTCGCCACCATTTTGCCGTACTCCTAGCATCGTCCCTCCAGGCGAAATCTCATCTTTGATACCTGAAAAGATATAATAAAACTTGTAAGTACATGAGTACTTAGTGAGCTCATTATAACAATATCTTGATGGTCACTTTGCAATATTGTATGATCTACTGGGTGCCAATTATTCTGTATCATTTATTTCGACGGATATCACCATAGTTTACCATTCTCTTATACACTGGCTATCATGCTCTCGCCATACTCAATCTTCCTTATCTAACCGACTAAGGAATCCTTCCAAACATTTTATGAATCTCTTGTCCCATAATAATTTCTTAATAGAACATACCCCCATAAACCACTTCCAATAATCCTTGCCTTAACCCATACTCTTAGTTCACACAACTGTTTACTGAAATTTGTTATAGGCGGATACATATGTGTTAGGTGAATACTTACGCAGGATTTAACACCATCAAATCATACTCAGACATACCCAGATTCAGTACCACACATACCTTTACTGATAAATCACTACATAGACCCTTCTAAAAAATTCCATATCGGGTTATATCAGAATCCCATAACTCAAGATAACATTAACTTAGATTCAGAATAATTCTAAAAGAAGGTACAATACCTCTCACTTTCCATATTTACAGATCATCATAACAAATTCCTTTCTTAACATGCAGATACACATATCTTTTTCATGGAAACCCTTAAGACTTAGTTACTCTTAACCCAAAACATATCAATACATCATCTTAGCTTTACTTATTACAAAACTAAAAGAATTTACTCATCTTACAACAGTGACATACATTCAAATTCAACTCTTACCAAACATTCCTGACAGTTCACGCTACATAGGCCTAATAGAACATGCCTTATAGGCAATCGTACATAGTCTCGTGTTTGCTATCTTAGCGGACTTCACAGAACATATTATAGGCAAACAGACGATATACTGAACATGCCATAAGTCCTTACTACAAAATATGCTCAAGAAATATCTAATCAGAGTACACCACAAAGGCAACCCATACAGAGTACGCCACAAAGACTATATATACAAAGTATGCCACAAAGGTGATTCATTCAAAGTACACCACAAAGGCTGACAAGTTGCCACATAGGCATCCCAAACTTTCATGTTTGTGATATGGATTTTCCTAAACTTACATTAAGTGAGGTTTTCCCATCACCGCCCTAGGATACGCAAAGAACCCCATTAGATAAATTGTCATTCAATAGTTCTTTTTCAGAATATGCCATGATCATGGACTTTTTCTTTCAGAGTTCATGTTTACTGTCCCGAAGGACTTTTTTATTTACCACCGCAGTGACTTAAGTCACTTTACAAACTCAACGAAGTAGACACATCCCAAACCCAAGGTTTCACAATTTCATAACACTCTTCATACATCCCATAGAACTTATTTTCAAGCATACTAACTTATTTCTTAATATAATAACTTTAGTTTTATAGTTGCATAAGTATCATAATCATAATACTATCCAAGATTTCAAGATTCCAGTTTGATCATTTTCATATAGATCTACTTCAGTATGAAAAATATACATGCAAAAGTCAGAATAGAGACTGGCCTAGTTCTCACTAACATCAGTTCAAAACTCCAGATCCAGATATTCATTTCAAACCAGAAAACCACTACTTAGAAACATAATTTCACTACTTTTGTAAATAAAAATTACTTATCATCTCAATCATTGGCAATCTCATGTAGAAACCTTATACTTACAGTCTTACTGTTTAATATCTGTAACGGCCCGATTTTGGGGCTAGTCGGAACAGTGGTTTTGAGACCACTAAACCGAGATTAGGGAAAATTATTTTGATGTTATTTTATGTGTTATGGCATTAATATATGGCAATGTGAAAATTTTGGTGCTTTAATTTTAATGATAGCATGCTTAATTGTGAAAAAGGACTAAATCGCATAAGGTGAGAAAGTTCTATTTTATAAGGTAGGGGTACCTAATAGCTATAGAATATAATTTGGAGGTTTTAAAAATGAAATTAGGCCAATTAGAATGTGTTGGCCGACCATGTGCATTGGGGGGGGGACAAGAGCATTTAATTTTTGGTCAAATTGGGTGAAATTAGGTGAGAAAAGATGAATAAAATATGGTAAAAAGAAAAACTATCATATCTCTTTAAATTGAAGAGAAAATAGAGCTTTTGGATGTTCAAACTTTCAGCCACTCAATTCTCATTCAAGTAAGTGATTTAGGTGGTTTTAATTGATGATTTTTGTGTTTTTGGAGTCCCCAAAGCTTAAGCTAGCTAATGAAGGGACTAATTTGAGATATGGTTGAAAGTTTAGGGACTTTCCATGAGAGTAGTTATGTTGTTAGCTAAGTTTTTATGGAAGAAAATGAATGTTAGGGAGGTGAGAAACAACTTTTGTAAAAGGTGTTAGCATGAAAACACCTAATTAGGACTTGAATGCAAAGATTGGATTTGTGTCATAAATGCATAAATAGTTGGAATTGTGGGTAGTTGTAAGAGAAATAAATGTTCATCTAGGCTTGTTTTATTGATAAAACGTGTTGAAAAAAATAATTTACGAGCCTAGGGGAAAAATTATAATTTTGCCATAGTGCAAGGGCAAAATGGTCATTTTTGCTTAAGTGTAGAAATTGATGCATTATGATTATAGAATGATCTAAATGAGTGAATTTTATTGTTATAGATCAAGAAGAGCACGGAATTAATATTGACCGGGGAAAAGACAAGGTTACGGATTAAACCGCAAATCGAAATATTTTGCACCGAGGTAAGTTTATGTGTAAACGATGTATTTTTATATATACATTATTGTTGCTAATTAGTGCATGGCATGATTGAGAACTTGTGTAGTTCAAGTGGATTGAATTTGGTAGTTATTGAATAATTATCGTATGAATTACGAAATAGATATGTAAATGTGTAATGACAACACTTAACGGTGGACTAAGTGCGATACCAACTTATTACATAACTACGATGGGCTATGTACGGTACCATCGTCTATTTATCATTTGGTGGGCTATGTGCGATACCACCGTAACTATCCTTTTGGTGGGCTTTGTGCGATACCACCCTATTAGAGATTGATGGTGGGCTAAGTGCGAAACCACCGAGAGATAGGTAGTATGAATGGCTTATTGAGAAAATATGATGTGTTGTATCATGTGACTTTGTAGTGCTAAGTGCAGGGATGTATGTTAATGAATGTGAGTACTAAGCTTGTGATATGGTTGGAAAGTGGTAAGGGAGGAAATGAGTAAGCATGATTATGAATATGGATTGTTCTTGTTTAGTATGTAATGCTATTTATTGTTTAACATATACTATAATGCTATTTGTTTACATGTAAACTTACTAAGCTTAAAGCTTACTCCCCTTTCTTTTCCCTTGTTTTATAGAGTTTAAGAGTTGAGCCGGGATACGCAGATAACCAGAAGATCGCCCACACTATCAGCTCACCTCAGTATATCTAGACTTAGTGATTTTGTGTATGACATGTATAGGGGCTAGACTAGGTTTATTATTTTGTTATTTTGGTCTAATGTGTATTGACCCCTTTAATGAGAAACTCTTGTGTATATAGCCATAGATGTTGGCTCTTTTTGTTATATATATGAAAAGATGTAGTCATTCATGGAATTATATATTGCAAAACATGAGTTGTTTCGTGATATGTTGAATGGATCCATATTGTGTGAGTTAGGGGGATAAAAAGAGCTTAGCAAATAGCCTTGTTCTTGTCCACACGGATAGGCACACGGACGTGTGTCTAGGCCGTGTGTGACACACGGTCAGCCCCATGGGTGTGTGACTTGGTCGTGTGTCCCTTGCATGTTGGTGTTGTAAGTTAGTGCCGACCACGGGCTAGCCACACGGGCGTGTGCCTAGGCCGTGTGACCCTTATATGGTTGTTGACGTCACAAACAGAATACCCAAGTTTTTACACACGGGCAAGACACGACGTGTCTAGGCCGTGTGGAGCACACGGGCCAAGAACACGGGCGTGTGTCCGGCCGTGTGAAAACCCCTGTAGGTTCGAAATGAAAATAAATCCCATACAGGGTAGGGACATGGGCGTGTGTGACCACACGGTCTGCCCACACGGGCGTGTCCCATCTCACACGGGCGTGCGGCCCCTATTTAGGTGAAAATTTTTAAAAATTGTGAAAGTTTCTGCTTGGGTTCCGAAACCCCTCGTATGGACGTTTAAGGCCTCGTAGGTCCTTAATGAGGCTATTTTGTTAGCGATAGAGACATGTCAAGTTAGGATTGAAAGTTTTTAGACTAAAGTTGTGTGATTAAGTAGAATAAATCCGGTAATACCTCGTGCCCAATTTCGACATAGAATACGGGTAAGGGGTGTTACATTTAGTGGTATCAGAGCTATGGTTTAGTCGGTTCTTGGACTACCATAGCGTGTGTGGGAGTCTAGTTATACATGCCATAAGCATATAATGATAGTGTGGTAGCTTCTAACAATTTTATACTTTGTTTTATATAGTAAATGGATCCCGATCAAGCGGCTGCTGATGAAGCAGCTAGTAATGCACCAGTTCCCGCGCAAGGGACTGCGCTTGTGCAGAGTGGACCCGAGACTAGGGATCAAGGAGAAGAGGCTCGGGAAGCCTTTCTCCAAATTATAAGTAACTGGTACACGGAATATGTGCAAGCAAACCCTAATGCTCAACCTCCTCCACCCCCTCCTATACCTCAGCCAGTTCCTGTGGCTCCCCAAGGTATAGAAATATTGAGGACAACTAAGCCCCCGGTAGACAAAATTCAGAAGCAAGGGGCTGAGGACTTTTGAGCTAATATAGATGATGACCCTGAGAGGGCAGAGTTCTAGCTTGAGAACTCGATGAGAGCATTTGATGAACTCTCCTATACACTTGAGGAGAGCTTAAAATGTGTCGTGTCTTTGCTGAGGGACTCGGCATACCACTGGTGGAAAACGTTGACATCAGTGGTTCCGAAGGAGAGAGTGACGTGGGACTTCTTTTTGGAAGAGTTCCGAAAGAAGTATATAAGTCAAAGGTTTGTGGACCAGAAACGGAAAGAATTCTTTGAGTTAAAACAAGAAAAAATGACTGTGGTGGAATATGAGCGCGAATTTGTTAGGCTCAGCAAGTATGTGTAAGAGTGCGTGTCCACAGAAGCCATTTTATGCAAGAGGTTTGAAGATGGGCTGAATGAAGATGTCAGACTTTTAGTCAGGATTTTAGAACTAAAAGAATTTGTGGTATTGGTGGATAGGGCCAATAAGGCCGAAGAATTGAGTAAGGAAAAGAGAAAAGCCATGAGTGAGGCCTGGGATGCAAGAAAAAGGCCGATGAGTAAATCCCACCAAGATCAATCGAAGATGTCCAAGAAAGTGAACCCTCGGGTGACTACATCAGTTGGGTATTCACAAAGAGAGCGAAACAACACACACTCGGGTTCAAGAGTTCGGGCCATCTCGATGGCAAGTGTGGGCAATCCAAAATCCAAATCGGAGTGCCCAAGTTATGGCAGACATCACACTAGGGAGTGTTGGGGAAACAACCGAAATTGTTATAAGTGTGGTTCCCACAACCATTTCATCCAAAATTGCCCCGAAAGGGATGAAAAGGAGAAGAAGCAGGAAATAAGATCAAGTAATGTATTTTCTAGGGGTAGGCCACAAAAGAACCCAGGAGGTGGGGCTAGTAGTAGAGGTGCATCACGAGACTCTGCTGTGAGGCCAGAGGGTCGGGCACCTGCAAGGACTTGTGTCATTCGCACTCGCAAAGAGGCATCATCGTCAAGTGTAATAACGGGTACTTTCTCTCTTCATGACACCTTTGTTATTGCTTTGATTGATCCGGGGTCTACCCATTCTTATATTTGTATGAGATTGGCATCTAGTTTGAGTATGACTGTTGAGTCTACGAAATTGTGGTAAAGGTGTCAAACCCGTTAGGTAAACATGTGTTAGTTGACAAGGTGTGTAGGAATTGTCCTTTAACAATTAGGGGTCATTGTTTTTCGGCAAACCTTATGTTGTTGCTGTTTGATGAATTTGATTTGATTCTTGGTATGGGTTGGTTGACTACCCATGTCAAGTTAGGATTGAAAGTATTTAAACTAAAGTTGTGTGATTAAGTAGAATAAATCCGGTAATACCTCGTGCCCGGTTCCGACATAGAATACGGGTAAGGGGTGTTACAATATCACATACATATTTACTCATTTAGAACTTAACATGTAGAGTTGAAATACTTACCCTGATACAAAATAACCATTAATCATAAAATAACCATAGCTTCTAGATCATCGATGTAAAATACATTTAGACTTAAGGAAAGTATCAGTAAATAACTCTTAAGGAATAGTAAGAAGAAAGAAGAACCATTTCAGAATTCATTTATCACATATAAATATGACTTAACTTGCTTAGTGGAATTTAATAAGTGTCATACATATCAGAGCTTGCCTTCTTATTAGCCTACAGTTTCCGAGAAAAATATAAATAAGTTCCCTCCATCACATTTATCAGGTTAAGCTATATGGTTGGTTTCTAACCAGATTACTTCAAGTCTAACTAGCACAGTATTCCATACAAACCAGGCGTACTATACCTTTGGTGTATACTCATTCCATACTTCCCTCTTATCCCTTAACACAGACTTCTTAATATAGTAGAATATCATGAAATAAAATTCTTACTAATTCATGTAACAGTTACTATACGCACATATGTATACGCCAAAATAATCGTTTGGGTGGATAACACTTCACCAAACAGTCTGTTTACTATAATACATCAAAACTTTAGACCCACCAGACCTGAGGTGCGACAAAATATGTCAGGTTACCCGTTAAGATTAAACATTTAAAATGACATCAAGTTACTCGTCTAAATCAAACATGTGTCACATGTATTTGCGAGTCTGCAACAAATGCTAGATCTCAATAACATCTGTAAATCAATCCCGTATAAGCGCACACAAGACCCTATTAGCATGTCAATCGCATCCTAACCTTTACTAAGTTCACACGAGCAACTTTAACACATGTAAACATTTCTTTTAAATTTAGTCTAATTCCAGTGAATTAATTCACCACTAATATATATAATTACAAATAAAATATAAAACAACCTATATAAACAAATATCATATAAACTTACCTAATCAAAACACTAAATAAGTTAAATATGTAGAGACTAATCAACAATTTTAGCTTTTTCTCGATTATCTCTGGTTTGATCCAATTCTTGATCTGTGCAATTATTCCATTTAACCACATCTTTCGATTTTGAACCTAAATAATTTCATTTTTGTACCCCTAAAGTTTTACATTTTATTCAATTTAGTCTATAAAATCGAAATAACCATATCTTTTAATTTTGAGCCTTAGTTTAAAAACTGACTTTAGTTACATTCATTAGGGACCCTCAACTTTCAATTTATACTAAAATTTCACAACAATTTTACATTTTATTCATTTTATTCCTTCTATGCAAAACTAAAAATGAAACTTTACAATCTAGTCCTTTTCATGATCTAAGCTTAAAATTTATCAATTTAACACCAATTTCTTCAAGAAATAAACAACGTCAACTTTAAAAAACTTTAACAGTTTTGCAAATTGGTACATGAGCTAGCTAAAGTAAGCTCCTATGACCTCAAAAATATAAAAATTACAAGAAAAGGACTTGGAAATGCTTACCAATCAATGATCGAATGTTAAAAGCTTCTTAGGTTTTTCTTTCTTTCAACTTTCAGCAAGAAGAAGATGGAGAAGAAAGGTGACAACTTTTTACATTAAAATAACTTATACAGTAAGATTATTTTTAATTAATTTGGTTTAATTAACTTAAGTATATTTAATTAACTTAATCCACCATTAACAAATTTAAGAGGAATCTTCCATCATCAAGCACTAATTCATGTTACAAAATGGTTTAATTAATATTTTGAACCTTTGGTTATTTGTAATTTAAGTCCCTAAGTCTTTTGCCAATTAAAAACCTATAGCGATTGGAATTTTACAATTTAGTCATTGTACTTAAATTAAAAATTAATTCAACAAAACTTCTAGTCAAAACTTTAATATACTTTTGTACCAACTCCATAAATACTCATATTTAATCTTATGGACCCAATATACGGAAATGGGATTCCGAAACTGCCTTTTCCGACACTATTGAAAATCAAGCTGTTACAATATCACTAAGTTACTTCATAAAATGGGTATGAATGGTGCAACTTCCCCTCCTACCTCAATGGTTAGCACTCCTAAGCTGATTTATTTGGATGTAGCCATTTTAATGACAACCATCTATACTGTAGTGTTATTGGAACTTTTCAATATATGTGCATTACTTGACTTGACCTTTCTTATTGTGTCAATAAGCTTAGTCAGTATATGAACTCCCCTCTCGATACTCATTGGAGGGCTTTTAAGCGAGTATTTCAATATCTAAATGACACAATGGATCATGGATTATATTTCTCTAAAGGGTAGTTTGATATTGTCTACTACTCCTATGTTGACTGGGCCTCCACTATGGAGGATAGGCAATTGACTTCTGGCTACTGTGTGTATCTTGGACCTAACCCTATTGCATGGTGTTCTAAGAAGCAAGAATTAGTATCTAGTGTTGGAAAAAATCTAGTTTGGAGACGACTTTCTTACACAACGAAAAATTAAAATTTTGAAAACATGCCGATTTGTGATATTTATAGCAATAAACCTTTTATCAAAATCACACCTATGTTTTCAGCTAAACGAAACCTTATCATTCTCGGCTTTAAATTGAATGACCTTCTCCATTATTCTCGTGCCAAGAACCACTTCAAGTGCAAGCTCAAACAATTCAAATCAAAACACAGAACCAGAAATAGTTTTTTTTTTTTTTACTTTAAGTGTGAAAACAAAAATCTCTTCTCAATAAAAACCGATAGAATTGTTATTCCAGAGAATATATTTAATATTCAGAAAATAAAACTCTTACTATTTTCGAGCAGAGTAACAATATCTTAAAGTAATGCATTTAGCCTTACTAATGCCATCTATTTATAGGGAGAAAAAGTAAAACCCTTGTTGAATTGTAGAAGTCTATTTCAAGTAGAAAAACAAACTCCTAGTTTAACTAGGAGTATAGGGGGTGACAACCCTAGTCCAATTACAAGTACTTCTTAGACTTTTGACCTAATACTTTATAATTCGATCCAACCCGATATTTGTTTTTCTATTTCCCAAAATAAACATTTTAAATTAATTTAAATAAATTAATTTCCCAATTAAATAATTTTCTTAACCAAATTCTAATTTTGTTAAAATCATGATGATTTTATCGTAAAAGAATCTAAGAGAAAATATATTTAATATTTCTACATTCAACGAATTCACTATGATCAAATGATTTATTTCCATTTTTGAACTTAATTTAATTCAAAAACCATAAATTCATTTCTAGGTCATTTTTCATTTTCATTTCATTTTGGAGAAAACCATATTCATTTATAAATGTTTCTCATTTCTCCATTTTCACCATTTCTATCCATTTCTGTTCATTTAATCCAACATGCAATTCATTTCTGGTTTCAACGAGCTAGTAGAGGGACCGATTAGACATATGTGATTAAGGCTTAAATGATATATAATTAAGTTCCATCTTTTCACATATTAATTATAAACTCATTTAGTCACAAAGTCATTCCACTATAGTATCATGACTGAGCTCTCCCCAATGGCATACCATTACGAAAGCAACTCGTTCAGTGCTTATCCAATGACCTTGTCATAAGTGTGTTACCCTTATAGAATATCCTTAATCTTTTTGGGTTAAATCTGTTCTCCCAATATGATCCTATTTTATCTCATGGTCACTATTACATCTTCTTTCATGAAAAGTCGATTACTATCAAATAGTAATCAAGTAATTCATCACAATGACGGGCGAACCTTGACCACATTTACTTTTCATCAACCATGTAATGCCTATGAGAGGATATCATTTACTCACGTCTCGAGCTATGGATATCATTTACTCACATCTCAGCTTTTAGTTCCTTATCTATTCGAACTCAAGCTTTTACTTACATTAAAGTATACAAGTCATGCATACATAGTCTGTCATCCAATCAGGATTTAGGTATGCCAAGTGAATAAATCCACAAACAGATTCAAGATCCATTATTCTTGGGTCCAGTCCGATGTACTGTTAGTCCAACTAGTCACATTAATGTTTCTATCTTTTAGGAGTCATCTACTCCAATGCCCAAGACAATGCATCTCTCTAATTCGACTTCATAGATGACATATTACTCTTTTAATCGGTTTGGTCATTTTTTATTAGACTAAGGATATGTTTAGGTTTGTAATAGCTCGATTTTGGGGCTAGTCGGAACAGTGGTTTCGGGACCACTAATCTGAGGTTGAAAAAAAATATTTTAATATTATTTTATGTGTTATAGCATGATTACAAGGATGCATGAAAATTTTGTTGCTTTAATTTTAGCGATTTTACCCATAGGCTCGTAAATTGTTTTTTCATCACATTTTCTCATTAAACAAGCCTTATTCTTGTCCACACGGGTAGACACACGAGCGTGTGTGACACACGGTCAGCCTAATGGGTGTGTGGTCAGGCTGTGTGTCCCTTTGCATACCAGGTTTACAAGTTAGTGTGCTCAGTAGTAAACACACGGGCAGAGACACGGCTGTGTGTCTCAGCAGTGTGGGAGGCACAACCATGGTCATGGGCGTGTGCCCAGGCCGTACGAAGTCTTCACCTGAATTTGGAATTTAATTTGCCACACGATCGAAGGACACGAGCGTGTGACTAGCCGTGTGATGCAAGTCAGTGTCGACCACGGGCCAGACACACGGACGTGTGAGAGGCCATGTGCAAGTCAGTGTCGACCACGGGTGTGGAACACGGGCATGTGATATGTCACACGGGCGTGTCCCTTTTTCCACATGGGCGTGTGGACTGTTTAGAGAAAATTTTCTAAGGTCTTCTAGAAAGCTCCAAAGGAGCTCGATTTGATCCCGAATCATTCCTAAACCGTGAATTGGGCCTCATAGGCTTGTTTAGGAGATGTTAGTGAAAATTGTAAATTGGAAAGAAAAGTTAAGTTTCTAAATTGCCTGATTGATTACATGTAAGCTTAGTAATTCCTCGTACCTTGTTCCGACGTTGAATACGGGTAAGGGGTGTTACAAGGTTCATCTACTAATATAAGTTATCTTTTAAGATATGTTTAGGTTTGTCTACTAATATAAGATGTCTTTTCGTATTACAATCCGACCCCATAATACTGCTTAGTATTAGTTTAAACATTAGACAACCAGTGTGCCAATATTTGCTTCTATTTTGCTTTGCATGCAAAAACCAAATGAGGAGAATTATATAATATATATTAATGTAATCCATGAATTGTTTTATTAACCAACCTGTTTGAAAAAATTACAAGTGTTCATAGATGAAAATACTACACTTAGGGTACCAAATCTAACATCTAGGTCATCCTCGGAAGCTGAGTATCACAGATTAACTCATTGTGTTTCTGAGATTCTATGTATAAAGCAATTATTGGTTGAGATTTTTGTTTCAGTAACTCAAATGTCAGTTGTGTGGTGTGACAACATTTCCTCTATTTTAACACTACTAACCCTACACATCATGCTAAGATTAAACATGTGGAAATTGATCCACATTTTGTGCGTGAGAAAGTTCTTGATGGTATTTTGCAAGTTAACTTTGTTCCCTCAATAGGTCAAGTGAATGAGTGTTAGATCAGGTGCCCTAAGTGTAGCATATTTCTTTGCAAACTTGTACTTTTTTCGAATAGATTGGTTAATAAAATAATTCATTGATTACATTAATATTTTTTGTATAATGTCCTCATTTGGTTTTTGCAAGCAAAGTAGAATAGAAGCAAATATTAGCCTAATGGTTGTTTAATGTCCTTAGTCTATACAGAAATGAGCAAACTGATTGAAAGACTAATATGGCATCTATCAAGTCCAATTAGGGAGATGTTTTGTCTTGAACATCGGAGTGGATGACTCCTAGAAGATAGAGACATAGATGTGACTAACTAGACTAACAATACATCGGACTAGACCCAAGTAGAATAGATCCTGAATTCGTTTATAGATTTATTCACTTGTGACATTCATAGTGTATCATACCTTAATCTTGAGTGGATGATGGAATATGTATGTGTGACTCGTATACTTTAATGTAAGCAAAATCCTGTGTTCAAATAGATAAAGAATCGAAAGTTGGTGCATTGAGTATACGACTTTTGTAGTATATAATCATTAAAAAAAGTGGAATTCATAGCCCGAGATATGAGTAAATGATAGCCTCTTATTGGCATTACATAATAGATGAAAAGTAAACGTGGCCATAGGTCATTCATCATTGTGGCGAATGACTTAATTACTATTTGATAGTAATTGACTTTTCATAAAGGAAGATGTAATGGTTACCATGAGATAAAATAGGATCATATTAGGAGAACGAATTTAACCCAAAGAGATTAAGGATATCCTATGAGGGTAACACACTTATGACAAGATCATTGGACAAACACTGATCAAGTTGCTTTCGTAATGGTATGTCATTAAGGAGAGCTCATTTACGATACTATAGTGGAATGACTTTGTGACTAAATGAGTTTATAATTATACACAGAAAGCTAGAACTTAATTATAAATCATTTGAGCCCTAATCACATATGTCCAATCAGTCCCTCTACTAGCTCGCTGAAACTTGAAATGAATTGCATGTTGAATCAGATGAACATTAATGATTAAGTTAGAGAAATGAGTTACATACAAAAATGAATGTGGTTTCTCACTTAGTATGGAAATGACTTGAGAATTAATTTAATTTTTTTGAATTATTATGATGAATCAGATGAACATTAATGATTAAGTTAGAGAAATGAGTTACATACAAAAATGAATGTGGTTTCTCACTTAGTATGGAAATGACTTGAGAATTAATCTTAGTATGGAAATGACTTGAGAATTAATTTAATTTTTTTGAATTATTATTTAATTAAATAATTGAAATTCAAAAATTCAATTAAATTAATTGGTCATTATGAAATCCGTTGAATGTAGAAATTAAATATATTTTTTCATAGATTCTTTTACGGTAAAATTGTCATAATTTTAACAGAATTAGAATTGGGTTGAGAAAATTATTTAATTAGAAAATTAATTAATTAAAATTAATTTAATAAATAATGTCTATTTTGAGAAATAGAAAAACATGTATTGGTTGGATTAAATTATAAAATATTAAATAAAAAGTCTAGGAAGCACGCATAATTGGACCCAAAATAAGAGAGACCTGAGCTCTCATCATAATACATAGGAGGGGAAACACACCCAATTAGCCCCTCTTTCTCCAGTTCAACTTGGGGTTTGTTTTTCTATTAAATAGATATTAAATGCATTGTAATTTATTTCTAAATATAAATTATATTTTCCGGAAATAACAATTCTACCGGGTTTTATTAGAGAGAGAATTTTACTTTCCCACTGAAAATAAAGTAAATAATTTCTGATTCTATGTTTGATTTGAATTTTTTTGAGCTCACACTCGAAGAAGACCATTGGTTGAAAGCCAATAACGAAAATGATTCGTCTAGCCCAAACCACAGATATAATTTTAGAAAAAAATATTACTCTAAATATCATAAATCAACTCAATTTTTAAAAAATTATTTTTTCGAATTTTTTCCACCATTGATGTGGTTACCAAACCGATCTCACCCAAGCAATTTGCATGATTTCGACATGCTCTTCGAGTTCTACCATTTATATAGCTAGTGCTCAACAAAGACTAATGGCTCCTTTGGATGCCCGTTTTCCTCCAGTGTGGTGAGATTAGGCTACCAATCTCACTGCACTGCTGTTTGGTTCAGCATTTCAGTGCAGTGAAAATTGATTTCAAACTCACTGGTGTGCTGAAACGGGACTGGAGAATTCAGCAGCAGTTGAAGGCAATTGGGGTAGTAGGTAATTTTCACAGACAAAAATACCCATTTTGCTTACCTTCAAGATATGGGTAAGCTTCCTTCTTCTTTTATTCTTCGTTCAGTTGTTAATGGTGGAAGCCATCTTTGTAATTTTCACTCTTTTTCTTCTTCTTCTAACACCATTGCTACCCACATCGAACCCCTAAGTAAGAAACCCATGCCTGTTAGTGGAAAGGGAAAAAGAGACCACCGCTTCGATAATGTTGATGAACCAAGAGCGTAAGTACAAATGCTCATGCATTTTTGCTCTTTTCGCTTTTATGTTAAACTTTACCTCTGACATTCTGAAGCTGAAAAATGGGCTGCCGAGAAAATGGAGGAAATTTTAATTAAAATAAAATTGGAAATTTTAATCCTGTGTTGGTTAGTTAAACTTTTACCTACATGGATTTTTTTTTTTAATATTGGTTTTTGACCTTGAGCTGAATTGTAGTTAGTTTAGTTCTGCTTGGCTGCTGAGAAAATGGAGGAAGAAAGAGTAAACTATGTATCTGGAAACTTGACCAGGCCATTTAAACCAGAAAGTAGCTTTTGTTAACATGTTGGGTTTTTCTTTTTTGGTGGTTCAATTGAATATCTACTTTTTCCGGTTATGTTAATGAAATTATGTTAACTATAATATTGGTTCAGAGTCATTTATGGTTAATGGTTTTGTTTTTAAATTGCAGAAATGGAAAATTTCATGCTCGTTTGTCATAGGTGAACTTATTGGCAATTGTTAAGAAAATGTTATATGGCATATTTTACTAAATACCATCTGACTCTTAGCACAATACAGACTAGGTGGTTCTAGATCAAAGGGGTAGAAATAGATTCAAGGGATAAAAAGTTTGAGCTTTGAATTGCAGAGTTTGTCAATTGTGTAAACATGTTTGCTAATTTCTTTACAATTTTGTTCTCCATTCCTTCTTTTTTAATATAGGGAAAAATGATGAAATTATCTGGTTACAGTGCAGGCTGCTAATGCTGTCTCGAGGGATGTTGGTAGTGGGTGGACTGTACCATGGACAGCAGAGACTATTCTGCAGGTTAGTTTGTTTTACTTGGTATTCTGTAGAAGTACATTTGGCATCTGCAACTGCTTTCTCAGCTTTTCTAGATGTTGAGCATGGTTTGTCTGTTAATTAGACAGAAGGAAACAGCATGGTAGCTGCATTTTGGTTCATTGGGTCTTGGATGATTCCTTTTGCAGCTCACATGGCAGGCTTCAGCAAGGAATCTCTAACATTCAAAGGACAAGCCTTGTTCAGCCTTGTGACTGATGTAACTGAAGGCTGAACAGTTGTTTTCTTATACCATATGAGATATGCTAGATTTTGGATGGTAGTTTCATTCGGTTGTCTGAAGGTTTCCAAGTTTCTTTTGTCTGCTAATTTTCTTCTTTTCACTTTCTCTGTATTTAGTGCTTCTGTTGTCCTTCTGTACCTGATGCATGGTGACTGCTTCTATTTATAAAAATATATTGCCTGAGTATGGTTTTTCTATATGAAACACATTACTATTTTGCTTGTAGACGAGCCATCTCAATGGAGAAAGAACTGAATTTCTATTAATCAGTATACCTTTTTATCTCTTTGTTGTGTTTTGTTCCATTATTTATTTAGCTCTATCGATTGTTTTGTAACACAGCTTATTGGGAAAACACCAATGGTGTACTTGAACAATATTGTGAAAGGCTCTGTTGCAAATATTGCAGCCAAGCTTGAGATCATAGAACCATGTTGCAGTGTGAAGGACAGGTAGCCAAACTTTTCATAAGCATCTTGTAGCTTGTATGTATTAGTTAGAAAGCTCATTGTTTGCTAATAGTTAAAAAACATTACCATGAGATCTAGGATAAAATGGCTTTTATTTATGTCAAACCCTATGCTGATATCTTTATAATTATTGCATAGTTTTGGATGCTGGTAAAAGGGTATCTTTCAAGGTGTGTTCAATCTGGCATTTTCGGTTCTAAAGAATTTCACGATTACATGGATAATTAAGTTCTTCTCAAGCAAAATTTATTCATATATCCTAAGTGAACTTCCAGAATCTCTTCGATGAGGCTTGAAACTATCTGTTTCGTCATTAAAATTTTAATCAAAAGGAAGACCAGGAGATTAATATCCTTTTTTTAATTGGTTTCAGGATAGGGTACAGTATGATTTCTGATGCTGAGCAAAGAGGACTTATAACACTTGGAAAGGTAACGGGTCGTAGATGGGACTTCTGTGCATCTATGGTCTATGTACAACAACTAAATTTGGTACTTATGGCATGATGCTTTCTATTTCTTCTTAAATGTTTTGGAATATTCTTGTGGAACCTACAAGTGGAAACACAGGCATTGGCCTTGCCTTCATAGCTGCCTCAAAAGGATTGTAATTTACCTTTGCATCATATGCATCTTCGTAGTTGCTCTGTGTCTGTATTATTGTTGTTAATATAATAATCAAAGAAACTACTCGAGTATTTTGCAGGAACATCTGCCTAGTGATCTAGTTCGAGTAGATAAGCTATTCACAGTAGAAGCAGGGATCAATATACTGGTATTTATCCGAGTGCATGTTTTCTTTTATCTCTTTGCATTAGAACTGTTATAGGTTAGAACACATATTCGTACTGCAGTTTGATTTTCTTTAGCCTGCTCAATTGCTTCAATAATGTTATCTTTGATTTTCTTCAATTCATGTTGCTGTAGTGTAACATGATTTTCTTCTACCCTTGAGCATTTTTATTTGTTAAGTTATTATTCTGTTTCTTTTGGTTAATTTGGATAGTTGAAGCTTTAACCTTTAACTTATCCTGTACTTGTGCTCCTGGAGGACTTTCATACATTTTTTTCCTTAAAAAGATTGGGCTCTTACAAACGATAAGATCTCTTGCAGCTGTTGAGCTACCTATATGGTTTATGATAACTGCTAAAAGTTGGAGTTTTTAATGGCAAAGATTGATGGGAATGTCAAAGAAGCAGCATATCATGCTTGGCTTGGTTATTATAACTCGATCAGAGAAATTGGGAGGGATAAAACTGCACTCGTTGAGCTGTCCAACCAGTTTTCCCAATCAATTGGCTTGCAAAGACCTCTATCTCTCTTCAGGAAGACCGCTTTAAAAATGGGTTTGAAAGATATACCTGGAATTCGAATCAGAAAATAGCAGTAATCAAACTAGATTTATGCAATGTTGAGGGTGAAGATTGCAGACCAAGAACACAGACAACAGTTACTGTCTGGATACTGGTACAAGAAACATACGAGACTAGCTATTGCCTCTTTTCCCTCTTGATACGACTTTCTTCTCACATTTGTACTTGCACTGAACACTCATTCCATTGGATTCTTTATTTTGTGCATCAAAAAGTTAATTTCTGCTTATAATTAGTCATAGTGAGTCTTTAAAACTTTAATAAGTCATTAGCCTTGGGAGATAATAGTATTTGATAATATAATTGATAACCCTAATCTGAAGCTTAAACAAGGATTTAAACTGTACAGTTGTAGATCCTTCAAAATGTAATTTCTAAAACAAGAGTTGCTACGTTGTTCCTCTTAAGATCATCATCAACCTTTATAGGTACTCACAGGATCATTTGGGAAGTCAATGTCTTACTGAGAGTCAAAATTTGATAGTAGCCAAACATTAACTTACCGACAATGTTTCTATAAACTTTGTGCTTGCCGTAATATACCATTTGAGAGCTCAAATTAAGTAGCACGTAATAAGTAGACATTGTGTGTAAAAGACTCAAAATGATTAAATATATATAAGTAGAAAATAATACAATTACATTCAAAATTGATGTAACATTCGTCGAAGTAACCTTCGAGCATCTGGAAAAAAAGAAATCTTTAATCATGTCCATTCTTCGTTATGCTCTGTGATTGAACGAACATTTGGAGTGTGGAAAAAAAATGGCTAATATTAAGAGATATTCCAAGCTATTCATTCGACAAGCAAGTTTTAATAGTTATTGCAACAATGGTTTTGCATAATTACATTCGAAGACATGCTTAGTCAAATGATGAGGATTTTCGACAATTTGAGAATATACCCGACGTGCCAATCTCTTCAGGACATTTTGATAGAGGTGAATCGAGTTCTTCTAACAGTGAAAGTGACCTTGAAATTGCAATGTTAAGGCAAACCATTGTAAATAGTTTAATGAATCAATATTTGAAAAAACAATTTTGTATCATAACCTAATTTCTAGTAATAATGAAACTTGTTATGTCTTATGTTACTATATATTTTTTTATTAAAAATCATTCGTTTAGATACTTCAAAATTTGATCCAAGTATAATGTTACTATTTGCGAAAATAATATTTATCATTGTTATAAAAGAATATTTAACTATAAAAAATTAAAAATAATTTTCATTTTATCTAATAAATAATTTAAATTGATTATATAATTCATTAAAATATTTATAATAAAATATTGAAAGATATATTTTAATATTTTATTAAATTAATTTATAAATTCACATACTTTAATAATTTAATATAAGTAAAATAAGTTAAAAATTTCTATTATATATCAATTCTAATCTGATGTCCTTAATAGTCATTTTTCATTTTCATCTCACCGCTACAGCTGCATTTGAATCCAAACACACACTCCACCGCTGTCTTTAATCTCACTGCTACAGTGTCTAATCTCACCGCTACAGTAACTAATCTCACCGCTACCGCTGTTTTTAACCTCACCGGAGGTAAACACACCACCCATCCAAACTAGCCCTAAGACAACTAAGAGCATATTAGAGTATTAAGCACCACGATACACTGAAAAACAGATTAGTTATTATGTTTGTTACGTCAGTAAGATTTGTTTCGCTACAATTATTTTGTCATTACCCGCTATCGGTGTACTACTCGTATCAAATAACAAGAAATCACATCATTGTTTTCCAGTATATTGTTTTTATTTTCTTGCTTTCTCATTTAGTTTCCTAGCTGCCAAACAGCTTTGAAAGCTCGTGGCTATTGTTTTACAATTACTACATACATCGTATGAATAAAAATACTAGTTAATATAAATGATTAACTGACACATTTTTCTAAGTTTTTGATCGAATATCAACGTAGGGTTAAGATTAAAACAATTTTTTATTATCTTAGATTTTTTTTTTTATACTTATAGGTGGATTGCATTTCAGTCTTTCTATTAAAAATTGAGTAAATTAATTTTTATATATTTTGTAACGTGCAATTTAGTATTTTCGTTAAATTTTATTTGTTAAATAATGATGTGGAACATTAAATCCATGCTGAAATTTATTTTTTTGTGAGTAAACTATAAAAATGATCTCCCAACTATGTCTTTCATTCTATTTTAGTCACCTAACTATTATTTTTTTAATTTAGCCTCTAAACTTTTTGAAATTAAATATTTTAGTCACTTTGAGTTGATGTGGTTTTTTTATTGGTCTAGTAACAAAATTAGCCCTCTAATGTATACACATTCTATCAATTTAATCCTAAATGTAAAAATTCAACAAATTTAGCTCTCAATTTACAAAACTTTACATCTTAGTTCTAATTCTAAAAAATTCAATAAACTTGGCACTCAACATATACAAAACCTGTCAATTTATTCCTAACTCTAAAAGTTTTAAAAATATATATTTAAAAAAAAAAATCATTTCAACCCTTTTTAACCCATCAACTAACTCATATGAGATATTAAAATAAGAAAAAGAGTATCCTCTTTCAAGTCACTTGCAACAATATCTTTTACTATAATTTAGGCTTCACACTGGACCAAACCAATTGATTTGGAACCTATCTGGAATAAATGGTTGCATTACTATCTGAACATATAATGTTTTTAATGCCTTTAATATTTTTTTTGGATCTTAATTTTTTTTGGGTTTTATCCTAACTTTTTAGAGTTCTTTTGCAAGTGGTTTGAAAGAGAATACTATTTTTCTTATTTTAATATCTCACATGAGTTAACCGATGAGTTATAAAGGGCTAAAAATAATTTTTATTTATTTATTTTTAGAGTTGGGATTGAATTGACAGATTTTGTAAATGTTGAGGGGCAATTTTATTGAATTTTTTAGAACTTGAGCTGAAATGACAAATTTTTTAGAACTTGGGCGTATAGTAATCGATGTATAAGTAAGTGAAGGTTCTATTTTAGATTATTCTACTATTTAAAAGAAATATTTTGTTAAATGAAAAGGTAATTATGGTATAAGTCAACACCAAAGGTATAGTATGCCTTGTTTGTCTAAAGTACTGTGCTAGTTACGTTGTAAAGTAACCTAGTTAGGAACCAACTGGATAGACTGGTCTGATATCTATAATGTAGGATTATCATTTATGTTTCTCTCGAAATCTATAGGCCATTAAGAAAGAAAATTTTTTGAAATATGTGACACTTGTTAAATTCCAGTAAGTAGGATGGGTCATATTTATATGTGTAATAAGGGTTCTGTAAAGAGGTTCTTCTTTCTTGAATATGCTACTCTCTGATTATTTTTCTTTAGTCCAATGGCATCTTTTCCTCCTTAAGCTGGAAGCTAAGATTTTTTGTTTTAATTAGTGGTCATTCCATCTCTGGTTGCTGCTATTGGATCGAGAAGGATGTTTGAGTCTGGAGCTTCGAACTACTGTAAGTGAGTATCAGGTGAGTTTCTATATCCTAACTCTTGCATGTGTACTGGTCAAATTGAATCATATATATACACATATATGGGATGATAATTTCTACAGTAATTGGTAAAAGTATAAATATAGTAAAGATGAGATGTGTACTGTGATGATATGTATAAAAATATGTTGAAAAGAATGATTATTGATAAGTATGCAGGAAAGGTATGATATACGAGATGTACAAACCAATCAAAATGTGAAAAATTCTAGGTAAGTGATTGATAAGTAAATGTCCTTCTGTGATGCCTCTTGTAGGGCAATTATATTGCTAACCAGATTGGCAGGTCACGATATGAGAACAAGAGTAAGACCATGAGATTGAGACCCATGACATCTCATTATGATATGAAAACACTCATGGTGTAGCTGGAAACACAAAAATAAATAGACTTTTTCATGCCCTTTTTAACTCAAATTCATGTAGTTTCGTAGTAATTCCTGTCGAAAAATATAATATAATTATAAAATAATTAAATTGTACTTAAATTATTAACATATTGAATTTTAATTAATTTTATAATAATTTTTCATAAATTTTGATTTATTTTCAACAGATTTGCACAAATGGTGAAAATTGGCTCGGTAGAAATTGCTAGAAGCTCAAACCGTGAAGCGACTTCTGTAACATTGAGGCGACTTGATTTTTTTTTTTGCTTAAGACGGTCCAAATTATGAATATTAATACATAATATAATTAATTTTAATTTTAATTTTAATCCAATTTATTTTGGGTTAAATAATTATTATTATTATATTATGGAAAAGAGGCCTGATTGTGCTAATACGAAAGACTGATCCAAACGAGCAATCGAGCTGCCCAAACCTGTCAAAAATGGTGAACCAATCAGCTCAAATCAACTGATTTATTGACTTGCAAATCAGCCCTTGAAGTCTCCTTGAAATCGATTCAAACCCCTCTATTTATTATGCTTTTGTAGATTTGCCCCTAGCCAAATATAGCAAGTTGAAATCATCAACAAATGCATGAGTGGTGGTCGGCCATGGACGAAGTTAATGGCTGATATTTCTTTGCTAAAATTAGTAGCCAATCCCACCTATAAATACCCTCCTTTGCTACTCATTTCAAACACAACACAACTCAACTCAATTCATTCACAACACATTCTCTCTTCACTACTTTTCTCCCTTTGTTTTCCATTTTCTTTTTTGTCCCTTCCTTTTCCAATTTTTCCTCTTGAGAAAGTGTCTTCTTTTGCCTTGAAGTAGTAGCACTCGAGTGTTCATAGAGGCCTTGACTTGACAGAACGAGCAGAGAAGAAGAGAAGTGCGCTAGTGACTTCAGAGAGACACTGGATTTGTTTCTAGTTCCTTCCTCTTTTATTTTCTTGATGCTGTTATGATGAATTGTTTTGTTACTCTTGATTTAATTAAAATGACTTAAATTTAATTCGTGTTAGACTGATTGCGTTCTATTGCTTAATTTATTAAAAATCATGTTTGTGTTGTTATAGGCCTTGTTGATTTGTTCAATTAAATAAAATCATATTTATATTATGCTTACATTTAAATTGTAAGGTAAATTGAATTAATTATATTTATATTATGCATGTTTAATCTTCTAAGGTAGCTGTAGGTTAAATTAGCAACGATATTAAACAATACATTAACCTTGCATAACTTGCAAGATTGTGTGATTAAATTGTTTCAATATAGAGATATATTATTACCTCACTTAATCTTTTACTTGTTTATGAAAATTAAATTAATTGTTTGAATTGGTATAGAGATATGTACAAGAGATTATTTTAATTTCATAAGTATGTATGTGCATTAACACATTTGCTTATTAAAATTTGTTTAATTGGTTGAATTGACATAAAGACATAATCAAGAGATAAATGGATTTTGGTAGGTGAGTATATTCATAAGTTAGCAAATTGCCGAGTTGTCGTGAATTATATTCGTAAAAAACATGAACATGGTTATGATAATGTTAAGTTAAAAATGCAATTGATCTAGCACATTTATGTCATATTGATTAAAACTTATTTTTGAAATCGTACATTGGAAATTGTTATTTTTATTTTATTTTACTTAGTTTAATTTTTAATCTTAATTAAACCCCTTTTCTAATCATCAAAATTTCACCACCAACTTGTTATATTATTTATTTCATAAATATTTCTTTGCACAGTCCCTGTGGGTACGATAACTCGGCATTTACTTGCCACTTTATTACTTGTAGCGATTGTGTACACTTGCACATTTTTGTCATTCCAATAGCCTCTAGTAAGAGAAAGACTGGATTGGCAGATCATGATACATGAATATTTGTAAGTCCATGTGGTTGAGACCTATGACAATATATGATTGTATGAATGTTCATGGTATAGTCTTCGGTAATGTGTAGATCGAATGGATAGATCATGATACATGAATTTATGTGTAAGTTAATGTGGGAGAAACCCATGGCATCTTCTGAGAAAGTTCTTCAGGACAGTAAACACGTTATTCTGTATGAGGCCTTTGTGGCATATTCGGTAAGTTGCACTTGTGGTGTATTTTGTCTAGTCCTTGTGGCATACTTTGCTAATTCTGTATGGTAGAATTAGATTATCCGCCTTGGTGGTAAGTTTTGTATAAGTTTTGAGTGTTTTACGATAAATATTGATATCATAAGGTTATGATACATCCGAGTTTAATATTTTTGAATTAGATCTGTGATGTAATCAAATGAGTTTTAAAGGAAATTTTTGGAAATGAAGGAGTATCTGTATGTTAAGAAGGGTATCCGCCATGGTAATATGTTAGTGTTGAATATGGGCATGTTTGTATTTATGAAAAACATAAGGAAATGTCAATTTGAGTTTGTCTACGTTATATAGTGTTGAAATCTAAATATTTGGTATCCGCCATGTCTGAACAGTATCATGTCTTCTTTTGAAATCTTAAGGAATTTGAGTCATCATATATCTGAGTATCTGGATGTAACACACCAAACCCGATCCTTTAAAAGAATCTAAGTATGACATGTCAATACTTAGAAATAATCTTAAATTCAAAACCAATTCTGACAAAAGCTTTGTATAACTTTTTGAATTAAACCATTATTAGATTAAATATAATGTTTAAATCTTACTGCATATAAACTCAAGTATAGTAACTTTATTGAACAACATTTAATACTTAATAACAGAAATTTTTCTAAGATTTTATAAAAAAATAAGTCTTAAACAAACATAATTTATTTATACATTTTCTCCTCAAAATACACTTAGATGTCACCCCCATGTGTCATGCATAGTGCTAACAAAATAGTTATCTCACAGCAACAACAACACTCTGGCGTAGTCCTTCAGACAAGTCTTCCTTCAATCAGCAAGCCTAAGAAGGAAAAGGTAACAGGGTAAGTTCATAAGAACTTATTGAGATAACTGTTATTTATACATTTTCTCCTCAAAATACACTTAGATGTTACCCCACGTGTGTCATGTGTAATGCTAACAAAATAGTTATCTCACAGTAACAACAGCGCTCTGGCGTAATCCTTCAAAAAAGTCTTCCTTCAATCAACAAGCCTAAGAAGGAAAAGGTAACAGGGTAAGTTCATAAGAACTTAGTGAGTTCTAAAGAGATCCTAAGTAAAAATGCTAACTACACAACTAAACCTTTAAAAAGGAATTCACACATTAACACGGAATATGCCCAATGGCGTGTACAAAATTTAGACAGACGCAATACACCAATGGCGTATCACATAGATGGATACTATACGCCAACTCAACATAACTCAGACAATCCGTTTTCATGCTAGCAACATATCTAGATTTTAGAGCCAGATACATAACATACGGTCTCATTCATATACATTCTTCACCGTAACTTCTTATATCATTTTCACTCAGTATAACATGTTTTATCGTGTTCTACCAATTTGGTTTGTAATATACCTGCCCTACCGGAGGTTACACAAACATATCTCGTCTTCTCCATATCCAAATATCAATTCATATCATATCATTTATTCATATTAGAAGCAGATGATAGTGGCTTAAATATGAAATATGGTCCGTACTTCATAACATAGACATACTAAACTCTTATTAATGACTCTGGACAACCATTATTCACACTCATACACCTTTCATCCTTTACAAAGAAAGAATACTTACCTTACAGAACTGTTAAATATAGAAAACCACAACACATGAAAGTAAGAAGAAACTCACCAAAAAATTACAATAAAGTATATAAAGTAAGTCCTTTGCCTTTATCACTCAAACATTCAGTAGCTTTTTGAGCTAAAAATGAAGATAATTAAACTTATCAAATCACTGATCTATCAAATCTAAACATGCTAAGAATCATTAACACTTAATCCAGAATTAGGAAGTTTCCTTCCTTACACACCATTTTAATATTTATGCATACAAAACTAAAAACACGTAAATAACTTTGAGGATAACCTAAGGTTCATCAGTAATTACTAGTGAGTTGGTACAAACTTATAAATTACCTGAATATAGCAAACCCAACTTCGGAGAGGATTTTTGGACTTAAGTTTTCAAAAAGTTCAAAAAATCAAGAAGAAAGAATAAAATAAAGAAGACACAAATATTTTCGAAGAAGTCACCGCTATCCTTATATACTTAAGCACGTAGACAAGGTTTAGTAGAAGAATCAGATAATTCCACTAACACTCTTGATTCTCGTGATTAAGTGTGCCTGTCATAATTTAATTCTTTTCATCTATAGTAGCTTAGTTTCATTCTAACTAAATCTCAACTTTACTAACTAATTACCTTACTAAAATAATAAATAAACCTAATCAACTACGAACTTGACTAATTCGCCAAAGCATCTGGGGTGGCGCATACTTAATAGAAGAGTCTGCCAAACTATAGATCTTGTCAAATCTAAGAGTTCACTAATTGGCGTAACAATCACAAATCTATACTTAACCATAACAAACACTTACTTACTCTTATCTACCCTTATTTTACCAATTACATGCCAAACAATAATCAAATATAAAGACTTCACCGAGCAGGCTGTTACACTAAGTTTTGTAATAAATTTGTAGGATTCATCTGAATGATCTGTATAGCTCATTATTAGTGTGAGCTTGTAGGGTATTAAACAATAATATGATTTGATTAGTAAACTGATGGTATTCAAATCTACGTAAGTATTCGCCAGGTATGTATGCATCCGCCAGAGTGTAGTATCTGTGAATAACTGTTTTGGGTTAAGTGTAAGGGTAAAGAGATGGTCTATATAAAGAAGTATCTGAAAGTATATTCTTTTGAAAAGATCTTTTATGGTTTTAAGAAACATTAGAAATTAATGCAATATCTTAAAGGATCTTTAGCCATGTAGTTAAGAGAGAATTGGTACAATTAAGATTATCGTATTTGGCGTGTAAGTATAAGTCTAAAATTGTGATTGTATCTGCCCGAAACAGAAGTAAGTGGTTAAGAAGGGTAACCGGTGTGCATATGTTCTTCAAATATTATAAAAGCATACGCCGAGGTATTTTGTCTTAATTCTCTCTCAGTTGTTCCTAACTTACAAGTGTTATGTCTATGCTCCAGGTAGTGGGGTACGAGATTTGCACCAGTTGGGACGATGTCAGGAATACACCAAGAAAGTGCCGAACCAGATTATTCTACATACAGTGGAAAAGTGGCGTAATGTAGTGTTACTCCCTAAGAGTCAATGTGACACCCTAGGAGTCAATCTTTAATAAACTTTTGGCATTGTATTGAGTTATAACAAGTATGATGTAATGTTTGATAAACCGTAATTATAACATATTTTAATCCCACATTTAGCTTGCTTTTGGATGATTTATCTCTTGATTCATGTAAAAAGGTACTTTTAATCATTTCTTTTCATGTCTTATACCTAGGAAAGCACCCGAGGATGAAAAGAACTTAAAATGGGCCCAAAACGGAATAAATGGGCCATATCACGAAATCCACACGGCCTGGCCCAAATATCACACGGCCGTGCCTTGTCGAGCATCTAGAACACGGCCTCACCCCCAATTTACACGGCCGTGCCTCATTTAAGAAATCCGAACACGGCTCAAAGACTTGTCACACGGGCGTGTGACATGGCCGTGTCCCTGTCGTGGCAATGAACAATTTCATTCGGATTTGGATACTTTGGGGGAAAGAAACACATTCCAAGAGCTTATATATACCCCCTAAGTTCATTCTTGAAGGGGGCGGTTAGCTAGGCCAAGGAGCCAAGCTGAGAAGGTTAAATTTGTGGGAATCACTCGAACATAGCCAGTTGATCCATCCCAAGAAGCCGGAATTCTACTCAAGGCAGTGGATCTCTCCTTCAATTCCTTCAGGGAGTTTTAGGGATTTCTTATGTTTTGTTTTATCTTTTCTCTTGAGATGTTTTTTTTAGTTGTTATGAACTAAATCCTTCAGATACCTGAAGGGGATGAAACCTAGATGAATCTTGTTATTATTTTCTGAATTATATGATAAATACCTAGTTTGTTCTTAATTATGCAAGCTTAATCCAATTTGATGTGCTTAGGTGGAGGAGGAATAGACCCTGCTTTAGAGTAGATCTAGCATAATTAAGCGGAGTTGATCGTACGCCTAGAGATAAGGTGACGAGATTTTGCCGGATTAGGGTGAAACCTAATACGGGATTCCATAGATCAATTTACTGCTATTCTAGGGGGTTATTATTCGAGAAAGAGATTTTCGTTAATTAACCTAGGGTTAGACGTTATTCACCTCGAGAGAGGGTTTAATATACGTTAGGGAGTCTTACGGATCAAACTAAGTAAATAAATCGCACGGTTCAGGGTTAAATAACAAGTGAAGTCTAGGTGGATTCTTTCTGAGGGTATCGTCTTAATCAACTGAGTTTTTCCTGAAGTTATTTTCCCAATTCATCCTTTTTGTCTTTGTGTCTTTGGCTTAGTAAATAGTTTAGATTATATTAAAGCAACTTCACTTATTTTAGGCTAAATAATAAAAAGAAGGTTAGTATTAGTACTTTTAGTTCCTTTGGGTTCGATAATCCGGTCTTGCCTAAGCTATACTACTGTTCGATAGGTACACTTGCCTTCAATCGTTGTCAGAGTTAGTTTCCAGGTTTGATCATTCTCTTTATAAATTTTAAAACTCGACAGACATACGATCAAGTTTTTGGCGCCGTTGCAGGGGAACTAAAATATTAAAAAAACTCTATTTTTATTACTTTAGCCATTATTTTTAATTTTTGCAATTTACTTTTATTTTTTTTTAGAATAATCTAGGTTCTGCTAAATTTTCTTTCTCATTTCAGGTACCTCTAGTTTATGACTAGAAGGAACCCGAGAGGACCTCTAGTATACGACAGTGATATTGAAGGTACCGCTCGAAGAAACCGCAGAGAAATCAGGCGAGCCCTAAATTACACAGAAGAAAATCAAGAGGACAGATCCAATCCTACTGAAGGGATGGATGAGACTAATCCACAACCACATGATGTGGGAGAAAATAATGCTCCACGTACAATGTTTGATTATGCTAAACCACATTTAACAGGAGCAAAGTCGAGTATTGTTAGGCCTGCTATAGCTGCTAATAATTTTGAATTAAAGCCTAACACAATACAAATGATTCAACAATTTGTTCAATTTGATTGTTTGCAGGACGAAGACCCAAACACTCATATAGCTAATTTCTTAGAGTTCTGTGATACCTTCAAAATAAATGGCGTTTCTGATGATGCCATACGTCTTCGGTTATTTCCTTTTTCATTAAGGAATAAAGCCAAATAGTGGTTGAACTCGTTACCACGAGGGTCAATCACCACATGGAAGCAAATGACTGAGAAGTTTTTATTGAAATATTTCCCACCGGCCAAAACGGCCAAATTACAGAATGATATCTCTTCTTTTGTAGATGGATTTAGAAACATTATACGACGCATGGGAGAGATACAAGGATCTCTTGAGAAGGTGTCCACACCATGGTCTACCCTTGTGGCTACAAGTCCAAACTTTTTATATCGGTGTAAACCTCTCAAGGAGGCAACTAATTAATTCAGCCGCCGGTGGAACCCTAAACAACAGAACTCCTGAAGTAGCCTATGAGTTCATTGAAGAAATGTCACTGAATAATTACCAATGGAAAGTTACAAGGACTAAACCGAAAAAATCAGCCGGAGTTTACAACATCGATGCAGTAACCATGCTATCAACGTAGGTAGAGATGATGAATAAAAAGCTTGATAGTTTGTGTTCTTTGGAGGCACACCCAGTAATGCAGTATGACATGAGTGAAACTGTGGCGAACCTGAGTACCCACCCTACCAACTAGGTGCAGAGAGCGAACAGATGAACTATATAGGTAATAACTTCAGATCCAATAATAATCCTTATGGTAATACTTACAATCCAGGTTGGAGGAACCACCCAAATTTTTCATGGGGAGGTCAAGGAAATCAAAGGCAACAACCTCCTAAAAATTTCCAAAATCAGCCATATCCGCAAGAGAAAAAGCCAAACCTCGAAGAGATGCTGACCAAGTTCATGGCAAGCACAGAAAACCGTCTCCAAGATACAGAGAAAACACTCAAAAATCAACAAACATCGATTGACGGGACCAAGAATAGAATCGGGGAACTTACTAAGTCAGTAGGGGAAGTCACTAGACAGTTGGACAACTTGCAAAGTTAATGTTCGAACGACCACAAGGACGTCTACCAAGTAACACGGAGATTAATCCAAAGGAGCAAATTCAAGCCATCACAGCTCATGATAGTAAAGTGGTAGAGAAACCAAATGAGGTGGACAAAGGTAAAATAGAGGTAACACAAGAAAAGCCAAACCCGTTAATCAAGGAAGACCAACCTCGCATACCTTACCCCAAAGCCATAAAAAGAGATGATACAAAGGAACAGTTCGGTAAGTTTATTAAACTTTTCAAGAAATTACATATTAACTTACCTCTTCTTGAAGCTCTTTTTCATATGCCAGACTCAAGAAAAATTTTAAAACAGCTCTTAACGAACAAACGCAAATTAGACGAAGAGCCACATGTGGAATTAAACGCAGTATGCTCAGCAATGTTACAGAATAGACTACCGCGGAAGCAAAAAGATCCAAGGAGTTTTACTATTCCATGTTTAATTGGTAGTTTAAATGTTGATAATGCGTTAGCTGATTTAGGGCAAGTATAAATGTCATGCATTACACATTGTTTAAACGACTAGGTCTAGGGAAGCCCAAACAAACTAGGATGAGTATTCAATTAGCTGATAAAACTGTTAGAATTCCTAGGGGCATTATCAAAGATGTTCTTGTCAAAATCGATAAATCCGTTTTCCCAGTTGATTTTGTTGTCTTAGACATGGATGAGGATAATTCAATCCCCTTAATTTTAGGAAGACCATTCCTAGCAACTGCCAAGACAAAAATTGATGTTGCCACAGGAGAACTCATACTTTGTGTAGGAAACGAATCAATCAGTCTTCAAGCTCTTGACTCGGCTACGACAATAATCGATGAAGGTAAGAAAGACAATTCATTTGATAATCAATTTGTACAAACTTCATCGCAGGAAACACCACAAGGATACAACCCTGAGCCAATTCATAGACCCCAAGCCGGCAAAACAAAATTACATAAGGAACAAAGCCTAAGGGTCGACAAACTAAAAGAGCAGGAAACACAAATCAAAGAGGAACAGGAACCGACCGAAGTAAAACCTAAGGAGCCCCCGGAAGAGCTCATAGGAACATCGAATCACTTCAAAATAGGAGACCAGGTACTGATAGACAATGCCGATACTTGCATCATCACACCAGATCTGAAAGTGAACAAAGAAATTCCTCTTAAGGTACACAATATCTTCACGCACGAAACAGTCGAGGTAAGCAATCCAACATTCGACACCTCTAAGGTAAATACTTCTCGACTTAAACTTTGTCAAGAAAATAGGACTGTAAGCATGAAGGAAGATATTCAAATCTTTAAACCTCCCTGAATTTTTAATTACGAGAAAATTCTAGATTAAGACTATAAACAAGTGCTTCTCGGGAAGCAACCCGAGCACTAACACTATTTACTTTCAAATTTATTTTCAGTTTCTTTTCTTTCCTTCTTTCTTTTCTAAAAAATTAGTTTTACACTAACAAAAAAAGTGCAGAATTCCAGACCACACGGCCTTACATACGGTCGTGTTCGTGACCGTGTGGACCACCAGAATCCCCGTACTGACATAGCAGAGGCCGTGCGAATCAAATCCCAACTAATTTCGACATCACGGATCCAACCACTACCTACGGGCATCGAAAGAGTGGCACGACCGTGCCCCACGACCGTGTGAAGCTACTGACTTACCAAGCACAGTAGAACACGTCTGTGCCTCCCAACCGTGTCAACATACTGACTTCTCAAACACGAGCATGACTGACTAAAACACGGGCATGGTGAAACAACACGCATAGACAGACGACTGTGCGAGGAGGCCGTGTGAATCGACACGCCCTCGGACCACGGGCGTGGGAACGTACCAAATTTGAGCATCTATTTAAACACCAACCCCCCTCCCTATTTTCCTACTTTCCACTTCTTTTGTTATTTTTTCTTCTCAGATTAACCTCTCCATATTATTCTTCAAAACTCTTGAGCTACACCGAAGCCATGCCGAAGAAGCAGAAGAAGGCAAGCATAATCTTCCCAAGGGAGACCCCAACACATAAGTTCATGCCGGTCGCTTCATTCCAACAACAAGCCAAAGGTCTTTGAGACCATTTAGTCCCTATTTTTCTTTTCTTTTTTGCTTCAGTTTCCTTATCTTTACTTCTCTTTTACTCTATTTAGTTTAATTTATTTTAGTTTCTTAGTGTCAGGTTCACTAAGCTGCTTGGGAATCATGCCACTTCCGCCACCGCCAGCACCTCCGCAGCCTTAGAGGTCATACCCACCTCGCGAACCATTCTACAATAAGGACTCTTCGGTCCATTCTTCTTTTCTTTTATTTTTATTTTCCTTCTTAGTCTCCTTCACTTTAGCTTGCTTTTCTTTAATTACATATTTATTTTATTTTAATTATGTCTTAATAAACCCTGGCTAATCCTTTATGAACTCCCCAATTTCTTCATCTAGCACAGGATCGTCATTCAGACCGACCCCTCCAAACATACACACCACGACCTCTACCATCCTCCAGGGTCACCATCCAAAATTCAGGGAGTATTCTTTCTCCTTCTCTTTTGATTTATCCCTTAAATCTTATATCTATCTTTGTACATTGAGGGCAATGTACATCTTAAGTGTGGGGGGTGAATATTTATTTGAAGAAAGTGCCTAACTTTCTACATTATTCTTAAATCCGCCTAACTTTCTTCATTATTCTCAAATCCCTGAATTTAGTCTTATCTTTAAGTAAATTTTTCATATTACTAATTAGGATGAAATTTCTGATAATTTATGATTTTTATTGACATGTTTTAGATTAAGTCATTGATAATTGTGCATTGATGGTTGAATTTTAAGATACTAGAAAATCAAGCATGATAAGTCTATTTTTCAGAATAAAAATTTTGTTAGGTTGTTAACCTAAATTTGAATATTGCTTTGAAATTTGAAATTTATGAGAATGATATCAAAACACCCATAATTTTTTTTGAGATTTTGAGCCTTTTAGAGCATATATTCTTTTTCATGCTTACTTCTTGATTATGAGTGTGTCAACTTTGAACTGTTATTCTAGAACTTACCTCGTTTATACATGTTGAGACCACATTTGTGACTTGATATACAGAGATGATAAAGGCACCTAGGTTTTAACCCACTCACTCCACTAAATAGCCTACCTCCATAAATTAACCCCTAGTGAACCCCGTTGATCCTAAAACCCTTTTTATTGACTCACCTACTAATAACCCAAAACCCTTTGTATTTGTTATCACCATTTCTTTTTACTACCCTTTAATCGAGATATGATTTGATTAGTTACCGAATTATATTATGCTATTTTGAATTCATTCGATATTACTTAGTTTATTCTAAAAAAATAAATAAAAAATTAAAGTATATGCAGTATTAGTGGTGAGCTTATACAGTTAAAGTTTATTTTCCGAAAGAAAAGCTCATATTGTTAGGATTACTATTTCCAGTTGATGTAAATATTATTTCAGTATTCTTAGGTAGGTACCTGTCAATTCAATCTCGATTCTAACCTTCTAATTTCAGTCTTTATCCACACCTTTAACCCTAGCCCCGTTACAACCCTAACAAAGACCTTTTGATATATTTATCATCTCATTTTACAGTGGTGGACATTTGATTTTCAGGCAAGCCTATGGGATTAACTTTTCAGGTTCGACTTATGAGTGCTTCTTTTCCTGAGCCTTAAACACTTTGAGTGATTTGAGTGAATATTTAGTGAGGATGTCAACTCTTGCCAATTTCGAATTAAAGGTAATTTTTCAGATAAGGGAAGACACCTACATTTTCGAAATACAAATGCATGACTTATCTTGTTTGAATCTTTAAGACTCTTTGAATTGAATTATCCATGTATAAATTATGTATGAATTATGACAAGGCATTGTCAATAGGAATTGTGAATTATGGAAAGTTCGTTTTAATTGTAAGTTGAGAATTTTGCTTGAGGACAAGCAAAAGCTTAAGTGTGGTGGTATTTGATAAACCGTAATTATAACATATTTTAATCCCACATTTAGCTTGCTTTTGGATGATTTATCTCTTGATTCATGTAAAAAGGTGCTTTTAATCCTTTCTTTTCATGTCCTATACCCAGGAAAGCACCCGAGGATGAAAAGAACTTAAAATGGGCCCAAAACAGAGTAAATGGGCCATATCACGAAATCCACACAGCCTGACCCAAATATCACACAGCCGTGCCTTGTTGAGCATCAAGAACATGGCCTCACCCCTGATTTACACGGTCGTGCCTCATTTAAGAAATCAGAACACGGCCCAAAGACTTGTCACACGGGCGTGTGACATGGCCGTGTCCCTGTCGTGGCAATGAACAATTTCATTGGGATTTGGATACTTTGGGGCAAAGAAACACATTCCAAGAGGTTATATATACCCCCTAAGTTCATCCTTGAAGGGGGCGGTTAGCTAGGCCAATGAGCCAAGCCGAAAAGGCCAGATTTGTGGGAATCACTCGAAGATAGCCAGTTGATCCATCCCAAGAAGCTGGAATTCTACTCAAGGCGGCGGATTTCTCCTTCAATTCCTTCAAGGAGTTTTAGGGATTTCTTATGTTTTGTTTTATCTTTTCTCTTGAGATGTTTTCTTTATTTGTGATGAACTAAATCCTTCAGATACCTGAAGGGGATGAAACCTAAATGAATCTTGTTATTATTTTCTGAATTATATGATAAATACTTAGTTTGTTCTTAATTATGCAAGCTTAATCCAAAATGGATGTGCTTAGGTGGAGGAGGAATAGACCCTACTTAAGAGTAGATCTAGCATAATTAAGCGGAGTTGATCGCACGCCTAGAGATAGGGTGACGAGATTTTGCCAGATTAGGGTGAAACCTAATATGAGAGTCCATAGATCGATTTACTGTTATTCTAGGGGGTTATTATTCGAGAAAGAGATTTCCGTTAATTAACCTAGGGTTAGACGTTATTTGCCTCGAAAGAGGGTTTAATATACGTTAGGGAGTCTTACGGATCAAACTAAGTAAATAAATCGTATGGTTCAGGGTTAAATAACAAGTAAAGTCTAGGTGGATTCTTTCTAAGGGTGTCGTCTTAATCAACTGAGTTTTTCCTAAAGTTATTTTCCCAATTCATCCTTTTTGTCTTTGTGTCTTTGGCTTAGTAAATAGTTTAGATTATATTAAAGCAACTTCACTTATTTTAGGCTAAATAATAAAAAGAAGGTTAGTATTAATACTTTTAGTTCCTTTGGGTTCGATAATCCGGTCTTGCCTAAGCTATACTACTGTTCGATAGGTACACTTGCCTTCAATCGTTGTCAGAGTTAGTTTCCAGGTTTGATCGTTCTCTTTATAAATTTTAAAACTCGACAGACATACGATCAATGTCAAAATATTTTCCTTGGTTTTGGAGTATTGAATCTTTCACTAAAATAATAAGAAAATTGTTTCAAGTAAAGATCAAATGTTAGTTGTTTTGAAAAATTTTGTTAAGTGTTATGTGTAGTAACACCCTAGATTCGGACCCAGTGAATCGGGTCGGGTTAAGGGCGTTACACATATACCTTTATGTATTGAAGACCTGAGCTCTTATGATAATGGTGTTGGATCTAGTGCCATAAGTGTAGTATATTCATTTGTACACTTGTATTTTTTGAACAGACTAGTTTAATAAACTTATCCATAAATTACATTAATACCCTTTTTATATTGTCCTCAATGGTTTTTGCATGTAAAGCAAAATGGAAGAAAATATTACCTCATTGATTATCTAATATATAACTAATACTAAGCGGCATTACGTGGTCGGATCGTAATATGGGTAGACAACTTATATTAGTAGATGAACCTAAACAGGTCTTTAGTATAACTAGAAATGAACAAACCGATTGAAAGACTAATATGCCTTCTACCAAGTCCAATTGGTGAGATGTTTTGTCTTGAGCATCAGAGCGCATGACCCTCAGAAGATGGAGACATATATATGACTTACTGAACTGATAGTACATCAAATAGGACCCAAGTAGAATAGATCATGAATCCGCTTATGGATTTATTCACTTGTGACGTTTATAGTGTGGCATGTCTCAATCCTGAGTGGATGACAGACTAGATATGCATGACTTGTATACTTTAATGCAAGAAAAAGCATGAGTTCAAATAGATAAAGAACCAAAAGTTGGTTCGTTAGGTATACAACTTCTATAGTATGTAGCATCGTTCTCAATAGTGGAATTCATAACCCAAAAAAGGGTAAATCATATTCTCTCATTGGCATTACATGATAGATGAAAAGTAAACGTGGCCATAGGTTGTTTGTTTTTGTGAGGAAGATGTAATTGTTACTATGAGATAAAATAGGATCATATTGGGAGAATGAATTTATCCTAAAGAGATTAAGGGTATCCTATAAGGGCAACACACTTATAACAAGGTCATTAGAAAAGCACTGATCGAATAGCTTTCATAATAGTATGTAAATGGGAAGAGCTCAGTCATGATACGATAGTGGAATGACTTCGTGACTAAATGAGCTTATAATTAATAGGTGAAAATCTAGAACTTAATTACAAATCATTTGAGCCCTAATCACATATGTCCAATCAGCCCCTCCGCTAGCTTGTTGAAACCAAAAATGAATTTCATTTATAATCAAATGAACAGAAATGGATAGAAATGATAAAGTTAGAGAAATGAATTACATTTGGAAATGAATGTGGTTTCTCACTAAGTTTGAGAATGGCCTGAGAATTAATTTAAGTTTTTTTGAATTATTATTTAAGTAAATAATTGAAGTTCAAAAATGAAATTAAATTAATTGGCCATTGTGAATCTATTGAATATGGAAATTAAATATATTTTCTCATAGATTCTTTTACGGTAAAGTTGCCATGACTTTTACAAAATTAGAATTGAATTCAGAAAATTATTTAATTGGAAATTAATTAATTAAAATTAATTTAACAATATTTATTTTGGAAAATAGAAAATTGTGCATCATGTTACATTAAATTAGAAAGTGTTGGGTTAAAAGTCTAGGAAGCATGTATAATTGGACTCGGTATAGGAGAGGCCCCAAATCCCTCATAATATGTATGAGGGGTGACAACCCTAGTGTATTTAATTAGGGTTAAATGCCCTTTTCTTCTAATTCAACTAGGAGATTGGTTTTTCTATTAAATAAGTATTATTTGTATTCTACTAATTCAACTAGGGTTCATCAATCTCTCCCTATAAATAAATGACACTGGTAGGGCAGAAAATAGAAGTTTTATACACAACTTTGAGATATTGTTATTTTGCCCAAAAATAGTGAGAATTTATTTCTAAGTATAAATTATATTTTCTGAGAATAACAATTCTACTAGTTTCTATAAAAGAGAGAGATTTACTTTCCTACTTAAAGTAAGAAAATTATTTTTGGTTCTGTGTTTCATTTGTTATTGTTTGATTCCACACTCGAAGTGATTCGTAGTATGAGAATAGCGGAGAAGGTCGTTCTATTGAAAGTCAAGAACGTCAAGGATCTATCTTGCACAAAACACATGTACTTTTTGGGAAAAGTTTATTGCTATAAATATCACAAACTGACTCGGTGTTCAATTTTTTTCCGCTGTGCAAGAAAACCATTTTCGAACTGGATTTTTTCCAACAAGTGGGTCGTAAATTGGTACATTGGGTACATGATTAATCCATGACTTGGGACGAATGACTCGTGGCCACATTCATTTTTCATAAGCCGTGAAATGCAAGTGAGAGGATACCATTATTCTTTAATTGAGCCATGAATTCCACTATTGTAAATAAAGTTATGTCATACATAAGTCATATACCCAATATACTAGCTTTCAACTCTGAAATCAACTAAGCTCAAGCTTTCAATATATCAAAGTATATGAGTCATATATTGTAACACCCCTAACCAATATTCATCACCGGAATAGGGTTACGAAGCATTACTGGACTTATTACTAAAACAAACATACATTTCTCATACATTTTTCATATCCAAATAAAAATCATTCACAATCAATTATATTGTCCCTAATACGAGCCCTCGATGCTCAAATCAAACATTAGAATTGGTTCGAGACTAAACTGAGAACTCAGGAAAATTTTTGGAAAAACATAGAAAATTTTCAAAATACAGGGGACACACGCCCGTGTGGCCCTGCCGTGTGCCTCACACGGCCAAAGACATACCCGTGACAGGCAGTGTGGACATTTAAAATGGGATCACATGGTCGTGTCATAGCCCGTGTTTGACCCCGTGTAACTCCCTGACTTGGGTCACACGGTCAACCACACGCTCGTGTGACTAGCCCGTGTACCCTTCGAAATGGCCTCACTCGCCCGTGTGCTAGGTCGTGCTAAAACTGTAGGGTATACTGACTTATGCCACACAGCCAAGTCACACACCCATTTGCTGAGCCGCGTGGAGCATACTGACTTGATTACTAATTAAGTACTAGGGGACACACGGTTGTGTCATCTAACCGTCTTGCTATTCCAATACCAACAACTATAATGCTCATAACATTATATTTTTCCAAATCAAAACATACCAAAAATGCTTCCAAAGTATACCTAAATGGTCAATTACCTATTTTAGACTTTGTGCCTAACTTAGCATACATGCTCATCTCAATTCCAACCATTTGCTATACAAGATATCAATCCACAATAAGACATTTCCAAATCAATTATACACCATAAATCAAAAGGCCATTTGCACATATATATTCATCACCAAGTATACCAAAATAAGCCAAATCACATGGCTATCCACACAACCAAAATCATATATCATTTACAAGCCAAACCAAATGGCTATCAATATTACAACCAACAAGCCATATTAACCAAAACTCCTATACATGCCATATAGCCAAATTCACAAGTTCAAAAGCACCAAAATGTCAGCTGGATACTGTGATGAGATATCCGACTACTCCCAATCCGAGTAACCTTCGAAATCTCTATAAAACACGGATAAGTAAACAGGGTAAGCTATAAAGCTTAGTAACCTCGTATGCTTAATAAGTAAAACTTACCATTAAACTACAATTCAAGTACTTAAGCATCACATAATGCAACTCAATTTAAATCCAAAAGCCTAACACATATTCAATCCAAAGGTTAGACATGAATTTCATTAATTTCTTCGATTCAATGATTGTATAGTTCACGTACATACCTGTACTAATTCGTATCAATTTCATACTCTTCCAATTCATTGAAATACCCGTTGAACCATTTGGAATAATATTAGATACTCAGGAATCTCACACCATAAGTGCCAATACATGGTCAAAACCATCTCAATCTTATATCTCATATGTAAATGCTCATCTCGAGCTATCACCGGCTCTGCTTACACAAGCTGATGGTCAAGATGTAACTACATGGTGCTGCTCACACAAGCTGACTAGAATCTGCAACAAATGCCGGAAAACTCAGCCACTGGTAGAACATACTGACAAGCACCTAAACACAATAACATCTACAGACATGTCATTTGTACCTTATCTATTCTTGAGGTTCAACCGGGATTTCACACGTAGCCAAATCTTCATCGAACATTTCCGTAAGGTCGTGTTCATCAACAATACAATTACAAAGAATTTAAAACACAATTACATTAATGCTTATTAACATACGAACTTACCTTGATCACAAAAAAGGCGGAATAGGATTGACTAATCTAAAACTTTGTGCTTCCTCCGATCTAGATCCGTACGTCGCTTTACTTGATCTATATAATCGAATTTAATTCATTTAAAACACATTCTTTTCAATTCAGTCCAAAAATTCATATAATGGAAATTTTACACTTTTACCCCTAATATTTTAACCTCTTTACAATTTAGTCCCTAGCTCATAAAAATGCAAATTCATGCAATTGAGCCCACACTCATGCTCGCGGAATTTCACCTATACTAACAGCCCATATTTTTCATTATTTCACACATTTACCATACAATTTATCACATTTCTCAATTTATCCTTAATTGACAATTTTATCAAAAATCACTTAACAAATGTTGTGTATCTAACAACAACCATTCATTTTCTATCATCAAACATCAAAATACACACATATTCATCAATGGTAAAACTCTAAACCTTTTACAGGTTTGTAAATTAGTCCATGGGCTAGCTAGATTAAGTTACAACGATTCCAAAAACATAGAAATCATTAAAAACGGGACAAAAATCACTAACCAATTGCACACACAAGCTTGGCTGAATGTTGAATGTTCAACAATGGAGTCTTGCCCTAGTATTTTTGGTTGGATAAGAATAAGAAAGATGATATCTTTCTTTTATTCATTTTATTTTAACTTTAATTGCCAATTTCCAAAATTAACCTTAAAAATTATCACAAATTTCAATATTGCCAAGCCATTATCATCCACTAACTTATTATTGGAATAATTACCATTTAAGGACCTCTATTTTAAATTTCCATAGCTATTAGACCCCTTTAACTATTACAACTCAACTTTTACACTTTACGCGATTTAGTCCTTTTTATCGAATTGAGCACTCAAACGATAAAATTTCTTAACGAAATTTTTACACAATCATATTATCATGTTGTCGACATTAAAATAATAATAAAATAATTATTTTGATCTCATATTTTTGGTGTCAAAACTACTATTTTGATTTGACTAAAAACGGGCTGTTACACATATGCATAACCAGTCACTTACTCAGTATTTAGATAAGTCATATACCCAATATACTAGCTTTCAACTCTAAAAAAAATTGAGGATTAATTCAATTTGAGTATTTTCTGGGGTATTTTCAGTTTAGAAAATCTACACCTATGTCTTTATCTTTCTGGGAGTCATTTACTTTGATACCCAAAACAAGGTATCTCCTTAATTAGACTTGAGAGACAACAAAATAGCCATTGAATTGATTGCTCAATTTTGATTCCTCAGACTATAAACCATTTAGATTACCTACTATTATAAGTTGTCTTCCTATATCATAATTTGTCCCTATGATGCAACTTAATATTAGTTAAAGTTTAGGTAATTAATGAGCCACTATTTGCTTTGTTCATTTTGCTTTTCATGCAAAAACTATTGAGGACAAGGTAAAAATATATAATAATTTAACTATGGAATTTTATTAACCTATCTGTCTGAAAAATTACACACATATATAAAGAAATAACTATACCAAGGGTATAAAATCCCAACACACTTCCATCTACTATTTTAACATATTTCTTCTTGGTCTTGGGTTTGGGTTTTAGCTTTGGCTTCGATGTAGTCTTAAATGTCATCATCAAGATGTTTTGGTTTGGGAACATGTCAAATGAGGTAGGTTGAGCTTTTGGCTCAAGATCATTTATTGGAGACCGTCCCCTAGCATAACATATAGCCATCTTCAGACAATATGGTTTAATAACTGGAATTGAATTGAGTAGTAACATAGCCATAATATTATCAGACAAATCATGAATATCCAACATCGTGGACTCTTATGTACAGTACTTGAGATAGGTAGGGATAATGGCAATATAGAACGATCACAAAGCAATAAGAAAGAGAAAAATAAAGCATATAGATTTCTCGTGGAAAACCCTTTTGGGAAAAACCACGGGCAAATGATAAGAAAATTCATTAATGTCGAATTCGAATGATACAAGAGAAGTTTAGACTACATCTATTTATAGGTTGAAAAAACCTTATTCTAATCAATGTCAAATAGATGAAGTGTAGTAAGGTTGAAAAACCTTATTCTAATCAATGTAAAATAAAAGAAGTATAGTTCGATATGGATTTTACATTTATTTTATTTTACCACTATATTTTATTTTAACAAGGATTCGGTTCATTCAACTCTAACAATCTCTACCTTGATACGAATTCTCAACGAACAAGTTCTTCAACATGAACTCTCAACAAACAAGTTCTCCACCTTTTCCAAGAAACACCTTAAGGGTGTTCTTCAACAATTAACACTAACCAAGTCCAAACAATGCTTTAACTTGGTTATAGGAAATGACTTAGTCATCATATCTGCAGAATTTTCATGAATACTAACTTTGCTCACAACAATATCTCCACGAGCCATAATATCACACACAAAATCATACCGAACATCAATGTGATTTGTTCTCTCATTAAACATTTGATCTTTCGTAAGGAAGATGGCACTCTGGTTGTTACAAAACACTATAATGATCTGAAGGTCCTTACTGAGTTCACCAAAGAGTCCCTTTAACCATATAGCTTCTTTACAAGCCTTAGTAATCATCATGTACTCAGCTTCAGTAGTAGACAAAGCAACTGTATTTTGCAAAGTGACTTTCCAACTGATTGCGCAACCCCCAATTGTAAAGAGATACCCTTGTAAGTATCTGAAAATCCAATGAATTACTTTCTAGTGTTCTTTGCCGAGATTCACCATGTATCTACTAATTGCACTAACTACATATGATAAATTTGGATGTGAGCAAACTATAACATACATGAGAGATCCTACTGCACTAGAATATGGAACACGTGACATGTAGTCAATCGCATCATCTGATTGCGGAGACAAAACCGATGAAAGTCTGAAGTGGGCTGCTAATAGAGTACTAATAGGCTTGACATTCTACATATTAAACCTACAAAGAACTTTCTCAATGTACCGTTTTTGACTTAGGTACAATTTACATGCTTTTCCATCTTAGAGAATCTTTATCCCAAGTATCTTTTTTGTTGCTCCCAAATCCTTCATCTCAAATTATTTACTAAGCTGGGCTTTGACCTTTCTTATCTCTCATTTATCTTTGGTTACTATCAACATGTCATCAATATAGAGGAGTAGATAAACAAAAGAACCATCATTGTATTTCTTAAAATAAAAAAAAACTGTCAAAGCTACTTCTTTTGAAATTATGAGTAGTCATAAAAGAATCAAACCTCTTATACCACTGCCTTGGTGACTGTTTTAAGCCATCAAGAGACTTTTTCAGCAAGCAAACATGGTCCTCCTTTTCTAAGACTGTAAAACGTTTTGGTTGGTGCATGTAAATATCTTCCTCAAGTTCTCCATACAAGAACATTGCTTTTACATCTAACTACTCAAGTTTCAAATCATACATGGCCATAATACCAAGTAAGGCTCAAATCGAACTATGTTTCACAATTGGAGAAAACGCATCTATGAAGTCTACGCTTGTAATTTGACTGTAATCGTTTGCAACCAGCCTTGCTTTATATCTGAGTTATTCAACTCCAGTAGTCCCTTCTTTCTTCTTGAACACCCATTTATAATCAAAAACCTCTTTACCTTTAAGAAGCTTCACTAAATCCCATGTTCTGTTCTTATGTAGCGATTTCATCTCTTCTTACATGGCAATCATCCACTTTTCTAAATCTTTACAGCTAACTGTCTCGAAATAAGTAGATGGCTCTTGATTTACATATATATATATATATATCTTTAACTACATTTAAAGCATAAGCAACTAGATCAACCTCGGCGTACCTCTTTGAAGGTTTAATTTCTCTTCTAGGTCTGTTCTTGTCAATAGAATATTGTGGTGAAGAAGCAACTCTACTCTAAGTTTCTGTACTAGCTTGAGAAGTAGACTCTATTTTAGATCCTGTGTCAATTTGAAGCTCCACCTACTTCTCATGTGTGTTTGAACTTTGTTGGTCTTTATTGAAAAAGTCTTTAAGAAGTAAGTTAGGCAGCATAGCAGTTTCATAAAAAATAACATCTCTGCTAATTAAAACTTTCCTCGTTTCAGGACACCATAACTTATACCCTTTAACACCAGCTTTATAACTAAGAAAAGCACATTTAATAGATCTAGGCTCCAATTTCCCATTATAAACAAGAGCATACGCAGGACACCTTAAAATCTTCAAATCAGAATAATCAACAGGAGTATAAGACCATATCTCTTGTGAAGTCTTTTTCTCAATGGCAATGGAAGAAGATCGGTTAATAAAAAAACATGTTGTAGAGGTCGCTTCAGCCCAAAACGACCTCGGTAAATGAGCATTCGAAAACATGTATTAAACCTTTTCCATAATCGTTTTATTCATTCATTCTGCAACGCCGTTTTGCTATAGACTATGGAAAACTATTAAGTGTCTCACGATTCCTTCTTATTTGCAGAATTCATTAAAATCATCATAACATAATTCCAAACCATTATCTGTGTGGAGGTGCTTTATCTATTTTCCTGTCTGCTTCTCGATCATAGTCTTTCAATTCTTAAACATGGACAACACATCATTTTTTTTGCTTTAAGAAGAATGCTCAAACTTTTCTAGAAAAATCGTCAATCATCGTCAGCATATAATTAGCTCCATCCTTCAAAGGCACCCGTCGTGTTATGGATTCCTCTTGTGAACAGAACTCTCTTTTACTTCCCAAAAACGCAGTGCTCACAGAACTTCAGTTTACTAGTGCCTTGTCCATCAAAAAGTCCTCTTTTGTTCAATTCTGCCATGTCGTTCTCAGTCATATGCCCTAGACGCATATGCGAAAGTCTAATAACATCATCATTTAACAAGGAAGAGGAAGCGATGGTTGCATCACTAGTAACAGCTGAACCTTGCAACACATATAACTTGACAGTCTTTCTCTGCCATTTCATTACAATAAGGGAACCCTTAATAATCTTCAGAACTCCACTTTCAGTTATGTACTTGTGCCCTTTTGAATCAAAAGTACTCAACAAAATCAAATTCCTCTTCAATTCTGGTACATGTCGTACGCCACTAAGTGTTCTGATGAATCTATTGAACATCTTAACTTTGATCGTGCTAATACCTGTGATTTTACATGAAGTATTATTTCTCATCAAAACCACATCTTCAGACACTATTTCATATATTGTAAACCAATCTCGATTGGGATTCATAAGGAACGTGCAACCAGAATCGAGGACCCATTCCTATCTCACTTTAGAGTTGTCGGCAAAAGCAACTAGAAGTTCACCATCATTGTAGTCTTCCGCTACATCAACTTCACCGGATTGTTCTGGATTTTTTTCCCTTTTGATTCGCAGCCTCCCTTTTGATCTTGTTCTACAACTTATAGCACTCAGATTTAATGTTCCCTTTATTCTTGCAAAAGTTACAAGTTTTACCTCTGTATGAAGATCTTAATCTACCCTTAGATTTACTGTGAAGATTTTGTTCATGTGTCCCTCCACGATTATCATTAGTATTCTGTTCTTATCTTCCACGAATAATAAGACCCTCTCCTTGAAAGTTGGATCCAACTACAAGATGTTTCATCTTGTTATATGATGTTAAAGAAGCATAGACTTCATTAACTATGAGAGATTCACGGTTATAAAAAATTGTATCTCTAAATGTTGAATAAGATGGGGGCAACAAACAAAGTAGAATTAACCCTAAATCTTCTTATCATACTGAGCCTCCATGACCTCTAGGTTTGACAGAATTTCTTTAAACACAGTTAAGTGTTCATGCACAAATGCACCTTCCTCCAAACGATGAGCATAAAGACGCCACTTTATATGTGACTTGCTAGTTAGGGTTTTCGACATGCATAGCTATTGCAGCTTTGCCCATAATACAACGGCAGTTTTCTCCTTCATCACGTCATGTAGAATTTCATTCGACGGACGTAGATGTAATTATGTTAAAGCCTTTCAATCTTTACGCTTCTTCTCTTCTTCCGTCAATGTCGAAGGCATCTTATCTATCCCCAGTAGGGCATCCTCCAAATGCATCAACGTAAAAATTGTTTGCATCTTTATCTACCACAATGCGAATCTGGTGTTGCGATCCAATAGCGGAATATCATACTTCAATGTCGCCATTACTGTGATCGAGTAAGCAACCCAAAAAGCTCTTTATACCAATTTGTAGAACTAACGTCGATAATGGCAATATAGAACAATCGCAAAGCAATAAAAAAGAGAAAAATAAAGTACATAGATTTTATGTGGAAAACCCTTTCGGGAAAAACCACGGGTAGATGATAAGAAAATTCACTAATGTTGAATTCGAATGATACAAGAGGAGTTTAGACTACATCTATGTATAGGTTGAAAAAACCTTATTCTAATCAATGTCAAATAGACGAAGTGTAGTAAGGTTGAAAAACCTTATTCTAATCAATGTAAAATAAAAGAAGTATAGTTCTATATGGATTTTACTTTTGTTTTATTTTACCATTGTATTTTATTTTAAGGATTCGAGTCACTCAACTCTAATAGTAGGCATTAAGGGATTCTCCAACATGGTGGAGCTTTGGGATAGTAATCGAGAAAATGACCCAAACTGTCCAAAATCGGTGGAATCTCTTGACAACATGTATGCATTGGAATAGTCAAAGTGCTTGCATAATTTAAAATCTTGTACTCAATATCGGGAATATTATTGACCTCCACTAACAACTCTATTGCAACATCCTCCTATTTTGGTGCTCAAACACTATCATCTCAATATCATTATTATTATTGAGATCCACCATAATATATTTACACACCCTTCTACTGGACATCAGAAATCTATACTTTATATTGGATATCTACTTAGTACTTTCAACTTAGTTTTCCTTAAGATCATTCTTTTCATACCGTCCAAGTAAGCATCACTCTTCAAAATCATGTTAAAAAATGTATCCTATTGGAATACAACTCCTTCATCAATCAAAATTATATCTCCATTCAAATGGATTTTTTTTCATAAATTGATCCATCATCTTGAGACTATCAAATATTAAATTTCGAACATTACAAATAATTTTAACAATTTCAAGATTTTTAATAACAAAGAATGCAAAAAAAATATATCACTATTTTACTTCAATAGAAAGTATAAACATTAACACAACTTCCTTATACCATACGCAAAACATATCAACAAATGTAACAATAATAATAGCATAACCTCATATACAATTTTAATCATTCTTAATAATAAATAATCCAACAAAATTAACACTAACTTAATACAATGACAACCATATACAATCACAAAACTTTATACCATATACAAAACATATTCAACAATTGTAACAATAATAACAACATAATATTAGCTCCAAAAACACTTCAAAATTTCATGTCAACAATAAACTAAAAACTAATGACAACTTTCATACCATTAATTCATTGATTTTAGGAAAAAAAATACTTAACTGATTTACTGAGTTGTACAAACATCACGGGTTGTTGGAATGATTTTAAGAGGATTAGGGATGAGCAGTTTTGAAAGGGTTGTTTTCGAATGATTCTTTTACAAGAAAATTGCATAACTTATAAGAGAGGGAAAGCGGATCGACCAACTTAAGTTCGCTTAAAGTTGATGACTTTAATGACTCATAAAATATCTGAATTAGGGACATATAAGAATTGAGTTCATGTTCCATTATATCAAATCTCTATTTGTAACAAGTACTAGATTCCTAAGAGAAATTCTGAAAAGTGATCGTTAGGACCTCGAAACCTGTGGATGTCGAGTTCATACTATTGTCTTTTCATCATCACCAAATAATTGGAGAATAAATTTTGTGGCGCCCCAAACCTGGCTGGGACGATCTGACTCGAATCCAGAATATCATATTTTTCACAGAGGTGACACAAAACACATCAAAATAATTATACGCACAGATAATTATTTTCCTATTAATCTTACTTATAATGAAAGTCTTAGACATGCAATTAAATCATATATAATCATGAATGAACAACAAAACCTAGTTATATGCTTTATCTAACATAAATCGTTCAGCTGAAATTAGAAGCAAAATAGTCATTTCACATCTAATATCCGAACACACACATAATAACAATTTAAAAATACATTTCAGTTCTAAAATCCTTTTAGAAACATTTTTTAAAGAATCAGTTTAATTCGATTAACTATTCTCCGTTAATTTGAAAAACAAGTGTTTTAAAGACCAAATTGAAAGAATGAAAAAATATAAGAATTAACCATATTATAAAATAATCTTTGGCTTTACGAAATTAGACACTAAATCTCAGGTATGTATGTTTTCCAAAGCATTTTATAGGATTTTAGAATTGTAACATCCTAGATTAGGGGTTATGCGTTCGTGTGTAATTCATGAGATAGTGGGCTCAGTGGGTGTGTTGGATGTGTTCTAAGGAGTTCTAGGAACCCTAAGGTGTATGGAAATGTATGGAAAAGTATGGAAATGTAAGGAAATGTATGGAAATGTATGGAAATGTATGGAAATGTATGGAAATGTGTGGAAATGTATGGAAATGTAAGGCAATGTATGGAAATGTAAGGAAATGTAAGGAAATGTAAGGAAATGCTTTGGAAACGTTAAGTTTAAAAGAGGAAAGTGAACATTTCTAGAAACTAGGGGATGTAAGGAAATGATCAAGTTTAAAGAGCCAAACGAAAATTTTTGGAAACTTGGAAATGTAAAGAAATGTCAAGTTTTAAGGCTTAAAAAGAGAAAACTAAGGCAAGGTGGCCTTAAGAAAAATAATAGGAGGAATTTGACACACAAACAGGCTTGGAAAAGTGGCCTGGAAATGCCACTAAAGGCCCAGGTAAGTGACGCCACCTACATGAGCAAGTGGGCCTGAGTTCGAGTCACATGGGAAGCAAATAAAAGAAATTTTATTTTGCTTCTAGAAGAAGTGAGGTGGACGGCACAAGCTATTTAAAAAGGAAGAGTTTTATTCTCTTTAAAATTCGGCTAAATGATAGATAAATAAGGGATTTATTTATCATTATTTTCAAGAGATAATGGTTGGATTAAATTCTTTTAATAAAGTGATAATTAAAAGGATAAAGCTATCAAATAGAAGAGTGGTGGCCAAGTAAGGGACTCTAGCCTAGTAATTTTGGCTATAAAAGGAAGAGTAAGGCTATTCTTCATTCATTCTTTTCTCTTCAAGAAAACCTCTGCCGAAATTCTCTAAAGTTTCTTCTCTTCTCTCTGCCGAATTCTCTCTGCCATTATTCTTTTTCTCTTTTCTTTCCTTCTTCTATTACAAACACAATCAAAAGCCGAAGATACCAATAGCCCTAGTCGATTTCTCACTAAGCCTCAAGAGCCGAAATTGTTATCCACATCAAAGCCATAGCCGAATACTGCTAAGGGTTCAAGCAAGAGTTCCATCAAATTCTTCAGTAAGGGTAAGATTTGGTTAGATTCTCATTCTATTTCTTTTAAGGCTGTTGAAATTAAGATTCTAATACCCTTAATATCTGTTGGCGAAGAGATCTTTCGAGATTTACTAAGTGTCGACTACAAGGAAGGAGAAGTTCTTTTCCCGAAGGTACACCATAGGCCACGTGTTCCCTAGTTATTCGGTGAGTTTCGGGATTTAAAATCCACAAGGTAAGTGTCTATAGCATTCGACCAAGGCCTATTTTAGTAGTTAGATCTATTAATATGTGTTTTAAGCCGAAAACTAACAGATTCAAGGGATCTAGTGAGTAGTCGATTTCAAAGGAGAAGAATACAAGTTTTCAGGATTTGACTATAGTCAATTCGACAACAAGGTAGGTTTTAAGAATACAAATCCTACTAGGATTTGGTTTTATAGGCTTTATGCTAACATACTAAGGTTACCAAATGTAGGAATTGAGATCTAAAGCAATAGATCGGGTTTTTCGGGATTTCAAGGAATTCGTTAAGCAAATCAGGTGTGTACCCCACACTATTTCATAATACGTTTTATGGCTGTGTTAAATAATATATGTGATATTAAGAATATGAATCAGGTACGTTTCCTACTTCTACTAGGAATATGAAAAATGTTATTCGTAACATGAAAATATGATAAGAATGTGAACTTGGGCATGTAATTGCATAATATGTTATGGGCATATGGGTTTGTTTGAAAGGGGAAGTGAAAAGTGGTGACCTAAGACCACAGTAATCTGAAAGTGGTGACCTAAGACCACAGTAATCTGAACGTGGTGACCTAAGACCACGAATGCGGTGACCTAAGACCGCATTTTGGAGTGTAGCGGAAGAAGGGTCGACTTAGTAGTCCCCACGGTGTGACTGGCAGGTACGGGGGTGTGTAGCGGATGGACAATTAGGTTTGGGTTTGGGAATGCATCATAACTTGTATTTTATGTTTTGAATGTGTAACTATTGTATGCCTGATTTTATTATGATTTAGTGTCGTGTACACATTGAGTCTGTTTGACTCACCCCGTTGTGGGACCATGTTTCAGGTGATGAACAATGATGGACCGGGACGGCAGTACTTGTGGTGGCCATGCTCAACATGAAGTTTATATTTTTATGGACTCTTGAATTTATTTTAGTACTTTGAAATATTTTGGAAACTATTTGATGTAATAAGGCCATAAGGCCATGATGAACGATTTTTATTTCTACTTGTTGTTTTATTGTGTTACAAATTTTGATTAGGTTAAAGACTAAGTATTTTATTTTAAAATATACTCGATATGTTTATTACTTAAAATTAAAAAAAAAGGTTTTCTAATATAAAAATTCAGTTTGTTTTCAACACAAGCCCAACCCAAACAATATTTTTTTTAAATCACACAAGTTTTTCTCTAAGTAACAAAAGAATTTGAAAACCGGTTTACTTGAGGAACATGCCAAATCTGGTCAAAGCTCGTGGGCCGGGTTTGGGGTGTTTCAAGAATCCAATTGCATTACCTAAAAACTAAAGAATAAATTGTTATGTTAGAAAAACAACCTAGAAATGAACAGTATATCACGTCGTGACAACACGACTTACCACATCAGAACGTGGTCTAAAGGAGGCATCTCATCACGACGACATGACATAGGGTGTCCCAATGCTAATCCCTTGTCCTGATGACATCCGAACATCGTCTTAACGTCGTTTGCAATTTACGTAGAAACATCGTAGCAACCTGCAATTTCCAACTTTGGTCACTCCCAAACATACCATTTTGTGCATTTAGGCCTATTTCTCATTCCTAACAAGTAATATTTCCTTCAAACACCATTTAACATGCTTAACCATACCATAACACACAATGGAAAATTTTGGTACTTTAATTCACACTACATGCTAGCATACAACCTTTTAACTTACAACTCAATTACTCAACATACCATATCAGCATATCATAGTTTTCTAAGGATCCTATGTGATCTTTTTGAACCATTTGGTCATTTAAAACATGTCAAAATTTCCAGAATTATGTTTTAACATTTTTAGCACTTTTAATCATGTTTCATGCAATTTTTAATACACAACTTCAACTACACAAATCATGTATCATCAACATTATCCACAAACATCCAAATAACCACAAAACAAAGTCCAAAGTCCTTTTAACAGTTCATAAGAAATTTTAATCCCACATGTCAACCCACATTTCCTTTATTTAAAGTTCAAAAACAATATCACATACTCAAACACTTATGCATAAGGATCACCTCACTTGCCCACTTCACACTCTTCAGAAGCACTATTTCTCTACAAAACATTTGAAGTACAAGTGTAAGCTTTACTAAGCTCAATGAATGTTCAAAAGCACCACAATATATACACATTGTCAAGGGTTAAACAAAAACATGCTAAGGTCAATCATTCATGTCACATTTAAGCATAATTCAAACATTTCAACATTGATATATTGGCTTCTTGAGACTTATGAAACATATATAGATACACAATTCAACACATTGGATAAACGAATCTTTAACACACCAATGACTCAAAGAGTCCATCATGTCCCAAATAAAGTGAAGCATTAAGCTAACACTCTCCAACACACCAACCATGTCCCAATGAATGAAGCTTAGCTCAACATTCTCTTATCTCTCCAACATATCCTGGGGCTTCAACGCCGATATACAAAACACATGTATGAGTATTCAAATCCTATGGCATGCCACTATATCTAATGGTTTTAGAAAAATCACAAGGCTAATATATCCTCTTTTACGCACGTTTAGTTACTGTTTTATGCACAATTTATGTGTTCATGTTCATCATTTACATATCACTATCACATTCACACTTTATGCATTTACAAGTGCCACTATAATGCTCAATGAGCCACAATCATTTACACCATGTTTTGTTGGAGGGAACTTATTCATTGAATGGTAAACCATTGCTTTGTTTGGTTGAACATAATACTCATTCAATGAAATGACCACTACTTTCCTATTACTTGTCTTCCTATAATAACTATTCTTTGGTCTCACTGAAGAATGGATATTCCATGTAACATTGAATAAAAAAATTAATTTCCAGATTAGTCCTTTAAAACTTGGACTTAAAAATATAAAAATAAAATATTTGAAATATTTTAATATAATTTAATATAAAATATTTTAAATATTTAATATAATTTACTATAAAAATAATTATATTAAAAATATTATTAAATTATATTTTTATTCTTATTAAATTATATTTAATAATAATTATATTAAAATATGATTAAATTATATAATATTTTTATTAAATTATTTTTAATAATATGCCTATTAAAATTTAATAACAATAACAATAATCATCTACCTAAAAAAATTCTGCTAAGGATGCTCTGGTCATTTAAGTTTTTTTCTTATGCTATTACAACATCATTCCATTCAACCAAATAGTTGAATTACTGATTACAACTCTATTACATTACAACCCTATTCCATTACAGCAAACCAAACGTAGTGTTTGTTCACATAGGTGTGCATTAAACTAGTAAACCACTTGTCATATAGGGACATTTTCACATATTACTTGTTATATTATCACATTACATATTCAATCACACATCACATGAACACCATTTTTCAAAATGAGGTTGTAATACCCAGATATCTAATAACCAGGAAATTTGAAATAATTTAAGGACTAAATTGAAGGAGACCGCAAGTTGGCGGCCTCTATTGAAAGAAACAAGAAAGCTAGAAATTGGATTGGACATAATTGCACAGTTCTCATAAGGTGGGTGATAACATCATGGGAAAGGCTATAAATAACTAGGAGATGGCTCACAGGGATGATTTTCTTCCCAATTTTGTTTTATTTTCTCTATTCTTCATCATCATCTCCAATTGCTTTGAGGAAGAAGATGACATGGAAGGTTTTGCATGGAGTAGACTTCATACGGATTAAGATGGAAAAGTAGGGAAACCAATAAGCGGCTGTAACACCCCAAACCCGGTCTATGCGTTAAGACCAGATCTGACATGTCACACAAAATGAACATACAACTAGTCTTTTAAAGAAATCAAATTTTCTAAAACACTTTGACATGGAGTTTATTGAAAACCAAAGGTTGAAATCAAACTTTAATAATTTGAGTCGTATAATTTGAAACTTAAAAATTTATTTAGTAGTTAGAGAAAATTTAAAGAGTTCGAAAGTAATTTGAAAACAAACATTAAAAAAATGTTATAGTAGAAAAATTACCGAGTTTAAAATATCTAAGATTGAAAACCCTTTTCGTACGTTTATTTAAGGAAAACGCTTATTTCTATTTTTAGAAAAACAAACCCATTTAAGTATTTAAGGCATATTATAAAATCCATCCAAAAGTAAAACATCCATAAAAATAATACCAGAGGCCTTATTACATCACATCTGAAATAGTAATTAAATAAAAATACTTAAAAGTAGTTCAAAGTTCATATAAACCATCATTTGTAGTATGGCCTCCACAAAGTCATCCCCGACCCAAGCCTCCATTACTGATCATTACCTGAGAAGGGTAAAGAAAACGGGGTGAGTTACTTAGAACTCAGTGTGTAACCCACTTACCATAATCCACTGGGCCAAAACCATTTAAGCATTTATTTGGCCCTGAGCCCATTACAAGTAAAACATTTTAACATGTACAAAATGCATGTGATATGCAATTCCCAAAACCAAACCTAAGTTTTCCATCCGCTACACACCACCTGTACCAACCAGCACACCTGTGGGGAGCTTTAGTCACCCACCCCGCTAACACACCAAATTGGGCATTAAGCCACATATCAAACTGGGCACGAAGCCATATATCAAACTGGGCACGAAGCCTTATATCAAACTGGGCACGAAGCCATTAGAATTTTGTAGCAAAGCTACCAGAACTTCTCTTCGTCAATTATCCCAACCCATGCAATCATGTATGCAACATGCATAATAATTCATTCATATAATTATTCCAACAAAAGGCCCATTATATAAATTATTGCAATTTGGCCTATATCACAATTTGGCCCATTTCACAATTTGGCCCATTTCACATCTCATATCACACTTGGCCAATTATCAAATAACACATATGGCCCATTTATCAAATATCACATATAGCCCAAAATATCACTTATGGCCCAAAATATCACTTTTTCCCGTTTTAGCCCATTAGGGGCGATTTTGTAATTTTCATGATCTTAATACCGATTTCATGATCTTAACACTAAAGTGTTTATTATACCACATTTTCCGATTTCACCAACTTTGCGATTTTTAATCCAATGTTTATTACGGTATAGTCATCTAGCCCATGAGATACGTGTGAGATTACACACCTGATTACGGTGAGGACTACACTTTCCTAATCGTCGATACCTAAATACGTTATAACGCTCGATTAGAACACTAACACTTAAAATAAATCTATGCTAAGGTAAGTGATCAAGATTTTTACCCTCGAAATCTCGAATAACTACTATTTGTCGGTTCTCCCCGGTTGATGGTTCACAACCCGCTGGAAAATCCCAAACAGCTAATGGCTCAGAACTACGAACAACCTCGAATAACTGGTTTTCACCGGATGAGGGTCCACAACCCGATGGAAAATCTCGGCTTACCGAAACAGCCCTTCGCTTGAATCTAGAGGGAATAGCGAATCCGCCCCTCTTCCGGACACTATTCACCACCCTTTTCGACCCTATCTTGTTTGCCTCCATTGACAAAAGAATATTAGTCCAACTAATATTTTCGGATATTAAGACTATTGGTTTGAAGGGGCGAAATCGGCTTACCACAAAAATATCTTTGCATTCACGGGATGAAAACCGAGCGATAGTGTCCCTAAGATAAAATCGATTAGTAAACCCCCATCTTTAATGAAATAACGAGTAATATGGAGGTCCTTGATAGAAACCCTTACCTTAACACTTTGGACCGAATCCTAACGGTTCACGATGATTACGAACACTCCGAGTTTCGACCTTTCTCTATTTCAATATAAAGACGAAAAAGATTGTCTAAGAGAGAAAGATAGAGGATGATATTGTCGGTCAAAAGACCTTCCCAAACCAATTTGTAGATTCGGCAAAAGAAAAAGAAGTAAATAAAGAGTCGAAGAGGGTTCTTACCGATTGATCAAAACGAGAGTAGAAAGAATGATTGATAAGAAAATATATGTGAAGAGGAAGATTCGGCTATGAAGAAAAATTGAAGAAAATGGTGTTAGCAACATTCAGCCATGGAGGAAAAGAGAAAGAAATAGAGAATGAAATGTTTGTGTTTCGGTTTTCAAAGATGAGGTAGGAGCAAAGAGAGAGGTTTGATGCTAGAGAGCATTCGGCAATAGAGAAGAAAAGAAAAAGAGAAAAATGGCCTTCAAGTTTTGGTGTTTTCGGCACTAGGGGAAAATGACTTGAGAGGTTAGGCAAATTAAGACCAAATGGTCAAAATGAAAATGACCAAAAGAAGAAAAACAACTCACAAATGCTCAATGTGCATTCGGCTAGGGAGAGAAAAGATGGAGAGAAAATGCTTTGAGAGAAAAACAAAAATGACCAAAAAGAAATGTGCCCAACAAGCACCTATCCTTACCCAAAGTTCTTCAAAAATTCGGCCATCCCCCTAGCCCCTTAAAACCGTCCAAATACATGGACACCAAGGTCAAAGTTTGGCCATTCCAAACTTTCCAAGACACACTCCTTATAAAATGCCTTGTGTTCCCCCTACATACCATATACTCATGATTCCCTACCTTAAGTTCACTCTTACCATATCCTTTAGCCATCATACCATAAAAATAAAAGTCTAACTTACCAAAAATATGATGCTTGGCTGACACTTGCTAGGAAAAGGGCAAAAATTAATATTCACAAAATGCATACTAGGGGATTCGAACCTCTCCCCTCAAGACCATACATGTAGCGCATAACCTCTTAACCAATAGCTCAATTATGCTATCTTTTTACCACTTAATTTCCTTAAACATCAAGGTCACTTGTTCCACTTTAATAAAGTACTATTTACCAAAATTTATTCCAAAATCCAATTAAATCCCGAACCTTCTCAGGACTATTTTAACACACACATAGGATGAATAAACTACTTGAGCACCAAAATAATGCAACATATAAAAATTCAAATTTTAGGATGTTACAATTCTACCCCCTTAAAGAAAATTTCGTCCTCGACATTTACCTGGTTAAAAGAGGTGAGGGTCTTGTTGCCGAATTGTGTCCTCAGGCTTCCACGTAGCTTCCTCCGCTCCGTGATTATGCCATAGAACCTTAACTAACGGTACTGACTTCTTTCTTAGCACTTTAACATCACGATCCAAAATTTTCACTGGTTCCTTCTCGAAAGACAAGTCAGGCCTTAACTCAACCTCCTCTACTGGTACTATATGAGACAGATCCGATCGGTAACGCCTTAACATTGAGACGTGAAAAACGTTATGAATCTGACTCAATTCCGGAGGTAATTCAAGCTGATAAGCCACTGGTCCTACACGCTTCAACACACGATACGGTCCGATGAACCTAGGGCTCAACTTGCCCTTCCTTCCAAACCTGAAGATCTTCTTCCAAGGTGAGACCTTTAGAAAGACCTAATCTCCCACCGCAAACTCAATATCCTTACGCTTCAGATCCCCATACGATTTCTGTCTATCTGAAGCTTCCTTTAACCGAGCCCGAATTACCTTTACCTTTTCTTTCGTTTCTGATATCAGCTCAGGACCCAATAACTGTCGTTCGCCCAATTCAGTCCAACAAGTAGGAGTACGACACCTACGACCATACAATGCCTCGTAGGGTGCCATCTAAATGCTAGACTGATAGCTATTGTTATACGCAAACTCTACCAACGGTAGAAAATCCTCCCAACTACCTCTGAAGTCAATCACACAACCCCTTAACATGTCTTCCAAAATCTAAATTACTCTTTCCGACTGTCCATCTGACTGAGGATGAAAAGCCGTACTGAAGTTTAACTTTGTTCCCAAAGCCTCATGCAAAGCTTTCCAAAATCGCGATGTAAACCTAGGGTCCCTGTCCGATATAATAGACACTGGTACCCCATGCAACCTCACGATTTCCGCTATGTACAACTTAGCCAACTTCTACAGTGAATAATCCGTACGAACAGGTAGAAAATGAGCAGTCTTCGTCAACCGATCCAATATTACCCAGACGGAATCTTTCTTAGTAGGTGATAAGGGTAACCCACTAACAAAATCCATCGTCATCCGTTCCCACTTCCATAATGGAATCTTCACCGGTTGTAGTAATCCTGACGGCAATTGATGTTCCGCCTTCACTTGCTGACAAGTCAAACACTTACCCACGAAATCAGTAACTTCCCGTTTTAACCTTGGCCACCAATACTATTCACGGAGGTCTCGATACATGTTATTTCCTCCGAGGTGCATAGCATAAGGGCTACTATGCGCCTCTCGCAGAATCATTTGTCTCAATTCCAAATCCATGGGCATACAAACTCTTCCGCGACAGCACAGTACTCCATCCTTATTCATTCTAAAAATCCCCTATTACACCACTTTCAACTTGTTGCAATAAAGGACCCAACTTTTCATCTGTTAATTGCTTCTCCTTGATCTGTTCTAACCACGAAGGCTTCACCTAAAGTTCCGCTAGCAGACTGCTATCTTCATACAAACTAAGATGAGCAAACATTGCTCTCAACTCCGATACTACCTTACGACTCAACGCGTCTGCCACCACGTTAGCCTTTCCAGGATGATACTCGATTGAGAAGTCATAATCCTTTAACAGCTCCAACCACCTCCGTTGTCTTAAGTTCAACTCCTTTTGGGTAATGAGGTACTTAAGACTCTTATGGTCCGTATAAATGATCGACTTCTCACCATAGAGATAATGCCTTCAAATCTTTAAAGCGAAAACCACCGCAGCCAACTCCAAATCATGGGTAGGATAGTTGACTTCGTGCGGCCTCAACTGACGAGATGCATAAGCTACCACCTTTCCACCTTGCATCAGCACACATCCTAAACCCGTGTGTTACGCATCACAGTAAACAGTAAACTCTTTTCCAGCCTCAGGTTGAATCAGTACTAGTGCTTCCGTCAAAATCTTCTTCAATTTCTCGAAACTCTCTTGTTGTTTATCTGCCCACACAAACTGTACTCTCTTTCGCAACAGCTTAGTTAGGGGTGCAGCAATCAACGAAAACCCCTCAACAAAGCGTCTATAATAGCCAGCCAAACCTAAGAAACTCCAAATCTCAACCACTGACTTCGGCAGTTTCCAATCCAACACAGCCTCTACCTTTCGAGGATCAACTCTGATTCCTTCGGCCAACACAACATGTCCCAAGAAAGTCACTTCCTTCAGCCAAAATTCACACTTACTGAATTTGGCATAAAGTTGCTTTTCTCGCAGTATTTGCAATACTATGCGCAAATGTGAGTCATGCTCTTCCTCACTCCTTGAATATACCAAGATATCGTCTATGAACACCACTACAAACCGGTCTAAGTAGGGTTAAAAGACTCGGTTCATCATGTCCATAAATGCAGCTGGTGCATTGGTCAAACCAAATGGCATCACCAAAAACTCATAATGTCCATAATGAGTTCGGAATGTCGTTTTATGAATATCTGCCTCTTTAACCTTGAGTTGATGATAACCCGATCTCAAATCTATCTTGGAGAAAACTGAAGCTCCTCTCAACTGATCAAACAGGTCATCAATTCTCGGCAATGGATACCTATTCTTGATTGTCAATTTATTCAACTGCCTATAATCAATGCACATACGACCCATCCTTCTTTTTGACGAACAAAACTGGTGCTCCCCACGGAGACACGTTCGGTCGAATAAATCCCCGATCCAACAATTCTTGAATTTGAGCTTTAAGCTCCGCTAACTCCTTCGGTGCCATTCTATAAGGAGCAATGGACACCGGAGCTGTTCCGGGTAAAAGTTTAATGCCAAACTCTACTTCCTAGTCTGGAGGTAGACCCGGAAGTTCTTCGGGAAAGACATCTGGAAATTCTTTCATCGTTCTAAAACCTTCCACTGATAAATCCTTGGCATCCAAAGCACTAATGAAGGCTAGGAACGCTCCATACCCTTTTCGCACCAATTTTCTGCCTTTAAAGCAAATACCACATTTGCTAAATAATTTCTCCGTTCGCCTATCATCACAGCTTCCTTATCTTGCAAGGTCCTTATCGACATCCGCTTTGCAGCACAATCCAAATGCGCACGGTGCTTCACCAACCAATCCATGCCCAAAATAAGGTCTAACTCGCCGAAAGGCAGTTCCATCAAATCCGCCAAAAATACTTCTCTTTGAATTTCTAAAGGCACGTCTCTATATAATTTATTCACGATCACTGACTGTCCTAAAGGACTAATTACCGTTATCTTTCTATCAATAATCTCAGATCTAATATTCAGATTTCCTGATATAGCACTAGCAACATACGAGTGGGTAGACTCGATATCTATCAAAGCAGTAACAGGTACATCAAGGATGAAGAACGTACCGGTTGTCACATCAGGTGCATCGCCATCCTCCCGCGCCTGACCGCATAGACTAACCCTAGTTGTCTCGCCTCCGCGTTACCTCTGAAGCCATTACCTCTACCCGGTGCACCCTGACCTCGTCCAGCGCCATTACCACCACGACCTGGTCCACGGCCCCTCGGTGGCTGCTGAGCGCTTCTAACTGACTGTACATCAGGGTTACGAGCTTCTTGAGTCAGAATAGTCCGTCGAGGACAATACTTAAGTAGGTGGTCTTTAGAACCACATTTAAAACAACCACCGGTTCTCTTCCAGCATTCTCGGGGTGTCATCTTCCACAATCAGCACACAGTTGAATCTGATTGGTAGCCGCAGGTGCTCTAGCTTGAGCTGGCTCATCATTCCGAGGCCTCTTTTGAAACCTTTTAGCGAAACCCGAGTACTTAAAGTCCCTCTTGCCTCTGCCTCTTTACCGGTTCTGACGTTCTGAGTTCTTAGCCTCTTCAGTGATCTTGGCTTTCTCTACAAGCGTGGCAAAAGTCCTTACTTGTTGTGGGGCTATCAGTGCCCGCAACTCATCATTCAGCCATCCTCAAAACGTACACAGCGCTCATGATAAGTTGGCACTATCGTCTGAGCATAACGACTCAAGCGTAGAAATTCTGCCTCGTAAGCTGCCACCGTCTTATTTCCTTCGACCAGATTCAGGAATTCATTCCTCCGAGCATCCACATAACTTGTCTCGACATACTTCCCTTGGAAAGCAGCTTTGAAGAAATCCCAAGTAACAAGTTCAGCCTCAGTGCCTTCTCGAACAGTAAGCCACCATTGATACGCCTCGTCCCTTAATGAGGACACCGCTCCTCTCAATTTCTGCTCGATGGTGCACTCCAAATCATCCATGATTCGCTCCACTGCCTCGAGCCAATACTCCGCTACATTTGGAGCTACACCTAAGACACCCCTAAAAACCTCGGCACCACTTGATTTAAGTCGTTCTGATATTGATCCACGAGCTGCTGGCCCAGTTCTAGCCCCAGCAACCCTTTCTAGGACTCGCAACATTGCTTGGGTCAAAGCAATGTCCTCTCTCATATGGTCATGGGATCCATTTTCCGATACAGGTGATGCCGGTACATCCATTTCCAGCATATGTCCCGATGCCTCAGACACGGCTCTAGCACCTCGGCCTCTACCACGGCCACGTCTACCACGTCCACGTCCACGTCCTCTAGCTCTCATATTGACTAATTCGGTTTAATCTGATTACAAGTTTTATGAATCAGAATACTATTTCAGTGTTTATTAACGATATTTTATGAGATATAAGAGATAGAGTTGTTTCCGCAATCATATCCTATAGTCTCAATCTCTACAGTTTCAACACCTAAAACTAGAAGTTCTAGAGTGTTCCTATGATCATATCACAATAATAATCATTCAGTATACGAATACTTACTTGACTTGGTGCCGGATGCGCGTGGTGCCATACTACCTTTAACACATAAATTATATAAATTCAAAACAATTTTAAACGAAAATTGTGCTGAACCCAAACCACAACCGAATTTTGAAACTGGGCTCTGATACCATAAAATGTAACACCCGAAACCCGGTCTATGCGTTAAGACCAGATCTGACATGTCACACAAAATGAACATACAACTAGTCTTTTAAAGAAATCAAATTTTCTAAAACACTTTGACGTAGAGTTTATTGAAAACCAAAGGTTGAAATCAAACTCTAATAATTTGAGTCATATAATTTGAAACTTAAAAATTTATTTAGTAGTTAGAGAAAATTTAAAGAGTTCGAAAGTAATTTGAAAACAAACATTAAAAAAATGTTATAGCAGAAAAATTACCGAGTTTAAAATATCTAATATTGAAAACCCTTTTCGTACGTTTATTTAAGGAAAATGTTTATTTCTATTTTTAGAAAAATAAACCCATTTAAGTATTTAAGGCATATTATAAAATCCATCCAAAAGTAAAACATCCATAAAAATAATACCAGAGGCCTTATTACATCACATCTGAAATAGTAATTAAATAAAAATACGTAAAAGTAGTTCAAAGTTCATATAAACCATCATTCGTAGTATGAAGTCATCCCCGACCCAAGCCTCCATTATTGATCATTACCTGAGAAGGGTAAAGAAAACAGGGTGAGTTACTTAGAACTCAGTGTGTAACCCACTTACCATAATCCACTGGGCCAAAACCATTTAAGCATTTATTTGGGCCTGAGCCCATTACAAGTAAAACATTTTAACATGTACAAAATGCATGTGATATGCAATTCCCAAAACCAAACCTAAGTTTTCCATCCGCTACACACCACCCGTACCAACCAGCACACCTGTGGGGAGCTTTAGTCACCCACCCCGCCAAAACACCAAATTGGGCATTAAGCCACATATCAAACTGGGCACGAAGCCATATATCAAACTGGGCACAAAGCCTTATATCAAACTGGGCACGAAGCCTTATATCAAACTGGGCACGAAGCCATCAGAATTTTGTAGCAAAGCTACCAGAACTTCTCTTCGTCAATTATCCCAACCCATGCAATCATGTATGCAACATGCATAATAATTCATTCATATAATTATTCCAACAAAAGGCCCATTATAAAAATTATTGCAATTTGGCCTATATCACAATTTGGCCCATTTCACAATTTGGCCCATTTCACATCTCATATCACACTTGGCCAATTATCAAATAACATATATGGCCCATTTATCAAATATCACATATGGCCCAAAATATCACTTATGGCCCAAAATATCACTTTTTACCGTTTTAGCCCATTAGGGGCGATTTTGTAATTTTCACGATCTTAATACCGATTTCATGATCTTAACACTAAAGTGTTTATTATACCACGTTTTCCGATTTCACCAACTTTGCGATTTTTAATCCAATGTTTACTACGGTATAGCCATCTAGCCCATGAGATACGTGTGAGATTACACACCTGATTATGGTGAAGACTACACTTTCCTGACCGTCGATACCTAAATACGTTATAACACTCGATTAGAACACTAACACTTAAAATAAATCTATGCTAAGGTAAGCGGTCAAGATTTTTACCCTCGGAATCTCGAATAACTACTATTTGTCGGTTCTCCCCAGTTGACGGTTCACAATCCGCTGGAAAATCCCGAACAACTAATGGCTCAGAACTACGAACAACCTCAAATAATTGGTTTTCACCGGATGAGGGTCCACAACCCGTTGGAAAATCTCAGATTGCCGAAACAGCCCTTCGCTTGAATCTAGAGGGAATAGCGAATCCGCCCCTCTTCCAGACACTATTCACCACCCTTTTTGACCCTATCTTGTTTGCCTCCATTGACAAAAGAATATTAGTCCAACTAATATTTTCAGATATTAAGACTATTGGTTTTAAGGGGCGAAATTGGCTTACCACAAAAATATCTTTGCGTTCACAGGATGAAAACCGAGTGATAGCGTCCCTAAGATAAAATCGATTAGTAAACCCCCATCTTTAACGAAATAATGAGTAATATGGAGGTCCTTGATAGAAACCCTTACCTTAACACTTTGGACCGAATCCTAGTGATTCACAATGATTACGAACACTCCGAGTTTTGGCCTTTCTCTGTTTCACTATAAAGATGAAAAAGATTGTCTAAGAGAGAAAGATAGAGGATGATATTTTCGGTCAAAAGACCTTCCCAAACCAATATGTAGATCCGGCAAAAGAAAAAGAAGTAAATAAAGAGTCGAAGAGGGTTCTTACCGATTGATCAAAACGAGAGTAGAAAGAATGATTGATAAGAAAAATATATGTGAAGAGGAAGATTCGGCTATGAAGAAAAATTGAAGAAAATGGTGTTAGCAACATTCGGCCATGGAGGAAAAGAGAAAGAAATAGAGAATGAGAGGTTTGTGTTTCGGTTTTCAAAGATGAGGTAGGAGCAAAGAGAGAGGTTTGATGCTAGAGAGCATTCGACAATGGAGAAGAAAAGAAAAAGAGAAAAATGGCCTTCAAGTTTTGGTGTTTTCGGCACTAGGGGAAAATGACTTGAGAGGTTAGGCAAATTAAGACCAAATGGTCAAAATGAAAATGACCAAAAGAAGAAAAACAAAAGATGCTCATAAATGCTCAATGTGCATTCGGCTAGGGAGAGAAAAGATGGAGAGAAAATGCTTTGAGAGAAAACAAAAGTGACCAAAAAGAAATGTGCCCAACAAGCACCTATCCTTACCCAAAGTTCTTCAAAAATTCGGCCATCCCCCTAGCCCCTAAAACCGTCCAAATACATGGACACCAAGGTCAAAGTTTGGCCATTCCAAACTTTCCAAAACACACTCCTTATAAAATGCCTTGTGTTCCCCCTACATACCATATACTCATGACTCCCTTCCTTAAGTTCACTCTTACCATATCCTTTAGCCATCATACCATAAAAATAAAAGTCTAACTTACCAAAAATATGATGCTTGGCCGACACTTGCTAGGAAAAGGGCAAAAATTAATATTCACAAAATGCATACTAGGGGATTCGAACCTCTCCCCTCAAGACCATACATGTAGCGCATAACCTCTTAACCAATAGCTCAATTATGCTATCTTTTTACCACTTAATTTCCTTAAACATCAAGGTCACTTGTTCCACTTCAATAAAGTACTATTTACCAAAATTTATTACAAAATCCAATTAAATCCCGAACCTTCTCAGGACTATTTTAACACATACATAGGATTAATAAACTAGCTGAGCACCAAAATAATACAACATATAAAAATTCAAATTTTAGGATGTTACAGCTGCCGCCAGAAGAATAGAAGCTCTGGCATTCGAGGAAGCTAAGTTATGGAAATAATAAGGTTTTAGGTGAGTGCCTAACTCTAAATCTGCTATTATGATCTATGTCGTTTGAGTATTCCATGTTTGCATAAACATGAAACATGATGATATGTGCATCCGTTGCATGACTATGGCAAAAACCTTCATGGGTTAGATGAAGTTAGGATAGGAAAGGGATGAGTGACCCTGTTAGTTATCGTCTCGAGCGAAGCTCCAGGCCTTGCGGAGGGAACACTGCGATGCTCGAGCTCAAGGGTAGGTGGAGTGAAGGAGGTAATAGGAAGGATTCGGGTAATATGAATCATGGAATGGTATTTAATGTGACAGTGGTATCAACTGGTACTTTAGGGAGACACTGTGACAACGGTATATGGAATAAGAACATAGATGAAAAAGACTATGGCAGTTTAATATGAGGTACATAGTGAAAGACAATGGATGAAAGATGTCGTAGCAACATGGTACAAGGTATAAGGTATACAGTATACGACCATAGATGAAAAAGGCTATAGCAACTAGGTATAATGAGTAAGATCATGGATGAAAGACTCCATGGCATCCACAAAGATAATCCACTCGGACAGTAAACATAGAACAAAGATAGTCTGCTAGGATAGTAAACACATGGTAAGTCCGTTCGGACATGAAAAATGAGGTGAGAAGAGTATAAGACCATAACTCTGCCATGGCAACCCATAGGGTTCACCAAGACCACAAGCGTGGGATATATTACCAGTGCGTCATGCATGAGAAACCATGTAGGTGGCAAAAGATTTAAGAGAAAGCATAAGTATGGCAAGCGGGTCATGAGGTATCTACCAAAAGTGATGCAAATGGTAAAGGGTAGTTATGATATTTGACAAGGAATGGGAGAAGACCTAATGAAAAATAAAGAAAGATAGGTTGTTCGGGAGCTGGCCAAATTAGGAAAATGTAAAAAGGGAAATTATTCAAGGATTACAAAGAGGGATCCTTAATTAAGAGCCACCAGGAAGTGCTCAATGAAGTTGTACGCAAGAAGAAAACCTTGTGAGAGAAATGGGAATTCCACTCCTAGAATAAAGATTCTGTCCGGGGGTAGAATGTTTGTTAAGACTATTCCTCTTTGAGGAAAGTCTATTACGGGTACGCCGCCACAAAGATGGCCCGTAGGGAGGAAACGAGTAAGTAAAATGGTAGACTAGTATAGTCGTATGAGCAATAGTCTACCAGGACAATAAGTTAGTTGTTAATCACATAGGGCAAGTGAGGTCCCAGGTTAGCCTTGTGCATAAGGCAGATTATTGGAAGTAATCTCACACTGCGAACGATAGAGTGGAAAGAGAATAGGTTCAATAGAGTTGAGGCTTACTAAGGTCAACACAACACAAAAGTGTCAACAAGTCCTTAAGGACTAGTGTTTGGGAAGAGGGTGAAGGCTAAAGTTTGGTCCGATTATAGAGGTCCACCAAGGAAATGTATGTCCTAAGCATCTTTAGGCGAAAGGTCAGGATAATTACCATAGAGGTTTTCAAACACTTTATATGTGGGGTGTAAGCAAGAAAGGAAAAAATGATAAGTAAGGATAGGACCCGTCAATATGGTGAGGTACCTGGATTATGGTCAAGAGGAGAGTTTGACCAGAGAAAGGTCTTATAGTGAGCCAAGCAGCTCGAAGGATCTGGTGGAGTCCACCACCTTGATAAAGAACATCTGCCTTGAACGAGCAGGGAGTTATTTATGTTTAGATTATTTTATGTTTGCTACCTTCGTACGATAGGGTTAATTTATGGTACAATGAAGGAACTCATTAAGTTCATTTGAACTTACAAGTGGCTGGCATATGTTCGTAGGATTTGCGAAGTTGATCAAGGACTCAGGGGAGGGACCAAGCCAGATGGAATGGAGATCGAGAATTGCTAATGGATCAAGTCATGCACATAGGAAAGGGAGTATAGATGGAGGCTTCACCTCTAGATTTATTATGGTGTAACCAGACGACGTCCTTAGGGTCTGGAATACGAATCAATTAGCCCTTAGCCAAATCTAAGGAATTATTTTGTTAACCAATGATCTATATAGGGACAGAAACCTCGAGAGACCAAGTTTTGAGTAAACTCGAGGCTTTTACTATAAGAAGTATTATTGTTTTATTACTAGATTATTTGCGTTAGTCTACTTTATAACAATTAAGTTAGTAAATTAAGTATAGGTCTGTTTGTGACACTCTGTACCCGAATCCGGCGGATGGGCCGGGTTTGGGTGTTATACAGACAAAGGTATAAGAAAACTTACACTTGGAACTTAAGATAGGTGTTTAGGCTAACCTAAGCTCCGGATTAACTCAATGAATCGTGTGTATAAGCAATGACTCCAAAACACTTACTGAATCAACTTTCATTTGCTCATCGAAAGTTTAAAAGAGCTTCGCCTTACTCGTAGAGGGCTCTATTAGATTTGAAATTTTACAAACACATTAAACATAACACAGTATGATCATTAACAACCACAAACACATCAAAAACTCAATAAAAACGCAGGTCCACACTACCCTCTCATAAGCCAAAAATTTAACTAGATTTATCGAAATCTTAGATTTCTTGATCAATACTTGTTCCCATTGTTTAAACCTGATTCTAATCACTTAATAATCATTTATAGCCATGGGAACAAAACTGATTTTCAAATCTTTGGTATAATTATTTTTGGGCAACTCTCAAGTTTGACACTTTTACAAATTAACCCTCTTTTAATTAAATTTTTTTCTTAATTATTTTTAAATCCAAACTTATTTTTGAAAACTGTTTTAAGGAAAATTATTTCTAATCACTTAATCCCAAATTACCGAACCTAATCTTGGACCACAATTTTCGAAATTAATTTCAAGATCCAATTCTGACACCCGATCCACTAACCTGAATCTACTAGATCGAATTTTAGGATGTGACAAATTTTGCGCATGCTATTCAACACTTACAGCCAGACTCGACATTTGTAATATCAAGATACCCTAAAAATATATTTTAAGAATAACTTTTGGAAAAAACCTATATGGATAAATGACAAAAAATCACAATATCAAAGTTAAAAAAAAAAACAGCCTTATAAATAATGTTGTTTGAATCAGACCGAACCAGTCGGTCTGAAAAATGACTTTGAACCAATTAGATTGCGAACTAGTACGAACCAGTTGAATCGATTAAAAATCCGATGGATTTGAACATGTTGAACTATTGAACAAGAATTTTTAATCTTTTTAATAATATTTTAATCAGACAAAGAAATTAATGACCTGACTGATTCGACTATCGATCCAGTTGAAAAAACATTACTTATAGATATATTGTTATTGTTTATATTTGTACCTTTGCATTTATGGTATTTCTACAACATACGGAGTTGTGATGGCTATCGATTCCACCAATATAATCCTACACCTAGTTGCAAATTTAAGCAGTATAGGGAGTAGGGTCGATCCCACAGAGACTGGTTTTACTGGAAAATTGTTTATCTCTTGACCAGATTAATGTCTGGGCAATAGTCGTGCCCGCGACGTTTGGGGGGAGTAAAAAGTAACAAACTAAATAGGAAAATAAAACTGAAATAATCTGAAAAGAAATCGATAAAACTTAGCTCAGCCTCAAGCACGGGTTTTTCTGTTTTTGACCCGATCCTCGAAATTAGATGAACTCGTCTTTTCCAATAAGCTAGTTATAGCTACCAAGGACGCCTCAGACACCAACTCTTCCTTGTGAAAATTAGTTATGGAACGTCCTATAACTAACCCTTACCGATCGAACAATCTACGAAACGTTCGTGATTTAGAACTTCGGCAGCTTTGCATTCTAGAAGAGCCTAGTTCAAACCAATGCCCTCAAACGTTGGGACATTCAAATCCGGTTACTACTTCCCTTGAGGAACCAAACATCAATCTCCACTTGGCACGCCAATGTGTTCACGGAAAACCGATTAGACAATCGATCCTTTCGGAATCCTAACTGTACGTCCAGCCGCACTAACTCAAACGACGTCTTTTTCAACTTAGCACGACTTGACTTTGTGAGTTGATGAAGTCATACTCTTAATCCGGAGAAATAATAAGTATTGAAAATTTGGAATTGAATAGCTCGGGTTCGTAACTCACGGGTTTTTGACGGGGTTAATACCGGCTTAAAGCTGAAAGGGGTTTAGTGTGGCATGATTTTACTCATGCTTAAAGGTGGTGGAAAGTGTTTGGGTTTTTGTAAATGCTGATGAAATTTGGAAAGGAAAGGGATTTGGAAGGAAATTAAACCAATTTTGGGAAAAGAAACAAAATGAATTGAAATGGACAGAATGTTTGGACGTTTGGCTTGAAGAAAAATAAAAGGAATTCTATTCTCAGTGGAAATAGGAAAAGAGAGAAATAGAACTTCAAATAGGAATAGGAAAAGAATACTTGATTAATGATTATCCAAATACAAACAACCCCTATTTATATACATGGAGTTTACTAAAAATAGGCTTAATTAATTTAATATAAAATCCTAAAATAAAAAATAAAAATAAATAAATAAAATAAAATAAACTAAAAATAGGATTTTCAATATTTGGCTTTTTACAGAGTCAAATTGCTTGATGAGTTCTTGGCTTCCTCCATCTTTTTGATTTGGCCCTATTTCCATGATTTTCTTTCAATTTAGCCCTTTTCAGCATGTTTTCGATTAATTGTGTCCCTGACAAGAATTAAATCATAAAAATACAAATTAGCAGGGATTAATTCAGAAATACACCTAATTAAATACAAGAAATCATGCAAAATAATCATGTTATCAAATCCCCCCTACTTAGCTCATGCTTGCCCTCAAGCATGTTGTTCTTTCAAACATTAGAATTAATTCCACAATTTATTAAGACCCGAGCCTCTTTTCTGCATCCTTACTCAATGTAGACAACATAGGCAAAAATAATTAAATAAATGCTCAGAACATATAGTTTAATCAACAAGACAAGTGTAATAAAATTCGACATATGCGAACTAGATAATTTCATTAAATAGAGTTTGAATCCAATAAATTGCAAGGCATTATTAATATATTTTTAGAAAAATAAACTAGACATGGTCAAACCTTTTTACGCGAACTAGGATGACAACCCAAGCACCCTATCCCGGTTACTCAGTTCAAACAGTCTTTATTATTGGGCTCTGTTAGTCGAATGTTATTAAGTCATCGACTCGTCACTCGAACCTTTTTACGCGAGATGAGATGACAACCCAAGCACCTCACCCCGGTTACTAAATTCGGTCACATTTTCAAGATTTTCATTCATAACTTGAGCCTTTATTTAATTTTTTTTCTCTCTTTCTTTTTTTATGCACAATCAAATATTTTTTTCAAACAATCAATTCATGAAAATCTAGCTACATACATCAACCTTAAGACACAAGTGTCGATTAATCTATATACTTGAACATTTAAATTCAAAAATATTTTCCCAATTGTCCAAGTTGATTAAGTATGAGATTAAAGGCTCAATGTCAAAATAAACTGTTGAATGAATTTAATGCAAGATTTAACTTATGCAAAAGAGAAACATGCAGCAAAAACCAATCAACCATCCATGCATACTTCATATATATTCATCCCCCTACTTATTCTAAGCTTGTCCTCAAGCATGTGCATATTATAGATGGGAAAAGGAAAAAAATTCAGCAGCTCAAATTAACATAATGAAAAGTTCAGAGTACTCCCACTGTGTCGATGTTGTCTCTTCAATGATTTTGTCGATGTTGGGGGTAACGATTTTGTAGGATATCAAGAATTATGGAGACTTGAGTTTCCATCGTTCCAAGTCTTGCCTCGATTCATCCTAAACGATCCTCCACAGATGGAGGTTGTTCCTCGCGCTCTCTCGTGTCAATGTGTGGGCGTTGGCGAAAAACCATATTCTCGCGAGTAGCCCGTGTACCTGGAGGAACAAAATAACGCGAAGTAGGGGTGCCGGCAAGCAATCCCATAGAATCCAAACAATATTTGTCTAGGCTGCTCATACTATATGCACATGTGAAAGTTGAGAAATCAATTTCAGAAAAAAGTCGAGAGGCTAAATTTGAAATAAATGATCCAAGTATAAGGGGACGGTTGTAACGCAAAACGACATGGAAATTTCATGCAAACCAATATCCTAAATTAACTTTAAAACCCGAATGCATACACCACAAAAAGAATAGTTCAGTTTTAGTCAAAGCAGCTGATGCATCATTTCTACCCGAAAAGCTAAATGCCAAAAATCGGTGTATATATCTCAAAGTAGGTTCATGCACCAATAAGTCTTTTGTGGTCTTCAGATTATACATATGATCAGAATTAGTTAAAACACGATAAACATGCTGTACATCAAAGTTGTTCGGAATATCTAACAGAGCAGAATGATAAGAATCGGACTGAATATCATCATGACCGATGAAACCCATGGCAATGTTAAATTCAGAAATTGACATCCGAAAGACTTTCCCAAGCAAATGAAAGCATACAATATTTTACGTTTTAACAGTTTGCAAAGCATTAATATCGAAACTAAAAGTGGTGTAGAATTCATATACTAATTCATAATATGCATTACAAGTAATATTAGCATATAAAGTCCAACCAATAGCATCAAAATAATGAAGCACAGCATCATGCATATCTAGAAGTTCAAGAGTGGGAAAATCGATTTGCTTACAGACCGGGAGTGAGCGTTGTCGGATGGCGTCGTATCGTGTTTGATGTTCCGATGTTGAGAAGTCGAGAAACCCACAAAAACGACTTTTCGTTGGAATTTTATTGGCACGACTACGTCTGTTGCGTTGGCCGTCTCGGGGTGGTCGAATGTGCTCGGTAGGCGAGTCGGGTGGGTTTTCTTTGTCAGCAGCGTCAGTACTACTGTTCAGGGGTGTCAATGGCTCTCGTGTTGGTTGTCGACGACTTCGAGTTTGGCATTGAGTGACTCGTTCATTGACGTAGGGGGTAGCTTCGACATTGTCGTTAGAGGTTCTGACTTCTTCGGGACTATTCGAAGTGTTTGACTCGATCGGGGTCAGCCTTCGTTGACGTCGGGTTCTCGATGGGCCAGCCCATTGTTGTGGAGGAGGTTGCGGAGGAGGTTGAGGAGGAGCGCCTTCGTCGTCTAAATCGACAAATGGAGGTGCTGAAAAATGATGTCGATTTCGGTTGAGTGAAACCGGGACATTGTCGGCCGTTTGGTTTCGAGTTTAGACCATTACATCCATGCTAATATGGCGAAAAATCTGTTCTGGTGCAACGACGATGATGGTGACCACGACGGCGGTAGCGGCGACGTATAGAGTTTGGCGACAGTGGTGGTCTCGGTGCGTTTTGGCCGTTTTCGGGGGTGGCAACGGTGGTTAAGGCGGATTAGGTGTGGTGTTGTGGTGGATAAAAAAAAAGAAAAATAAGGAAAATGGTGGTGGTGTTGGGGTTTTCTCTAATAGGCGAGGTTCGACGGTGGGGAGGCTTAATGGTGGAGTGGGGTTGAACGGCAGTGGAGGGCCGACTGTAACATCCGGGATTTAGGGGCTTTGTATTTGTTGTGTTTGCATGGTTGAATATGTTTTACTTGATGTGTGTGAATGTTTGAGGATCCCGGGAAGGCACGGGGATAAGCAGAAACTTTGGTGAAATTTCAATTCTTAGCATTTTTAGGGGAAGCTGGTTAAGGGCAGGTGTTAAGGATTGTTGCTGGTGTATGTTGACACAAAAAAGAGAATGGTGGAGTGGTAAGTGACGCCATCTTGGGTGCATAAGGGGAGTGGGGTCAGCAAGAAGGTAGCTGAGGGAAAGGGTTCAAGTCACGTTAGCAGCTTTTGGAGGTTTCTTTTTTGCGTTAGGGAGCTAGGGTGATGGCTTTCAGTTGGACTCTTCAGGGTGGTTGGTGGAAGGAGTCAACTGATTTGAAATGAGTGGCTAAGAGGTGTTAAGGGAATTTGAATTGGTCTACTAATTCAAACTGGTGAATGGGAGTAAAAGTAGGAGGGAAAGAGGGAATATGGCTAGTGGAATTGTTGGCCGAAAGTGGAGTGCTTGATGACGAGGATTTCAGTTTTGTGTGTTTAGTGTTGGGAGTGCCGAACTTTGGTAGCCATTTGGGAGCTCTGTCGATTCTTTTGGTGACCCTATTCTCTTGAAGCCGAAATTTTGGTTAAGAGCATTCATCCTTTTCTTTTCAAATGATCAATAGCCAAAACTAAGTAGACCTGGTGAGCAGATCTCTTTCATTTTTTTCTTTTCTACTCATATTCTATAGCTCTAGCCGAAATCAGTGCTCTCCCCTCTCTTTTCTATTTCTTTTTCCTCTCAAAAACTCCTCTTTTGTCGAATCATATTGATCCCCATTGTTGTGATTCTTGTTTCCTTTTCCATTCACTAAAAGCCGAAACTACACCCCATTTTCCCTCTTAGCCGAAACCTTTAAGTCTCAGCATCACTTCTTTTGTGTTCTTTCCCTGAATTATTCACCATAGCCGAATTCTCATTTCAGAGTCTGGTAAGTTCTTCGTTATTTTTTCTCTTTTCTCTTTTCTTTTTCTTTTCCCTCTAGGCCGAATCGTTTTCTAAATCTCTCTTTGGGCTTGCTTTTCATTCTTCTTCCCTTGTAGCCGAATCTTCTCTACTTTGGCTGCTTGTGCCGAAACTTAGGGATAATCAGAGGTGAGTAGATGATGTTGGTATTTTGGCTGAATGGTGGAAGGAAGGGGGGTTCATATTCCCTGTTTGGCCGAAAGTCCACCTCCTTTAACCCATTCCCTCTTAGTCGAATCTTATTTGGTATTTGTGTAGGTGTGCAATCAACGTTTTAACCCAAGTCTGCTAACTTCGGGATTCAATTGACTTAGGTAAGAAGATTCATCCTAGCCGTTCTATTATTCGATTTATCTTCTATCTGTCGTTTTAACCTTGTTGGGTGGATACTCAAATTATATCTCTCGTAGTGAGTTTTTGACCGAGGCTTTTGATGGATGCAAGAAATACGCAATTTGGGGAGGGAAGCAAACCTTCGGGTTCGATCCCTAAGTTCAAGAAGCGAGCGATGTCTGCTGCTCGTGATTGGCCAGCAGGTTGTGGGCCAGCCTCCGAGCAGAATAGTAGACAGATAGCCATGATTCAGCTAGTGATAGCAGCGTCATAGATAGCTTAGTGTTTCACGTAATCAGGTGTGTAACTTCTCACACCATAGCTTTGTTTGTTGATTTGTATATATATATATATATATATATGTATATATATATTGTTAAATGCTGAAACCTCGGGATCGGCTTTTGGGGTTACCCATAGAGGGTGTATGCGAAACATCAGGTTAGTGACTTCTATTCTGATAAAGTAAGTGGTTATAATGAAATATTTCAACCTATGTTATGAGTATTCTGTACATGCATGCTGAAATCTGTTGCATCCATACATCAGTAATTTATGCTTGCATGGGATTGGGAATATTTTATTAAGGGGGAAGCGTTCTGGTGGCTCTGCCACGATCTGTTGTAGTGGCTCTACCACGATCTGTTCTGGTGACTATGTCACGATTTTGACGATGAGTAGCTAACTGCAGCATGACTGCCATCGATGGTGTGTAGTGGTGAGGGTTGATTGTAGAAATCCCCATTGGTGTGATTGGCAGGTACGGGTGGTGTGTAAAGGATGGAAACTTAGGTTGGGATTGGGTTCTGCATCATTTTGGATATATGTTGTTCTGCTACTCTGTTCTGTAGCGCTAAGGCCCAATTTGATGGTGCATGAGTGTTGCACACTGAGTCCTGTGACTCACTCCGTTGTTTAACATCTTTTCAGGTAGCACATAGTGCAATGGACCGAGCTGGAGAGGAGTACGAGGTGGCCATGCATGGTTTTATTTCGTTTCAGTAAAAAACTTTACTTAGTTCTAATAACTGGTTTTGTTTTCACATTATAATAAGGCCACTATTAATCGGGTTTTAAATTTTGGATTTTAAGTTTTAGACACTCAAGTTATATGATCAACTGAAATAACGATATGTTTTAAAAGAAAACACAAAGGCAACGAGGCTTTCATGCAACTAAATTATTAAGTAAATTACTGTCTTTTGCAACAAAACCTTCGTAACTTAAACGGATAACATGGGTTTTAAAAAGTCACTTGATTCCGAAACTTGGCAAACGAAACTAGGTTAACATAAAATTACCCAGTTTTCTAAATAAACATTGAACTCGAAAACCCAACAGAAGAAGAAAACTGAATTTTTCCTTAAGAACGCACTGTGTTTTATAAACTCTTCTTAGTGACATGCCAGATCCGGTCGTGGTGATTGGGCCAGATTTGGGGTGTTACACCGACATTGTAGAGAGAAAATGGAAGGGAGTAGTGGTGGTTGGGGCGTTCGGCGTCGGCAAAGGGAGAGGAGAAAACGGTGATGGTGGCGGCGTCGGTAGTGGCGTACGATGTCAACAGCGTTGCGACGGCAACGGAGGTGGCAGGACGACAGCGGCAGCGTGGGAGGACGGCGGCGGCGGCGTGGGAGAACGACGGCGGTGGCGTGGGGAGGTCTTGGGTTTGAGGGTTTTTTCTTTTTGTGTGTTGAAGAAGATGAAGAAGAAGAAAGGGATTGGGGGTTTGGGTGTTTTATTTTATTTTACTTTTCTATTTCTTTTTTTTCTTTTGATTTTGTTTTTTTTTGTTTGGGTTAGGTGTTGGGTCATTTGGGTGTTTATTGGGTTAGATGGATGGTATTGGGTGTTGGGTTTGGGTTTTTTTATTGGGTAAGTTTAGATGGGTTAAATTGGGTGATTGGGTAAAATGGGTTGGGTTATTGGGTTATAATTTTTGGGTTAGTGTTTTAGGTATAAATTGGTGAATTAAATGGATGGGTATTGGGTTTTGGGTTTTGGTTTTGGGTAGATGGGTTAAGTTTGGGTAATGGGTATTTGAGTTAAATGGATAAGTATATTGGGCATTGGGTTGATGGGTATTTTATAAAGGTTGGGGTTTTTTTTTATTTTGGTAAATACTTGTCACCTTATTGGCATGTCGTGCCCGCGCCACCACTGTTCTCCGACTCTTGGAAAAAATTCATGCTCTCCATTATTTTCCTGAAAACATCAAATCAATTGAACTAAGTAAAAATTTATTTGTTTACACCCTAAATTTACTAAAATTTAAAATTAAATATATGAAAAGAAATTTGGGGTGCCTTCCAAAAAGCGCATTTATTTAACGTCGTTAGCTCGACGACCTGTTTATTCAAATTTTGGGCTCGTCGAGAACAATCTCCTCAACTGTGTGCGTTTGAAAATTCTCGAAAAAGGGTTTTAGTCGTTGCCCATTCACCTTAAAGCACTTTCATGTTTCTTCACTTTGAATTTCCACTGCACCATTTGAAAACAAATTAGTAATAGTAAATGGTCCTATCCATTTGGGTCGAAGCTTACCAGCGAAAATTTTTAATGTGGAGTCGTATAGAAGAACTTTTTGTCCTATTGAAAACTGCTTCCTAGTGATGAACTTGTCATGAAACGCATTCGTCTTTTCTTCATACACTCGAGCATTTTCATATGCATCGTTTCTAATTTCCTCGAGTTCTTGGATGTCCAATTTTCGATATTTTCCTGCAGACTCCATCTCCATATTACACTGCTTAACTGCCCAAAAACGCCTTGTGCTCTAACTGGACCGGAAGATGGCACGGTTTACCGAAAACGAGTCGATAAGGTGACATGCCTATTGGTTCCTTGTAAGCTGTCCTATAAGCCCAAAGTACGTCATTTAGTCTCAAACTCCATTCTTTCCTGTTAGGTTTAACCGTCTTTTCCAGAATGGACTTGATCTCTCGATTCGACACTTCGGCTTGTCCGTTCGTTTGTGGATGGTAAGCAGTGGCAATTCGTTGAGTCACTCCATATTTCTCCATCAGTGCACTTACGAGTTTATTGCAGAAATGAGTTCCTCTGTCACTGATTATCGCTCGTGGAGTGCCATACCTGGAAAAAATAGAACTTTTAAGAAAGTCAACCACGGTCTTAACATTATCATTACGAGTGGCTTTCGCCTCTATCCACTTAGAGACATAATCAACAGCTAAGAGTATATACAAATTACCGAAAGAAGAAACAAAGGGACCCATAAAGTCGATGCCCCACACATCGAAAATTTCACAAAAATGAATAGGAGTAAGGGACATCTCATTTCGACGACTAAGGTTGCCAACTCTTTGGCATTTTTCACATGTTTTGCAGAATAAAAAGGCATCACGAAATATGTTCGGCCAAAATAGCCCACATTCGAGAATTTTGTGTGCAGTGTGTTTAGGTCCAAAGTGTCATCCACATTCATAAGAATGACAAAAAGTTAAGATAGACTGTACCTCTGTTTCAGCTACGCACCGTCGAATTACCTGGTCTGAGCAATGTTTCCAAAGGTAAGGATCGTCCCAAATGTAATACTGCGCATCCTTTTTTATCTTATCTCTTTTAGACCTTGGTAATTCCGAAGGAATAGTACTTGTAACGAGGTAATTTACTATGTCTGCGTACCAAGGATGAACCGCATTTGCTACAAACAGGTTTTCATCTGGAAAGTTGTCCTTCAATGGTGTGTCGTCTACTGGAATCAGTAATCGACTCAAATGGTCGGCTACTAGGTTTTCGCATCCTTTTTTATCTCGTATTTCAAAATCGAACTCTTGTAGGAGCAGAATCCACCTGATCAGTCGGGGTTTTGCCTCTTTCTTTCCTATCAAGTACTTTAAAGCTGCATGATCAGAAAAGATAATTACTTTAGTTCCCAATAGGTAAGATCTAAATTTATCTAAAGCAAACACAACATCTAATAATTCTTTCTCGGTAGTTGTGTAATTGCTTTGGGCAGCGTCCAAAGTTTTCGAAGCATAGTAGATAACATGAGGCACTTTCCCTATTCTTTGGCCAAGAACAGCTCCCACACTTTGGTCACTGGCATCACACATAATTTCGAAAGGGAATTCCCAATTTGGTGGCTGCACTATGGGAACGGCGACCAATTTCTGCTTCAGCACGTCAAAGGCGTCCTTACAAGTCTGGTCAAATTCAAATTCTTTATCCTTTTGTAATAGACTGCAAAGTGGTCGTGTGATTTTCGAGAAGTCTTTCATGAATCGTCTGTAAAATCCTGCATGGCCAAGAAATGAACGAACCTCCCTCACAGATGTGGGGTAAGGTAATGAGTTAATAATATCTGTTTTTGCCTTATCGACCATAATTCCTTTCGAGGAAACTATATGACCTAAAATTAACCCCTTATTAACCATGAAATGGCATTTCTCATAATTTAAAACAAGATTAAATTCTAGGCATCTTTGTAATATTTTAGCAAGATTATCGAGACATTCGTTAAAAGAGTTACCGTATACCGTGAAGTCATCCATAAAGACTTCGATGATTTTCTCAACATAGTCAGAGAATATGCTCACCATGCATCTTTGAAAAGTGGTCGGAGCATTGCAGAGTCCAAACGAAATTCTTCAATATGCAAATGTTCCGAAGGGGCACGTGAAAGTCGTTTTGTCTTGATCCTCCGGAGCCACTGGAATTTGGAAAAATCCTGAATATCCATCGAGACAACAATAATGGGTCTTACCAGCTAATCGTTAGAGCATCTAATCGATGAAGGGAAGTGGAAAATGGTCTTTCCGGGTAGCTGCATTTAATTTTCTGTAATCGATGCAAGCCCTCCATCCATTTTGGACTCATGTAGGGACTGACTCTCCTGACGAGTTTTTCACCACTGTCACGCCAGTTTTCTTGGGCACGACATGAACCGGGCTAACCCAATTACTGTCGGAAATCGGGTATATCATTCCAGCATCTAACAGCTTCTGGATCTCCTTCTTCACTACTTCCATCATGGGTGGATTAAGACGCCTTTGAGCATCTCTCTTTGGTTTCGTGTTATCTTCGATGGAGATTTTGTGCATACAAGTTGATGGACTTAGCCCTTTTATGTCGACTATCGTCCAACCAATAGCTTCCTTATAATCTTTCAGCACTCGGACTAAACTTTCCTCCTCGTCTTGGGTCAGTTTCTTTGACACTATCACCAGTAAGGTGTCTTTTTCTCCCAAAAAGACGTACTTAAGGTGGTCCGGTAATTCTTTAGGCTCTAAGGTTGGTGGCTGCAAAACCGAAGGTAACATTTTAGTTTGGGAAGGTAATAGTTCAAATTGGTTACCTTGGTTCGTCGATGATGGCTGCGTTTCTAAGTGTTTGACAATTTCTCGCAACGGATCTTCAAAGACTGCTAATTCCTCCAGACGACGTAAAACATCCATGTCAATGCTTCTGTAAAGGACAGTTTCTAACTCATCAAAATCATGATATTCAAAATAAGACTGAGTTAAACAATCTAAAATATCGATGCTAGAAATATTTAATAGTGAGTTAGGATGACTCATGGCTTCGTAGACATTGAATTTCATGATTTCGCCATCAAATTCCATTGTCAACGTTCCGCTTCGAACATCGATTTTTGTGCTTGCGGTACTTAAGAACGGTCTTCCAAGCAAAATGTCAGACGAATTAGTTGAGTTATCATCTTCCATATTGATAATGTAGAAATCTGTGGGAAAAACTAATTCGTTAATTTTAACAAGGACGTCTTCAAGCAGTCCTTTGGGATAGACGACTGACCTGTCCGCCAACTGGATTATTACTCCTGTTTCTTTCAAAGGACCCGTGTTAATCAACTTATAAGTAGAATAAGGCATAACATTAATTGAATCCCCTAAATCACACATGGCTTTCTTAATGCCTACATTACCTATCTCACAAGAAATGGCAAACATACATTGGTCCTTGTATTTGGGAGGAACTTTCTTTTGCAGTACTGCGGAGACATTTTCTCCTACATTTACTCTTTCATTACCTATCAACCTTCTCTTGCTAGAACACAATTCTTTGAGGAATTTCGCATAACGAGGGATTTGTTTGATAGCGTCGAGTAAAGGGATATTTACCTCCACATTGCTGAATGTCTCGAGGATTTCTTTTTCCTCCTTCTCTTTCTTATCTTTTGCAAGCCTCCCTGGAAAAGGAGGTGGCATCACAATTGGGTTTTGAATTTCTAATTCTGGTCTAGCTGTTGGATCCGCCATTTGCTTTTCTCGTTCCTCGTCTTGCCCACGGCTTTTGGTTGGTACTGTTTCTAGAACCTTTCCGCTACGAAGGGTTATTGCACTTGCATTCTGTCGAGGATTCAGCTCTATCTGGGAAGGTAATTTACCTTGAGATTCCAAGCGATTAACTGCCATCGAGAGTTTACTAACTTGATTAGTTAGTTCTTGTATTGACGCATCTATCCTCTGTTGATATTTTGCAGTATCGGCAGTAAGTCTTTCCACAATAGCTTCTAGAGATGTGTTCGGCTTGGGTTGCTGTTTTGGTGGTTGCAGAGGTCTTGGTTGGTACGATAGATTATATCGGGGATTAGCTCCGTAACTCAAGTTGGGGTGATCCTTCCATCCAGGATTGTAGGTGTTGGAGAAAGGATCATAACGTCTTTGAGGAGGTCCCGAAAAATCTCCGACAGCATCAACATATGCCGTTGAATTGTCTTTAAGGATTGGGTACGAATCTGTTAAATGTTCAGATGTAGCACAAATTCTACACAATTGGGTCGAATTCTTCTTCTCTATAAGCAAAGATTGAACAACATTGGTAAGCTTATCCAATTTATCTTCTAAAGATGAAACGTTTACCCCATGAACCCGTCTTGTGGGTTCCGAATTCGATCGATACTGTTGAGAATTTGCCGCCATAGTGGATATCAATTCTCTCGCCCTTTGAGGAGTCATATTGTCAAGCGCCCCTACTAGCAGCGTCGATCATCTTCATTTTCATAGGGAGCAATCCCTCGTAGAAATATTGAAGAAGTGATTGTTCGGTCAACCCGTGTTGAGGACAACTTGCACATAGTTTTTTATATCGCTCCCAATAGTCGTAGAGTGATTCATTATCCATTTGGCGAATTCCCACTATGTCCCTCTGAAGTTCAGCTGCTCGTGATGCTGGGAAGAACCTATCAAGAAAGACACGAGATAAGTCATCCCACGTTGTGATAGAACTGGGGGGTAAGTAAAATAACCATTCTTTTGCTGTATCAACTAAAGAAAAAGGAAAAGCCCGAAGTTTGATTTCATCTTCGGGTACTCCCTGGGGTTTCATGCTTGAACAGACCATGTGGAATTCTCTCAAGTGGGTGTGTGGATTTTCGTTCTTCAAGCCTCGAAAAGTGGGTAAAAGGTGAATCAAGCTCGACTTCAACTCAAATGGGGTTCATCCGGTTGGATAGTTGATGCATAACGGTGTTTGCTTGTTGGGAGCAGCGGCTAGTTGACTAATGGTTCGGTTTGCCATCCTTTCTGGTTCGCCGAGGTTGCCTTTTGCTTCCTTCGTTTCAAAAAATGGTTTGGTCTCAAGTTCAACCACTTCGGCTTGTTTCCCGCATCGAATTGCCTCTGTACAAATTGCTTCGTTCAACTTTTCGACGTCAGATTTTAAGATCCCTTGTCCTAATTCAGCTTCTGCTTTACTTGCGCGTTTAAGAGCTTCTGTCTCCTTTCGTCGCGCTCCCGCTGATTTCTCGATCTCTGGGTCGTATTCGAGATCTCCTAGTGAAGATCTGGTCATGAAGACGTTTTAAACAATTGTAAGTGTTGCCAGTCCCCGGCAACGGCGCCAAAATGATGGTTGTTGATTCCACCAATATAATCCTACACCTAGTTGCAAATTTAAGCAAGGGTCGATCCCACAGAGACTGGTTTTACTGGAAAATTGTTTATCTCTTGACCAGATTAATGTCTGGGCAATAGTCGTGCTCACGACATTTGGGGGAGTAAAATATTAAACCTGAAACAAACACAGAAAATAAAAACGTAAAAAGTTACAAACTAAATAGGAAAATAAAATTGAAATAATCTGAAAAGAAATCAATAAAACTTAGCTCAGCCTCAAGCCCCGTTTTTGACCCGATCCTTGAAATTAGATGAACTCGTCTTTTCCGATAAGCTAGTTATAGCTACCAAGGACGCCTCGGACACCAACTCTTCCCTGTGTAAATTAGTTATGGAACGTCCTATAACTAACCCTTACCGATTGAACAATCTACGAAACGTTCGTGATTTAGAACTTCGGCAGCTTTGCATTCTAGAAGAGCCTAGCTCGAACCAATGCCCTCAAATGTTGGGACATTCAAATCCGGTTACTACTTCCCTTGACGGAACCAAACATCAATCTCCACTTGGCACGCCAATGTGTTCACGAAAAACCGATTAGACAATCGATCCTTTCGGAATCCCAACTGTACGTCCAGCCGCACTAACTCAAACGACGTCTTTTTCAACTTAGCACGACTTGACTTTGTGAGTTGACGAAGTCATACTCTTAATCCGGAGAAATAATAAGTATTGAAAATTTGGAATTGAATAGCTCGGGTTTGTAACTCACGGGTTTTTGACGGGGTTAATACCGAGTTAAAGATGAAAGGGGCTTAGTGTGGCATGATTTTACTCATGCTTAAAGGTGGTGGAAAGTGTTTGGGTTTTTGTAAAGGATGATGGAATTTGGAAAGAAAAGGGGTTTGGAAGGAAATTAAACCAAATTTGGGTAAAGAAACAAAATGAATTGAAATGGACAGAATGTTTGGACGTTTGGCTTGAAGAAAAATAAAAGGAATTCTATTCTAAGTGGAAATAGGAAAAGAGAGAAATAGAATTTCAAATAGGAATAGGAAAAGAATACTTGATTGATGATTATCCAAATACAAACAACCCCTATTTATATACATGGAGTTTACTAAAAATAGGCTTAATTAATTTAATATAAAATCCTAAAATAAATAAATAAAAATAAAATAAACTAAAAATAGGATTTTCCATATTTGGCTTTTTACAGAGTCAAATTGCTTGATGAGTCCTTGGCTTCCTCCATCTTTTTTATTTGACCCTATTTTCATGATTTTCTTTCAATTTAGTCCTTTTTAGCATGTTTTCGATCAATTGCGTCTCTGACAAGAATTAAATCATAAAAATATAAATTAGCAGGGATTAATTCAAAAATACACCAAATTAAATACAAGAAATGATGCAAAATAATCATGTTATCAAGCTGGTTCCGTCCGTGTTTACTTGGCATGCGTAACTGCACATGTGGATTTGATTGCATGAATAATGCAGCAAGGAGTCCAAAATTTTCCACCAGCGGCCTAAAGTTTAAGAATTTATTTATCCAGAATATCTTTTAGTAAAAAAAGAAAAAAGAATGAAAGGCAGAGAGAGCGATCTGAAATCGTTACCCACAAGCAATGGTGGAGATATAAGGGGTGTTGGAATCTAACGGTCAGCTCACACTATTTGTCCCTTTGTGTAGACGAGAAGATCAAAGAGAGTTGGTGGCTATTATACTTTGCCTCACCCTACATTTATCAAACAAAGAGGGGTCCCTTCACTATCCTCACCCTCTCAATCAACAATGGCCTCTACTTCGTCTGTCACCCTATCTCAAGCCCTCCTTTCTCGCGCTATCTCTTCCCATGCCTCCGCCCAATCCTCCGACCACCGCCCCTCCCTCTCCACTCTCTCTTTTCCCGGTTTCTCCGGCCTCAAATCTTCTATCCCTCGCGCTTCCTCTTCACGTCGACGCCTTCCCTCCCGCTCCGACCACAAGCGCCAGGTCCGTGCTGCTGCCGTCGAAACAATTGGCACCGCCGCCGAGACTTCCTTGGTCGAGAAATCTGTCAACACCATCAGATTCTTGTCCATTGATGCGGTCGAGAAGGCGAATTCAGGGCATCCTGGGTTGCCCATGGGCTGTGCTCCCATGGGTCACATTTTGTACGATGAAGTCATGAGGTATAATCCCAAGAACCCTTACTGGTTCAACCGTGACCGTTTCATTCTGTCCGCTGGTCACGGTTGTATGTTGCAGTATGCTCTGCTTCACCTCGCTGGTTACGACAGTGTCCTGGCAAGCTTCTTTCATATTCTCTATTTCCTTTTAAGTAATTTCTATTTTGAGAGCTTTGGTTTTTCGGGAAATGATCAAAATTCATAATCACTGGATTATCCTTTAGGAAGAAGATTTGAAGAGTTTCCGTCAGTGGGGAAGCAGAACCCCTGGACATCCCGAGAACTTTGAAACACCTGGAGTTGAAGTCACAACTGGTTAGTAAGACTCCTCTGCTGAACTGATCGTAATTGTTTTGATAATATCATACTAAATATAAAGCAAATATATGTATTTAAATGTGGCTTTTTTTTCCCAGGGCCTCTTGGTCAGGGTATTGCAAATGCTGTTGGATTGGCTCTTGCTGAGAAACACTTGGCTGCTAGATTCAACAAGCCAGACAATGAGATTGTTGATCACTACACGTATGATGATTACTTGCTAGGTCCCTCTTTTCTTTTGTCTGCATGCTTGATCTCGTACTGATGTATTAGCCTTTGTTTTCATAGATATGTTATCTTAGGAGATGGTTGTCAAATGGAGGGTATTTCAAATGAAGCTTGTTCACTTGCTGGACACTGGGGACTTGGAAAGCTTATAGCTTTCTATGATGACAACCACATTTCGATTGATGGTGACACTGAAATTGCGTTTACTGAGAATGTTGATACACGTTTTGAGGGGCTAGGGTGGCATGTTATCTGGGTCAAGAATGGAAACACTGGCTATGATGAAATTCGCGCTGCAATCAAGGAAGCAAAGGCCGTCAAAGACAAGCCCACTCTGATCAAGGTCAGATGTTTCCAACAGTTACATTCCTATATCCTATTTGGAACTAATGTGCTTGCATTGTTCATTTATTTGAATCTTATCTAGAATAATTTGAAATTTCATATTTCTTAGGTAAACTGACTTCTCTACTAAACCTTTTGTTGAAAAGGCCTGCATCATATTAGAATGCCTTAATTGAAAAATTGAAAAAGCTTGCATCTCTCTACTTAATTACTTATTCAACCTTATTATCTCTCTACTGTGTGGTTCAAACTGTCATTTTTATTAAATTCCTTTTTTTCCTTTCAGGTGACAACCACCATTGGTTATGGGTCTCCTAACAAGGCAAACTCATATAGTGTACATGGGAGTGCACTGGGTGCCAAGGAAGTTGATGCTACTAGGAAAAACCTTGGATGGCCATATGAGCCTTTCCATGTACCAGAAGATGTTAAAGCGTAAGGAGATCTCTTGGGGTTTCTGTATATGCATCTGATTATGCTTTTTGGTTTAGTGTTCAAAACCTTCTTTCCATTTTCTGCAGTCACTGGAGTCGCCATACCCCTCAGGGTGCTGCTCTTGAAGGTGAATGGAATGCCAAGTTCGCTGAATATGAGCAGAAGTACAAAGAGGAAGCTGCTGAGCTCAAGGCAATCATCACTGGTGAACTACCAGCTGGTTGGGAGAAGGCACTTCCAGTGAGTAACCTTTATTGTCCTTGCTAAATATGATTTGACACCTTAATTCTTAGTTGTTCTCTTTCATAGAACTAATACAGTCTGATTAAAGTGGAATGTAAGTCTATATTTTGAGTCCTGTTTTGTGTGCACTTTCCAGACGTACACTCCAGAGAGCCCAGCTGATGCTACCAGAAATCTCTCTCAACAAAATCTCAATGCCCTTGTAAAAGTACTCCCTGGCCTTCTTGGTGGAAGTGCTGACCTTGCTTCTTCCAACATGACCTTGCTCAAAATGTACGGTGATTTCCAGAAGGACGCCCCTGAGGAGCGCAATGTTAGGTTTGGTGTTAGGGAACATGGAATGGGAGCCATCTGCAATGGCATTGCCCTTCACAGCCCAGGCTTCATTCCGTACTGTGCTACATTCTTTGTCTTCACTGACTACATGAGAGCTGCCATTAGGATTTCTGCCTTGTGTGAAGCAGGAGTTATCTATGTTATGACCCATGATTCCATTGGTCTTGGGGAAGATGGACCAACCCACCAGCCAATTGAACACTTGGCAAGCTTCCGTGCAATGCCTAATGTTTTGATGTTTCGTCCAGCTGATGGAAATGAAACAGCTGGTGCATATAAGGTTGCTGTTCTGAACAGGAAGAGACCTTCTATTCTTGCCCTCTCTAGGCAAAAGCTGCCCCAACTTTCTGGAACTTCCATTGAGGGAGTTGAAAAAGGTGGCTACATTGTTTCAGACAATTCTTCTGGCAACAATCCCAATGTAATTCTGATTGGAACTGGTTCTGAGTTGGAGATTGCCGCTAAAGCTGCAGATGAACTAAGGAAGGAAGGCAAGACCGTTAGGGTTGTCTCCTTTGTTTCTTGGGAGCTCTTTGATGAGCAATCAGATGCCTACAAGGAAAGCGTTTTACCATCTGCTGTATCAGCTAGGGTGAGTATTGAGGCTGGATCAACATTTGGATGGGCGAAGATTGTTGGATCCAAGGGGAAGGCTATTGGAATTGACCGGTTCGGGGCAAGTGCACCAGCAGGCAAAATATACAAGGAGTTTGGCTTGACTCCTGAGGCTGTTGTTGCAGCAGCTAAAGAACTTTGCTAAGCTTGCTTAGAAGTGTCGGGAGAAATTTGTGGTTTTGGGTTGGAGGTTACACTGAAGAGAGACCATTCCATTTGTGACAGTCTCGTTTGTTTTTAATAAGAATCAGAATCCACTTATATTTTTTATGTTGCCTGTGATTCATCAAAAAGCAAGACATAGAGCAAAAGGGAGGGTAGAGTTTGTGTATGATCATCAATTTGTAATTTCCTCTCGGACTTTTTCCCAGAGTTTTGCAATACTTGTTGCTTCAAGTTAGCTTGCCCTTTTTTTTTCTTATGTTTTGAAACAGAGTTGTCTACTATTGTAATCTAGCCATCATTTTGATCAAATATGCTTGGCCTAAGATGTAAGACCAGTTTGTATAATGTTGGTTTTCCAAATAACCAGCTTGATTCTACATAAATGCTTTACTTCTATCCTTTGTTTGAAATTGGTGGTTAGAATCCAGCCAGGAGAAGATTTCATTTCATTAAACTGGATGAGATTGAGAAATGGTTTATAGCCATTCGAAAAAGGCTATACATGAAGCCAAGAATTGTTGATGGGATCCACTAGGGAAGAAGGCAAGGTCTTGAGTTCTTGATAAGTTTGTGGTTGTTGGAGATCCTGCCTTAGACTGCCACCTTATCCTCATTGTCCTTTTACTTAAAAAAGAAGTTTTTTAGTGTACCCATTTTTCATTATCTTTTCATCTCAAAACAAATAAATAAAATCTCAGTTTATTGTGCAGTTGTTGTGCAACATGTTTGATATGGACATGAAGGTACTTCGGCATATTCCACCAACATATCCTTTCTTCAGCTGCCCCCATTAGTTTGGTGGTGGAAGGTAGTCTACCAACACCACAAAAAAGTTTCCCAATGTTACTTTTGATATTCAAGCACTGAAGGGAGTAGATCATTCTATGAATTTTTGAGTTCCATGACCAGAGAAGCAATGAATGGAGTTAAAACAAATTACTAAACCAGGGTGTTCATTGAAGGAAACAAAAACATCATCACAGAAACAAAGTACTTTTAATGAAGTTACCAATCTAACGTAGTAAACAGGGAACTCAAAGCTCACTACAGAACAAAAATGCTTCAAAGATGTCCGTGTTGTAAATGTAACTAAACCAGGATGGCTGCTAGTGTGAACTTGGCCATTCCTAGTAATGCCACCAATAAATCTCCCTCCCCTCGCTGTACAAGTAAAATGCTTCCCTCTACTGGTCAACCTAAAGACCAGTTACTGGTTAATCCAACCACATCCCATGTGGTTACACTATTGCTACCATCACATGAAAACTTCAATTAGCCACATCCTAACTATTAGGAAAGTTTTCCTATATATGATTATTGGATCACTGTAGAAATACATACTTATATCCAATAATATTGCTCAACATAATAAGAATGAAGATATTATGTTCATACAAAGGAACTATCCCTTGTTTTTAGCATAATTCAACATTGTATCAGATGTCCGTCTCCTCCTGGGGTTGATGCTTTAAGCTCCTGGTTGGTTTCATGGCTCCACCATCGAGTCTGTCCGCTGTCCAATCTGCTACTCCCATAATGGCTTCTAATCTAACCGACGATGTCGTTGATAGCCGGTTCCTCTCCACCAAGAAAATTAGCATTCTTCTTAATGATTCCAACTACCTTTTATGGCGGCAACAAGTTCTTTTTGCAGTAAAAACCTATAAGCTTCAAAGCTTTCTTGATTTACATACTGTTCCACCTCTTCAAATGGTTCCAGGTGATGATGGCGTGTAGCAAGAAAACATTGAGTTCGTTTGGTTTGAACAGCAAGATAGTGCTCTTGCCTCCTGGCTTATATCCTCGGTAAGTCAAGTTGTACTCCTTCATCTCATTGGTCTGGATACAAGTGCCCCAATTTGGAATGCTATTGTGTCCCTATATGGTAGTAAAACTACCTCTCGGTTGATGTTTTATCGTCTTGCCTTACACTCACAATGCAAGGGTGATCTCCCTATGAAAGAATTCTTGATGAAGGTTAAGTCCTACTGTGATAATCTTGCCAGCTGTGGGGAGGTTATCAGTGAACGTGAACATGTCACTTCGATTCTCAATGGGCTACCACCTGAATACGAGTCCATCATCTCTATCGTTGTAGCTAGTCAACTTCCCTACAGTGTTCAGAGTGTCACAACCATGTTAATTGATGCTGAAGCTCAACAACCAGTCACAGTGGCTGAGGTTTCTAGCTCTGCCAACCTAGTTTCTCAACAACCTGCAGAGCCAGTTCACAACAATTCTACACCAGCCTATTGCCATTCCGCCTCTCGAAGTCGTTGGCGTAGTGGTTCTTCTAGGGTACGTATTCAATGCCAGTTATGTGGTAAAACAGGACACTTGGTTGACCGATGTTATTACAGGTTTGCTGTTTCTTACAAAAGCAATGGCTACAGGCCTCCACCACAGGTAAACCTGTGCATGTATGCACCTAGCTCGTCCCCTTGGACACCACCTCCTATGCCTCCACTGCCCTCTATGCTTCCAACTCCTCAGTCTGGCTGGCCCTACCAATTGGTTCATACACCCAACTGGGCAAATCTCTTTGTGGGCAACTCCTTGCAACATGCTCAAGCATCTACTCCTACTGCCTCTCAGCCTCATACTTTTCTAGCTACACCTGAAACTGTAGGTGACAGCGCTTGGTACCCTGACTCTAGGGCAACACATCACCTTACTTACTCGATTGCTTCCTTAGGTGATACTTCATCTTCCAATGGGCCAGGTAAGGTATATATTGGAAACGGTAATGTTCTTCCTGTCCTATGTTCTGGTCAGTCCTCCTTGCTTACTAGAGCACGACCAATCTACATTCTACTGTTTGCACCTGGAATAACCAAAAACTTGCTCTTTATGTCCAAATTTACAAGAGGTAACCAGGTAACGTTTGAGTTTCTTCCTACACAGTGTTAGGCACGTGACTTGAGAACCAATGCGGTGCTCCTTTGAGTGCATCATGGACTGTACAAGTTGCATTTAAAAGATGCTCCAAGGAATAGCCAGACTTCTCGCACAGCTCACTGCTTTACAGCTAGTGCCTCAGTCCCTCTAAGTGTGTGACACTCTAGACTAGGGCATCCTTGTAAAAATACACTGCTCAAGGTTTTACTACATTGTAATGTGTCCTTCAATGCTAATAAAGAATCGTTTACTTTTGTTGCATGTCATATAGGAAAGGAACATAAGCTACCATTTCCCAATTCAGTGACTCAGTATTCAGCTCCCCTGCAACTAGTGGTGGCTAATGTTTGGGGACTAGCCCTAGTACTTTCCAATGGGTTTTGTTACTATGTGGCCTTTACTGATGCATGCACCAGATACACCTAGTTTTATTTCTTGCATAAAAAGTCCGAGGTCCTCACTGTGTTTCCACATTTCCACAAGTAGGCTGAAAGAACACTTGGTCTACAACTTCAAACTATACAAACAGATGGAGGGGGTGAATTTCAAGCGCTGAAATGATATCTTGCTCAACATGGGATCACACAGAGGTTCACATGCCCTTACACCTTGGCCCAAAATGGTCTGGTTGAACGCAAGCACCGCCAGATAGTTGAAACTGGCCTCCCCATGCTAGCGCATGCCTCCATGCCTGTGATCTACTAGAATGATGCCTTTAGCAGTGCCGTCTACCTCATCAACAGGCTACTCTCTGCTCCCTTAGGCTATATCTCCCCATATGAGAAACTCTTTCAAACCAAACCAAGCTACTCACTCATTAGAATCTTTGGCTACCTGTGCTTCCCAAATCTCAGACCATACAATACCCATAAGCTTCAATTTCAGTCCACTCCTTGTACCTTCTTAGGATACTCCTCCCTTCATAAAGGGTATTGGTGTCAAGCCAGTGATGGTTGAGTATACATTTCCCGACATGTCACATTTCATGAAACCATGTTTCCATTCAGGATTGCCAACACCAAATCTACCTTACTCAAGTCACAACCTCAATCCAGCTCCAAATTACTTACCATATCCCCCCGGCCTAAGCCACATACTCAAACATCAAATGTTTTTATGACCATCATTCCCTCTTGACCCTTGCACATCACTGATCTGCCCAACTCACCTGTCCCAACACACTCTACCTCCAATAACCCTGTGTCTCACTCATCTCACTCATCTCACTCTAGCTCCTCTGCACATATTCAACCACCACCCACTGTCCCACAAAACTCACATGCCATGGTACCCGCAGCAAAGCTAGCATATTCAAAGCACCACAGCCTGTTCGACACCTGACACTCCTGCTGATATCCATGCAGCTATGGCTCATAAGTGTTGGAAAGATGTTGTAAATGATGAGCTACATGCTCTCGTACGCAACAACACCTGGAGTCTTTACAATCTTCCTCTTCATCGCAGAACCATTGGTTGTAAATGGCTGTTTAAAGTAAAAAAGAAAGTTGATGGCATTGTGGAACGATACAAAGCTCGGTTGGTTGCAAAGGGGTTCTCTCAACATGCAGGAACTGACTTTTGAGATACGTTCAATCCAGTGGTTTGAGCAGTTACCATTAGGACAGTACTTGATGTTGCAGTAATGAAGGGATGGCCATTGCGCCAAGTTGATGCCAATAACGCATTTTTAAATAGGGAGCTGACTGGGGAAATTTTTATGGACCAGCCACCTGGATTTGAGGTGCCAGGCTCCAATGGTCAGAAGCTAGTATGTAAACTAAACAAAACCCTGTATGGTCTGCGCCAGGCCCCTCGTGCATGGTTTCACACACTCAAATAGTTTTTGGTCAGCAAGCTTAGGTTTCATGCATCGAAGGCTGATCCGTCGTTGTTCATTCGGGCATCCTCAGATAGCCAATTATTACTTATGGCCTATGTAGATGACATAGTAATCACTGGCAGCTCAAGTAAGGATATAGACAGTGTGGTGCTACAAGTTCACGATAGGTTTTCTCTCAAAGACATGGGCCAACTCAACTACTTTCTAGGCATTGAAGTTCAGTCTACACCTCAACGGCTGTTTCTCAATCAAAGGAAGTATGTTCAGGAGATACTACACAAAACAAGAATGGTAGGCGCAGCTGCCACACCTACTCCCATGGTGAGCACGCCTAAGCTGGTTGCCTCTGATGACAGTCAGCCTTTTGCAGATGGTCATCTCTATCGAAGCACTATTGGAATGCTTCAGTATATGTGTATTACAAGGCCTGACTTATCTTTTTGCGTTAATAAACTCAGTTAGTATATGAACTCTCCAAGTGACACTCATTGGAGGGCAGTTAAACGTGTCTTACGTTACCTAATTGGAACTATGGAGCATGGGTTACTTTTCTCACAAGGGCAGTTCAAGCTAGTTTGCTATTCTGATGTAGACTGGGCATCCTCAATCGAAGACAGACGATCCACCACAGGTTGTGTCATCTACTTAGGATCAAACCCGATAGCCTAGTGCTCAAAGAAGCAAGCAGTGGTTTCTAGGTCATCCTCAGAAGTCGAATACCGTAGCTTAGCCAATGTGTGTCTGAATTGTAACACCCCAAACCCGGCCTAGAAGTTAGACCCGAATCTAGCGTGCCACATGGAAGTGTTTTTCAAAACCATCTATTGCAATTGTAACAACTTGTTGGAGAATTTCAGCCTCTTTGTTTCAAACCCAAAACAATTAAGCAATTGTGTATACGTGAAAACATAATTAACTTTAATAACCCTTTTCGGTTGTGAAAGCATATTTGAAATAAACGATTTACGAAAATGTGACCTTTGAAATAGAGTTGCAAAAGCATTTTGAAACATTGCGGAAACGTAGATAAAATACAAGTATTTTGAGAGATTGATTGATGAATCACAATTCAAGGAATTGAACTTTAAATCCGTGACTTTTGAAAATGTCGTTAATAATTTGAAAAGATGTTCGAGTTAAAACATATTTGTATAAGTTTATTTTGAAATCCCTTTGTTAATCAATTTCGAAAAATACTAAAAACATCCCAACCATAAAGCAAAAATAAAAAAATAGTTCAGAGGCCTTATTACAACTTAAACCAAATTAGCAAAATAATAAAATAAACGGAAATAGAAATTTAAAGTTTAATAACACCATTTCTAAAGTATGGCCCCCACTGAGTCATCCATGGCCCAAGTCCACGTCACTGAGCATTACCTGAAAAGGTCAAGAGAAAGGGGGTGAGTTACTAGAACTCAGTGTGTAACCCACTTACCATTGACCACTGGGCCAATATCTCATTAAGCAATTATTTGAATCTAAGCCCATTAAAAATAACATATAATATGCAAGTGATATGCAAACCCCAACTCAACCTAATTTCCATCCGCTACACACCACCTGTACCAACCAACACACCTGTGGGGAGCTTTAGTCACCCACCCCGCCAACACACCAAACTGATGAGCATTAAGCCATAAATCAAACTGGGCATTTAGCCATATTTCAAACTGGGCATTAAGCCATTTATCAATTTGTGGACAAGCCACCAGAATTTTGTAGCAAAGCTACCAGAACTTCTCTTCATCAAAATCCCAACCCATGCAAATCATGTACATATAGTATGCATTTTCATTCGGCCCATTTGTCACATATCAATATAGCACATTTATTAAATAACACATTTGGTCCATTTGTCACATATCAATATGGCCCATTTATCAAATAACACATTTGGCCCATTTATCACATATTAATATGGCCCATTTATCAAATAACATATTTGACCAATATAGCAAATTATCAAATTGGCCCATATAGCAAATTATCAAATTGGCCCATATAGCAATTTATCAAATTGGCCCATTTAGCAAATTATCAAATTGGCCCATATAGCAATTATCTTAATTCGGCAATCGTACCCACTAAGGGTAATTTGGTAATCTCGCAACCCAAGGGTATTTCGATAATTTACCCTCTATGGGTATTTCGGTAATTTTTGCAATCCAACTTGACCACTAATTTGGGCATAACAATTTAAAACTGTCCATCTGCGTCATACTGACTAAATTGATCATAAATCGAGTTAGAAAACTCGAAATCTAGATCCGTAAAATTTCCTTGAAACTAGACTCATATATCTTCTTACTGTAATTTTTCCAGAATTTTTGGCCTGGCCATTTAGTACAGTTTATTCCTCAAAGTATCCCCTTTTCTGCTGTCTGACAATTTCGACCATTCTTTGCTAAAATTTAATTATCTTTTTGTACATAATTCAATTGATATTCTAGTTTGTTTCTTATAAAAATAGACTCATTAAGGAATCTAACCATATAAATTATGTGCCAAAATTAGTTTTTATCAATTTTTAATGATTTTTCCAAGTTAGAATAAGGGATCTCGAAATCACTCTGAACCAGTCTAACAAAAATCTAAAAATCTCAAAATATACTAATCATTTACTTTCTCTGTTTCTTTTATAAGAAAATAGACTCAATTTTCTTTCAATCCATATCTCCTTCACTTTCTAATTCAATTTCCACTATTTTTGGTGATTTTTCAAATCCACGTTACTGCTGCTAACCAAAATTGTTTCATTTCAAAATACGATTACCACTTCGAACATGCGTACGTCGAGTGGTCACAGATGTCGATTTCTGGCTTTTTGGTCTTTCTAGCGAATCACAAAACATTTTATGCAAACATTCAAAGAGGTGTGAGATTACACACCTGATTACGGTAAGGACTAAACCTTCTTGATCGTCGGCACCTATGACACCTTAACACTCGATCAGAAAAAAAAATACCACGATGAGAGAAAGTAGTTGTTTAGGGAGAGGATTTCGACTTACCACTACTTCTAAAGGTCAACGAGTAAAGAAGAACGAGTGATTTAATCCCTTAACGTTGATGAATCCGATTCCCACCAATTGGACTTATGGTTACGGATGATACACGGTCGCCCGCTTAGATCACTACGAAGAAGAAAAAGACTCGGCTAAGGAGATGATTATTGACAATCGGCCATGGTGAAGAATTAGGACAAAAGAGATACTTGAAGGATTTCGTGAAAAAGAAAAGAAATAAGAAGAAAGATGTTTGTCTAGATTGATTTTCAAGAAAGATGAGAATATGCACACTCAAATTTGAGGATTGGCAAGAAGGGAATTTGAAGAGAGAAAAGAAATTATTACAAAAGTTGCATAAAGGAAATTTTGACCAAACAAACACTAAAACTTTACCAAAAATAAAAAAAAAAACAAAGGTGGAAGATGAATTGGTAGAAGATATGGATGAAAATGGCCACAAGGGATTGCATTTATTCACTAAAGAGACAAAGAAAGATGAGCATGCTTGGGGTGGCACTAATGACTAAAAACAAAATTTTCTAGGATGCTACATGAATTGTTATGGGTTAAACAGCTGCTGGAAGAAGTTGGCATATCCATGGAACAGGTACCAGTGGTCTGGTGTGATAATACCTCTACAATCTCTATGCCTGCAAATCCAACTCATCATGCACGAGTCAAGCATGTTGAGATCGATCATCACTTTGTTCGAGAGAAAGTGCTCGATGGCACTCTATAGGTTAATTTTGTTCCATCAGTTAATCAAGTTGCTGATGTGCTCACAAAACCTATCACTCCCAAACAGTTTGCAGATTTTCGGCATGCTCTTCGGGTCACAACAAGAGATACAAGTATTGGTCTTCAAGAGGTTAAAGGACCATAAGAATGTTAGAGAAGCTGTTAAAAAGTAAAAGAAAGTTAGTTGTTAGTTATCAGTTAAGCTAGCAGTTAGTCAGTTAAAGAAGTTACAGTACCCTTTCGTTCCTATAAATGCATGTATCAGCCCTTCATAATAAGAATGAAGATATTATGTTCATACAAAGGAACTATCCCTTGTTTTTAGCATAATTCAACAAAATTCAAACATGTTCATAATTTTTTAAATAATATTTCGAATTAATGAAGCCAATGTGATTGCTTATTATATTTTTAAAATCTTGCCTATCATAAAGTATTAAGATTTGTTCGATATGTAAATAAAAAAGCCAACAAACATGTCTGATGGTAAAGTATACAATTCTTCTTATCACAATAGTTAAACATAAAATAAAAAATAGTTAGTACAAATTTAAACTTGAAATTAGAAAGATTAGTCAAAATTCTTGTAAAAACTAAGGCCTGTTCAAAATAAACAAAAAAAATTCCCTTCTATTTGCTAGCAATAAACTATTAGAGTAGTTAAATATTACGGATTGAATTAGTTTGTTACTAACTCAAATACTAAAACATGTCTACCAAACGTAACATTAGTGTTAAAAGTTAGATTCCCATATATATATATATATATATATATATATATATATATATATCTTCTTGTATTAAAACATTTTCATTAAAATTTGTTAAATAAAATACGATGAAATTTACATTAAAACGTATACTAAAAAACAACAAAACTTTGCGTTAATGTAAGTGACATAGTTTTTGCATTAAACAAATTTATTTTGAGTTGGGATTATAAATTAATAGAATATTATTTTAATCAGAAAATATTAACAAATAATTTTATAAAATAACAAATTTTATTATAAAAAGTTTTATGTATTTTAATCATTTAAAATTAATTAAATTTAAAAAGTAAAATAGATGAATAATTAAATTGAAAATTCTAAGATTTTCTAGGGAGCTCAATCCTTAATGTTGTGTATATATATATATATATATATATATATATTAAATAATATATTGGGTACAAATTGGAACCTAACTACCTAAGAGGTCATAAGCCGCATCAAATCAAACATCGCTTGCAATTTTCAATCCCACCAACTCATTTTATAAACAAATAAATTAATAAATACTTAAATAGCAGCACGAGCTACAATTACTCCAAGGCAAGTTTTTCCGAAACTATAAAAATAGTCATTTAATTATTATTTTATTTTTGTTTTGGTTACTCAAGTTTAAAATATTTTATTTTAGTCACTATCGTTATTAAATTTTCATATTTTTATCACTCATTCGTTAAATCTTTATTAGAAGCTCTTTTTTATTTATATGATAGTAAATTTAACCCTCTAATGTTTACAGATTCTACAATTTGATCTTAATTTTAAAATTACAACAATTTTAACCCTCAACTTTATAAATTGTGTTAATTTAGTCTTAATTCTTAATAATTTAAAAATTAAAAAACTTTTAAAAAATGAAAAATATATTAAAAAATTATTTTTCGATAAAAATTCATAAAATTTTATAAAAATACATAAAAATTAAAATAATATTTATAAATAAATTAATATCCATTTTTTTTCCATTTTTCTAACATGAAATTTATTTATTAAAATGATAATTTTATAAGTAAAAGAATAATATTATAAATTAAATAATTTAAGTGAAGATCATGAAGAATGAAACACCCCTAAGCCATCTCCGCCGCAGGATTAGAGTTACAGAGCATTACAGTACAAATTGAAACATTTATCTTACACTAGAAAACAATTATACCATTTAATTAATAACGTTCAATAACATAAGTTAATTATAGAAAAACATATTCACAAGCCTTAAATTGAGTTTACGAGGCCCTAAAAATAGTTTGAAAACATTCAGGGGTCATTTCGAAACAAAACAGAAAATTCAAAAAAAACTTGAAATTTTCGCAAACAGAGATCACACGGCCGTGTGACATAGCCCAAATTGTGTGACATAACCAAGCCCGTGTGAGCATTTGAAGTCTGGACACACAGTCGTGTCTCAGCCCGTATGCCAAACTATGTGTACATTCGATGTCTATTCACAATCCATGTTATAGGTCGTGCAACAAACTGACTTGAGACACACGGCCGTGTCACAAGCCGTGTCGCAGACAGTGTGAAACTTGCACTTAAAAATTAAAGGTACACATGACCATGTGTGACACACGACCGTGTGACAATCGTGTCCCAGGCCGTGTGCTCCTTAAATAACCCCTAAAACAAGTCATTTCAACTCAATTACTTAGCACCAATCCAAATCCATTCAAGACACTGTCACCCTATTTAAACACATTCAAGAACATCCCAAAACAACCAAATCATGCCAAATCACAACAACCTATGTGCCTAACCAATATACCTTCATTGGCACAACAATTTAAATGTCAATTCAAAACATAAAAACTACCATGATCACATACATTATGCTAGCTTAAACATACCAACTTCTTTACATCTATTCTACCAACGAATACCATATTACTTATACATTTCATAACCGTTTCCATCTCAATATGATACTTAATGATAACTACATATAACCATTGCAAAACACCAACCACATCCAACAAGTCCCAAAATGACATATACAAGTTACTAATCCAACAAAAGTTGTTTGTTAACTAGGGTTTAAAACATATACATCTAGATACCTTGTTTACATGCCCCTTCAAACTGACCCCAAAATGAACAAAATGATTACAGAAAATATAGTGGATAGTGTGAGATCTCTTGAGCTAATCCAATCGACGTCAAAATTCCAATGGACCTACAAAATTAAATCAAACGAAGTAAGCTCGAGTAAAGGTTAGTAAGTTCTTGAAGTTAACTTGTTATACTTGTAAATTTAAGTACGTTAATGTAACAACATATCATGATTCCCTATCTCAAACAACCAAGATAATGTAATCTATAAAATCTACATCATTTATAATCACCAAGTCACGAACTAATATACCATATATAAGATTATAAGGTCGTAAATGTTCTTAAATTCGTCGGTTACTTGAAATAGTATCTTCCATACAAGTTACCTAATACGGCTACATCAGCTCAAAGCCTGCTAGGCTTGAGGCCTGTTACAATTACACTGGCATAAAGCCTGCTAGGTATAAAACCTGATACAATACACCGGCACAAAGCCTGCTAGACTCAAAGTCTAATACGCTATTTCCAATACAATTCCATTTCATTATTAATTCTCAACCATTAACATTCAACAAATACTAACATTAACAACATTAAAGCAAAACAATTATTAAGGAATTTAATAAAAATTATGGTATAATAAGAACTTATCGAGACCCGATAACTACAAATATACGACAACACCTATTTGACAATTTTCTCTTTTCCTCGATTAGCGGTCAATGGACTTGCTTATTCAATTAACTAATCCAACATTTAAAACAATAATTAAATTCATGTAATTAGCTCTTATATAATATTATACACATTTAACCTAAACTTTTGTCTTTTATTCGATTTAACCCTAAACCTCTAAACCTTCAACCTTAATCAAATTAGACTAGAAAGACTTGTGTTGATTTCCTAATAGTCCCAAAATAGCCCCTAAATAATAGAATATTAATCCCTAGCCCCTGAAAATTTCCACATTAAAACAATTTAGCCCTTAATTACGAAACCATTCAAAGCTATTATACAAAATAGTCTAAAACCACCCTCAAGATCATAAATTCATCGACTAACATCAAATCATTCAAATTTTCACCATGGCATGTTCTACAACTTTCAAAAATTTCACAAACTAATCATCGGGTTAGCTAAATTAAGCTAACACGAACCCAAAAACATAAAAATCAATAAAAACGGATTAAAATTTCATTTACATGCACACATATAAACCTTGGCCGAACCTCAAGCATGCATAACCATGGTGTTTTTTGGTGATGGAAGAAATTGAAGAAGGAGACGATTATTTTGTCCATCTTTTTTCTCACTTACCCTTTTACCCTTTAATTAACTAAAAATTTACTTGATAATCTAGTCATAACCGTCCAGCCATAAGCTAATGTGGTAATTGTCATTTAAGTTCATTAGTTTTCATTTTCATGGTTATTTAACTCATTTAACTAACCCAACTAATTTTTACAAGATTTATAATTTAGTTCTTTTTACTTAGTTAATTATCTAAACGTCAAAATTTCTTAACCAAATTTTTTTACGACTTTCAGATGTCCATTTTTATTAAATTAAATAATAGATATTGACTCACTAACTAGAATCGTGGTCCCGAAATCATTATTTCCGATTCCACTGAAATTAGGCTATTACAAAGAATACTTAAGCAGATTCACCTTTTTTTCTTTTTTCAATATTAACGACCACCATGTTTAGGTTGAGTCAAATACTACAACCTAAGGCCAGGCACAATTAGGGATATATAGGTGAGGATGAAGTCTTAGAGATTTAGTGGGTGGAAGATCATGCCAACAGCTTCACAACTGATTCCTAGTTAGATGGCGTGACAACGAAGGATGTGAAAGTTGAGGAATTTAAAGTAAGTGTTATTAGTGCTAGTGGTTGTGAGCGAAGAATATGCCCAATGCTCAACAAATTTGGCGAGGGCTAAGGAATAAGACTAGACATATAATAAATAAATTATTGTTTATTAAATAAAACTAAAAGGAAAGGAAAATTTTGAATCTGATTTAACTTTTGTTTGTGATAAAAAAAGTAATTTATTTATAAAATAATATTTAACAGATAAATTTCATGTTAGAAAAAGAAAAATAGGTATTCATTCATTTATAATTTTGTATGTATTTTATAAAATCTTATATAATTTTTATCGAAAAATGAACTTTTTATAGTTTTTCAATTTCATTTTTTTTTTACTTTTAAGAATCAAGACTAAATCGAAAGAATTTATAAAGTTGGTGGTTAAATTTATTGAATTTTTTAGAATTAAAATAAATTAATAGAATTTGTAAACTTTAGAAGGTTAAATTTGTGAATATGTCAATAAAATTTTAAACATATGTGACCAAAACAAGAATATACTAATAATTAAATAACTATTTTTATAATTTACTCTTTTGAAAATATAACTAATAGTTACTATTTTGATTAAACATCTAGAAATTGGTCACCAATATTTTTGGTAGCCTTGGAGTTGGTTGGGTGACACCTTTCACTGAGTCAATTCAACAACCACCACGACATCAATTTATTTTGTCTTTTAATCCCACCACTTAGAGAAACAAAAGGTACAAAAGTTTCTATAATCTTTGTTTCGGACAAGTTAGAAAGAGAGATGGCACTGATTAGGAAAATCTACGATGGAACACCAAGAACATGCGTTTTGGCCAATGTCTCAAAACCCCAGAATCCCAAATCTGTATATTCAGTTCCATTTAGATCAAATCTCAAAGGAAGTTTTTCTTGTTCTTGCGGATTGGTTTTGAAGAGCAATGGCAAGTTAGGAACAGTTAAGGTTGGGTCTTTTAAGGTTTCTGCTTCAATGGCAACAGCGGAGAAGCCATCAAGAGCATCAGAAATCGTGCTTCAACCAATTAATGAAATTTCGGGTACGGTCAAGTTGCCCGGTTCCAAATCACTCTCCAATCGGATTCTGCTTCTCGCTGCTCTATCTGAGGTATGCCGATTTCATTACTCTATGTGAAGTTAGTATTTGCATTCCTTAATTACCTTCCCTTTTTAATGTTTTTTGGATATGTAGGGAACTACTGTGGTAGACAATTTGTTGAATAGTGACGATGTTCATCATATGCTTGTTGCTTTGGGAAAACTTGGGCTACATGTTGAACATGACAGTGAAAAGAAACGAGCCATTGTGCAAGGTTGTGGTGGTCATTTTCCAGTGGGGAAAGGGCAAGGTCAAGAAATTGAGCTTTTCCTTGGGAATGCTGGAACTGCAATGCGACCGCTTACTGCTGCTGTTACTGCTGCCGGTGGCAATTCAAGGTCTGTCTAATAATGATCCTTTTTACAAGTGAATTGTAGCCAATTTAATCATTTTATATGGAGTATTTACATATAATTCACAGAACCATCTTCTTATATGCTAATGCTCTTTGTTTTGTGCATGTCTATTGAGATTTTAAGCTAATGCGTATATGTTACTCGTCTTTTTAGCTACATACTTGATGGTGTACTCCGAATGAGAGAGAGACCTATTGGGGACTTAGTTACTGGTCTTAAGCAGCTGGGTGCAGATGTTGAGTGCACTCTTGGCACTAATTGTCCCCCTGTTCATATAAATGGAAAGGGCGGTCTTCCTGGGGGAAAGGTATGGCTCAGATTATTTCTGTTATGTTCCTGTGGTTTTATTTATATTGTTGCATAAACCTTTTTGCAAAAGGGCTTCCTTCAGAATTTGCTTTCCTGAGGTAGATTTGGGGAGCCACAGAAGATTCCACTGGAAATGACTTTCCATTCCATTTCATTGTGCAATCAATACTATTTTAAGTTAAATTGTCAATCTCCATGCTTGTAAAACAATGCACCACCTTTTGTTCATGTGCATAAGTCAATTAGGTTGTAATGCTGTCTTGTTAAATAAGGACATTGCAGTTGGAGAATGTTTTGGTTGGGATTCTTTTTTCTTTCGAATTTTTCTATGTCTAGAAGTTGCTTGTGAGGTCTTACTCTAATGTTGTTTTTTGAGTATACATGGAATGATGAACGTGTTAAACTGTTAGCAGAATGCAGAAGGAGAGGGAAGGACATTTTCCTTTCTTTCTAACTATTCATTCCAGCAAATGCATCACATTCATTATTTCTTAAAAGTTTGAAAATTTTGACTTTTTGTAATATCTAAGCTGTGTTCTCTTGCTTCTTCAAACTTCTAGGCTTTGTGAAGGACAAAGGCTATATTTTCACTAAAATGAAAAGGAAAAAGACTATTGATTTAACTTCTGGATTTTGTTGCCAATATTCATATTAACTTCTAGCATGGCTCCTTTTGCAGGTGAAACTCTCAGGATCCATCAGTAGTCAATACTTGACTGCTTTACTCATGGCAGCTCCTTTAGCTCTTGGGGATGTGGAAATTGAGATAATTGATAAGTTAATTTCAATCCCTTATGTTGAAATGACTATAAAGTTGATGGAAAGGTTTGGGGTCACTGTGGAGCACACAGATAGCTGGGATCGATTTTTGATAAAAGGAGGTCAAAAGTACAAGTGGGTTTCTATGATGTCCACATGTTTGTAGCAGTACAATTTCATAGTCTGTTTGGACTAAAAATCATAAACTGATAAATCTATCAGGTCTCCTGGAAATGCTTATGTTGAAGGTGATGCTTCAAGTGCTAGTTACTTCCTTGCTGGTGCAGCAGTCACTGGTGGCACTGTCACAGTAGAAGGATGTGGTACAAGTAGTTTACAGGTACTCTTTATCGTGAAGTCTATGAATGTTAATGCATTCCCAACCAAATTTAATCATAGTTCTAGTATTTGTGGATGCATTTGCTTTTGATTACATACATCATCGCTTTATACCTTTCAAAAGTGCTTTTGAATTGCTTTTACTGTTATTGAGGTTGCTCTCATATCCTTTTTAATTGGATATCCAAATGATTTTTCCACCAGAGTTATCATTCTGCCTTGATGTCTTGCTACATCTGAAACTTAGCTCATGTATATTTCTTGGTTTTTCTTTTGATCAAGGGTGATGTAAAATTTGCTGAGGTTCTGGAGAAGATGGGTGCCAAAGTCACCTGGACTGAGAACAGCGTCACTGTTACCGGACCACCAAGAAATCCCTCTGGAAGGAAACACCTGTGTGCCATTGATGTTAACATGAACAAAATGCCAGATGTTGCCATGACTCTTGCTGTTGTTGCCCTTTATGCTGATGGTCCCACTGCCATAAGAGATGGTATGGTCTCGCTTTTTATTTCTCCAAGATACTGTGCACATGTTTTAGTACGCATGAATAACAATCTTTGTTAATTTGAAACTTCACCCTCAAAAAGCCTTAGGATTAAAAGAGATCTGTACCTTTTCATTTTTGTTAGTTCCGAGCACGAGCAATGTGTTGTTCTAGTTTATTTTGCTTTTGAAATATGCTTTTTATCTTGTTCTTCTGGACTAAAGACTATTGACTGCCTTTATGCCATTCTTTTATTTGTAACATGTTCCATGATTTCTATTCAGTGGCAAGTTGGAGGGTTAAGGAGACTGAAAGGATGATTGCCATATGCACAGAAATGAGGAAGGTAGATTCTAGCTTTTTGCTTACAGAATTCTTTTAGACCGTGTTAGTTTGGCAGCTGTACTTCCTTACTACATTGTGTGGTTTAATACTGTAGCTTGGAGCAACAGTTGAAGAAGGACTGGATTATTGTGTGATCACTCCCCCGGAGAAACTAAATGTGACAGCAATTGATACTTACGATGACCATCGAATGGCCATGGCTTTCTCGCTTGCTGCCTGTGGCGAAGTTCCAGTTACCATCAAGGATCCTGGTTGCACACGGAAAACCTTCCCCGACTATTTTGAAGTTCTGGATAGGGTTACAAAGCATTAAACTCCTCTTATAGTGGAGGATATGTTGCCAGTGTCTAAAATCATAGACCGAAAGCAGTTGAACCTTGTTCTTGAGATCTGCTTTGTATTCTTGGAGAATCTGGAGTTGGTTATTTTCTTTCTAGGTTTGATGACTTAGTATCTGATCCCTGTCCTGAAGACTGTAATATTAAGCAATATGGTTCTATAGAGGATTGATTCTTTTTGAGAAATGCTTAGCACCTGATAATGATATTTCACATTTATTTTCTTCATCTCCAAAATGGAAAAGAGAAAGGCCTGCCAGTGCCACATTAGATACTGTTCTTCAACTTGCATGGAAACAGAATCTATTCTATACCTATACCTATACCTTAAAAAAATAAATCCCCAAAGAACACCTATCCAGATAAATATTTTTTTCTTATTTTTTAGTGGCACCAAGGCATTTCTTTTTTCAAATTTATTGTTTTCTAATTTTAGATTTACATCTATACAATTTATAAACTTACCTTCCTTTTGTTGACATTACAGAAAAGTGATTAAATCATGGTTAAATTTCAATTTTGGGTTTTGTATGCTTAAATTTACAATTTATTGACATGTGACCCTCAACGGATTCTCTCTCCTCTTTTTGTATTATAAAAAGGTGGTTTAATTTTAGTTTTGGTCACTCTATTATGTTTAAATTCGATATTTAATTTTTATATTTTAATTTTTAACATGATTTGATCCTTATATTTTTAGTTGACATCATTAACTTTTTATTAAAATATTATATGGTTATATATAATTTGATAGCATTAACCCTATGTTTGGATTGAGATAATATAAAAGAAAGTAAATGTGATGCGAGTTTCTAAGCCCAAAATAAGGCTCATGAACATGATGGGTTCAAATTTCCTCAAGGCTCAATAACGAGGTTGAAGGCCAAGCAAATCCAAGCAAGATTGAACGGGATCATCCAAGATTTCGTTACTAAGGCCCTAGATGCGCACATGACCGAAAAAGAAATCAAGAAACCAACTCTTGGCCCAATTTTGCTGTTTCAGACAATTCAAGAATTAAGAACATCAAGATTTCAAATCTTGGTCCAAGAAACCAAATCTTGTAGCCAAGGCTCATCGGATTTCATGTACGAACTTGAACGAGCCAATTTCAAGAACAAACTGATCACAAGACCAAGTTCTTGAAAAAATGGTCCATTAAGATGTCTACAAGCCCATCCTGAAGTTTAGAAAGTAATTTAATCGAATATCAGGCTAAACTATTAAAGTGGCCCAAATTGTAAAAAAATTAAACTATAAGTCCAATTTTATTTTAATAGGTGAATCATCATGTAAGAATTTAGCTCAATGAGCCCATTTAATTCATTTGGTTGAATTCCCATTAAAAGTCCACACTTAGAATTATTTTGTTTTTTTATTTGATGAGTTGTCATGTTAGTTATTCCATTAGGGTTTGGAAAACTTATTTTGGGGGCCTATAAGTAGCATGGATGTTCACCCTTATCACATGCAATTGATTTATGTTTTTTTGAGTTAATAATAATTCTCTTTGAGTTTTTCTTCAATAATTGCTCTTGATTTTCTTTTAGAAGCTGTTTTAACAATCTTTCAGGTTGTGGGAATCATCTTCAAGCTTTTTCTTGCCAAGATCTCTTTCTTGGAGGGGGAATTAGAGCAATTGAAAGGAGTTGTGGATTCTTAATGATTCCCAGGCTTCTTAGGACGCCATCTTCTCTTTTCTATCCTTAATTTATCGTTTCTTGCTTATTTAAGTTAGTTCTTGCTATTTTGGCTTGCTGATTTTATTGATTTTCGTTCTAGGTTAAGTTTGCTTTAAGAAAGACATTCTCCTATCTTGTTCCATTAAGAAACACATCAAAATTAGGAGTTTTAATCTTTTCTTGTTGTTTCAAACATTCTTGCACAAAACATTTGCTTTTGTTTTTAAAATCACTTCTAACAAATTTGTTTGTGTTTTATTTTTCTAGATTTGGTTCGAGCGTTTTCTTGAGGTCCAAGGATGATTTCTTTCCATCCAAGAAACCCTAATTCGTTCTCTTTTGGACTCTTTACCAGCCGGAAACCCTAATTCGTTCTCTTTTGGACTCTTTACCAGCCGGTTCATCTTTCTTTTGTTTCAATTTTGTTTGACTCTCCTTTGTGACAATTAATTTGTTTTCGTTGTTTCTCGTTTCAGTTTACGTTCGTCTAGAGATCTAGGATAAATCCACGACTTTGATAAACTTTACGATCCGCTTCTGCATTCATCCGCCTCATTCTTTATCATTTGGCTCATTCCTTATCAAAATGAAATCAAGAGAACAGAATATTCTTTCCCTAGTTTAGTTAGCTTTATTTATTTATTTATTTAGATAAGCAAAAACTAAGGAGTTAAATACCTTTCCTTTCCCTCAAAATGCTAATGTTTAATTACCTAAAATAGGGTTTGAGAGTTTGATTATTGATTATTTGAGAGTTTGGGGTTCTAGAGTAAAATGGCATAGAAGTCATCTGATTGATCTACGTAGTATATTATCAGTATGGGTTGTGTGGTATTGATTCAAGGTATGATTTGATTAATAGTTTATTGGTATTCATATCTTTATAAGTATTCGCCAAATGAGTGTGTATCCACCCATGATTAATGTTAGTGAACAACTATTTTGAGATAAGTGCAAGGACTAGGATATGGTCTATAAGAAACAATTTTTGAATGTATGTTCTGCTAAAAAATACATATGTAACAAAGAGAATTAAGAAATGTTTAAAGAAATCTTTAGTTAGTTAGATAAGGAAGAATTAGTATGTTAAGGGTATGATAGTTGGTGTATATGTGTATATTAAAACTGTAGTGGTACCTGCCCGATATAAGTGGTTTAGAATGATGGTTGACGCATAAAAGCTTTTTCAGGAATATAAAGTAACTGTTAAGTTATGATGTGATGAAGCTCACTAAGTACTCTTATAATTATAAGGTTTTTTATTGTTTCCAGGTGTTCAAGAATTGTTGCGCTGGGAGTACGCTAGTGTAATGACGAAGTAGGTTATTATGCATATAGTGGAAAAACAACGTAGTAAGAGTTATGCCTTATGTGTCTATTTTCATTAAACTTTTTTTATATATATAACGAATCTATAATAAGTCTGATGTAATAAGTTATTTTAAATACTTTCCTTGTTTTAGACATTAAGTTTCAAGTTAAAATAATAAATATAGTGTTTAAAGAAGTGAGTAATTGTCAACTTTTTGATAATATGTTGAATATTGTGATCCAACACCTGAGATCTAGATCCGATGAATCGGGTCCGATGGAGGGCATTACAATCTTTTTACAATTCATTCCATTTCTTACATTTTGCACCTTACCAACCACAATTCAAAACATAGCCACTTATCATCAATTTAATCCAATGGACATCATAACATCAAAACAATATATTTGTATACTTTTTAAAAACATAACATCACCATGTATATATATTATACACTTGTATAACGAATTTGCAATCAATCGTTCATTCATTCATTCATTAATGCATATATATTAGTATCTACCACAAATCTCACATTTATCGATGTAGTTTTTTTATGTCATAAGTCATTAAAATTATATTTTTATATATATAATTAATAAATAAAACCATAATTAAAGCATAATAAGAAAATATGTAAGTTCCATATGAACTTACATGGAAAACAACAACCACAAAGTGTAAGGACTAATATGTAATTTCTTTTATTTTTCGATTAACTTCCGATTGATTTAATTCCAAATCTATAATAATTCATCACAAATTATCAATTCAAACAACCTTTTTAACATCTTAGTATATGCATATAACAACTTAATTTCATTTTACACAATTTCTCTAAAGTTTTACATATTATTCAATTTAGTCCCTAAAATTGAAATGGTTATATCTTTAAATTCTAATGTTCATTTTTCAATCTGATTTCAATTTCATCCATGTACAGCCCTCTAAATACAATAATTATATAAATTTCATATCAATTTTAACATATTTACATTTTAATCCCTATACTCAAAATTAACAAATTTCACTTTATAAAATAATCCTATTTCATAACAAAGCTTCAAACTCAACCATTAATTATCCAAAAAGTTTCAAAATCAACAATGATAACTTTTAAAGTCTTTGATAGTTTTACGATTTAACACTCGGGTTAGCTAGATTAAACTATAGAGATCTCAAAAGCATAAAATTTACGAAAAACGAGTTTGAACTTATGATCGCTGCAAATCAGAGCTTTAAATATTTATAAAAGAATGATCAGACCTGGAGACTAACTTTGACAACGATTAAAGGCAAGTGTACTTATCGAACAGTAGTATAGCTTAGGCAAGACCGGTTATCGAATCCAAAGGAACTAAAAGTATTAATACTCACTTTCTTTTTATTATTTAGCCTTAAAATTAGAGTGAAGATTACTTTTAAACTAAATTGACGACAACTAAACTAAAGACACAAAGACAAGAAGACGAATTGGAAAATAACTTTGAAGAAAAACTCAGTTGATTTCGACGATACCTTCGGGAAGAATCCACCTAGACTTCACTTATCATCTAGCCCTAAATTATATGATTTCTTTACTTAGCTTGATCCGTGAGACTCCCTAACCTATATTAAACTCTCTCTCGAGGCGAATAACGTCTAACCCTAGGTTAATTAGTGGAACTCTCGTTCGCTTATAATAACCCCCTAGGATAGCAGTAAATCGATCAATGGACTCCCATATTAGGTTTTACCCTGATCCGCCAAAATCTCGTAACCTATCTCTAGACTTTCGATCAACTCCGCTTAATTATGTTAGATCTCCTCTCAGACGGGGTCTATTCCCCCTCCACTTAAGCACATTAGATTTGGATTAAGCAACATAATTAAGAACAAACTAAGTAATTTATCATATAACTTAAAAATCAAATAACAAAATCCATCTAGGTTTCATCCCCTTCAGGTATCTGAGGGGTTTAGTTCCTAATGAATAAAGGAAACATCGCAAGAGAAAAGATAAAACAAAACATAAGAAAATCCTAAAACCCCCTGAAAGAATTGAAGGAGAATTCTGCCGTCTTGAGTATAACTCCGGCTTCTTGGGATGGATCAATTGGCTATCCTCGCGTTATTCCCTAACTTTGACCTTTTCGGCTTGGCTCCTTGGCCTAGCTTTCGATCATTTTCAAAGGTGGTACTTGGGGAATATTTATAGGCTCTTGGAGTGCGATTCTTTCTCCCTAAGTATCATTTTCTGACTGAAATTGCTTTTTCCAGCAACAGAGGCACGGCCATGGCACACGCCCGTGTGGATCGAGACCTGACTGTGTTCGAATTTCTAACTTGAGACACGATTGTGTGTGACGGAGTTGAGGCCGTGCTCTAGGTGTTCGTCGAGGCACGGCCGTGTGTGCTTTGGGCCAGGCCGTGTCAATTTCGTGCTAAGGCCCATTTGCTTCGTTTTAGGCCTGTTTTGTGTTCTTTTCATCCTCGGGTGCTTTCCTGGGTATAAGACGTGAAAAGAAAGGATTAAAAGCACCTTTTTATATAAAACAAGGAATAAATCATCCAAAATCATATTAAATATGGGATTAAAATATGTTATTTTTACGGTTTATCAAATACCCCCACACTTAAGCTTTTGCTTATCCTCAAGCAAAATTCTCAACTTACAATTAAAACGAACTTTCCATGATTTACAACTCTTATCAACAGTGTCTTATTCTAATTCATAGAGAATTTATACATGGATAATTTGATTCAAAGCGTCCTAAAGATTTAGACGAGATAAGTCATAATTTTGTACCTCGAAAACATAGGTGTCTCCCCTCTTTTAAACAACTACCTTTTTAATTCAAAACCGATAAGAATTGATATCCTCACTTTAAGATTTACTCAAATCACTCTAAAGTGTTTAAGGTTCAGAAAAAGATTGCTCACAAGTCGAACTTGAAAAGTTAATCCCATAGGCTTACCTGAAAATCAAATCTCCACCACTGTAATATGAGATGACAAACAGATCAAAAGGTCTTTGTTAGGGTTGTAACGGGGCTAGGGTAAAAGGTGTGGTCATAGGCTGAAATTAGAGGGTTAGAATCGAGATTGAATTGACAAGTACCTACCTAAAATTTTTTCGAAACTTCATTAACTGAAAAGTAATAATCCTACTAATACGAGCTTTTTCTTTTGAAAACAAACTTTGATTGTATAAGCTCTATTTTCATACTACTAATATTGAATACTTTGAGTTTTTTTTTTAAGAACAAACTAATAATACATGATAAATTTAACTATCAGAATAATAAACTTCAGTAACTGATCAAATCAAGTCTCGATTAAGGGTAGTCAAAAGAAAGGGTGATAACAAATACAAGGGCTTTGGGGTAATATTAGTAGGTAAATCAATAAAAAAAGGGTTTGTTAGGATCAACGGGGTTCACTAGGGGTTAATTGTAAAGGTGGGCTATTTAGTGGAATTAGTGGGTTAAAACCTAGGTGCCTTTATCATCTCTGTATATCAAATCATAACTGTGGTCTCGACATGTAAAAATGAGGCAAGTTCTAGAATAACAGTTCATGGTTGACACACTCATAATAAAAAAATGAGCATGAAAAAAGAATGTATGCTCTATAAGGTTCAAATACTCACAAAAATTATGGGTGTTTTGACATCATCCTTATGAATTTTAAATTTCAAGGTAGTATTTAAATTTAGGTCAACAACTTAGCAAAAATTTTAATTCCTGAAAAATAGACTTATCATGCTTGATTCTCTAGTATTCCTTAAATTAAACATCAATGTGTAATTAACTATGACTTATTCTAAAACATGTCAATAATCATCACAAATCATCAGAAATTTCATCCTAATTAGTAATATGACAACTTTGCATAAAAACAAGACTAAATAAGGGATTTGAGAATAATGAAAAAGTTAGGCACTTTTATTCCACTTTTACCCTCAGGGATTTGAGAATAATGCAAAAAATTAGGTCCTTTTACCCCCCCACACTTAAGATGTACATTGTCCTTAATGTACAAAGATAGATAATACATTTATATTCAAAATCAAAAAGGAGGGGATATGATACTCCCTGAGGTGTGGACTGTTTCCTTGGAGGAGGGCAGGGGTCGTGGAGGTTATGGTGGAGGATGTGGCAAATACGACGAAGGCGTCGGTATGGTGGTGGTGCTGGTTCCCGAGCTCTACGCTAGATGAAGAAATTGGGGAACTCGTGAAGGATTAGCCAAGGGTTATTAAGACATAATATAAATATATTGAAAATAGAAATAAAGAAAAGCAAGCTAAAGGGAAGGAGACTAAGAAGAAAACTGAAATGACAAGAAAATACTAATGGACTATGAAGTCTTTATTAAAGGATGGTTCGCAAGGTGGGAATCAATGCTAAGATTGGGGATGTGGTGGCAGTGGTGAGAGTGGTGAGGTTATCGTGGTGGTCGGCATGATTTTTTAGCAGCCTGGCGAACCTGATACTAAGAAACTAAAAGAAAATTAAATGAAACGAGCAGTAGAGAAGCTTAGATAAGGAAAATAAAGAAGAAGAGAAACAAAAAGAAAAAATAAACTGGTCTCAAAGACCCTTGGCTTGGTGATGAGATGAAGCTGCCGGCATGAACTCATGTTGATCGTTCTTTGTTGAGGAGTCTATGCTTAACTTCTTCCGTTTCTTTGGCATGGTGTTGTTTTGCTCAAGGATCTAGAGTCTTGGAGAGTCTGAGGTGGAGGAATGTGAAAAGGAAAGAAAATCAAGAAGAAATTAGATGGAGGGAATGGGAAGAGGTGAGGAGTTTAAATAGAAGTTCAAATTTTGTGCTTCCTCACGGCCGTGGTCACAGGGTGTGTCGATTTGCACGGCCACCTCACACGGCCGTGTTATAGTGGGTGTTGTCACCCTATGCTTGTGCTTGATCCTCCCATGCCCGTGCTTGTGAAGTTTTTCTTTTGGCACGGTCGTTCTGTACGGGCGTGTCTCCTCCGTGTTCGATAAGTCATTTAGGGCACGGCCGTGCCCTATCTGTTGGTGCCCGTGGGGAGGGTTGTTAGATCCGTGAGGTTGGGGGGGTGGTTGGGCTGACTGCACGGCCTCTGCCCTGTCAGTGTGGCGGTTTAGGTGGTCCACACGGCCACGGACACGGCCGTGTGTAAGGCCGTGTGGCCTGAAAAACCTGCATTTTTGGTTAGTTTAAAAAAAGAAAGAAAGAAAAAGGAAAAAGGAAAAGACAAATGTAAAAAGAAAGGGTGTTAGTATTCGGCTTGCCTCCCGAGAAACGCTTGTTTATAGTCTTAAGCTAGACTTTTCCTCGTTATTTAAAAATTTTAGGGAGGTTTAAAGGTTTGAATATCTTCCCTCGTACTTACGGTTTTATTCTCTTGACAAAGTTGAAGTCGAGAAGCGTTTACCTTGAAAGTGTCGAATATTGGATTGCTTACCTCGACTATTCCGTGTGGGAAGATATCATATACCTTGAGAAGGATTTCTCCTTTTGCCTTTAGATCTGTGGTAGTGATTTGGGGATCGGTTTTGTCTAACAGTACTTGGTCTCCTATTTTGAAGTGATTTGATGTCCTCACGAGCTCTTCTGGTGGTTCCTCAGGTTTTACTTCATATGAATCTAGCTCTTCTTTGATCTCCGTCTTCTACTTCTCTAAATTGTCGACACTAATGCTTTGTTCCTCGTGTAACTCTACTTTGTCGATATGAGTCGGCTCAGGGTTTAGGCATTGTGATGTTTCCTGTGATGAAGATTGAATAATATAATTATCAACTGAAATGGCTTTCTTACCTTCATCGACTATTGTCCTAGCCGAGTCGAGAGCTTGAAGATTGATCGATTCATCTCCTACACAAAGTATGAGCTCACCTGTAGCAACATCAATTTTTGTTCTGGCAGTTGCTGGAAAAGGCCTTCCTAAAATTAAAGGGATTGAATTATCCTTATCCATGTCTAAGACAACAAAGTATACTGAGAAAACAAATTTATCGATTTTGACAAAAACATCTTTGATAATGCCCTTAGGAATTCTAACAGTTTTATCAGCTAATTGAATACTCATCCTAGTTTGTTTGGGCTTCCCTAGACCTAGTCGTTTAAATAGTGAATAAGGCATGACGTTTATGCTTGCCCCTAAATCAGCTAACGCATTATCAATATGTAGACTACCAATTAAACATGGAATTGTAAAACTCCCTGGATCTTTTAGTTTCTGTGGTAGTCTATTTTGTAACATCGCCGAGCATGTTGCGTTTAGTTCCACGTGGTGCTCTTCATCTATTTTGCGTTTGTTGGTTAAGAGCTGTCTTAAAAATTTTCTCGAATCTGGCATCTGAAAAAGAGCTTCAAGAAGAGGTAAGTTAATATGTAATTTCTTTAAAAGTTTAAGAAACTTACCGAACTGTTCCTCTGAATCGTCTCTTTTTATGGCTTCAGGATAGGGTATGCGAGGTTGATACTCTTTAATTACCAGTTTTGGCTTCTCTTGTGGTACCTCTATTTTACCTTTGTCTACCTTTTTTTCCGGTATTGGATCAGGTTCAGCTATTCCATTACTGTCCTGAGCTGTGATTGCTTGAATTTGCTCCTTAGGATTAACCTCGGTGTTACTTGGTAGACATATTTGCGTTCGTTCTGACATTAGTTTTGCAAGTTATTTGACTGCATTAATCACTTCCTTAACTGACTTAGCAATTTCATCGAGTCGGCTCTCGTTGCTTTTGATTGCTCTATCAGTTTCTTGGAGATGTTCCTCGAGGGTTGGTTCCTTTTCTTGTGGATAGGGCTGATTTCGGAAGTTTTGAAGAGGTTGTTGCCTTTGATTTCCTTGGTTTCCTTGTCCTCCCCACGAAAAATTTGGGTGGTTCTTCCAACCTGGATTGTAAGTATTACTATAAGGATTATTATTAGATTGGAAATTATTACCTATATAGTTCATCTGTTCATCTTCTGCTCCCAGTTGGTAGGGTGGGTACTCAGGATTCGCCACAGTTCCACTTGCGTCGCACTGCATGACTGGATGTGCTTGTGAAGAACACAAATTATCAAGCTTTTTATTCATCATCTCTAGCTGCGTTGATAGCATGGTCATGGCATCGATGTTGAAAATTCCTGCCGATTTTGTCAGTTTGGTCTTTGAAACTTGCCACTGATAATTGTTTAATGACATCTTCTCAATGAACTCGTAGGCTGCTTCTGGAGTTTTGTTGTTCAGCGTTTCACCGGCGGCTGAATCTATCAGTTGTCTCGTTGAGGGGTTTACACCATTATAAAAGGTTTGGACTTATAGCCACAAGGGTAGGCCATGATGTGGGCACCTTCTCAAGAGATCTTTGAATCTCTCCCATGCTTCGTATAGCGTCTCTAAATCCATCTGCACAAAAGAAGAGATATCATTCCGTAATTTGGCCGTTTTGGCCGGTGGAAAATATTTCATCAAAAACTTTTCGGTCATCTGATCCCATGTAGTGATTGACCCTCGTTGTAACGAGTTTAACCACTGTTTGACTTTATTTCTCAATGAAAAAGGGAATAACCGAAAACATATGGCATTATCAGAAATGCCATTTATTTTGAAGGTATCATAGAACTCTAAAAAGTTAGCTATGTGCGTGTTTGGATCTTTGTCCTGCAAACCATCAAATTGAACAAACTGTTGAATCATTTGTATTATGTTAGGCTTTAATTCAAAATTGTTAGCAGATATAGCAGGCCTAACAATACTAGATTCTACTCATGTCAAATATGGTTTCGCATAATCAAACATTGTTCGTGGAGCATTGTTTTCCCCCACATTGCGTGGTGGTAGGTTGTTTTCGTCCCTTCAGTAGGATTGGATCTATCTTCTTCCTCTCTCCTCTCTGTGTAATCTAGGGCTCGCCTGGTTTCCCTACGATTCCTACGAGCGGTAGCTTTGATTTCGCTGTCGAATATCAAAGGTCTTCTCGGGTTTCTTCTAGTCATAAACTAGAGGTACCTGCTGGAAAAGAAAGAAAGAAAATTTCAGCAAAAAGAAAAACAAAAATAGAAACGAAAAGAAAAGAAAAATAAATTGCGAAAAATAAAAATTAGGGCTAAAGTAATAAAAATAGAGTTTTCTTAATATTTTAGTTCCCCGGCAACGGCGCCAAAAACTTGATCGCTGCAAATTAGAGCTTTAAATATTTATAAAAGAATGATCAGACCTGGAGACTAACTCTGACAACGATTAAAGGCAAGTGTACCTATCGAACAGTAGTATAGCTTAGGCAAGACCGGTTATCAAACCCAAAGGAACTAAAAGTATTAATACTCACTTTCTTTTTATTATTTAGCCTTAAAATTAGAGTGAAGATTGCTTTTAAACTAAATTGACGACAACTAAACTAAGGACACAAAGACAGGAAGACAAATTGGAAAATAACTTTGAAGAAAAACTCAGTTGATTTCGACGATACCTTCGGGAAGAATCCACCTAGACTTCACTTATCATCTAACCCTAAATTATATGATTTCTTTACTTAGCTTGATCCGTGAGACTCCCTAACCTATATTAAACCCTCTCTCGAGGCGAATAACGTCTAACCCTAGGTTAATTAGTGGAACTCTCGTTCGCTTATAATAACCCCCTAGGATAGCAGTAAATCGATCAATGGACTCCCATATTAGGTTTTACCCTAATCCGCCAAAATCTCATAACCTATCTCTAGGCGTTCGATCAACTCCGCTTAATTATGTTAGATCTCCTCTTAGGCAGGGTCTATTCCCCCTCCACCTAAGCACATTAGATTTGGATTAAGCAACATAATTAAGAACAAACTAAGTAATTTATCATATAACTTAAAAATCAAATAACAAAATCCATCTAGGTTTCATCCCCTTCAGGTATCTGAGGGGTTTAGTTCCTAATGAATAAAAGAAACATCGCAAGAGAAAAGATAAAACAAAACATAAGAAAATCCTAAAACCCCCTGAAGGAATTGAAGGAGAATTCCGCCGTCTTGAGTATAACTCCGGCTTCTTGGGATGGATCAACTGGTTATCCTCGCGTTATTCCCTAACTTTGACCTTCTCGGCTTGGCTCCTTGGCCTAGCTTTCGATCCTCTTCAAAGGTGGTACTTGGGGGATATTTATAGGCTCTTGGAGTGCGATTCTTTCTCCCTAAGTATCATTTTCTGACTGAAATTGCTCTTTCCAGGGACAGAGGCACGGCCATGGCACACGCCCGTGTGGATCGAGACCTGACCGTGTTTGGATTTCTAACTTGAGACACGACCGTGTGTGACGGAGTTGAGGCCGTGCTCTAGGTGTTCGTCGAGGCACGACCGTGTGTGCTTTGGGCCAGGCCGTGTCAATTTCGTGCTAAGGCCCATTTGCTCCGTTTTAGACCCGTTTTGTGTTCTTTTCATCCTCGGGTGCTTTCTTGGGTATAAGACATGAAAAGAAAGGATTAAAAGCACCTTTTTATATAAAACAAGGAATAAATCATCCAAAAGCATATTAAATGTGGGATTAAAATATGTTACTTTTACAGTTTATCAACTTACATGCAAGGGTGGAATGATTTTGAATATTTGAAGCTTTCTTCCTTCCTTAAAAAATGGTGGAAATGGTGATGGATGAAAAAATGAAGATGATAATGGCTTATTATTTTATGTTTTATGTTTTAATTATAACATATCCTTTAAATTTCACATTTTTTTACTAATTAAAATATACCTATCGTCCACTACTATACAAAAGTGGTTATTTGCTACTTTAAACCTTAAATAATTACCTTTTAAACCCTTAGAACTATTAAAAATAAAATACAATTAACTTTTATATTTTTTACAATTTAGTCCTTGTATCTCAATTAGCCATCCAATTACTAAAATTTCCAGACCAAGATTCAATTCACCTATATAATAGCTCCGTAAATACTTAATAAAAGTATTTATGGGCTTGATTTACAGAAATGAGGTCCCGATACCTTAATTTCTAAACCCACTGACTTTTGAACCGATACACTTGTACCTTGACTAACTTTCCAAATAGCTAAAATTATTAGACTAGAATTTAGTATAATACTGTATGACCTCGTAAATATTAATAAATAATATTTATTGAAACGAAGTTCCAAAATTACTATTTTTGATACTACTAAAAATCGGGTTGTTACATCAAAATTATTTTCATCCACCTTCTGAGAGGTTGTTATTGTTCATTCATCATTTTTCATCAATTGTAAATTAGGAGGGTTTTAATTAAACCATAAGTGATAAAAACTAGGGGAAATATTTTATGTAAAACTTGTTAAAAAGATTGTGTTGTAAGAGTTATGCCTTCTCCTTGAAAGGTATTAATTCTAACATTAAATTTGGAAATCCTTTGTAGAGAAAAACTAATATAGTTGAGTTAGGCAATTAAAACCGAACTACTATAAATAACTTGTATAAACTTTTCTTCTTTTTCCTTTTTTTATTTAGAAAAAATTATAAAAATTTTTAAAATATCAATTTACACCCTCTTGGCATTTTTAGGCCTAACAAGCTTTAACAATTTTATGTTGCCATTTCCTGTGATTTACTATAACAGGGTGAATGGCTTTAGGTTTTTTTTTCTTATTTTCTTATTGTCCTGGGTGTATTCTTCATTCCAAATTGTTGGTAGGTTAAAGTCTAGTTTAGAAATGTTTCTCAAAAGTACTTTTAGGAAAAAAAATATTTTTAAAGAGAAGCTAAAATTTTCAGCTTCTAAAAAAAGTATTTTTGGTCCAATTTTTTGTTTGGGAGAAACACTTTTTCTCTCAAAAAATAGTTTATTTAGAAATACTTTTGTCCGGAACACACTATTGAAAAACATTTCTAAATTGGTTGCTAAACTAAAACATGGTGATTTGCATGTTCATCATGTGCCATGACTGTAGGTGGTGAGTTGCATATATTTGTATCTTAGCATGATCTAAAGGAATAAATAAAAAGTATTGTATTGTAAGGTATTTGTAAACGTAATGTAGTCTTGTATAAAATTGAAACTCTGGCAGAATTATGTGGTACTGTGTAATTCAATTTAAACTTTGCCTGCTCCCATTTATATATGTTTATTTCATGTATTTATCTTCCATTATTCTTTTTTTTTTGTTTGAGTTATTTGCTTTTCTAATTTATTCTCTTAATTTTAAACATTCATTTTGTTCACAATTCTGAATCAGGTTCTATTGTTGAATATTAGTGTTATTTAGAGTTTGTTGCTAGAAATTGAATAAAAGTGTAATTACACTCTTTTGAAATTATAAAAATATGTTTGAGTGATATAATCTAATTAAATTGTAATTTTCTATGTCGTATTTGGTAGTATAAATTATAATTATATAGTTACACAATTTATATTTTAAAAAATATTAATTATTATAAAAATAATTAGTACGATAAAAACAATTCTAAACGAGTAAAACAACTAAAATTAAATCATCATATGCAATATATTAATTTAAGAAACTAGTCAATAATATGATTACTAATGTTTGCAGAATTGGATCAGTATCAAGCCATCAGTTTGCCAATCTAATCAGTCCATCCGATTCAACTAGTTTTTTTTTTCTCTGTTCAACCGATTTTCGAATCAATCAATTCAATGTCTTTTTTGAAATTAATATCTCAACTAATTTTCGATCCAACCGACTCATCTTGTTAATAAGTTTAAAGTGAGTATAGGAAAGAGTTATGGAGTGGCTGCCGTCGTTTGGATCGTATAAACGGTAAGCAGAAACTGGCAATGTAGGAGGGCATATTTCACAACCGAAAAGTAAACTCGAGAATAATAAATCAAAAAATGAACACCGACTTGAGCCTTGATATTTTAATGGTTTTTAAATAATAATTGATTTTAAATTTTTAATGTAAAATGTAAAAGAAAATATAAAAATTATTTGTATTTTGTTGTGTTAAAAGTATTTATTAAAATGATTTTGAAAAAGAAAGTAGAATTTTCAAAATAAATCCAAAACTTAAAATTAATATAAAAAGAAGAGAAGAAGGTAAATCTGTATTATGGAAAAACAACATGTTGAAACAGCCAAAGTCCAGCTTACATTAACTAGCATGGAAGGAACAAGTTGCCGCTTTGCCAGCTATTAATACCAAGGTTGTTTTAACTCCACACACCCTCACATGGGAACTGCTGCCACCCAATTTTCTTTTCTCTCACAATTATATTATTTGTCCATAAATAATCATTGATTCCACATCCACTACAGCTCACACCCTTACCATTAAATCAAGATCAATGTATGTACTATTTTATTTTTATCGTTTCACAATCTCTCACTCCACTTCAATCTTGATTTTTTTTTTTTTGGAAAAATCATAAATTTTCAATATGTTTCTCGTATCAAATATTAAAATTAGTATGATTTAGTGAAATTAAGATTTACAAATCAGAAAAATAGAAAGAGGGATGAGAATTTTGGTTTTGAGTAATGCATTGATAATGTGGAACATAAATTGCAATCCAAGATATGTATAAGAAGATTCCATGGAAAGTTGGCTTCAAGTCTATGAGCTGCGCTCACTATTTCTGACTTCTTCTTTCTCTCTCATTTGATTGTAGACCCTATGTCATCATCTTGTTAGATTTCTTTCCTTTGTCTTTTTTCTGCAGTCATTATTTTTTTTTACAAACTGTAAAAAATAATTGATTTCTCATGCATAACTTACGTATTAAGATACACCATCCAGCAAACTATAAATTGATTTTTATAAAGCAATGTGTTTAAACTATGATACTTTTTACTCGCTTTGAGGATTTCCAGCATAATCATACTTACAAAAACAAACAATGGGTGATTAAATATTTGAAGTCATAATTTGGTGGTCCCAATTTTAATTTAATTTGTGCAGATGCCAGAGACCTGAATTTTTAACTGGCAAAAAGAAAGCTGATTTTTTTTTAAAATTTACTAATTCAATAATTAGGGGTTGATAATTGTAGAGATAAACCCAATCCCAAAATCCCTCGCAGATCTCTCAAGTTTTGGAGGAGATTTTTTTAATGTAGTATTTTAGCATCAAAATCCTCGACCACAACATCTAAAATAGAACCCCAAACTTATAACTTAAATGTGTGTGTGTGTGTTTTTTTTTAAGTGTGAATGGTGGGAAATTAGCATCGAAATCCTCATCCACACCATATACAACAAGATCCCAAACTTAAATTAATTTCTTACCTCACAGATAAATTTAGCAAAGCTGGTATTTTTTTTCACTATGCAGTTATTTATTGCTTATCTCAAGAAGAAGAGCAATATTCTTAACCTCCCTATATTTAACGGAATCAACCCATTTCATTAAATACAGACTTGTGTTGATAAATAATCATCCTAAAGTTTCTTCTTTTTTTTTTCCTTCTTTTTAAAACAAAAATCAAATCTTGATCTCTCTCCCCCCCCCCCCCCCCATTGAAAGAGCTCCCTCTGTGTATCTAAACCAACAGAGAAACCAACCCATCATTTCAAGATTCTCATTTTCATCATCAAAATGAGAAAGAGGTAGCCAAAGTCACTGCAACTCCATTAACACGGATAATATAAACAACTACTTCCCTTTCCCACCGACAAAAAAAGATTTAGTCTCTCTGGAGTAGCCACCCCTAAACCCTGAAAACACATTGGACAAAGGTTTTCCAGATTCTGGGTTTCTTCCCAAATAACCTCAACAATGTCAAAGCAAATGTCTCATCTCGACAATATTCCATCAACACCGGGGAAATTCAAGATGGACAAGTCACCGTACATTCACAATAGGTTGAGGTGGCATTCCTCTCTTGCAAAGCTTACCTTTTGGTCTTTTATGTTCTTGGGCCTCATCTTGATTTTCTTCTTTCGATCTCCTTCCTCCAATCCCCTTCCTCAAGATCCTTCTCGCCGCTCTCTTCGTACCTACAACTGGGGTGGACCCGCTTGGGAGAAACGGGTCCGTTCATCTGCCCGTATCCGTTCCCGTAACGGCATCTCCGTTTTGGTTACTGGAGCTGCCGGTTTTGTCGGCACCCACGTTTCGGCTGCTTTGAAAAGGCGTGGAGATGGTGTTCTTGGGCTTGATAATTTCAATGACTATTACGACCCTTCATTGAAAAGAGCTAGGCAAGCGCTTCTTGAACGAAGTGGGGTTTTCATTGTTGAAGGAGATATCAATGATTCGGCTCTTTTAAGGAAACTTTTCGAGGTTGTCGCATTTACCCACGTTATGCATTTAGCTGCTCAAGCTGGCGTCAGGTATGCTATGGAAAATCCTGGCTCTTATGTGCATAGCAATATTGCCGGTTTTGTTAATTTACTTGAAGTTTGCAAGTCTGCTAATCCACAGCCTGCAATCGTGTGGGCTTCTTCCAGTTCCGTTTACGGTCTTAATACCAAAGTCCCATTTTCTGAGAGAGATAGAACGGATCAACCTGCTAGTTTATATGCTGCTACTAAGAAAGCTGGTGAAGAAATCGCACATACTTATAATCATATATACGGTCTCTCTTTAACCGGTTTGAGGTTTTTCACCGTTTATGGCCCCTGGGGAAGACCAGATATGGCTTATTTCTTTTTCACTAGGGATATATTGAAAGGCAAGTCAATATCAATATTCGAGGCAGCTAATCATGGCACGGTGGCTAGGGATTTTACCTACATAGATGATATAGTGAAAGGGTGTTTAGCAGCACTGGATACCGCCGAGAAGAGTACTGGTAGCGGAGGGAAGAAGAAGGGACCGGCTCAATTGAGGGTATTCAATTTGGGGAACACATCACCAGTTCCAGTTTCAGATCTGGTGAGCATATTAGAGAGGCTTTTGAAGGTGAAGGCAAAGAGGAATATAATGAAGTTGCCTCGGAATGGGGATGTTCAGTTCACACATGCCAATATCAGCTTGGCACAAAGGGAGCTTGGGTATAAGCCCTCAACTGATTTGCAGACAGGTTTGAAGAAATTTGTGAGGTGGTATCTGAGTTACTATTCTGGTGGGAAGAAAGCAGCTGGATAAATCATTCTTGTGAATGTTGTGGTAGGATCCTCCGGATATCTTGTTCATTATCATTCTTATCATTGTTTTTTTTTCATTGCCCGATTATTGTTATTTCTTGTATCTTTAATGAAGCCATATAGGGAGGGATATCATGTCCTACTTTGAAGAAGTTTTGAGATCAGTGGACATTGTTTGCAGGGCAGGCACACGCTGCATCAAAAGAACATCGGAACAATTTTTCTTTTTCTTTTTTTGTAATTGTTGGTATTTTTGGCGTTGTAGTAGAATTCATGACTGATAGAGCATATGGTGATGGACATGAATCATTTGCTATGCAATTCCAATAAAATAGCACACGATAATATGTTCTTCCATTCTTGTGGATAAATCGGATCGAATTTTGAATTATTGATTTTTTTCCAAATTATAACTCACCCTACTTCATTGTATTAATGATAAATAATACTGCTGATCTTCATGTCTTGCTCTGCTTCTTTACTTTTCAGATAAGCAAATCTTCTTGACTTTGATACGTCGTAACCAGTACTTGTTCTTTTAAGAGAAGCAAAGTGTCTCAAAACTGTGAACAATGCCAAAATTACACGAGAAACACAACATAACATACGACAAACAAGCACACCAATACAGTAAGAACAAACAACTTAAGCTAAGCACCCAAACTAAATTGCCAATAGAAAAATAATTTGAAAGCGACCCCCTCCTATTATGCTAACATAACAGCTCCACATATCACACAACCTCTTCAAACAATTCAATAATCATATTTGAATTGTGGGCTGAGGATTTTGATCGCAGATGACAAGTAGATTCAGAATATTGAAGCCTTCAAGGAGATTTCAATGCAAGCAATTTGGTGAATTTTGTGTACGCTGTTACTGCTGCTAAGATGTTTATTTGTAATAGGAATTTAGGTGCTTTTATCGGCTTCCAATCTACCTAGTTTTGGTGTGTGTGTTCTGGGTACAATTGCAAGAAATAAATTACCACCTGGTGAAGCTAATGAAGATTTTGGAAGCACATGTTGCACATTGTTTAGCTTCTTTTTTGAGTTGCCAGTTGTTTGTGGACTGTTGTTGGATAGAGACGGAATGGAGGATTTGGTGAATGTCTTCAAGTGCTTGTTGGAGTTTCTATTCTGCAATAGTGTTGTTAAAAAATATAGACATCACATATCTAATAAGAGTAATTACATATTATTATTTATTATCATAAATGTTTAGTACAAATTAAAAGTGATTTAATTTAGTTAGGGTTTGTTAGGCTTTAGTTATTAAATAAAATATGAGCCAAATATGTGTAGATACTCGAGTAATTAATTTCTAATTGATAATGGTCTGATTAGAAATTAGGGTTAATATGCAAAAGTTATATATTAAGGTTATGATCTCTAAATTACACATAAATAACTTTTCTAATATCCCGTCTTTAGAAAAGAGAGTCACTTTCTCTAGATTACTTATGTGCTAATTTGGACGATCAAAACCGCAAGATCTGTAGATTTCAAGAAATCAATGAATTTAGGTACGCTTCCGCATCTAGTTTTTTTCTTAATTTATTCTTGATAATTTGACATAACATATCCTGATTTATGGATTGTTAAGTTTTATATCAAATATTATTTTACGGTTCTATCAGGTGCATCTAAGGATAATGTTGACCCATTTTTTGTCTTTGCCAAAAAGCCTACGCGAATTAACGTTGTGAACCTTGAGAGTCAAAAGAATAGAACGCAAAATAAGGATTCTAGTATGAAGTTTGATGGAAATTTTGAAGCTTTTAATAGACAACAATTGTGAGCCACTGGGTCCCTATGCAATTGCAGCTCCACATGTCATGTCATTTTGGTTGTCATGGATTATGCTTAAGCATAAAGTCCAATGGGAATTAATGTTGAGAGTTCTTGGGATCCTTGGTTAGGTGGCTAGAGGAGTGTCAGAGTTGAATGAGCTAAGTACAAACATATAGAAATCATTGATCCTTTTGAGGGAACCTACAAGATTAAGATCAATTTTTTGGAAAATGAGCTTGTTTCTTGATTTTCAAATTATCCAGAAGGTACAAGCCACAAAAGTGTAAATTCTCCTTGACTCGTGGGAATTAATTTTATTTGATAGAAGCCATTGAAGTATCCAATTGGAGATGGAGGAGGTGTTGAGAGAATTTGGGTGGAGAGAGAGGGAGAGAGAGAGAGAGAGAACCGAACCAAACTGGATGGCCCTTGCAAAGTTACATTGATGGAAGAGATGTTTAGTTGTTTCCTTGTTGGTGATGTAGATAGGGAAAATGTTATTATTTGAGGATAATCGTCTCAAGAAGAGGTCTTTCGTACGGAGTCAATTATTGCATATCTTCTATAGAACAACAATTATTTTGTAAGGGAGTTTAAGTCACTAGAGATTGAACTAGACTTTTTGTGGAGTGGTTGAAAAAGGGCTATGAGGATTTGTCTGACATAGGAGAGAGTAAACATCTTTAACCAAAGAAAAGGCCATTATGATTATATTTCCATACAATTTTGTCTTCACCACCCTAAACGGAGAGAGTTCTATTGATGAGATCAAAGGCACGGTTGGGGTTTTCTCTTCACCACCCACTGAAAGGCATGAATGGTTTTGTCTATGCTTTTACATACATTTTTTGGAACCTTAAATATAGAAAGAGAATACTAGGGGAAAGAGGCTAAGGTGGTTTTGATGAGGGTAAGTCTTTTGCCCATCGATAGATATTTTGGCTTCCACAAAGCAAGCTTTTTATTCACCTTGTCAATACTGGTATAGAAGAAATATTTTTTCCTTTGCAATTTTCTCAATTCCAAACCCAAATATTTGCCAAGTTGGTCCACTCTTTTATTGAACCATCTCTTTTCTTAATGCTTAGTTGCAGGGTTGAGAAAGAGCTCAGATTTGTTAAAGTTAATACAGACATTCTCGAGCAAAGTCTTAAGTGATTTACAAGACTGGACAACGACAATTTAGAAGATAAAGCAGTCATCAACAAAAAGAGGGTGATTAATAAAATATACATTCTTGGAAATTTTTACACCTTAGATAAATCCATCCGTTTCAGCTTTTTGAAGCATAAGAGAAAGGATATTCATGCATATGACGAAGAGGTATGGGGAGAAAGGATCCCCCGAACGTAGTTCTCTGATTGGGTTAAAATATTTAGTGAGAGAGTCATTGACGAGGACTTGGTAAGAAGTGTGGAAATGCATCGATGGATTAAATCAATCCATTTTTTATTGAAGCCTATCACTTCAAGAACAATTTGAAAGAAGTCCCAGTTGATCCCATCAAAGGCTTACTCATGTCAATTTTGAAAGATGCCAAAGATTCTTTGCCCTTTATTTTCCCTTTAATGGTGTGAAGAATTTCATTAGCAAATACAATATTATCAGAGATGAGACGACCACGTACAAACGCATTTTGGTAGTAGAAGATGAAATTGGGGAAAATTTTTTTGAGGCGATTGACAAGGACCTTGAATATGATATTATAAGTGACATTACAAAGGTTGAGATGTAACACCCCTTACCCGTATTCGACGCCGGAACAGGGTACGAGGCATTACCGGACTTATACACAAGCAATCATACAAAAACGATACATGAATTTCCACTCAAATTTAAAACTATTCATAAACATTCATATCAAAGCTTAAACGAGCCTATGAGGCCCCAAAAATACATTTGGAGTGGTTCAGGACTAAACCGAGAACTTTGAAAGCTTTCAGGAAACTTAGAAAATTTTTCATGAAAAAGGTCTACACGTCCGTGTGACATATCACACGCCCGTGCTTCAGGCCGTGTCCAAAATAGGGGACATTCTGTTTATGACGTCATGCTTAGTAACAGTCATTTCAACACATATTACCAGCAAATCAAACACACGCCTACAGTCAAGTCAGTTAAACCACAGTCATACAATCACAGTCAAATAATGGCACCAAAATCAGTCTTTTACCCTCAGGGGCAAAATAGTCATTTTACCTTATAAGGGTTTTTCGATAATCCTACCCTACAGGGGTAATTCAGTAATTCTACTCATAACTAATCCATGTATGCAATGCATCTCAAACATAATCAATCATACAATTAACACATACAACACTAGTACTACCCCGAAGGTACAACGATCATTTAATCGGTTAGGGGTAAAACGATCATTTCACCCCGTAAGGGCATCTCAGTAATTTTACCCATCGAGGGTATTTCGGTAATTTTGCAGTCCGAGGGTAATTTGATAATTTCACAAATTAGGGATATTTCGATAATTTTGCAAATCGAGGATATTTCGGTAATTTCGCAAACTATGGGTATTTCTGTAATTTTGCAAATTAGGGGTATTTCGATAATTTTGCAGTCCGAGGGTATTTCAGTAATTTTATAAACCAAGGGTATTTCAGTAATTTTGTAAACTAAGGGTATTTTAGTAATTTTGTAAACCAAGGGTATTTTAGTAATTTTATAAACCAAGGAATTCTAAACAGAGATAGCGATGCGAATGGGCCTAGGGCCCATTCTCGGCCCAAATGGACCCACACGTTCGTGTGGCCCATTTAGCCCAAATCTAGCCACATATATGAGATTCACATAGACTAGTTCACTATCTACTACACAATCATACAAATTATTCCTATGAGCCCATGGGCCCCACATGACCCATTACGACCCATTTTGGCCCAAACAGCCTAACCCATAAGAACACTCATGATGGCTTCAACTATAGCGTCGAAGCCCTCACACGTGCTCTCGCACGTTCGTGTGGCTACTATCGCCGTGTGACCGACATTTCAACATTTGCCGCTCTACAGCTAGAGTAGTGCGAAATACACACCTGATAGGAATCTGGAGTTGATCCGCACTCCGAACACTCCTATGCCCAAACGCCAACCCAGGTATGCTTACTCTCCTCATAGATTGCTCTATTTAAAGCCAGCTTCTCACCTTCCCTCTTGCTAGCTTCCCGATGTGGGATCCCTCTTTTAGTAGAGTTTAATTCTAACACAAACTCTGGCCGTCCCAACTTAGCAAAATAAATATCCCTTTTTGCTTGTGATGGGATTCAAACTCAAGCTACCTTGTAACATAATCCACGCCACTAGCCACTTTACCAACTAGCTCATTGTTGTCTTAAAACATGCGCAACTAAATATAAGTCTATGGCCAAAGTCTAAGTTCATTTTAAAAAAAATCAAAATGAAATGCAAGCGCCAAGACTTGAACCTTGGACCCCTTGCTTCCTTGTGTGGCATCATTCCCTTGTCTCCCATGTGGCGCCATTTGCCACTAGACCACAACTCTTTTTGTGTCATTTTTCTCCATATTTTATTCTTAAAGTCTACTTACTAACTCCCAGGGTTTTATTCACCTAAAACCAAAATTTTCCTAAAGCCCTGGTTTGATCCCAGGACTTCATGGAAGCCCCCTAACCTTCCAAAATCACTCACCTAATAGGTCCAACTTGCATTAGAGTTGTTCTCTTGTTCTCAAAAATTTTAAATGCTCCCGTGCGCAAGGCCAATTCTACTAAGCCCAACTTTGGGTCGTTACAGTGTCAAGGGCAAACCCGTCACAAAGTCCATAGTAATTTTGTCTCATTTCCACTCAGGAACCATCACAGGCTGAAGTAAACTTGAAGGTACTTGGTGTCCGGCCTTTACTTGTTGACAAACCAAGTATATCGACACAAACTCTGAAATGTTTCTTTTCATTCCCCACCACTAATACATTTTCTTCAAGTCATTATACATCTTTGTACTGCCCGGATGAATAGATAAACATCCACTATGTGCCTCGTGCAAAGTTTTTTGAATAAACTCATCATCTCTCGGTACACAGACCCTATCTCGGAACATCAAACATCCATCAGAACTAATCCAAAAGTCTGGCTCCATACCCGATTCACATTAAACTCTTTTAGCTTGCAAATCACTGTCGCCTTTCTGAGCTTCATAAATCTCTTGAAGAAACATCGGTCTAGCTCTCAACTTATCTAGAATAGAACCATCATCTAATAAAGCCAATCGTGTATTCATAGCCCTCAATACAAACAAGGTTTTCCTACTCAAGGCATCGGCGACCACATTCGCCTTTCCCGGGTGATAGTCAACCACTAGCTCATAATCTTTTATCAACTCTAACCATCTCCGTTGCCTTAGGTTCAAATCCTTTTGAGTCATCAAGTACTTTAGACTTTTATGATCAGTGAATACCCAACATTTCTCGCCATACAAATGGTGTCTCCAGATCTTCAATGCAAACACAATGGCAGTTAGCTCTAAATCATGTGTCAGATAGTTTTTCTCATTTGGTTTTAGCTATCTTGAGGCATAAGCTATTACCTTGCCTTCTTGCATAAGTACACAACCCAATCCATTCAAGGATGCATCACTATAAACTACAAATTCTTTTCCTGGTTCCGGTTGTACTAAAACTGGAGCCTCAGTCAACAATGCCTTTAGTTTCTCAAAACTCTGTTGGCACTTTTCTGTCCATTCGAACTTGACATCTTTCTGTAACAACCTCGTCATCGAAGTAGCAATCGTAGAAAATCCTTTAACAAACCATCTGTAATAACCAGCTAAGCCTAGAAAGCTTCTAACGTCTGACACATTTCTCGGTGGTTTCCATTCAACAATAGTCGAAATCTTACTCGGGTTAACTCGAATACCATCACCCAAAACAATGTACCCCAAAAATTCGACTTCTCAAAGCCAAAACTCACTTTTACTAAACTTAGCATACAACTGTTTATCTCTCAAAGTTTGTAAAACCATTCTCAAGTGCTCGGTATTCTCGGTCTTATCACAAGAATAAATTAGTATATCATCAATAAAAACAACAACAAATTTATCCAAGTACGGTCAGAAAATACGGTTCATAAAATCCATAAACACAGCATGAGCATTCGTTAAACCAAAAGGCATAACTAAAAATTCATAGTGACCATACCTCATCCGAAAAGCAGTTTTCAGCACATCTGAGTCTTTAACTCTCAACTAGTAGTAACCAGACCTCAAGTTAATCTTGGAAAATACTGTGGCTCCCTTCAATTGGTCAAACAAATCATCTATTCTCGGCAAAGGATACTTATTCTTTATGGTCACCTTATTGAGCTGTCGGTAGTCAATGCAAAGCCTCATAGATCTATCTTTCTTTTTCACAAATAATACCGGTGCACCCCACGGAGAAAAACTAGGTCTCGCAAAACTTTTCTCCGTTAATTCTTGCAACTAAGCTTTCAACTCCTTTAATTCGGTCGGAGCCATTCTGTACGGAGCAATCAAAATACGTGCAGTACCAGGGATTAACTCAATACCAAATTCAACTTCTCTAACTAGAGGCAATCCAGACAACTCCTCCAGAAACACATCCGAATACTCACATACTATTGGCACTGACTCAATCTTTAATTCAGACACTTTGGTATTCAACACAAAGGCAAGATAAGATTTGCACCCTTTTTCACATATACCTTTGAGCTATCATAGAAGAGATCACAACTGGCAATCTATCCGATTCATCTGATTCAACCCGAAGAATATCACCACTTTCACATTTTAACTCAATAATTTTTCTTTTACAATTTACTACTACATCATGAATGGTCAACCAATCCATACCAAGAATTACATCAAATTCATCAAATGGCAAAAGCATAAGATTAGCCGAAAAACAGTGACCTCTAATCATCAAAGGACAATTCTTACAAACCTTGTCAACTAGCACATACTTGCCTAAGGGGTTTGACACTTTTATCAAAAATTCTGTAGACTCAACAGGCATATTCATACTAGACATCAATTTTATGCAAACATAAAAATAGGTTAATCCCGGATCAATCAAAGCAACAACATGACTATCATAGAGGGAAAAAGTACTAGTAATCACATCAGAAGATGAAGCTTCTTCACGAGCGCGAATGATATAAGTCCTCGCAGGTGCTCTACCCTCCATACATACCATCCATCAATTTCTCCTAAACATATTAAATCATACAATTTATGCCATATCAATAGAAAATTATCAATTCAAGCATGGTATTGCATTATTATTAACACACGAACTTACCTCGAATGCCGAAACAGTCATTTTACCAACTTTCCTGATTTTTCGATTTTCCTCTAGTTCTAGGTCCAAATCTCGTTTTTCGGGGTCTAAAACATCACATTTCACTTATTTAATTAATGTAATACTCAAAATAGTCCCTAACTCAAACTTTAGAAAAATTACAATTTTGCCCCTAAACTTTTGCATAATTACAATTTTTCCCCTAGGCTCGAAAATTAAACTTCATCCCTTATTATTATGTTTTATAACATATTGAACATTTTCCCCTTCAATAGCAACATCAAATTCTCACTCTAACAAGTACTTATGAACATTAGGTATTTTTACCGATTATGTCGTTTTACTCGTTTTCACGTAAAATCGCTTAGCAAAAATTGTTTAACATAATTTCAGCCTTCATATTCTATCATAAAACATTAGAATAAACACATTTCACCCATGGGTATTTTTCCAAATATGAAACCTAGGTTAAATTATTGCTAAAATAAGTTAAACCAAGTTACCGGGATTCCAAAAACGTAAAGAACATTAAAAACGGGGCTTGGAATCACTTACTATGGAGCTTGGAAGCTTGAAACAAACCCTAGCTATGGAGAACCCTTGTAATTTCGTCCTAATGAAGAAGATGGACATATTTGTTTGTTTTTAATTCATTTAATTCACTAAATTACCAAAATGCCCCTTAAAAAAATCTTTTGAAACATACCCATCCATGTCCATAATTGTCCACCAACTTAACCAGTGGTCTAATTATCATTTAAGGACCTCCAATTTAAAATTTCATAACAATTGGACACCTCTAACATGTAGAACTCAACTTTTACACTTTTTACAATTTAGTCCTTTTGACTAAATTGAGTGCCCAAACGTTGAAATTTTCGAACGAAATTTTCACGAAATCTTCCCGTGAAACCGTAGACCATAAAAATATAATAAAAATAAAATTTTTCTCATCGGATTTGTGATCTCGAAACCATTGTTTCGACTACGCCCTAATTCGGGATGTTACATCATCATTAGACCATCAATAACCATAGGCCATATCATAATAACATTGGCACATGCATGCATATATAAATAGGTTTACAACCCAATAATCAATATGAGCCACATCCCATGGCCTTATACAAAATGAATCAATTATCATCATAAGTCAACACATTTGGCTAAACCAATATGACATGTAACAAAAAGACCAAGTCTCTATACATGCCATACTCAAAATGTTAAGACTAACTATTCGATTTAGTCCACAACCTTGTTTTTTCCTCGGTTTAGGTCTGGACTCCGTTTTTCTTGATCTATAATAGCAAATTTGGCTCATTTAATAATCACATTACACAATTCAGTCCAAAAGTCATATTATGGAAAAAATTATATTTTTGCCCCTAAACTTTGACATATTTACAAATTTGCCCTTAGGCTCAAAAATTGAAATCTATTCAATTTCTTCGATTCCCAAGCCTTGCCAAAGCTCTTTTATACTTATAGCAGCCTACATTTTTCATTTAATCACACTTTTACACACATTTTAAAATCTTTTTATAAATAGGTCCTTTTGTCAAATTTCACCAAAAATAACCTAGCAAAAGTTGTTTATCTAACATTAAACTTGCATAATCTACCATTAGACATCAAAATACATGCATGTCACACATCGGTAAATTTTTAAACATGAACCTTAGCTCAAATAAATGGTAGAAATAGCTAGATCGGTTGATATCAACTTCAAAAACGTAAAGAACATTAAAAATGGGGCTAGGATGCACTTACTATCAAGCTTGAAAGTTGAAAAATCCCTAGCTATGGAGAGCTTCAGAATTTTAGCTATGGTGAAGAAGATGGACATCAATTTTGACTTTATTTTCCCTTTTAATTCTTTTATTAACCAAATGACCAAAATGTATTTTTTTACTAAACTTTAAAATTTTACCTATTCATGCCCATTTTTGTCCATAAAAATAGAAATTGGTAAAATTTCTATTTAAGACCCTCTAATTAAAAATCCATGGCAATTTCATGCTCAAAGCTTCTAGAACATATATTTTGCAACTTATTCAATTTAGTCTTAATTATCAAATTGGACACTTTATGCATAAAATTTCTTCATGAAATTTTTACACAACCATGCAAACATATCATAGACCTTAAAAAAAATCATAAAACAAAAATTTTACTTCGAATTTGTGGTCTCGAAACCACTATTCCAACTAGGCCCAAAATCGGGATGTTACATGATAGGTCTAAAGTTAGTTGGGTAAGCACAAGATTTTCCTTAGGATATAAAGGTGATGATAGTTTTATTGAGCTCTGTTAGTAAGACACTCAGACGAGAAAAAGACAAAGAGAAAGAAATAATGTCAATTACCCATAATAACCCAAAATTGTTTGTAGGATAGGCTTGGTTTACCATCGATAGCCGAGGTTTTAAGAGCACAAATCTGAAAAGCATGTTTCACTTCTTTTGTGGTGAAAGGTATTATTTTGTGTGAGGAAAGGAATATGCAGTTCTCTTAGACAATTCATAATAGCTTATCCACTCACATTAGAGTTGCGATATAGTTTTTCAAAAGGAAAATTGAGAAATACTTGTTTGATTGACATAAGGTCATCCACCCAAGTATTGTTAGAGTCATTGATGCCATCATTTCTATTCTCCCAAATCCAATACTTAGTGTTTTTAACTTTACAGAGGTTTTTATATTGATTTGTTGCAGTGCTTTTGAAGTTCATGTTATAATAACCTATGCTTAGTTTTATCCTTGCGGGTTTTAATAATTTCAACTAAAAAAAAAGAGAGAGCACAACAAAACCACCTACACTGTTGTCTAACACCACCACCACTTGTAGCTTAAAGCGAGAGCTTGCAAATATTTATCTTACTAAACTATGTCAACAAATAAAGCCTGCTATGTCCCTGATATTCCACCAAACTAAATCCATAGCTGCAACAAGGAACTTAACTATTAGAATTGAGTGACCCAAACCCTTATTTAAATAAAATACAGTGGTAAAATAAAATAAAAGTAAAATCCATATAGAACTACACTTCTTTTATTTTATTTTAGACTAAGGTTTTTTAAAACCTTATTAAACTTCATCTATTTAATATTGATTAGAATAAGGAGTTTCAATCTTACTACACTCCTATTAGAATATGATTTTAGTCTACTCCTCTTGTAATCATTTGAATTCGACATAATGAATTTTTTTCTCCTCTGCCTGTAGTTTTTTCCCGAAAGGGTTTCCATGTAAAAATCTGCGTGTTCTTTATTTTTATTTCTCTTTTCTTTGCGATATATTGTCATTACCGACATTTTATTTTTACATTAACCTTTCTATGATGTCGATTCCTAGGGCAAAATTTGTTGGAATATTTTAATAATAAAATATTTACTTTTATAACAAAAAAAAAAATTAAGAAGCCATTAAGTAAATGTAAGTTTAATTAATTTATGTTGTTTTAAAACTTTAAAGTAGCATCATTAGTTTCCTTTTAATTAAATTTAGTTTATATGTAAGACTGATTCTATCTTATAAATAAGACTGATCCTTTTTTTAGTAAAATCATTCTATTTTAAAAAAGAGAGAAAATTTAAATAAAAATAAAATGTTAATATTTCAGTGAAAAAAATCTTCTATTTGTATTTCGTTTCAATTAAGATGATTGAAATAATATTGAAACAAATAACTTGATTTACAGTAGAAAAACAATTTTGTTCTAACTTCTTTTAAAACAATTTTGTTAGAACGAAACCGAACAAAACAATTTAATGGCAAAGTAAAGGAGAGTATTAATTTGTTTTTGTTAAATTTTGTTCTAACCTTTGTTCTAAAATGAGAGGAATTTAATCTCATGTATTTGATATAATTATACGTATTTTTTGGACTTGTAACTCAACACTTTATAATTTAGTTTAATCCAACATTTGTCTTATATTCCCAAAATAAATATTAATTAAATTGACTAAATTGATTTTCTAATTAAATAATTTTCTCAACCTAATTCTAGTTCCGTTAAAATCAAGATGACTCTACTGTAAAATAATCTATGAAAAAATATATTTAAACTTCAATTCTTGTCATATGCCCAACGCACTAACTTTCGGTTCCTTATCTATTTGAATTTAGGTTTTTGCTTATATCAAAGTATATAAGTTACGCATACATAGTCCATCATTCACTTAAGATTAATGTATATCACACTATGAACATCGCAAGTGAATAAATTCATAAACAAATCTAGAATCTATTCTACTTGGGTCTTGTCCAATGTACTGTTAGTCCAGTCAGTCACATCTATGTCTCTATCTTTTAGGGGTCATCCGTTTGGATGCTCAAGAGAAAAAATCTCCCCAATTAGACTTGATAGACGACCTATTAATCTTTCAATCGGTTTGTTCATTTCCAATTAGACTAAGGACTTGTTTAGGTTTATCTACTAATACAAGTTGTCTCTTTGTATTACAATCCGACCACGTAATATCACTTAGCATTAGTTAAACATTAAATAACCAGGGAGTCAATATTTGTTTACATTTTGTTTTGCATGCAAAAACATTGAGAACAATGTACAAAGGGTACATTAATGGATGTTATTATTAAACCAATTTATTCAAAAATTACAAGTAAAAAAAAAGAATATACTACACTTAGGGTACCAATTCTAACACCCTAAACCCTAAAAACCCTAAAACCTTAAACCCTAACCCATAAACCTTATGTAGCAGGCCCAATCTGCCCGGCCCATTAACCAACCAAAAAAAAATATATATAATAATAAACAATCTTTTAAATGTCCATTTACAACATTCTTTAGCCCAATTTACAAAACAATCACAGTTTCTTTACAAACCCATTAACTAAACCAAATACTTAACCCAAGCCCAATTACAGTGGCCCAACCGGCCTGGGTGAAAACATTTGGGGTTTCAGAAAACCCTAGAACCCCTTGGCCAGACAGCGCCGCAAGCGTCATGCACCTGCATCTCCGTATGCCCCACGCGCGCGTCGCCACGTCCGCGCCATCGAGCCTCCGTACCTCCGCCAGCAAGCATACAGCCTTGTACCTGCACAACACAACGAAAAAGCACAGCAGACAGCAAGAAAAACAAAAGGAACGATTGTATTTTTATTTATTATTTTATTACTTTTCAATTTTGGCCTTTAAAAGCCGAAACAAACCACTGTAACAGGGGGCCTCTTCTCTCTTTTTGGGGAAGAATATGGAGAAATCAAAAACAAGAAAAAAACTTTGAAGGTTAATTCCGATTTATTTTTTTTTTGTATATATTGTTTATTGTTTTTTTATTTTTTATTTTACTTATTTTAAATCTTTTATAAACTAAATCGAAAAAAGAAAAGAAAAGGAACTCACCTGACCCCATGGACATGGCGCCGGAAGGCTTATTCGTCGTCACCGTCATTTTCGAAAAGGAAGCCAAAAGTCTCCTCCTTCGTTTAGGACGGAGCATCGAGGCCTGAACTTCGAAGTGGGGGTTTCAAATGGGGCTAAGGGCCCGTCTCTGCGCACCGTCGATCACCGAGTATGGTGGTGGCACGGTGGTGTGACGGGGATGGAAGAAACCCGATCGTCGGGCTAAAGGAGAGGATGAGACTTACCAAATCTCCATGGGTATAGTCAAAGTTCTCCGTCGTGGGTAAGTTCAGGCCAGCATCAGCGTGCTGTCGGCCATCGAATATGGTGGTGGTTTGGCTGCTACAAGTTTTTGATTGGAACCCTGACTGAAAATGTTAAGGAATTTGGGGTTTTTTTTGTTTAGAAAAGGGAACTTTAAGCTTTAAAAAATATATATAATAAATGTTTTATTAATTGTTAAAGTGGTGTAATTAAAAGGGGAAAAGCATGTGCATTGACGATTTGGTTGCTGGATATGCGCCTTTTCACCTTAAATGGGAAATTTACGCGGCCAGTCCCTCCCATTTGCGCTACCTTTAAGTTAAACCTATTCTATTTCTTTCATTTTTGCCCCAAAGTTTGCACGCCCTTCCAATTCAGTCCGCGCCTGAGTGCCCTTTTTTGGGGATGGGAACATTTTCACTTTTAGCCCTTGTGCATTCACGCGCTTGTCATTTTAGTCCCTTTCTACTTATTTTTTTTAGATTTGCCCCCAAACGTTTGTTTTCCGCCCTTTCTTTTATTTCTTTTGTTATTATTATTTATTATTATTATTATTATTATTATTATTATTATTATTATTATTATTATTATTATTTTATTTCTCTACAATTATTAATACTATTACTATTACTATTATTATTACTAGCATTATTTTCATTTTTTTATTATTATCACTATTATTTATTCATCTTTTACTATTGTTTTTCGTTTATTATTATTATTATATATTATTATTATTATTATTATTATTATTATTAATATATTGCATTTATCATTAATTAATGTATTATTTTCATTTCATTGGCACTTACATCATTATTTTCACCTTATTACCATTATTTTATTTTATTATTTAATTATCATCACTATTATTTATTTTTTCATTATTACTGCTATTACTATTATTTGATATTATCATTACTATCATTATTATTAGTAATATTTTTGCCTATATTCATTTTCTTAGCCTAATATTATATCATTAAACAAAATACATTTTGTAAAATCATCATATTTCATCTAAAAATTTTTAAAATAAGGCAATGTTTTGTATTTAGAAATTCGGGGAATAGTGCCCTAACGTGCTGGGTTGCGATTTTCCGTTTGACTAAATAACCTAACATCCTTTTAACGAACTTCGTAAATCATGAGATGACTTTGATTACGAGGGGTTAAAATATTGTGTCCTAACGTGCTGGATGTGATGTTTATATCTTTTCGGAACAAAGAAATCTCAATTTTTAAATTCAATCATCTATATTTATTTTCTTAGTTTAACATTATTAAACAAAATACATTTTGCAAAAATTATTAGATTTCATCCAAAGTTTTTTAAATAAGGCAATGTTTTGTGTTTAGAAATCCGGGGAATATGCCCTAACGTGCTTGGTTGTGATTTTCCGTTTGACTAAATAACCTAACATCCTTTTAATGAACTTCGTAAATCATGATATGACTTTGACTACGAGGGTTTAAAATATTGTGTCCTAACGTGCTGGATGTGATGTTTATATACCCTCGGAACAAAGAAATCTCAAACTTTAACCCTAATCGCTCACGTTTTTAAAGCAACCATATTTTTAAAATCTTTTCAAATTTTCGACGTTAGGACATTTTAATCAATTTGGTACCAATTTTGGGCGTTGCGAGGGTGCTAATCCTTCCTCGTACGTAACCGACTCCCGAACCCATTTTCTTAGATTTCGCAGACCAAAATTATTGTTTTAATAAATCAAAATGTTTTATTAAAATAATCCATCTTAAGGTGATCCGATCACACCTCGAATAAAAGATCAGTGGCGATTCCATTTCCATATTTTTAAAGTCGATCCCCGTTTTTCAAACTCGATAAAAAAATGGGTTCGACAGCTTGGCGACTCCACTGGGGATTTCGAGAGTCAAGCCGCAAAATTGATTGATTTCTGTCCTTTTGTCGAAAATTGAAAATTTGATTTGAAGAATTACAATCCTTTTATTTGCATTCAGTCGTATCATCTTATTTGATTGTTGTGGTTTGAGTCTTATATAATACTTTTGCATCATATTGAATTACCGTTGGGTCACACCCTTATAAGTGGGAGCGAGAAGCTACTCCTTCGTGAGGTTTTCACCTCCGTGCAGGATAGTGAATCACTTTCGGGATACATCCGTACCTATGTCTTCGTGAGATTTTCATCTCCGTGCTGCCATAGGAAAATGTGTCCCCCGAACCGAACTCGGTCCGTATGAGCCTATAATGGGTGAGGATCGAGGAATCTGCTGGTTCGGGTTCCTCTCTTTAGAACCAAACAGCATATAGAAAGCCCTAGGAACCCACCCCAGGTAGAGCTACGATCAACCCTAGTGGTCACCTAGATAGGTGCTTGAATGTTTTATATGCTTTGATTCTTATTCCTATATATTGTACTGACTTTTTGTGTTATATCTTTGTTACTTAGCATACATTTTAATTTTATAGAGAGATGTCGATTTGGGTTCGATTGCTAAGTTAGGGAGCTCGGCATGGAGAACGAATTTCTTGATAAAATGGAAAACAATACGGATGTTCGTATATTTGTAGTCCGTTTCATGTAAAGAATTTTGTCCTCTAGTAAAGTTTTCTAAAGGAAATTGAGTTAGAATCGACACCTCTTTACATTCATTTCATGCATAGCATCACATCGCATGTGCTAGATTTCATGAGAAGATCCTGATTAAGTAAAAATTATTTCAGCAACCTGGAAACCAACAAAACTTTACCAGAGACGCATCCCTATGGCACAAGAAAGAAAACAAAAAATATGGATCAAAGAATAGAGAAACTTGAACAACTCCAGAAGGAGATGCAGGAAAAACTTCAGCTTCAAATGCAGGAGCAGCTTGCTAAGATCCAGCGTGATATGATGGATCAGATGATGGAATCGGAAAGAACCATGATGTCCCAGTTGACTCAGTTATTGGCAGACAAAGGGAAAGCCCCCATGGTTAACACTATGGAGGATAGTGAGGAACGACTATATCCCCCGGGTTTTACCCCGACACATCCTGAAGTGTAGCCACGAAGGACCTCCGTTATAATTAAACCTCAACAATTTCAAGAAGGTGTTTCGATGCAGCTAAATTTCCAAGATGGACCGGGTTCTAATTTAGGGAATCATCCAATTAATGCTGATATTCCCGACTTTGATGAGGCAGCAGAGAGAGAAATGGCAAGGGCTGAATTGCCAAAACAGTTAGAGGAGCGATGCAAATGGTTGGAAGACAAATTTAGGGCCATGGAAAGCGCTGATAGGAAATATGGAGTCGATGCTAAAGATCTAAGTTTGGTGCCAGATTTAATACTTCCCTACAAATTCAAGGTGCCAGAATTTGAAAAATACAAGGGACAAGTTACCCTGAGGCTCATATTACTATGTTTTGCAGAAGAATGATGGGGTACATTAATAATGACCAGCTGTTGATTCATTGCTTCCAGGATAGCCTGGTAGGAGCCGCCGCCAAATGGTATAACCAGTTGAGTCGTGCCAGAATTGGTTCATGGAAAGATTTGGCTCAAGTATTCATGAAACAGTACAGTCATGTGACAGACATGACTCCCGATAGGATTACTCTTCAAAACATGGAGAAAAAAAAGGAAATGAGAGCTTTAAACAATACGCACAGAGGTGGAGGGAGGTTGCCATCCAAGTCCAGCCACCACTTTTAGAGAAAGAGACCACAATGCTTTTTATCAATACATTGAAGGCCCCATTCATCATGCATATGCTAGGAAGTGCAACCAAGAGTTTCTTGGACATTGTGATGACCGGAGAGATGATCAAGAATGCCATAAAAAGTGGAAAGATAGATGCGGAAGAAAGTGTCAAAAGATCAACCCCGAGAAATAAGGAAAATGAAGTGAACAGCTCGAGCATGCATTCTAAATCAGTCACTGCAGGTCAACCGATGGCTGTGACAGCTGGTCATTAGAGCTATCCAGACAAGAATCCAGTGCAAACCAACTCCAATTTACACCAATTCCAGTGACATATAGGGAGTTGTATCAAAACCTATTTGATGCACATGAGGTGGCTTCTCATTATACGAAACCAATGCAACCTCCATATCCAAAATGGTATGACCCAAATGCACAGTGTGAGTACCACGCGGGGGTCACAGGGCATTCGATAGAAAATTGCCTTGCTTTCAAGAAATTAGTGGAAAAGTTCATCAGCATGGGTATTGTGAAATTAAATGACACGCCAAATGCAGAAATATGAACCTGAGAGTGTTTTGAGCAATAGGACTGTGGAAGAGATCCTTGTATTTTCAGAGCTAATCTAGAGCAATATTCAAAACATTCTTGTTGCTTTAAGCCTAGAAGCAACAAGAATCTTTTTGTGAAATAGGCCTGTGCCCAGAATTCTTATTTCAATGAGATGCATATTTTAAGCAAATATCTTTTATTCTTTCTTTGGTTTTTAGAATATTCTTTCATTCTATATTCATGACCATACAATAATCATTCTTTGAAATTTGCTTTCGTACCCACAAGGGTCCCCAGATATCAATGACATGGGATACGCTGTTACGGACTCCCTTTTTGAATGAAATATGGGTCTAAGGGATCGCAGGACTTTGGATATGACAAAAATTGTAACATATCTTCTGATTTGTTAATACTGGATGGAAAATAGATCCTACATCGCGAGCCAAGGAAAGAGATAAAGATCAAAGCCTAGCTCAATGCAGAAATAAGATTTCCTATGTGTGGGGCATGGATGTTACCAAGCCAGTCTCATAAAAAGCTTCTAGCCAATATTGATTCATTTTAGTGGATGTCAGTTACTTCACTAAGATGGTAAAAGTCGCTTCATATGCCAATATTACAAAGTCGATAGTCATCAGAACAAAGAAGAGAAAAGAAAGAAAGAATACTAAAAAAATGTCGATAAGATCACATTTAAATGCAAAATGTCAAAACTTTGCGGTCTGTTCGAAGTTTAGGCGCCACATCAGTACAACAAAGGCAGCCAAAAAAAAGATCGTAAAAAAGACCGAGACTTGTAAGGATTGGCATACAGAAGTTAATATTTACCCTCTATGCTTATCAAACGTTGGCCAAGACTGTCACGGGGACAACACATTTCTCATCGGTTTTGCCCATTGGAGTCAAAATTCTGTTAGAGCTGAAATTGGATGAGGCAGAATAGATCCAATCTCAATATGATCAGTTGATGTTAAAAGCTATCTGTCACGGTCAGGTGATACGAGCTCACAACAAAAATGATTCGCCTTAGAAAATTTCATGATAGGGTTTTGAAGAAGACTTTTCCCATGCAAAAGGGATTTCAGAAGAAAGTTGATGCCAAACTGGGAAGGACCTTATACAGCAAAGAAGGCCTGTTTTGGAGAAGCATGGGTATTGTCTGAGATAGATGGCAAGGACTTGCCCAATCCGGTGAAAAAAAATAAAAAAAATAAAAAAATCAAATCAAAAAAGAAAAAAATAGAAATTTTCAGGAAAAGAAAGAAAAAAAGAAAAAAGGAGAGGCCAAGGCGAAAACCCGCAAAGGGCGCTTTGAGACCAAAGGGGATTTGAGTTGAAAACCCGAAAAGGGTGGCTCAAATTTTGATCAAAAGGGGACATACATCAGTCTTGCTATGCCTAAATTAACAATGAAGAAGTATGCTATGTCTTGGGACATCGACAAAGTACTTTGGATCCCCTAAACACATGTTGAGCTTAAAATAGTCCTCAAGAAGTTTGAACAGAGAAGCTCAGGCTGCGATATCTGGGGCACCTAGTTTTCCATCTTATCCATTTTGAGTTTGCTATCTTTGATTACCTTATTCTTTTCAAGATACGCCTTTAATAAATTCCCTGCTTAATTGCGCTTGCTAGCTTTGATTAGCTTGCTTGTTTCGAGCTATGCTCACAATCAATTTCATTCTTATCCATTGTTATGATCTTTTTCAAGCATTTTGCATTGAAATAACGGTTAATGGACTAATAACACTTTCACAAAAGAAGTTTTGCATATTACTCTGGAAACTTCTGAATAATATAAAAAACTGAAACATGACTATTGTTTAGAATTCACCAAGCTTAAGGGTCAGAAATATTTGAGTCCAAATTAAGGTTATCTCTTTGGATTTTTGTCAAAAATGACGATTGAACAAAATGACAAGGTATTGGGTCAGTGATACAATCCTGACGAAAAATGGGCAATGTTAACCCAAGTGTAAAAGGGGAGTCATTCGCAAGAAAAAATGATATTCTGCATCCATGCAAATATCATGCCTACACATCTGGTTGGGGTACCCGAAGAGTTATCAGTTGATGAAACGAGTTACAGACCCTATACCCCCGAGTTATAGTGGGATAGATGGAAGTTGATACAAGTTCTGTACTCTTGAATAGCAACGAGATGGATTGAAGAAGAAACAAATCCTACGTTTTGGAGTCGCAGTGGGATGGATGGGAAAAGATTCAGATCCTATACCCCTAAGTCACAATGAGAGGAACCCTGAGGTTACAGTGGGGCAAATCCATTGAGCAAGATATTTGTTTTCTTAGATTTTCGATCAAGAATACCAGCCGAACAAGAGGGCGGCATATTACCCTGATGAGCAATGAACGATGACACCTTAAGCAGGAATTATTCTCATGAAATTCTGCATTCATGCAAAACACATTTAGAAGCATTTGATTTATTCTGATCATTGCATCTTAATCATTGTAAGAAATCATTCTCATGGCATTCTACATTTATACAAATGTCATCCATAAGACACATCTATTTAGGGGCATTTGATTTATTCCGATCATTGCATCCTAATCTTTGTAAAAAGACTATTCTCATGACATTTTGCATTCATACAAATGTCATCCATAAAACATTTAGTTAGGAGCATTAGATTCATTCTGATCATTGCATCCTAACCATTTTGCATAAGAATAAACACATAAAAGCGATTTTACAAGACAGGTCCCCCAGAGGATGGTGTAACAACATTGGTGAATCAACAGATCTCGTCTCACTGAGTTTGCAGTGGAGCAGATCGAAGATAGCAAATCTGGAAATCTTGAAGTTGCAGGAGCAGATTGAAGACAGCAGATCTTGTCTCCCTGAGTTTGCAGTGGAGTAGATTGAAGATATTAGTCTGGCAATCCTGAAGTTGCAGGAGCAGATCAAAGACATCAGATCTTGTCTCCCTGAGTTTACAATGAGGATTAGTCCGTATTTCTTTGAAGTTTCAGCAGAGAAGATTGAGGTTACGAATCTCTTCTCCTTGAATTTTTATCTCCTCGAAGTTCTAGTGGAGTAGGTTTAGGCTACAAATCCCTCCTCTCTGAGTTTACAATGAGGATCAGTCAGTATTTCTTTGAAGTTTCAGCAGAGAAGATTGAGGTTACGAATCTCTTCTCCCTGAATTTCTATCTCCTCGAAGTTCCAGTAGAGTAGGTTGAGGCTACAAATCCCTCCTCCCTGAGTTTACAATGAGGATCAGTCCGTATTTCTTTGAAGTTTCAGTAGAGAAGATTGAGGTTACGAATCTCTTCTCCCTGAATTTCTATCTCCTCGAAGTTCCAGTGGAGTAGGTTGAGGCTACAAATCCCTCTTCCCTGAGTTTACAATGAGGATCAGTCCGTATTTCTTTGAAGTTTCAGTAGAGAAGATTGAGGTTACGAATCTCTTCTCCTTGAATTTCTATCTCCTCGAAGTTCTAGTGGAGTAGGTTGAGGCTACAAATCCTTCCTCTTTGAGTGTATTGAGGATCAAATTTCATTTTCGAGAAGTTTCAGTAGGAAGATCGAAGCTACGAATCTCTTCTCTCTGAATTCTCATACCCTTGAAGATGCAGTGGGATAGGATGAAGCTACTTGAAGAAAAGAAGCGCCAAGAAGTCAAGATTTGGTGAGACCGGGCAAATTTGGCCTTCTTTAAAGTCTTTGCTCCATTCTCGTTACATGACAATGAGCAAAGAGGGGCAGCTGTAGCAGGCCCAATTTGCCCGGCCTATTCACCAACCAAAATATATATATATATATATAATAATAATAAACAGTCTTTTAAATGTCCATTTACAATATTCTTTAGCCCAATTTACAAAACAATCACAGTTTCTTTACAAACCCATTAACTAAACCCAATACTTAACCCAAGCCCAATTACAGTGGCCCAACCGGCTTGGGTGACCCAAAACATTTGGGGTTTCAGAAAACCCTAGAACCCCTTGGCCAGATAGTGCCGCAAGCGTCATGCACCTGCATCTCCGTATGCCCCACGCGCGCGTCGCCACGTCCGCACGATCGAGCCTCCGTACCTCCGCCAACAAGCATACGGCCTTGTACCTGCACAACACAACGAAAAAGCACAACAGACAGCAAGAAAAACAAAAGGAATGATTGTATTTTTATTTATTATTTTATTACTTTTCAATTTCGGCCTTTAAAAGCCGAAACAAACCATTATAACAGGGGGCTTCTTCTCTCTTTTTGGGGAAGAATATGGAGAAATCAAAAACAAAAAAAGAACTTTGAAGGTTAATTTCGATTTAGTTTTTTTGTATATATTGTTTACTGGTTTTTTTTATTTTTTATTTTATTCATTTTTTATTTTACTTATTTTAAATATTTTATAAACTAAATCGAAAAAAGAAAAGAAAAGGAACTCACCTGACCCCATGGACGTGGCGCCGAAAGGCTTATTCGTCGTCACCGTCATTTTCGAAAAGGAAGCCAAAAGTCTCCTCCTTCGTTTAAGACGGAGCATCGAGGGCTGACCTTCGAAGTGGGGGTTTCAAATAGGGTTAAGGGCCCGTCTCTGCGCACCGTCGATCACAGAGTATGGTGGTGGCGCGGTGGTGTGACGGGGATGGGAGAAACCCGATCGTCGGGCTAAAGGAGAGGATGAGACTTACCAAATCTCCATGGGTATAGTCAAATTTCTCCATCGTGGGTAAGTTCAGGCCAGCATCGGCGTGCTGTCGGCCATCGAATATGGTGGTGGTTTGGCTGCTGCAAGTTTTTGATTGGAACCCTGACTGAAAATGTTAAGGAATTTGGCTTTTTTTTTTGTTTAGAAAAGGGAACTTTAAGCTTTAAAAAATATATATAATAAATGTTTTATTAATTGTTAAAGTGGTGTAATTAAAAGGGGAAAAGCCTGTGCATTGACGATTTGGTTGTTGGATATGCGCCTTTTCACCTTAAATTGGAAATTTACGCGGCCAGTCCCTCCCATTTGCGCTGCCTTTAAGTTAAACCTATTCTATTTCTTTCATTTTTGCCCCAAAGTTTGCACGCCCTTCCAATTCAGTCTGTGCCTGAGTGCCCTTTTTTGGGGTTGGGAACATTTTCACTTTTAGCCCTTGTGCATTCACGCGCTTGTCATTTTAGTCCCTTTCTACTTATTTTTTTTAGATTTTCCCCCAAACATTTGTTTTCCGCCCTTTCTTTTATTTCTTTTGTTATTATTACCATTATTATTATTATTATTATTTTATTTCTCTACAATTATTAATACTATTACTATTACTATTATTATTACTAGCATTATTATTTTCATTTTTATTATCATTATTTATTATCACTATTATTTATTCATCTTTTACTATTATTTTTCGTTTATTATTATATTATTATTAATATATTGCATTTATCATTAATTAATGTATTATTTTCATTTCATTGGCACTTATATCATTATTTTCACATTATTACCATTATTTTATTTTATTATTTAATTATAATCACTATTATTATTTTATTTTCATTATTACTGCTATTACTATTATTTGATATTATCATTATTATTAGTAATATTTTTACCTATATTCATTTTCTTAGCCTAATATTATATCATTAAACAAAATACATTTTGTAAAATCATCATATTTCATCTAAAAAATTTTAAAATAAGGCAATGTTTTGTATTTAGAAATTCGAGGAATAGTGCCCTAACGTGCTGGGTTGCGATTTTCCGTTTGACTAAATAACCTAACATCCTTTTAACGAACTTCGTAAATCATGAGATGGCTTTGATTACGAGGGATTAAAATATTGTGTCCTAACATGCTGGATGTGATGTTTATATATTTTCGGAACAAGAAATCTCAATTTTTAAATTCAAACATCTATATTTATTTTCTTAGTTTAACATTATTAAACAAAATACATTTTGCAAAAATTATTAGATTTCATCCAAAGTTTTTTAAATAAGGCAATGCTTTGTGTTTAGAAATCCGGGGAATAGTGCCCTAACGTGTTGGGTTGCGAGTTTCCGTTTGACTAAATAACCTAACATCTTTTTAACGAACTTCGTAAATCATGAGATGACTTTGACTACGAGGGTTTAAAATATTGTGTCCTAACGTGCTGGATGTGATGTTTATATACTCTCGGAACAAAGAAATCTCAAACTTTAACCCTAATCGCTCACGTTTTTAAAGAAACCATACTTTTAAAATCTTTTCAAATTTTCGACGTCAGGACATTAATTAATCAATTTGGTACCAATTTTGGGCGTTGCGAGGGTGCTAATCCTTCCTCGTACGTAACCGACTCCCGAACCTGTTTTCTTAGATTTCGCAGACCAAAATTATTGTTTTAATAAATCAAAATGTTTTATTAAAATAATCCATCTCAAGGTGATCCGATCACACCTCGAATAAAAGATCGGTGGCGATTCCATTTCCATATTTTTAAAGTCGATCCCTGTTTTTCAAACTCGATAAAAAAATGGTTTCGACACCTTAAAACCCTAAAACCTTAAACCTTAAAACCCTAAACCATAAACCCTAAACCCTATTAGCTAAAAGCCAAACTACCTTACACAAACAAATATTTGTAGCCTTGACATTGAACCCAAATTGTTAAAAATCACTCGCCCAAAATACATCATAATTCATTTAATAGAACTCTCCAAAGAATACCTAAAAGAGTGGCATAAAATATTGTAATAAAAATAATCAAATACAAAAGTTAAAAGACACTAAAAAATGCATAGCAGTGCGTAACACAAACAACCTATTTATAAGCTTCTTCAAATGATCAACCAGCAATACTTTTATAAGCTTGGAACACTCATTTAAAAGTCAATTTTATTCCACTAATTATCTTGAATATTTATCACATAAAAGCTTTTATAAACAAGTTCCTCAATAACTTGAAAAACTCTAAAAGATAAAGATAAAGATGAGTATTCACCAAAGTTTAAAGTCCTCTCCTTCCTCTTCAAGGTAGCTAAATGGATGGTGATCATATTCTAATTTATCATGAAATTCTCTTATCTTTTGTCGATAATTAATATTAAAACGTAAGTCATTAAAAGTCAAATATGATAACACAAAAAACTTTGATTGCTCCAAACAACTCATTTTAACTATTGTTCAAAGACAAATAAAGTTTCCAATATTTGAAATTCATTAATTCAAAATGTCACCTTTTATAATTGTTTTATTTAGAAAAATAATTGAAAAATGACAGAATTTCTCCATCTTTTACAGAATTTCTCCATCTTTTACTTTTATAATAATAAATAGGGAAATTGAATGGGTTATACAAGGAAAATAAGAATACCATACTAAAGATGAAAGAGAACCGACATGGACAATAAAGCTCAATTAATCTTTTTTTTAATGATAGAAATTTAAAATATGATATGTAATATTACCAAATTTAGATTTTATTTTTTTTATTTTCAAGGGTTTAATTTTATTTTACAAATTTTAAAATTCGGGTTCAACCAAAGTTGCTAGATCTAGGGAGAAAATGTCTTTTCTCTGTGAAAACTCTGATCTTGAAAAATCTATTGCGGAAGAATTGATCCCAAAAAAGGTTCGATTCCGAGAAGAAGATGGGAATTTGAATAACGACATGATGATAGATTTGGCATCGGAACAAAGTACTTCGTGGAAAGACAAACTTGTAGGTCAATCATCAAAGGTTGGCCTAAACGGTTCGGATTGAGAAGAAGTTTTTGATATCCTGGAAGGAGATATTCAAAAATCAGTCGTGAATGGAGTTCCTTCTATAAACTTCTCGGATAGGAT